>CM072167.1:2053002-2664080 GCA_036850595.1 Rhyacichthys aspro
GAGGCGTTTAGGTGCCGCATGCGGGAAAACCCATCACCTTTCTACAGCACCCTGTGGGTTCCCTTTAAAAGGGACATATTATGCCTTTTTTATATACATTTAATACATTGATAGTTAATCCCTCTTGAAAAGTGTCTTAGCACTCCAAATGTGAACATTTCTCAAATCCTCACAAATAAACAACCCCATCCCTACTACAGAAAACGTAGTCAGTAAAGTAAATGTTTCCTCTGGGGCTGGAGGCTGTTGTTTACAGCACAGACTCTAGCAGACAGACAGCCGGATGTTGTCTCCTTTGTCTCGCCCACACGGCTCCTCTGATAGGACGGCGGCTAGTCTTTATTAACTGTGATGCACCAAATTAACGGACCTCAGATAATAACAATACTTGCTTCACATACACTGAAAGATTTTTCAGCAGTCCCTGAACAGATGAATCTCAAATTTTAGAGGTATTTTAGGTGCCTTGTGTGAAGCTCAAAAAGCAGAAAGAACTCATGTATTTATTGCCAGTATTCTTTACATTTGATTGTTTTGATGGGCTTTCTGGAAACACCACAGACTTTTAAAATAATAGTAAATGTATAGCTGATAAAAAAGGGATTTGATTAATTTCAGAGCCACAATCACTGTTTTATTGAAACAGATCATGTAAAATGTATAAAACATATCTGTTCACCAAATAAATGAGGTTTATCAAGTGTTTTTTAATCAGAAAAATCTAGGTTACAGAAAATGGTAAAACTAACTAGGGTTCAGAGAGTTAAACTTGTGCTTGTGCATCCACAATGTGCAGCATCTGCACACTGTGGATGCACTGGAAGGTCTGGGGCATCATTTATAAAGCTTGTGTATGCCCGAACAACAATTGATTGATTGATCAATCTGTTGATTCACTCCATTCTGACTTTAATCTCAAAGTTCTTTTTTTTTTTTTTACAGTGGCCCTTATCCTCTTCCATTCTACAGTAATCTGAGCTATACCATAGTTAATTATTTTATACCCAGTGATGAATTTTGTTATTTTACATGTAAAGTCACTTGGATCTGTCTAATTGTTTTTATTCCAGCACTACTCCCTTTGCAAAGCAGGTTTTGAAGAGAAACGCCTTAAAGTTCCAAAAATCTGTAAGCTCAGATATCTCAAGAACTGCAGTAAACTGTAGTAAAGTTTCAGCCCACAACTGACACTGTTGCATCCAAAAGTAATCACTGATGACTCTTTAGAATTATGAGGAGTACACTAAAAACCTTTTAGAGCATGAAGGGGGAAAAAACAAGAATACAGAACACAATTGTGTGTGTTTACACTAAATTAGTCCATTGTATTGTGTGCCACACTGCCTGCTGTAACACCTGCAGGACTGTGACATTTTAGTGTGTGGCTCATGGTGAAAATGGCCAGGCCCCAGGCGAAGTGTCGGCACGTCCTGATAAGGCCACCACCTGCTGCAGACTATTTGTTGAAGATGGCTCCATTCAGTTCCAGAAAGATAGAGCCGCCTTTTCACAACAGATACGAAGATAAAGCCATGTCCAGCGGGTTGGGGGTGTTTGTCTGGTTTAGAGCAGTGTGTGAGACAGGTCAGTCAAAAAGCTTTCAACATGCATGCACTAGCTCGTCTCTCCTTGTGTGGCAGTGCTCTAGTCTATGGGCACCTCTGTTATTTGTCATGTATTTGTCTCTTTGCTCCAAACTTAAAGCAGACCTGCGTAAGCTTTAGCCAGTTATGACTATGCAAAGTGTGGTAGAGTCACACTACGCATAGTCACTCACTAATCTCTCACAATAAGTCCCTGTTCCTGTTGGAGGTTTCTGTCCAGCTATGGGTAGTGTGTCAGTGACATCGACATGATTCTACTAATCTCTTGTGTAAGAACCATTAACATTATATATTATATATTTTTAGGCTAGAAGTTAAACAGCACTGCTTTAAACTGTGGGTTATTTTCCAGGTGCTGCCTGTTCTTTGAAAGCTTGTATTTGCAAAGGAGACAGGAGAAGACAAAGGTGACAGGAGAGGAAAGAGGAGACAGGAGAGAAGAGTGAGGAGAGATGAATTTATAGCAATGGGAGTTTCTTTCCTCAGAAGTATTGATTTGTTGCATCGTCTGCTTATCAGGTTAGATCCCATCTGCTCCACATTCACACTTTTAGCAAAATATATGTACACAATTGAACATGAACAAAAATGAATTTTACTAACTTTCAGGTCAAGTTTACTTTTTTGGTCCAACATCACAAACCCTGATTTAATATAAGCATTTTTAAGATTACATCAAGAATGTGATTATAATTTTTTTTTAATTATTCACACAGGAATCCAACATAAAAGTTGATGTATGAAATTATTGATGTAAAAAGCATAGTAGGCCAGAGGTGCAGACAGAGCAGACACAGATAGAGCAGTGTACATGGCCCTGCAGTGCCGCATATTGAGTCCGCTGCTGCTATATGAACCCCATAACCACATCAGAGTGCACACAGCTCCCAGTGACTTTAAAACCTTACTTCCAGGTCTCTTCTTGTATTTGAACTGAATTAATTTTGAACTAATTTGAATTGTAGAAACTAAAACAGAACCCATTTAAAGTGAAACTTCAGGAGAAGTATAAACTTTTCAGAACACCTCTCAACACAAACTATATATATATGCATTGTATATGCAATACATTGAACATTTGGTTTTCATAGGAAATGGAATTTAGAACAGTGGCCATACATACTTTATGACCGGGCACTGTTATTTTCTATGAACTTTGAATTACTTTATGTGGGATCTTTAATTTCCCAATGGGCTGCAGTTCTTTTTTACCACTGCTCTAACTTGACTGTAAGTGTTCAGGAAGTTATAGACACCCCTCCGGACTCAGTCAGAACATGGAACTATTTATAATGTGGCGTTTTATGCAGAAACCTGTGGAAATGAAATATGTATAATATGGGCAAAGTTATAGGTAGGAATAGGAATTGATTGATTTTTTTCCATTTCAATGTGTTTTACTGATGCTGCTTTTCAATCCCATTCTTTGTCAATTCTCTTATTGATTATTGATAGCTCTGAGTGGAAAAAAGTAGTCCTATATGCTTTTTCTGCAACAAACAAGTGGTTTCAAAACTTTCACTTGAGTATATTAAATAACTTAAACAATAGCAAATACTATATCTATACCGAGGAAGGAAAACAGAATAATAAATATGATTTAGAAAATAATTTTTTTTATTGACAAGCATACAGGACACTAAATCTTCTTTGTAATTTATAATTAAACTATTCTCTATTTAAAAAACAGGGATTGTGATGAAATACAATATGTTTGAACCACATGTAAGGGCAAACATGAACAAATCTAATGCTTTGATCCTGTCTGTGCCTGTCATCATCTAAAATGGATATTGCGAGAATGTTTATACATAATACTGTGTTTTTGTAAAATAAGCCTGTTATTTGCAAGATGCCAATGATATTTTACATTAAATTACTCTGTTCAGCGGAGGCTACGGTGCTGCAGTTTTACACAGCAGATTGAAAACACAGCAGTCCTGTCATTTAGTCCCACAGGTAGATGTTTGAGCATGTTGCTTGTATTTACACCCTTAAATAAAATAACAGCCGAGCAGTTATTGCAAACTGTATCATTTTCATCCCATTTACTAAAATACAGCCAAGATTGTTCCTTCCTCTCCATGATTCCCTCCTTTGCTCAAATCGCTACATCATGACGCACAAATGCGTAGGACACTATGCTATGGTGCCCCATAAAGGACAAAAGGGGCAGTTGTGATTTCTCAGACTGTACAACTAGGACTCAGAAAAGGAGCATTGATAAGAGGAATCGTTAACGTTATTAACTATAAACATATAGGCTGGATATGTATCCTCTAAAGTTGCACTACCACATCGTTATACTCATTAGCTGTTCAACCACAAAAACTCTGATACACATCTACAAATGCGAGTGGATGTTTTACAGGTGACAGTAAAATCAGATCATACCCAATATAACTGAGTTACTGCTGAAAACAGTAGACCACTGGGTGCACATGGGCAGTACTGTGTACCTAGTAGGTCTCAGCCCAATCAGAGAACTATTGTGCACCCACCACATTAGCGCCTTCAAATTCACATCCACACTATTGTTGTCACTTTGAATTCCACTGGGGAGAATCATAAACTAAATTAAAGCAGCAAGCGGTGATAAAGGCCCTTGATCGCCTCCCTTGCGACCGCGGGGGGCACGTGTCCTCGGGAAGACTGCGTGTCGCCTCCACTTGCAAACTGGTGGACAAACCTCCTGGGAAGGACTGCATGTTGTACTTTAAAGCGCTGGAGAGCCAGTTTTGAAGATAGCCCTATCATTTGCATATCATTGTGTTCAGGTCATTAATGTGCACAAACGCTTCATTGGGTCCAACCAGATCCAACAATGTTTGTAAAAGTTAGAGGAGATTTTATTGTCCCAAAAATGGCCTCCTCGTTAGGGGCTTGCCACCGCCACATCCATTAAAATAAAAATAAAAAAGTATTTGATAATTTTTGTTGGCACATGTGTCTAGATGATTTTGACCAAATATAGAGCATTTTGGATAAAAATCCTAGGAGAAATAAGATTTTGAATGAGGGGTGCGATTTTGGGCATCGCATGTTCCACCCAAAATAGCGGACTTCCTGTTTGGTTTGGGGTGGGGCTGTAATATAATTTTTTGTTTGCCTTAACACAGCATGTATCTACCAAGTTGTGTTTGCCTATGTTGGAAAAAATGCACTTTCACTTTCCCTAGGCCCAATGTATTTTGATTTTCCAGGGGTCGCCACTGAGTTATTTTTTCGTATTTTTTCTCGCGGACTCCATGTAAATTAATTTTTCGCCGGGCTTGAATTTTGGGCCAAGATCCCTGACTTTTCGTGCATGTTCAGAGGGCGAAATTTGCGTTCAAAGAGCAGAAAAAAGCGGAATAATAACGGACGCATACATTTATAATAGGCCCTCCCGGCCTACCGCCGGCTCAGGCCTAACTAGCATGGAGCTTATTTTCTGTGTTGAGCTGTGTATGGGACTGTTGGTCACTATTACTCATATTAAAGTATATTACTGAGTGGCTAATCCACTTTCAGCTTACCAATCATCCACCTACACTATTGATGGAAAAATTTAGTCTTCCATTAACTCATGGCCTGAATGTAAAGTGTAACACCATTCCTTTGATATGGCTGCTGCAGCACTGTGTGCTTCTTTTCTCCAAAACATTTGAGTCTTATTTAAACAGAATATGTGCCATGTCTTTTGAGTGATTCATGAGGACATCTGTATTAACATGTTAAATACTGCAATAGGATTCTGCTCCACAGCTTTGAAAGAGAGGATGCTTTTTTTTTAACCTTTGACTTTTCAGAGAAAGATCAAGCTTTATGAATAATTCCATTCAAATTTGGTTCCTTCAAAAGAAAAATGCCTTCCTTCATCTTAACAAAGGATGGCACGGTGTTTGTAATTTATTCAGAAGAGAGGAGAACATGTCATGTCTGGCCCTTTTACAGTATGAAAACTGCCTAAAGGGAAGACAATTATAGAGACAGGGTTCAAGGGGAGTGAAGGGGCAGGGACTGATAAAGATAAAAAAAATTATGACCTAGGACAGTACTTCTTGATTACATAAAAACTACAATCAACAATATGATTAATATTATTTCAATTCTTCTCATGTTTTGAAACTTGAAACATTTTTAGGTCCATTACTTAAGAGATGTCAACAGAGACGCCTAAAAAGACATGAATGGCTGAGTTTACCACCCATGATGAGTTGCATCAGATGGCGGGAGAGGAAGCCGTACATAGTTGACAGATCCAGATGAACTGACCATGACCAAGCGAAAGGAATACTTAGAGGATCTCCTGAATCCTCTGGATACGTATTTTTAATGAGGAAGCAAAGGCTGAGCAATCAGAGGTGGGCCTATCCATTACCAGAGCTGAAATCACTGTGGACAAAAAGCTCTGGGGGTGAATGAGATCCACCCCCTGAGTACTTCAAGTCTCTGGATGTTGTGGGGCTGTGTTGGCTGACACACCTCTGTAAGACTGTGTGGATAGGACTGAGACCGGGGTGGTGGTAGATCTTTTTAGGAAGGGGGACTGGAGGGTGTGTTGCAACCTAAGGGGGGTATTGCACTCCTCAGGCTCTCCGGGTAAGTCTAGGCACTGGAGACAAGAATTCAGAGAGAACTCAAGACAGTTTAAATCTATTCAAAACTCAAGTAAAACGGCATAAACCTTTCCAAATCAAGTTATTATTGCTTTTGATCCATCAAGACCAGTTACTTTCACATGTAAACCCCTTAAAACCCATCCAAATGTAGTTTGTAAGTAATTTGAATTGCTTAAAACCTGTTCAAAGTAAGTTCAACTGTAACAAAAACAAGGGGAACACAGACATATGTTTGACAGATCTTTATTCTTTAGGCTGTCACTGGGTGGAGTGTAATGCAGTGTTGAGGTGCAGTGTGCGTAAAAGTGCAAGGCGGGTAGGGTGGCCGGGCCTGGAAACAGGGATGGAGAGAAGAGAGAATGGACGCGCCACCAGCAGGCCTCTTTATAGGCAGCAGGAAACATGGGCCCATGTGACTCCTGTCGTCTTCAGCCGTCGGACCACGCCTCAAAGGAAAATGCCAACAATTAATATGTAACCAACAGCATCCCCACTTGTGGCTGTTAGGTGGCCGTTACCCCCTGGGAATCCTGAGCAAGAAAAAAATTGCCCAATATACATAAATACAAAATAAGCCTATCACCAGGGACATCCATTACCCCAACCACAACTTTCAGCTGCTCCAACCTGGTCTACAAAGTCATCCATTCAGGGCAGAGGGAACAAGTCTGGTTTTGTGACCATGTTTACTTCCTCCAGAAAGTCAGCACAGAAGCGAGGAGTATTATCTGACTTGAAAACGAGTGTACAAGGAGACACCCAGCTTGACGAGCTCGGGACTGCTATATCATTGTCTAACATGTATTTAACCTCTGCGTCCAAGTACCAAATAAAAGGTGATGTAATAACAGGACACAAAGCCAATATCTGATCTCCAGGTAGAAAGGTATTAGTAAGGTCATTTTTCTTTAGCTAAATTCTGTGCCTGTCTGAAACCACTGACATAGTCAATTCGATTTTTAGGTGGTTTGGGCTCTTTCCAGTCATCTACCACTGCTGCTAACAGACCATTAACTGTGTGCGCAAACACTAGCTCATTTGGGCTAAAACCAGTGCTCTCATGTCTTACCTCTCTGGCGGCCAGCATCAACCACTGCAACTCATCCTCCCAGTCCTTCCCCATACAATAGGCGCACAGAAGAGACTTTAAAGTCTGATGGGAACTCTCCAGTGCACCCTGGCTCTCAGCATGATATGCCGTAGCTTGGTGGTGCTTCACCTAGAGCTGCTTCAACACTTGAGAGAACAAATGAGATGAGAAGTTAGTGCCTTTGTCAGATATTTTTGGAATGCTGAGCACATGCACAACAGATTTTGTCATTATCATGTGCAATAACAGTTAGCAAGTACCACAAACCAGACTTAGATTTGTGCAAGGGGCCAACACAGTCAATTATTAAATGTGTGAATGGCTCAGAGGCAGCACAAATTGGAGACAAAGGAAATGGCTTTAAAGTTTGGTTTGGCTTAGCAGTTAGCTGACAGGTCAATACATAAAGAAACATCTCTCTTCATAGAAGGCCATATAAAATGCCTTAAAACATGAATGTAGGTTTTCCTAATAGCAGCAGGCCCAGACTCATCATGAGCCACTTTCAAAACCGTGGAGCGAAGTTTAGTTGGCACAACTACTTGGAAAACTAGTAAACCGATAAGGTCAAAGTGTGGTACCCACTTGGAGAAAGTAACCACACCCACAGTCGGACGCCTCACCCTCAGGATGCGCTTGCTCAAGGAGTCCTTTTAAAGATGAGTCATCCTGCTGTTCTGCTATCAGCTCACTGTGAGACAAAGAGACGGTAAAAATCACTCACTCACTCACTCACTCGCTCACTCTCTCAGGCTAAGACAGTTTTTGTACACCTTTCTCCTCTTTAGTGGACTCTACCCTGAGTCATTGCACACGCTGTAAAAACATCAGGGAACTCACGGCCATTCTCATCTGTTTGAGTCCCTGACAATGGCATAGGCTGGGCCACAACTGGCAATGTTGCGGAGGGAGTGTCTAAATTGCTTGCTTGCATGCTAAATTGTTACCCAAAATAACAGAAACTGTCACAGCTGTTATCTTTCCTGGCTCTCCTCCTATCTTTTCTGCCCCTCTCTACCTGCCAGCCACTCCCACTTGTTCACCCCTCCTCACTCACCCGCTGCTGCAGCTGCAGCTCATCTGCTAATCAGCCCAGTATGTAAGACTCACCTGTTCACTCACACTTTGCCAGATTGTTCCTCTGCATTATGCACGACTCTCCAGCGTTCTTCTCCTGCCTGATCTCCTGTTGCCGACCTCGTCTGTCCCCGACCTGCTCTCCTCGCCTGTCTCCCGATAAACTCACCTGCCTTCCGTCTCTGACCACGCGCTCTGCCTCGGCGTCCTTGGCATCGTCCTGCTCTCCCGGTAACAACTCTTCTGCCTGGCCCCGACTCACCTCCTGCCTGCTCCTCGTCGGCGCCTCTGTTTCCTCGGACGGCTATTCCGGTGTTGACCCCCCCGCTTGTCACGGACCGCTCCTCTGCTCTTCCCTCGTCTGTACCTCCGCACGGCCGGCGGGCTCTACGGGCTGCGGACTCCTCGCTACGGCTTCGGCGACCACAGTAAGCTCCTCTCTCTCATTTCACGTGGCCGGGGAACCGAACTCGTTCCTCGCCCCTTCCCCGTGCTTTAGAGACTGTGTGCGGGCTTTCGGCCTGAAGAGAGACCTGACCGCTATTGACTATTGACTCGTACTGCTCCGCTCCCTGTTTGCTATTGTGGCAATAAAGGTTATTACCAACTGTACCCTTTCTCCTGTGTTCTGGTCCAAACCACCCCCGTTACAGAACAATCTGGCCAAATATGAACCCAGCGGACACATCCTCTCCCCAGACTCGCTTAGCTCGGGTAGAGGGAGCGCTACAACAACACGAGGTCCAGTTAGCCTCCAACGCGGCGGAGGCTCAACAGTCTGCTTCGCTACCTCGCTAGCCACCCAGGTACAACAGTTAGCGGCCACCATGTCTCAGCAAGCCGTTTCCGCCTCGGCGCCAGCCCCTCCGGCTCCAGCCCCGGTTTTACCTGCCAGTACTGCACCAGAGCCCCAGGTGGGGGCGCCAGAGTGCTATTCTGGGGATCCAGAGGGCTGCAATCCATTTTTGACCAACTGCTCCATCCTGTTTGCCCTGCAGCCCCATACCTTCGCTTGTGAGGCAGCAAGGGTTGCCTTCACCATCAACCACCTCTCTGGCAGGGCACGCCTGTGGGGAACAGCAGAGTGGGAGAGGGGCACGTCGGCCTGCTCTTCATTCCAGGCCTTTTCAGAGGAGCTTCGGAAGGTTTTTGGTCCCGTTTCTCTGGGTCCAGATGCCAGTGGAGGACTCATGAGTCAGAGACAGGGGACAGGGAACCTGCCCCGTCTGCAACCAACATAAGGCTCCTCGCCGGGCCCCTGCCGGGTTCCTGCAACCTCTGCCCGTGCCTCATCGACCCTGGTCTCACATCTCTCTGGACTTTGTAACCGGTCTGCCACTGTCAGGGGTTTACACCACCATCTTGACGGTGGTGGACCGGTTCAGCAAGATGGCGCATTTTGTTCCACTCCCCAAGCTCCCTTCAGCCAAGGAAACTGCTGAACTGGTCCTGCAGCATGTTTTCCGGCTTCACGGCCTCCCATCTGATGTGGTATCAGATCGAGGTCCCCAGTTCACCTCAATATTCTGGCGGGAGTTCTGTCGACTACTAGGAGCCTCCACCAGTCTGTCCTCCGGGTTCCATCCCCAGTCCAACGGCCAGTCTGAGAGGCTCAACCAGGAGATGGAGACAGCGCTCCGCTGTATGGCGTCCAGGCTCCCCTCGACCTGGTCCAAGCAGCTGTTGTGGGTCGAATACGCCCACAATACGCTGAAGAGCTCCGCCACAGGACTCTCTCCCTTCCAATGCGCCTACGGCTTCCAGCCACCATTGTTTCCGGCCCTGGAAAGAGAAGCCTCCTGCCCATCTGTTGAGGCCTCATCCACCGCTGCCGCCAGACCTGGGCCCAGGCCAGGTCAGTGCTCACTCGAGCTGCGGACCGGTACTCAACAGCCGCCAACCGACGTCGCTCCCAGGCTCCCCTTTACCAGGTGGGCCAGAAGGTGTGGTTGTCCACCCGGGACCTGCCACTGAGGGTGGAGTCCAGGAAACTGGCCCCCAAGTTCATCGGACTGTTTCCCATCGCGAAGATTATCAACCCTGTGGCGGTCAGGCTCCAGCTGCCCCATTCCATGCGGATCCACCCGACCTTCCACATCTCTAAGGTCAAGCCTTTTCGGGAGAGCCCGCTCATGCCTGCCTCTCGTCCACCACCTCCTCCTCGGATCATCGACGGGGCCCCCGCCTTCACGGTCCACCGCCTGCTACGCTCTCGGCGCCGTGGGAGGGGTCTGCAATACCTAGTCGACTGGGAGGGATACGGTCCGGAGGAGAGGTCGTGGGTCCCCACTCGTCACATCCTGGATGCTCAGCTTGTTCGTGAGTTTCATCGCTGCTACCCTGATCAGCCCTCCAGGGGCTCCACTGCTGATGGGGGCGTCAATGTTGGGACTCGGCCCTCCTCCTCCTCCGAGGCATCATCCGAGATAGAAGAGGGAGAGGGGCCGTCTGCAGGGGGGCTTGAGATAGAGGAGGCTGAGAGGGACTTCTCGGATGAGCACGACTCTCCAGCGTTCTTCTCCTGCCTGATCTCCTGTTGCCGACCTCGTCTGTCCCGGACCTGCTCTCCTCGCCTGTCTCCCGGTAAACTCACCTGTCTTCTGTCTCTGACCACGCGCTCTGCCTCGGCGTCCTTGGCATCGTCCTGCTTACCAACTGTACCCTTTCTCCTGTGTTCTGCTTTTGGGTCCAAACCACCCCCGTTACAGAAACACCATCAATTGTTAATGCTGGATGCACAGCTAGTGCAGCTTTGCCACAAAAAAGCTCACAATCTAATTTTTGTAAGGGAAAAAAAAAACATTTAGCCCCATTCCCTGCACAGGAACACAAGTGCCAGTTTCAGACACAGTTGACAGAGGCAACACATCGGCTTGGATAAATGAATCAAATGCCCATGTGTCCCTGAGGATTTTGACAGGTACCTTTTTGTCACTGCCCACCATAGACACACACCCCTCTCTGATAAAAGGGAGATAACACACAGGCGCAGGCAAACCAGTGCCCTTTGGGTTAGTGTGCAAAGTCATAGATTTTAGCAAGTGACAATCAGCTTTCCAGTGCCCTTGCTTGTGACAGTAATTACAAACTTTGTTACTACTGTCCCATGAATTTTACGGTTTAGTGTCAAACTGACATACCGTGCTAAGACGACTAAAACCCACTATCTCTACTTGTATGATGAAAAAAATCTTTGTGGGTTAGCATGTACTCATCCGCCAACAGACACATCTGTAGCTCTCTGCTCGTTAATGTAGGTAGCTTTTTTTTTCAGGCAGACAATTTTGAAACTTCTTTATTAATACTAGATCGCGGAGCTCCCCCCAAGGTTTTTACATTTTGCGCAGAGCAACATCAGTCAAACAGGACAATTTTATTGGATTTGGAAAAAAATCAACATAGCTCTGGCCCCTTTTTTAAAGCAACAAAATTTCTGCCTCCGGTACAAGCTCATAAGACCATAGCACTGCACTCTTCACCTGGTTGTAATCCAAACTAGCATTAGGTGAAAAGCCATACACTTCTTGGGCCTTGCCTGTAAACACACACAGCAAACGCTGAGGCCAAACATCCCTCGGCCACTTTAGTATAGCCTCTCAAACAATACACATACTTATCCACATCTTTCTCTTTGAATGGTGGAATTAAACGGATGCGAAGTCCCTCTTTGCAGCCTCCTCTATCTCAAATTTATGTCGTCTTGTCATGTTCCCTGTAACATAATATGTGGTACTATCAAGTTGTTGTTTGAAAAGCCCTTGTGCAGTTTCCCAACTTGAAAGGATGAGACCTCAGCGCAGAGTAGACTCTGATTAACTCAACTGTTTTTCCGATTTAGCGATGTTACGTGTAGTCACTGCTTTAATGTGTCTGTCTCTACCTGCAGGAGTAGTGGGTGTGTCAGCGATCTGCTCTGCTTTATAAGGAGGCTGTTTCGGCTGGCTCTCGTCGATCCAGTCTGGTTGGCTCCGCCCTCTGCCTCATCTGGCCGCTGCTGCCGCTGCCGGAGGCAGCTAAGCCGTGTAGCTCCTCATTTTTTTCTTTTGTTAATTAGTTCTTTTAGGTGATGGGCGCGGTGGTCCTTTTTTCTCGGTTTGTTATTTTCCTTTAGGGGTTATTTTTTGGTTAGGCAGGGGCAGGGGAGAAAAGTCGGGTACGACGGTCCATTGCGGGCTGGCCCGGCTTGACTTTCTCTTTTGTTTATTTCGGCAGACCCATCACCGCCTTTTTGTTCTCCTTTGAGTTTTGTTTTGACAAGGTAGTTGGAGCTTTCGTTGTGTTGTTTTGGTTGTCCCGAATTATCTGATTTCATTAATAAATCTTGATTCTTGTTGCTTATCTGTTGTGTTTGTTGAATTTATGTTAGATTCCCCTTTGGTGTAGTGGGGGGTCGTAACAAGCGAATAAACATGCTTATTTACTTTCCTTTATTTGTCAGTTCACTCCTTTTAATTTGCGTTTTATTTTCCTAGTTTGACTTTACAGATACTCTCACACATATGCTTGCCTGTTTGTTTTATTGTTTACTGTCCATGCACAATCAGGGGCCAGAGGCGTTTGGGCACCCATAGGATCTCATTTCTGGTTATTGTAGATGATTTCATCTTGTTGGTTTCAAGCAAGGACCTTCAGCTTGGACTGGGATGGTTTGCAGCTGAGTGTGAAGCAGCTGTGATGAAAATCAGCAGCTCCAAGTCCAAGGCCATGGTCCAGCAGAAAAGTCCCCTTCAAGTTGGTGGAGAGTTCCTACCTGAATTGGAGGAGTCCAGGTATCTTGGGGCCTTGTTCGCAAGTGAGGGAATGATGGAACATGAGATTGACAGATGGATCGGTGTAGCTTCTGCAGTAATTCAGTCGATGTACCGGTCCGTTGTGGTAAAGAAGGAGCTGAACTGAGGAGGCGAAGCTCTCATTTTACCAGTTAAGCTACGTTCCTATTCTCACCTATGGTCATGAGCTGTGGGTCATATCTCTATAATATCTCAGATACAGGTGGCCAAAATGAGTTTTGTCTGCAGGGTGGCTGGGTGCTCCCTTAGAGATAGGCTGAGGAGCTCAAGCACTCATGAGGAGCCAGCTGAGATGGCTCCGGGCATCTGTTCCAGACATCTTGAGGACACGTTCCACTCAAACCTAATCTATTTCAAGTTCCAACCAATCCAACTCATTCAAAACTTGCCTAAGCCCAGTTGTAATTCCTTTATATCTAATTTGCTTCATCCACGGATGCAAATCAAGTATTTAGTAGCATTTTATGTGTTAAAAACGAGTAACAGTGCAAGGTAAAACAAAGAAAACCTGTGACAAATCATTTTATAAAGGTTTGTAATCCATTCAAAATTGGTTGGTCTTATATAAAACACTTTCAACCTGTCTAAATCCATTAGTAACCAGGCAAAATATCTCGTTCTTACTGGTGATGTCCTTTGTTAATGTGAAAGACCTGCTATTTATACTGTTCATTTGTCATTATTCACATTCTCAAGATCAAGATAGTTTCTGGTTCCCCGCCAAATTACCATAGTAAGCCTTTTGGCATTTCCCCTCAGGGAGTCGCCACAGCAGAGTAATCTGCATGTGTAGCTTGGCAATGTTTTTCCTCCAGATGCTCTTCCTGACACAACCCTCTCCATTTGCCCAGGCTAGGACCGGCACAGGGACCTGTGGCTGCCATTGCTCCACATAGGATTTAAACCCCCAGTCTCCTGCATCCACACTAGGTGCACTAACCTCTCCACTACAGAGGAGCTCCCACCAAATAACATTCATCTTCAAAAATGTTAACTATGTTGCTTAGCAATGTAACAACACCTCTGCAATGAATCTATAAAAAAAATGTTATTGTGCAGTCCCTTTAGATTACATTTGTGTTCACTAAACCATAAGTTTGCACACGACAAGGCTGTTCAAAATAAACTGGTTCAGCTGTGAAATACTCAAGTACTTGTCTGGATTCCGTTCCACAGGTAATGTGTGATTAATAAGGCACAGACAGTGTCAGCTGTGTGCTGGCAGCCATCCGTCTACTAGTTCAAAGCTCCATCAGTTCTCTGCTGCCACCATTTACTCCATCTGCTTATTCATCCATCCGTACAGTATTAATGAACAGCCTCCTTCTGGTGATTCATGCTCACACACACGGAACAAGACAACACAAGACAAACTAATACCACGTGTTTTAGAATCACCTTTCCCCGCACATAGTTTCCATTTAAGAAACTGATAAAACTGTTAGCTGACAGTTATCTTTCTCATAACTATCCATCTATGTTTTATTCTTTACATTAGTAGCATTGTATTTCTTCCATCAGTGCATATTACAAAAATAAAAAAGAACAACATGAAACATAATGGTTAAAAAAAAAACCTGAATAACTGTGACTGAATGCATAATGAGCTAACCAATTTAAGACTTTTTTTTTTTGACAAAGACTGACAGACAAAGAATCTTTTATAAAAATCACCATGCGCTTTTTTCTTTTATTATATTTTATATTTCTGTCCCTGCAGGGCTACCGCAGCTGTTCATGGGACTAAAGTATAGGTTGAGGTGTCAAGATCTACAGTTTTCTTTAATTTCTTTACTTTTATTGTGAAACACCTGCTGACATAGGAGAATGTGTGACACTGGCATTTAATAACTCACTACCACAAACCCTATTAAACATCCGTATGGCAACTGTAGAGTAACCTACTGAACACACTCTACCTTTTGAAGGAGTTCTCCTAAAGTCAGAACAAAAGGGAACAGGACACTGAGAAAAATATAATATAAGATTGCTCACAACAGTTGTTATGGAGCTGTGTTGTTGCCAGGTGAAATTATGAACTGATCTATTTCTGGATCACAAACACATACCACAACTTCTATCTGACGCAGAACAGTTAGTCTCCTTGAAGAAGTTCACTTTTCTTCCAAGAAGTTTAGTGAAGGCACTCACTTATCAAATGTAAAACACAAAGGCAGGTACACAAAGGCGATAAAAGGTAGGATTCCACCAGCAGAGAAGACAAGCATGAAAGAGGGTAAAAGACACACACCGTTTTCTTGTTCTATAAGGTGATGGCTGGGAACAAAGCTGTATTGACCATCAGATGTGCCAGCAGGATTCCCAATGGGCTCAGCCACAAATTGGAAGGTGCAGCATAAAAAAGACGCAAACCACAGGAAGGTTGCTTTCATATTCTGTCCGCCCCCCACATCAGGTGATACAGCTGAACAGGCTTTAGTAAAATTCTGTTTCCACGAGCAAAAGTTCCAAATAAGTACATTTTACAATAACGGTGGTCTTCCCTCAGCTGTGAACCCTGCAACAGTCTACTCTGTACAGTCTGTGGTAGGGTCAGAACTGTTGCACCTATCACTCTTTAACACCCCCCACCCTCCAAAAATAGCCACTAATTGTATAATTAATGGCAGTTATGACTGACTTGTCTCACTACACACCCATGTCTGTCACAGACAAGTAAGCGGTTGTTTCTGGAGCACTGATAAAGCCATCATTTATATTGTCTTGTATTTCTAAGTCATCTACATTTCTATATAAACTAGAAGCTATATATATAGAGAGAGAGAGTAAAATTCCCTTTGTAAATACAAGTGGGAGGCTGCTTCTAAAAAGTGTGAAAGAAAAGAGAAAAACAATTTTATTTTATGGAAATATAAGTGAATGTTAAATTGAAAATGCCCCTTCCTCTTTTTCATATATTGTTGTCATCAAATGAGGGTCTGCAGCTCATTATTGCAGTACAAGAGCACTGACCTTCTCTTCAAACAGCAGCGGGTGTCAGGTAAAAGCACGTCCTTCACACCTCTATAAATAAAGGTATGAACAATGTTTTTCTTTTGCCTTTGCAACCTCTGTCAGTGCAGGGATAAAAAAATATGTTTTTTCTTATCGAGACTAGAAACCAATTAATGTCATTCTCTATTCTCTATGTGGATGTGATTGTAGAACATTTCACCATAACATGAAGTTCTTCTCTTTTTTTTTTTTTTTCAAGCTATGATACACAATTCAAAATTTTAAAATTAATTGTGTTGCTGTTGTGTAGACACAAAGATGAGAAGTGAGATCACAAAATAAATAAATAAATACATTTTGGAGTAAAAAGGAACTGAGTTGAGGGCAAATGAGATGATAATAATTCTCTGGACGAGACATCTCTTCCAACAGTCAGCAGTCCATGTCATGCCAAGGCTAGTCATAGTTATAAAATGACATTAGCTTATTATTGCAATATGTTGATAAAGGCAGTAGCCTAACTTCTGACCTCTAATAGTCACGAGCAAAGGAAATCTGTTTTCTGTAAGTCCACCATGGCACAATCAGCTCACAAGCAAAAGGAGATTTTTTTTTCTTTTGGAGCAACAGAGTGACAGCAGCAACTACAAAGATGGAGCAGATGGCTTACACACTGCACACTTCCAATTAATCTTTGGCACACGCTGCAGCTCACTTTAACCTGCTCTTTCTGGCCCAGTCATTGAGCAACACTGAAAGCCATATGGCCAGAAAACTCTCACAGGTGGCAGTTCATCTGCGGCACTCTGCCAGAGCCGGAGCCTACGATAAACCCAGCACAGCTCAGTGGGGCAGCAGGAGGTACCAGGCTCCATCCCATTTCCACCCCATAGCCCTACCCCTCTCTAATTCATGCGAGGCAAAGGGGCATCCCAAATCTCATTTAGATCAAGGGTGAGTCCTAAAACAAAGAGCTACATAACCCTCCAAACTGAGATTTTTAGGTACCACACTTGAAACATATACATGTATATACACCACCATCTTTTTTTTTTCATCTTTATCCAGTGATACAGCACATTGTTAAAACAGTACAGTATATCATAACAGCACTTTTTGTTTGTGTGTTCATTGCAACATACAGTAGTTGCACAGGTTAGCAACATTCAAAAAGTGAACAAGAATATGAACATAACAGATGCCTCAAGAGCACACCGAATTTATTTATTTATTTAAAAAGTTTCAGACCAAAGCTTGAATTTCACAGCCTTACCATGCACAAGGCACCTTCACCTGCATTTTATCTGTAGCTGCTGCACTCCAGAGTCACAAAAGCAGCAAGGTCTAGTAATTATATAGATGTTATAGATGTTGTTAAAAACATAGATAATAATAGATGTATAGATAATAATATAAAATTAGTTACCTGGTCTTAAGCAGTTGCCACAGCAGAGACTTTGTCTCTATTTATGTCCTTAGCGACCCAGTAAAATATTCAGTTTTTACTTCAGTGCGCTGGTTCTGACAGGAGACAAGACGTTAGCCTCTTTATGTTTACCACAAATGTGTAACTTGACTTGTGCTGTTTTTTCCATGTACAGCTATGTAATAACCTTGTGTGTCGATGCAGATTTAATAAAAGTATTTAAATTGTACTTTGAAACAGGTTTGAATAAATGTATTTGGGCATTTGTGTTTATTCATCTGTAAATTAAAAAAGCAAATATAAAAACATTTCCCATATTGCTTTGATTGTTCAATTAAAACTCAATTTAAAAATGCATCTACTAATACTGCAATACCAGAAGTGTCTAAACAGACAAGTGCAAAAGTAAAGTAGGGGGAATCCTAGTGTTTTGCATGGACGTGTTATAAGATCCTATGGGGTAATGGCTCACTCCCCTGTTGCCAATTTATTTAGTGGCCACTTGAGGTTTTGCAGCAAAAAAAAAGCTATGCAGCCCAAAAATTATTTTCCCCACGGACCGCAATGCAAAAATAAACATCTGTTGTACAGCGGATAGGACATCTACAACTACCAAAAAGGTTCGATTTTTTTCGTGTTTATTGTCTACTTCCATATCATTTACTTTTTTGAAAAATCCTTCAATCTGCTAAACTTGGCCACATAACACGTAAATAAACCCAGAAGTCCACAACTTTTATGGCATGCTGTGCCAATGTGCAACTTCCAAATGAACAGGGCTCATTGCTCTTTCCCATCCTTGTCTAAGTTTTTAAGTGATTTCTAGATAGATTTCTAAAATTGCTGAGATGGAAATTACGCGCAGGACGAAAGAAAGCAGGACTTACTGCTGGGATGTTAATGAAGAGTTTGTCAGACAAGTTACTGTAGGGCGGATTTAAACTATATGAGGACCCCAAAGCATGTCATATGTGCAGTATTTATTGATACTTTTCCTGTTCACCATGTTTTTGTGAATGTGGACTATACACTCATAAAGCAGCAGCATCGATCCTGTCCACAGGCCGTTTTACCCAAACCTGACTAAACCAATGCAGACTCCTACAGAATGACCAGAGTTAGCCGACAATGTTTGAGTCAGCCACTTTATCAGCCAAGGATGTTTGAATTGGCTAGAACCAGCCAAGGATGTTTTGAGTCAGCCGGAATTTGAACTCATGACCTTCTTGCTGTGAAGCAGGAATGCTAACCACACAGATTCGTCTACTTTTGTAATTTTTTTATTTTTTTTCCAATTTACTTCAAGCCATTGTGAAAAACAAAAACATAGATTCTGCAACCTTAAATATTCCGGATATATACATAATATATATATATATATATATATATATATATATATATATATATATATATATATATATATATATATATATATATATACATACATACATACATATATACACAAACTAGATACCTTACATAGAAAAAGAGAAAAATAAATAAAAATAAATAGAACAATATTTCTCTCTCTACACACACACACACATATATATATATGCATATAAATACTTGCTCAAAAGGGAGTGGAAAGAACTTATTTGCTCCCATCCCACAAATTATGTAGATCGCCTTTAAACCCAACACGAAATAATGAAGTGGTCAGTAACTAATAATCAAGGGCAAGATTCAAAAATGTGTCACAGAAAAACATTTACTCACTCGATAACAGGGATTAAGAAACTTAACAGTAATTAAACAGTGCACTTATTAACCACCTATAAGTAAACAAACAGGTAAGTACTTTAATTAGTAAGGTAAACAACATGTACAATTACACCAGTTGTGGGGCCCCATTTAATGAAAACTAAGACAAATTAACCCATAGCGAGCTAATGCCAGCAAGATTGCTTTCTAAAGCTTTAATATTAGTTTTTTGCAACGTTGCTGGCCTGTTTTTTTCCTTGATAGCAGAAAGCCACAGGGTAGTTTAAAAAATGGCGGCCCCCAGTGAGATGCAGGAGCGGGTTACTTACCCACATCAGTGGTACACGTAGTCTTTAGCGGCCTCTGCAGCATGAGGTCTGGGTGGGAGACGTTCAGGTGAACTGTACCTATGTAACTCAGTGCAGATGATACAGAGTCACAGAGCACAGCCCACTGAGGGAAATGTTGACAGAGAACACACAAGACAAGCCACAGTCCGTGTCTTGTTTCACGTGTGATTTTGAGACAGTACTGCTTTTGACCTGCGCGTGCAAAAGCTTGTTGATACAAACAAGGAAGACACATCAGCCAATGAGCAAAGCAGAGGCTTTATTCATAGCAGCAGCACGTGTCTTAATGTAACACAGCGTCAGCCACAGAGAGCAACTCTGATAGAGCGGGGGAGCGGCAGCAGCGCAAATGGCAAGGAAATATGGATAATGAACAACAAAAACAACAAAAACTGAATCTAAAATTTGGGCAAGTAACAAGAGTAAATAACCCATATGTTAGTGGCTGCTTTTTGTGTATGAAATGTATTTTTAATTAAGAAAAGCAACAATGAGGACAGGCTATTTAGCCTCATATTGCACACACACACAGCGGTAACCCTGGTGTCCGTTGTACCCCAGCTTTATACCTCTAGTCCATTAGTGGGTAGGACATTATGGGAATAGGTTAGCCTACCTAGGCTCTTGGCAGATGGCCGCCGCATTGGCGTTTGCAAAAAATGTCATTCAAGCACCATAGATCCGTCAATATGAGCCAAGTAATGGCTATTTGGAGCAGTGCACATTGTGACATATGATCATAAAATGTGCAAGATCATACAAAAACATATAATAAAACATCAAAAGGCTTCACACATACAAGCTGTGTCAGGAGTCACCTTACTCACAGAACAGAAAAAGAATTAGGCCTCAAGTAGTTCACTTCTGTTGTTCTATTAAAAACAGTTGTGACATAAAACTCGGGGAAAACTTCTTGTTTTACTTGGCCTGTCAAATTGCTTTTTAACAAAAAGTGCTCATGGACACAGCTGCAGCATGTGCTCTGATGGGCCTATTTTTACACGTCCTCCCACACTCCTCATCACAGGTGATGAGCCACTAATTGCTTTAACTTCTTATGTGGGAGTGAAGATGTAATTATCTGTGTATGATGCAAGTAGAGGTGACACTGGCCACTTGCGCTAGAAATACAGCTTGAATATATAGATCCCTCACACAAACACACAAAAAGACTTCTGATTTTTATTTAAAATAGATGCTCTCTATGATCAGTTAAGTATTAACAATCAGTACTTAGTAAAAATAAAAACTGTACGTTCGCATTCACCAAGAATAGGACCAGTGGACATGGGAGAATGTATGAAGAACAGCTTTTATGTAACAAACATACCCACATATCTTAGAAACAAGTCACAAAAAAGACACAAACAATACTCACAAACACTTTTCCTTATGTCAGGGTCATACTCGTGTGGACTGTAATTTTTGGCTCTAGATTTTCACAGAAAAACAATGGGTCACTGGTTAACGGAATGTGTAGTTAGATCATCGTGCACCAATTCAAATGTGTTGTGTATCGTTGGTTCTTAACTTTAAATGGGCTCTGATCTCTTGTCACTATTGATCAGGTGATCTTTCCAGCCTCATTTCCACCACCACAGGACAGTTTGGCACTGGTAACAAAGATGCACGCATTTCCAATCTGCTGGGTCCAGAAGAGGGACATCTACTACAGAAACAGTAACATGATTTCAAGTTCCACAAAAGCCGTGTGTCTATTTGAGATACACAATGTATCTGAAGCAGGCGTTTTGAAACTTGGATGCATTGTCCATATTATAAAAAGTAAACCCTGGTGTGTGGCAGCACGAGATGCTGCAGGTATAGCCCAATTAATTATATCCATTTGATTCTCAGCTTTCTGAGTATTAAATTCATAGAGCTGCACCAATTTGTGAGAAATCAGGGAATATTTGAGCCACAGGTTATTCTTGTGTTTAATGCAAAGTAGACGATAAATACAGGATAAAATTCATGAAGCTAGAGCCGAACAACACTGACTCTTAACTGGAAACAGCTGTTGCTAATAAACACTAGCTGTGTTTTCTGAAAAAAGAATATTAGCATGTTTTCTGTTCCTGGTGTTATTGGAGACTTTAGGAGATGCGTTTTTACTTTTCTTAATGAGCAGCAGGTGCTGCCGTGGGCCCCTCCCCCATCCCAAAGCACTCAAAGACGACCCAAGCGCAACAGTCCCTCTCAGCTGCATCAGAGCAAGAGATGTTCACCCCTCCACGTCCAGAGCATGGATGTATCATTGGACTGGAGACTCACACAGCCTCATTCACACTGTGTTTCTGCCTCTCTGTGTCACAAGCTAAACATTTACCTGGTTAGCTCATCATGTCTCAGTCTAAACTGTACAGTCAAAAACACAGGGAGGAGTGGGAATCAAACCCTTAATCCAAAGGCTCGTTAAAGCCATTTATTAGAAATGATAAACGGGCATACAGCCTGCATTGTAAGGCTGGTTTCAATGCCATTGTAAGGTTAAAAAAAATAAAAAACACAATCCAACAGAAAATCATACTTAAAAAGCAAAGCCTTATAATATTTATACACCCAGACAAGTTGCCATTTATGATTCAAAAAAACCAAAAAAAACAAAACTTTATTCCTCTCTCCTACAGCGTCCATTACATGTACATGGCCAATTTTGCAAATCAGACAATGGCATCATTTAGCAACTTTTAGGACAGCCAATAGCTACTTTCCTTATTGAAGAGTTAGCAACACTGGGTCCCTATTGTTTATGAAATGTGCCCCTACCTATTTGTATTGTGACAACCCCAGAGCAGGCTGGATTTTGTCTGTCTCTGGGGGCCTTAACTTTTGTCCCTAGCTCTGTCTCCTGCTCTGCCTCCTTCTCTCTCTCTGCCCTTTCCTCTTAGGTGGCTCATGAGACGTTCCTGATTGGTCGTGCTACCTGGCGGGGGCGTGGCCAACCAGTTCAAAAGCCGGGCCTTCAGCGTCCGCACGCTCTCTGCTCGCGCTAGCCTGCTCACCTGCAGCCACCTTTTCCTTTGTTTGTGCACTCATTTAGTTTAGTTCACTTTAGTCTTCGCATACAACACTTACACACATCCGACACTCACACACACTACTGATGCTACAGATTGTCCATATAGGTCACACATTTAACCTGGTTTAGTATAATTTGATCACTTTACTTTATTAAACTATTCTTTAATTGGCATCCCTCCTGTTTCTGTTGTATTTGTCGGCCATATATGAGCCAGGCTTGACAGTATTTTGTATGAACTTTTAACATTTCAGTTATTAACAACTGAAAAAAAAAACAGAAAATAGTGCAGTGTTTTGTTAAATAAGGCAAATAGTGCAAATGAACTGACTGAAAGATCATATGTGTCTGAGTTATATCAGTTATTTTTCCAGGTTTTAGGTGTTTTGCAGTGGACGCTTATCTACCAGCCTCAATATCAGCCCTGGGCATTTTACAGACTGGGGGCCACATCTGGCCCTCAACCCGCCCCTCTCCGGCCCTCAGGAGGCTTGTGTTAAAAATTGAATTTTTCCAAGACTGAATGTGTTTTATAAAAAGTAATGGTCAACTTCCTCTGTTTCCCATTTGACTCCACTTTGTGGCTTTACTTCTCAGTTCAGTCTACTCACTATGTCATTCATAAAGAAATGCTAGTGAGCTGAAAAATGAACTTAGCAGAGCTTTGAATTTTGTGAATAGATAGAAAGTTATTAACCACATCAAGGAACATGCCCTTAACTAGATTTGAGCAGCTGCAATCTGGGGGAGACAAGACCTGGGCTCTCATTCATCCTTGATAAAGTTCAGGCCAGAATATCCCAAGCACTAAAAACCCTGCTTCCAACGAACATCTTATATTTGCAAAGTGGGGTTTTCTGTCATAGCAGTCACTAAAACAAGACATGGACTAATGTTTAGTTCTTAGTCCAACTCCAACATCACTATTTTATACAGGTGTGCTAGCTAGCTGTCCTGTAAACCCCTTACATCATTTAGTATTAGCTTCTACTCAGCTTTAAAGAGTTCAAACTATGCCTGGCCCGGCCTCCTTTAACCATGCCAAACCCCAGATCGTGTTAGCATGATCAGGAGCGCTCACATTGGTCACACCAAACATGTTTTAAGGTGTGAAAGAGCATCCTCAGCCTTGATGCTTTCTAGTTTAGAAAAAAATGCTCAGTTCTCCAGTACCTTGTGCTCAGAGTGCTAATCAAAGTGAGGTTTGTAATTAAAGATGACCAGGTCCCTAATGGTAAGCACCAGAGCCATCAGAGAGCTGGGGAGGAGGCCACTACTAGAATGGAAAGACACTGATGCAATATAGCCTCAAATGGAGGACAGTGAGTCTGAATGCTTTTAGTAAAAATAAAACAGGATTTGAGAGTACAAGGCTGGCCTTGTTAAAAGTCTGCAAGGTTTTGTCATTCATTTGGAAGTGTATGAAAAGTCACTTGTGTGCCACAAAGACATCACGTTTGATGGAACTGTGAGCCACAGTAATGTTTGTCTTTTTTGTGAGCAATGCGAGTGTAAATGAAATGCGAAACAACATTGGCATTCATATTCATGAAGGCAGCTCTGGCTGAAGCAAAGCCTTCACAGAAAACATATTTGGAGCTGAGAATAGCACATTTAAGATCAGAGGGAAATAATTGTATGGAACTATGTTCCTGTAACGTCTCATGAATGAAGCACAACACAAGCTGTGTTTCTACATCATATGAATCCCAATTAAAGCAAACTTAAAATGTACACACCAGGGTTTGTAGTTATGTGTGTTCTACTTACTCAGTTAGTCATTACATTGGTCGATGTAGTAGATATATTGGTTGTGTTGGTCAGTGTCAATTTAAAGTAAAGCTAGTGATGACTAAAACAAAGAATGAAACATAAGACAATTTTACAATTTCTGTAAAACAGATGCAAATTAGTCAACATTTGGAGTGTTTTGATGGGAGGCCAATTTTACTTTCAACAAACAAAACATGACAGATAAAGCAGAATATAGACAGAACACTGGTGAAGAGACAAAAAGCTGAAGCAGAACAAGTCAAGGTTTGAGTGAGAGCAGAGAGAAGCAACCATGTGTTTAACAAAAGACAAGAGACAAGAACACTGTACTACTACTGTTTGGTTCCTCTCACTGATCCTCCACATGCTAACTCCAGGGTTCATTGTACATACTCCACAGTCGCTGACTCACAACACACTGCAGTCAGAACAATCTCAGACTCTCAGATTCAATGCCAGCTCCATAATGTTCTATCACATCCTTTTGATACAATAGTACAAAATAGTGCCACTGAGATGGGATATAACATATTGGCACTGAAAAGAATTAGAAAAAAATAAAAGTTTGAAAAAAGGTCAAACAACAGTTTTTCCATAAATACCAGAGTTCATCTGCAATAATAATAATATACTGTAAGGAAATGGAAGAAAGTGTACAGTTGTACAGTGTGTTTTAAAAGAATTGTTGTGTGACATTTCACTAATGCAGTAAGGCTGTGCCATATCAAGTAAACTGCTTTTATCACATATATCATGTTTGATGTGACTGGCCTTTCTCTTAAAACAATGTCTCTTCATAACCTTGTTTCCACTAGTGGTATGGTATGGTTTGGTACAGGTAACCCCTTCTAGAGACATATATTTCTATTGAGCTGGTCCTGAAGACTGGTGTCTGCTATGGAAACAATGATGTCATCGAAATTCCAAAAGCAACATTTAGCATGTTTTCTGTTTAAATATAACTATTTATCATAGGAGCAAGAGATTGTTTTCTGTTTTTTTTAATTTCTGTTTAATGTTTTTGACTTTCACTTCACGTTTTTGCTCAAGTGAGGATTACGTATTGTCCAATCACTGACTGCAGTGTTCAAATATGCCCCTCCCAAAGCTTGAACAGCACACCTGCTTGGAAATTCACCTCAGAGCTGACATTTTTCAGCTCTTGTCTGAATGTTTTCATACATTGCCTGTGACGGAGGCGTCCCACTGCTGACTGCCGCTCATCCACATTAGCCTTCTGTTCCACAGTGTCCATTATGGTGTCTTTGGGGACACAGCTCTGTCGAAGCCATGAACATTTGATGGGAACATTAGTGAAAGGAAACACGTCATTACATGACCATTTACACATAATCACCCACTTAAGGAGGGCCCACAGGACTGAACAGCAGCACATGGAGCCCTGTGTGTGTGTGTGTGTGTGCATCAGCTATCATGTGCATATGTGTGTGTGCACGTGGACATATGCCCTGGCCTAATAGTCCATATGACACATGCTGTATGGTAATGTTCGGAAATAACCATAAAAATGACCCATGAGCCCTCTCTCTGATGGCATTACACACTGCTCTGTTATGGCGTCCTGTCTGTGCCACACACCCTCACACTGTCCCAGGAGGATGGGCTGAGAGACCCCTCTCATTTACAGCCCTAGATCCTTACTATCTCACCTCACCATATGTACATGAATTATGTGGACTTATTCTACAGAACTGAGCCTAAAATCTACCTGGTTTTCAGCAAGGCCAAACTCACAGGTTCTGCGTCTTAATGCACAAGTCTAACTTTTTGAGATTATTTGGGGAAACTGCAACCAATATTTTTTATTTTATTAACTCCAGAGCCATGTCTATAATACACATTGGGGCTGATAATCCTGCATGAACACCCACAGCTTACCTCAACACTGCACCAGGGCTCAGGAAAAAATATACACCTGACCTCCATACTTGTTTGAGGTTCACTTAGAAAAAACGTATTTTCTACAGATTTCCAGGCTTTTGGTCTTTAGTGACAGTGCAGCTGATTCCTTTGAGACAGCAGCTGTAAACAGTGAGCTCTGCACGTCCCAGTGGGCCTCCTTCATGTCCATACTGTCACAACATCAGCACTTAACCCTGTGCCACCCCCACAACAGTGTCTGTGTGGTACCAAACAACTACAACTGGGTTCAACATCAGTGTCTGTCACCCCAGGCCAAAGGTCATGGACAGTCAGTAACCCAAGCAAGATTATAAAGGGCACAGCTGTTTTCCCATATGTAATAAGTGATCTGAAAGCACTTCTAGAGCCAATAAAATGTGTCTTTTAAAGATTTATTATGAATTTTGGTCTTTCCAACAGTCTGCATTTCAATATTTTACAAAATAAGAATTTCTCGTTCTTTCTATGTATAGTAATATTAATGTATAGTAATATTTAAGGGATACATGATTTGTTGGTGATTTTGTGATGGTTATATCTGAAGCAGTAGGCCGGAGATTTGTATCTTGAAGCGTATTGCCTCTGCCCTAATATTATTCTTAAACTGGTCTCCCAGCTGTAAATCCTGTTATGTATCCATGCTTTACTCCAAAAGCAGGGCTTGCAAAATTGCCCGCTCGACATCCCAGTGCTATCGTGTTTTCCAGTCAGGCTACCAAAACCTGCCAAGCACTCCTCTGGATGAGTGTTATTCAGCTTTTGCTTAATTTCTTTCATGTTTTGTGTTTTGATAGTGTCCGCACATGTGAAGAATTTATTCCAAACCAAACACTGTGTTTTTGATATGCTCCTCGGAGTCTGTCTATTTCAGCTCAGTCGTCAACTCCTCAACTACAGCCATGCTTCCTCTACGGTGCGTAATAGTGCATAGTCGAGCGAACCTGTCTGCATCCTCCACATTACTCCATGCTGGGATTTAGCCAAAGGCCGAGGTACATTAAACACTAAACCGCTTAAAATAGCTTGAAGCACACTGTTGGGCACATGCATATGGCTTGAAAAAGTGATGTGAATATAGTCCATGATAATGTCAGCAGGAACAACAAAAATTTCACTTACATTAAATTAAACTGAACTGTGCAGATTACTCTGAAAATGTTTTCAAAATCATTTTCTGTGAACAGTGCACAGTGCATTGTGGGTCGGAAAAGGCCACAGAGGATGCACAGATGCATCCTTGGTATTTTGGCCAAATAGGGGAGTAGGAGGAGGAGGTGACGTTTGGTCGCAATGGTCGGATTTGAACCCATGCCTTTGAAGAGACTGCAGTCTTAATCTAGTGCCTCAGACCAGAAAAAACAATTTTAATAACTGATCTTTACATATTTCAATGAAGGCCTTTTCTCATATGCTTGCGATCAGGATTCCTGGTATTCACCCAGGTGGCCCGGGTTCAACTCCTGGAATAGGAAAATTTTTTTTGCAGCAGCCCAAAAATGTGTTACACAACAATTTGCTTTGAAAGATGAATTGCAGAAAAACTGGTTTCAATCCTTGAACCTCTGAGTGAGACTCAGCATGTTTAATCTTCATCTTGTGACTAGATTGAGCAGAAACTGTTCTCTCTGTGGAAGAGAAGAGTCGACAAGAGTGGAGACATAAATCACAGGATAATCACTAGTTTGGACTCAAATTAAGGCATTGATCGTATTTGAATCCATGTCACTCACGAAAGGGTATTCTTGAATTGCCATTGTGGAATTTTAAATAAACTTTTAGGCAATGTTTGATAATCACTATGGTTTAGATAAGAAAAGGTTTGAGGTAAAAACATCATGGTTTGGATAGTTCAAGAAGAACTGGTGTTTAGGGACAAATTTAACTTTTTGCACTTCTAAAGAAGTATTGTGTCGCATTCCAAAGCAAACTCCAGATAGAGGCCACAGCCTCTAAAGCATCTACCTTGTTGGCAGTGGTGGGATTTGAACCCACGCCTCCAAAGAGACTGGAGCCTTAATCCAGCGCCTTAGACCACTCGGCCACACTACCAGCTGCTGGGTAATTAGAGCTAGCATTGCCACCAACCTGGGCTGGATGCCCAAAAATGTATGGATTTACACTGCAATTTACTTTGTCAGTTGCAACATGAACTGCAGAAAACAGTTTATCATGCGTAATCTTTATCTTGTGACTAGACAGAGCAGAAGCTGTACTCTTTGTGGAACACAAGAGTGGATACATAAATCAAAGGACAATTACCAGTTTGAAGTCAAATTAAGACAGTGGTGGGATTTGAACCCATGTCACCCTAAAAAAAAGCCTGAAACCACCATTGTAGGATATTATATGGTTTAGATGTTCAAGAAGACATGGCATCTTGTGACATGACGAACCATTTGCAGTTGCAACTGTCCTGCTGGCAGTAGTGGGATTTGAAGCCATCACTTTTGAGAATTAGTATGAGAATCAAGAGGACCTAGCATTTGATTGAATGGGGAACCTTTGCATTATGATGTAAATATAATTACTGTGCAGTTGTATACATACAGAGCAGTATTCTTAGGCTATGGTGGATTTTGAATGCCTGAATTCCCAGAAAAATGCTTTGGTGCAGCTGGCAGTGGTGGGATTTAAACCCTTAGGGATAGCATCAGAGAAGTAGTCCAGAGAATCTGTTTAACAGCTGCACAACTAACTCTCCTTTCACATGCCTTCATTGCACACAGCATTAGCATTAGGAGGGGGCTTTAAAAATAAAGTGTATCAGTGAGTTGGGTCACAGTTCTTTTGGATTTTTTGAAATATGGGTCCAGTTACAAAAAGATTTGGTAAATACTGGTAGAGAGATAGAAAATGTGCTCTGGGTCATGATCAAAAGGACAAGATCCGAGATACAAGTGACCGAAATGAGTTTCCTCTGCAGGGTGGCTGGACGCTCCCCTAGAGATAGGGTGAGGAGGTGAGGAGTAGAGCCGCTGCTCCTCCACATCGAGAGGAGACAGCTGAGGTGGCTCGGGCATCTGTTCCAGATGCCTCCTGGACGCCTTCATGGGGAGGTGTTCCGGGCATGTCCCACTGGGAGGAGGCCTGGGGAAGACCTAGGACACGCTGGAGGGACTATGTCTCTCGGCTGGCCTGGGAACGCTTTGGTATTCTCCCAGAGGAGCTGGAGGAAGTGTCTGGGGAGAGGGAAGTTTCGGCATCTCTGCTTAGACAGCTGCCCCTTGACCTGGCCCCGGATAAGTGGAAGAAGGTGGATGGATGGATGGATGGATGGATAGATTGTTTAGAAAACCACACGAAGCTGAGCAGAAAGCCACAACAAGGAGGTGACAAAAAACCTAGACATGTGCAGACAATACACTCAAGAAAGTGTTCAAGTATTCAAGGGTAAACCTGTAAACATATTTTCTAATACCACAGTTTGGCAGCCAGTTCCTATCTGTGTGGTGTGGGACCTCAACACTCTTACAGTACCTTACTCTTGTCTGTGATTGCCAAGTGTGTCTGTTTGTTAACAGAAACGATAAGGTGTTTGTGAAATGAGTGTTCTGTGATCTCTACATATTTATTCTCATTGTAGATCTGTGGTACCTTTCTGGGCAAACCATCACAGGCAGAGCTTTCATTATGGGAAATTACATACTTCCCTCTCTTTGTCTGGAAGCACAAATGTTTTGAATATTGTGTGCGGGATGCCAAGCACTTACTTTTAAGAAGTTTTTAATTTATTTTAGTAAATTATGCACCTGCCCCCTGCTCTCACTAAAGATCACAATGTCATCTGCCAATATCATAATCCATGGAGATTCCTGTCTGACCAAATCTGTCAGCCTCTCCATGACCATAGCAAACAAGAAGGGGCTCAGGGCCAATCCATGTTCACCACAGCCATCTTCATACTTTTCGCAAAGTCTACCAACCTCTGTCCTTTTGGGTTTCTTTCTTGAAGACCAAACCTGCCCATCACGTCCTCATTACCACTACTCCCTTCACCAACATGTTCATTAAAGTCTGCACCAATCACAACTCTCTCTCCTCTGGGAGCACACTGCATAACTTTGTCAAACTCACTCCAGAATCTGTCTTTCTCCTTTTGCTCACAACGTACTGGAGTGGAGCTTAACTACAAACACTGAACATCACAGCTTCATTTTTCACCTTCACAACATTCTTCACAAACTCCGCCTTCTGTAATGTGGGGTCAGATGCACAATGCAGAAAGGGTTGTAATGTTTGTTTATTGAGGATAAAAATGGGCATCGAGCTGCAGTCTAGAAGCAGGGATCGCGGGCTGCACACAGGAACAAGGACTGAAGCTGCGGTACCGAGTGTGTCCCGAACCAGCTTGACCTTGGAAACATAAAACTTCAGATTAATTTGCATAGACCAAGGTAGCTTCAGCCTTACTTGCTCAACCGAGAAGGGACCAATGAATGAAGGAAGAATCTTCTTCGAGTCCACCTTGAGGGGAAGGTCCTTAGTGTCTGACTGGCGTACTTGGAGTAGCTGGCATTGGTGCATAGAAGAGCTGAACGAGTCCTGTTCCAAGTCCTCCTACAGCGTCGGATGAAGGCCAGCACTGATGGGACACTGGCCTCTCTCTCCTGGGACGCGAACATGGGTGGCTGGTACCCCTAGGCACACTGGAAGGGGGAGAAAGGTAGAGCAGCATGGAAGCAAATCCAGTAACAAGAACGACTCCAGCCCCGGATAGCTCCAGAGTTCCAGTGCACATTGTGTTTTGTCGTCTGAGCCATGGGTAACTGAGAATGAGCAGAATCCGTGGTGAACAGATCCATCCAAATCCCTCTTCTCTCCCCGAGCCTGGACCAAGTTCCGACAGGTCTGATACCTGTCTGTGTGTAAATTCTCCACTTAGCACAGAGCCACAAGCTTGTTTTCGGTTCCGATCAGAAAGTGATCCTTCACTGTCCATGTGAGTGAGGCCAATTAAGACACGCGCATGAACTGGGAAACACAAAGGAGGATGGCTTTGCATGACATGAGTGAAGGAGAAATGCCTGTGTGGTTTGTTCCGTCTTTAGTTCACTTTGATACCAAAGTCAAATGTCTAAAAATGCTGGAAAATTGTATTAAATGCTCCGTGTTGATGCAGAGCATCACAGCTTACGGGAGTGGAGTGGGTGAGGATTTGCTCAATTAAAATTAGCACAAATAAAAGCTTATATAAAATTAATGATTCTGCCAAAGTAATGATGAAAACACTATCTATTGTTAAAGAGTTTTCTTAACCTTCATGTAAGTTACTTTGTTCTTAAGTAGACTACTCTAAATTTCTCTTCTTTTTTAATACGATACAAAATGCTTTACAGTAAATTAAACAATAAAAGAGAAGCCTTTTGCCATTCATCGAAGATGAATGACTCTAAAATAAATATAATTATGAATGAAATTTAAAAATAATTCTAATTGGTGCCGCACTGAAGGAAAGCCTTGTGATTGGTTAAAAGCCTAAAACCCTTGACACTTAAATCAAGCCCCTTTATACCTGCTGTAGTCCTGTTCCTTGATACCTCCATCTCCGCTCTGATCATCGGAAAAATTAGCTTTTGACACAACCCTTAATGAGCTTCTGTCTGTGTCTCCTCCTGAGTTAAGATCGGTAAGATACGGCCTAAAATGTTTTGTTCCTTCTCTGCGCCATATCTACCAGCTCTCTACCTTTACCTGTAATCACACAAAAATTCAACGTCCCTCCTTCCAAGTCTTTTCTGTTCTCTTGCAACCTACAGACACACATTCCTCCTCTAATACTCCTTCTTCGACCAACAGCAGCCCAATTTCCACTCTCACTAGTGGTGTTCATTGTTAACCTGGGCCTGACCGATCTGGTATGGAAATCATGTTACTGATTCGCATATTGAATTTGGCAAAGGTTTTACATCAGATGCCCTTCCTGACAAAACCTTCTATTTATCTGGGCTTGGGACTCCCCACACTGGGTTGTTCCACAATTTATGTTCAGTTCAGGAATTAAATCTACAAATGGTCTTTTTTCAACTTTTTGTAATATTTGCTTAATAAGCCTGCCTAATAACACAAAAACAACCACCCATGCACATTCACACATGCACGTGCACAAGCACATGCATGAACAAACAAACAACATTCATAAAATACAAAATAAATTTCATGGCAAAAACATTAAAATGTGTAAACTCGTATAAAGGGCATTTGATCATAAAAATATCACACTTACTCACCAGATCTACACTACACACATCTCACTACACAGGGCTGTGCGGAAGACTGTTTTTATCTTCTTCCACTTTTCTAATTGATCTATATCAGACATGTCAAACTCAAGGCCTGTGGGCAAGATTAGGCCCACAAAGCAATTGTTTCTGGCCCAGCAGATGATTTCTACACACAAATAAAGAACAAACTCCTAAATAAACTCGCGACTAAACTGGTTCAAACTAACAACAGTGTCCAACACAGGAGAGAGGTAGATAAAAGTTAGCAAAGCAGCTGTATATGCTTTAAGGCTTGGGGAAACATGTCAGCAACATGCTGTTGCTTCATTCCATGAGCATCATGCAGGCCCAGAACAAAGAAGGTGGGGGCCCAGGGGATACAACCATTTCTGGGCACAAACCAAAACATTTATATAAATATAAATACAATATAAATATTTGTAGTATATAATATTCAATTTATAACAGGGTTTTAAAGAACAATTTTAATACTGGGCCAAATATTTAACCTGTGAGCAGTATGTACAAAGTTTAAAAACACCTGGTGGCCCCCCAATCACATGAATTGTTTTGTTTGAATACTACTTTTACTACTACTGCTACTAGTACTGGTACTACTACTGCTGCTGCTGTTGCTGCTGTTACTACTACTACCACTAGTACTAGTAATAATCGTGATAATAATATGCAAGTTAATCCTGGTCGTGACTGAGACAGTTTTTTTTTTTTTAATTTTGGCCCCTTTTCCATTTGAATTTGTCACCCCGATCTACAGTATATGCTTTCAAAACAGAAGAAGATAGGTCAGTGCTGCAAACCTACAGTAAAAGGTTAGTCATAAAGGTAGAATCAGAACATTTAGTGTTTGGCTCATTTCATCATGCTGCCTCAACACGATCATTGAGGGAGTAGAGGGAACAAGCCTTGTACCTTTTTTCAATATGGTACATTCACTTCTTTCACCTCTACTCCCTTGTACTACATTGTTTTAACAGTTCTAATCTTGAAGTCCCCAGCACACACAAATCAATGTAAAACAAAATAAATAAAAAAAATGCACATTTTATATATTGTGGTCTTTTAAGACTGGTGAATGTGCCGCACACTGCAGATTGACTGACAGTAATAGCTTATTTCAGAAATGGAAGAAAGTCACAAAAATGAAGCCAACTTGGAGCCAGACTCTTTAAATTATTGGGCTGAACTGTTCTGCTGCCTAATTGCTGTTTTTGGAAACAAAAACAGCACTAACAGCACTATGCGCATTAACCCTCCCACCTACACATGCCTGGATTTGGATCCAACTGGTTCATCTGTGATTTAATGGTGTCTTTAAAGTCTGCACAAAAAAAATGATTTCAGTGCAGTGTGGTATTATCTCTTAACTTCAATATTTGGGTTCAAGATCAAAAACTCTGAAGTATATAACATTACACTGCAGCAGTCCAAGGATAACATATTTATTAAAAATATTAATTAAAACAGCTAACACAAAGAATAGCTCACTACAGCTAAAACTCCAACATTCAGTGATTCAGTGCATTATTATGTCAGTCATAGGAGATGACTACCTCACATTCAGGCAACAAAAAGGTGAGGTACTCACCACACACAAAGAGAGATATAGGTATTATCACCTTAATCTGATTAGAAATTGTGCCCTACATACAAATGTCATACATTATTCTGGTAAGAATGAATGAACAGTTTACTGTCATAACCCTCCATGTGATGCTGTGATGGGGTGTGTTTGTGGTACATTTTCTGTAGGGAGTCAAGGACAGCAAGGGTACCCTACTACACCGCTTTGGTTAAATCACTGAGGTATGGTTTAACAGAAAGGGGCCTGAGCACGTCAGCCTGTTGATTGGACAATCAAATACTAAATAAAGTATTAAAAAAAACACACACAAAAAAAACCCCAGGAACTAGGATTACCAAATATACTCACTCAAAGGCTTCATTTGTACAGAAACAGCCAGGAAACAGTTCCATTCAATTATGTATTTTAATATTCCTTTTTATATATTTTACAACACCACAGTATAAAACACAATCACACATTTTCCCACATACACACACAATATTTAAAATACCATTGCAGAACACTATTGAGGAACAGAAAGAGAGGGGACCTGTTGAGGACCAACAGAAAGCATCCAGAGTAAGAGGAGGCTGACAGGAAAAACCTGGATTTCAACGTTTTTTGTGATACACCCCTCTCTTAGGGCTGGACCCCCTGGTTATATGTAGTGTGCTGCTTAAAACAACAGCCCATTAGCCCACACTACAACCATTCGCAACACAAAATTGAATTATTACAATAGTTGGAGCAGAGTGGCTCTATAGTGGTGCCCTATCAATGAAATCCCAGCAGTGGCTGCACATGTGAAACTAAAAACAATTAGCTGGTTAGCTTAGCACCGACGTACTAAATGAATGGAACAGAAGTATAAGCTTGCCATGAATTCAAACGACAGTCAAACAAGAACAATACCTACGGTTTAAGACCACAAATTAAGAGTAGCTTCGTACAGCCCAACTATTAGACTCCAACCACAACAGACGATATGTAGCCGCCCACTGTGTCAGTGGGTGACGTCAGGGGTGAAGAGAAGGTTTGCCCAGTGGAAACTGGTCATTTTTATAGGATATGATTGGCTGGCCAGCAGGTGTATAGGACTATCACTACATTCTACCCCTGGCCAAAAGAAAGCAGAAACTGATTAGGGAGATTAGGGTGATGACCAGTGGTAGACTGTGTGGACCTCTGTAAGTAACAGTGACGTCAGATGGTGAGATTGTTGAAGGAGTAGGCGGCACCTTCTGTTCCTTCTTCTTCTGAATAAACAGTTGGCTTGGTCCAATGTCAATGGCTTTTTTCTGGACCCCAAGGTGCAAGCTGGGGTCAGGGAATCCTAGGCAAATTGATATTGTTCACATTCTTGACACCACTGTGCCTCCTCCTTAGACATCCTTGGCCACTGGGACCGCAATAATGCCAAGGTCCTTTCAATCCCTTAATGGCCATGCTCCTGATGGACCTGATTCAAGACCTCCTTTGTCGAGGCCTTAGGCAGTACCTGAAGTACTGCTTCAACACCATTAGGACGGAACATGTGCAATTACAGCAGTCCATCCTTTTATACCAGGCGGTCACACTGTTGAAGCGACATTAGAGCAGATAAAGAATCATAATTGGGATGCTGATTCTGCTTCATAAAATAACCTTATGAATGACTAAATCAGTCTGTTGAGGTGCACAAATATTGCATGGAGTGTGACCAGGTAGGGCTTTCACTAACCCAACCTGTGAGGTGGGCAGGGCCTGTCGCAGAGGAGTTGGAACGGATGTACCAGGAACCATGACGGCCCTCTCCTGTGAGCTTGGGCATTACTTTCCTGGCCTACACCTCAGTTCAAAGTCAAAAGAGGCAAGCTGAGCCATCCACTGTTGCTCCACATCTTTGCTGTGGCCAAGTGGCTAAACAGATTTCCGTCAAGACAACACACTTGTGGCCCAGCAAATGCTCTAATTTTTCTGTCATGGCCCACTTAAGAGCCAACAGTTTCAACTTCAAGTGGTGTAGGCTATGGGCCTCTCCTTATCTCCTTGCTCTTGAGAGAGCACTGGACCCAAGTCACTATGGCTCGCATCAACCTCCAGAATGAATGGAAGTGAGAAATCTGCATAAGCAAGAATAGGTGCTGAAGTGAGTCTTGCCCTCAAAGCCTCAAAACTTTGCTGACACTCCTAGTTCCAAAAGTCAGTTCCAACACTGTTAGATTTTTTCTTAATCTTGCCAACCACAAAAAGTTGTAGGCACTTATCAATTGGCTACAGCCTTGATTTTACCTGGGTCAGTTGGCACACCCTGATCAGAAATAACATTGCCCAAGCAGCTAACCTCCCTCTAATAGTCTAAATAGTAGATTTTCATTACACCACTAGGGATATGCCAGGGCTGCTGTCTGCTGACCGTTGCCTTTCCTAGGCGTTCCAAAGTGGGCTGTGGACTAGCCACATAATATTTCTACTAGGGTCGTGGGAAACAATGCAATTGGAGCTGCCTTAAAAAACTCCGGCCATTGTGGCCTAAAACCACCTGAGAACACCTGTGGATAAAATTCATCCCCATAACACCCGGGACCAGGGAGAACCCTTAACAGGAGGGTCCCCCACCACCAAAACTCTACAATGAGGGATTAGAATGAATCACCAATACAGGGGATAGCAAGGCCATTGGCAGCCCTCAAGCTGCTGACGCACAAATTGTTTTAGTTCACAACAATGTGAGCCATCTAAAACTTTCTCAACAAACTTATCAAGCAATAAAATCTCTTCATTGGGCATATTGCAAGGATTTGACCTTTTAACCTTCTAAATAAAGCCTATTAGAGAGAATATGAATTCTAATAACTTCTTGTAAGGCTACATAGGACTTTGAACATTCACACAGCCTCTGTAATATGGAATAGAGATTTTACATGGTCCCCTTGTTCCTCGCTGGAACAATACTTTATTTCCTTTCTAGTCTCCCTTACCAAATGATTGAACAAAAAAATGCTTGGTCAGTTGGAGATAAATGCCTTACCCACATACAGACTTTACCTCACACCTGTCCTTCCTCCAAACATGAGACATTTTCAGTTTCTGGGTAAAAAGACTAACCGGTCCATAACGGGGAGATTAGGTGGAACAGAGCAGTATGTATTCACAGTCAAAAGAAGCAAAACAAAAGACTAGAATAGAATCTTGCATTTGGGAAAAAAAAAAAAAAAAAAGCAGTAAACACAAAACACCTTATTGGGATGTTTAAGAAAAACCACAATGACTATAAACATAGAGTTTAAAATGCTATTTTAACCAAAAAAATTTAACGCTACCAAAATTCAGTAATACCTTGTCAACAACACCAACTGAAGTGACACAAGCACTGGGGGTAGACTATGGAATAAGGTAAACGGACCCCAGGAACTAGGCTTATCAAATACAGTGCCATGAAAAAGTGTTGGTTTCTTTTGCACATTTGTCTCACAACATTTAACATCATCAAACAAATTTAAATATTAGACAAGTAAACACAAAATGCAAGTTTTAAATGATGATTTTATTTATTAAGGGAAAAAAGTTATACAAACCTACCTAGCCCTTTGTAAAAAGTGAATCACCCCACGCAAATCATGAATTAACTGTGATTAATAATAATTTTTGGAAAACTGAATTCAATTTCACTAGCCACACACAGGCCTGATTACTGCCAGACCTGTTGAATCAAGAAATTACCTTAAATAGAACCTGTCTGACAAAGTGAATATCTCAAAGAGCAAGAGATCATGCTGCAATCCAAAGAAATTCAGGAACATATGAGAAACAAAGTAAATTACATCTATCAGTATGGAAAGGCTTACAGAGGAATTTCTAAAGCTTTTGGACTCCAGCCAACAATGGTGAGAGCCATTATCCACAAATGGAGAAAATGGTGAACATTACCAGTAGTGGTCAGCCTACCAAAATTACTTCCAGAGCACAGCCATGACAAAAGACTCCACAACAACATCTAAAGAACTGCAGGTCTTACTTGCCTCAGTTAAGGTCAGTGTTCATGACTCAACCATAAGATAGAGACTGGGCAAAAATGGCATCAATGGCAGAGTTCCAAGGCGAAAACCACTACTGACCAAAAAGAACATAAAAGCTCGTCTCAGTTTTACCATAAACATCTTGATGATCTTTAAAACTTTTGGGGAAATATTCTGCGGACTGACAAATTAAAAGAACTTTTTGGAAGGTGTTGGTGCCATAACATCTGGCGTTAACGTAGCACAACATTTCTGCTCTCAACCAAAAAATCCTGAAGGAGGTCATCAGTTTGTGACCTCAAGCTGAAGGTCACTTGGGTTCTGCAGCAGGACAATGATCCAAAACACACCAGCAAGTCCACCTCTGCATGGCTTAAAAAAACAAAATAAAGGTTTTGGAGTGGCCCAGTCAAAGTGCGAAATTGAATCCAATTGTGGCATGACCTTAAAAAAGCGGTCATGATTGAAAACCATCCAACGTGGCCAAATTAAAACAATTCTGTCTGTCACCCAATGTTGGGGTGGGTTTTCTCCTGGTGCTCTGGTTTCCCCTGGCAACATCAAAACATGCTGAATGCCCCCTGGTGGATGCTGCCGACTATGGATTTCCCCAAGGGGTTAATAAAAGGGATGATTATAAAGTTATAATTATACTAGTGTTTTTACAGTCAGTACAGGCTGCTGTGTGATGTCTGGTAAAAACAATAGCTATTGATTTTGCATTTATTTTAATAATAATAATGTTCTTTGTTAGGTAAATTATTATTTATCTCAAGGCTAATAGAGACAGTACAGAGATGACACAGTGCAGTTTTATGCCTTGTTTTCCACAATAGACAGTTACGTTTAGCTTCTATCAAAGTTTACCATGTTCTAAGATAAATACAGGCTGCCACAAATACATCTATTTTCTTTTCCTTTCCAAAATAAAGTGAGTTAGTTGCAGTTGTGTTCTAGTTAGTCATTCACAGAGTAATAAATGCAATTGCAAATGCATTTTTAATTCCTGTTTTAAAGTACAACAATACATTGAAGTCTACTGGGTCTTTTGGGGAATTTTAGCCACATTTAATAGAAATTAAATGACCGAGCCCAAAGCAAAGGGGATGTCTGTAGACTTGTAACAGAGGAGTGGAGAAATTTAGAGCTCATCTTTATACAGCAGTTCTATTAAATCCATGTCTGTCGGATTAGACAGATAACCTCTGACAGCAGTGTAACATGCCACTCTGTGTGAATTGCAGAGAAAAAAAGTTGTCAGTCAATAAGATTACAGAGGGTTGAAATCTGGCAGCAGAGGGCCACCGGCTCTGGGACGTGTTCACAGACAGAACACACATCCAGGCTGAGTGATGGAGCTCTAATGTTTGTGTGGATATTCTCTGCTGTTATTGGTGTTGGCTCGACTGACCCTACTTTATTACTGTCTGCTCCAGGCTCTCCTCTGGGCCTTATTACCTGTGTATTTCCAACTGCTCTCTGAGGTGTTTTCTGTTAAACCTCTACAGGGGCCGGTGCGTGCCTCCTGGGAGACCGAATGTTTGAGACATGAGGAAACACAATGGAAGCTGCAGGGGTCCATCTAAGCACAGCTCTGCTTTTGAACGGTCAGCGTTGTGGAGGATATGGAAACAAATGCCCTGTGAAAATGTGAAAGTTGCTGTCCAAACCACTTTACTGTGAAGAAATGGCTTGTGATTTTGCAAGTTATAAATGTAGAACTATTACTAATTTAGCTAGGGTAAAATAAAACAGAAAGCCAATTTCTGACAATTTATAATATAAAGTGCTTCATTTATTCTTTCTTGTTTGTCAGAGATAAATTCTCAAGATTATAATCCATCATAATCCCATATGTAGAGTCCAAAAGTACACTTTTGAGTGCACTGTATAGTTTTATATCTAGCGATTGAGAGCTTATAAATCTGGATATCTGTTTGCGTGTGCCATCTTTTGGCCACTGGGCGCATGCACTCTTTTACCCCATGTATTTGTTTAAAAATGAGGCCCCTGAGCAGCAAACTGTGTTGTTAACAGTAAGCATCACCTGGCTGCAACTCACAACCTTTAATCCTATGAAAGCAGTGAAGGGTAGTTTTTTGCAAATTGCAAATGTCTCTTGACACACAATGATATATATGCTTAGGTTCATTTTATTTACCTCATATTATGAACCACTACAGGTAGTTTTTGTTTTTAAAAGGGGGCTTTAACTCTTTGACCTGACTGTGTTTGTCTGAGCAGAACAGAGTTCACTTTTATCGACACAATAAGAGTGGAGCCGTTCATTACAAACACCTTGTCATTGCATCATAAAAATATCATAAATATCATAAAATGCCTGGAGGCAAACGGAGTGTAATTCCTCCCATTACTGACTCATCTGAGCCATGAGGTGTGCAACCTCACTTAACTCCTCTATAGGGTCAGGATGATTAGATCAGACGCAGTTTCAATAAATGCACTTAAAGTCAGAAGAAGAAATACTAGCAGGCTCCAGTGGTTTTTATCATTGCTTAGCTAATTGCTTTTTAAGAGCAAAGCGATGTTGGATTTTCATTTTCCTTTTAGAATGGCATTAGGAAGCTAGGGCAGGAGAGGCCACATTTAAAAAATAATGAATTAATTATTGCAATTTGTCTTCTTAGCGTAGAATCTGCAGAGAAAACAGTTTTGTGGTCAAAGCTGCAGGTTTTTTTTTTATGGTAATTACAGCAAGTGTAAAACAGACTTCTTCTAATCTGTGGAGGTTTGCTGTCCTCAGAGATTGTCCATGCTACAGAAAATGCTAATTAGCTACAAATATGCAAGTCCCTGTTGATAATTAGAGCAATGCCAATTAGGAGAGCAGTGAAGTGACAAAGAGCCACGGCGACACGGGGTGGCTTTACCTTACTTGTCTTGTGCTATGTTCTGACACCACTATGGCATGACTGGAAACCATTACTGAGAGAAAATGTGCTGCCATTACACTAACTGTATGTTTCATTTAACGCAAGGTTCTAGGGCCCCAGCCGTAATGGCACTGGGATTTTGTTGCACTGATTTCACGCTACATCAATCACAACTGTGAGCAGCCACATGGAAGAAGACATCTGTTTCAGCTCTGAGCAGAAAGACAAAGGTTTCAAATGGTTGCAGGAGGCCTTTAGACGTACACTAAATTCTTATTTCTTACACAATTCTTATTTTTTACACTGATGGATTGCTGTCCAAACATAATACTAATAAAAAGTACCAGACAAAAAGTGATAAAGTAGAACAGTTCTCGATGAACCGTTTTGTCAAGGATACAACCTGAACAAGTGAACACAGCCAGTTTATTAACCTGAGTAAAATTGGCTACATCATGCAATAGCTTGGTGACTGTTGTGAATATTGTGGGATATTTGAATTTACCTTGAGGCACGGAGATCATGGTCAAATTAAAAAAAGAATGTGATTTATGCCTTAGACACACACACTCTTTAAGGAAACTGTGCCATACACATACCTTGCATTTTAAATTAATAGCCATGTAAGGAAAAAAAGTCTCCACGAGGATCTACCGATTCCACACATTTCAACCCGTCACATGTTCTAAGTACTTCCTGACTATTTAGTTGTATGCAATAAAAATAAATAATAAATTACCTGAGAAAGGGTATGTTAGTGTTAATGGAACCATTAAAACTCCTTTCACTAAGCTGGAGCAGATATTGGAAGCAGTTCCATAGTGCTGTGCTATGTACAGGCATGCACATATTTTACAGTCCCAGACAAATGTTTTCTCAGAAAGGAAAGTCATTTGAGTCACAAAGTGTCTCTGTGCCCTTTACTCATCAATAGCTCATCTGTGTTTGTGCCTTTAACAAGCCAAGCGGCGCCTCTACTCAGGCAGAATAACAGGATGCAGAACAAACAGCTTTCCAGCAATTACAACATCTGATCTGTAATTTCACCTTCTCCTGGTTTTACAGGATGTGGGGAAGCAGTCATAATTCAGCGTTTGGATGGGGTTATTAACCACTGTCCACAGGTGGCACCAGGCTGCACCTCCCAGAGCTCAGCAGGTAATGAGTGCTACCACCTGCCATCTATACCAGGTGTGTGTGTGTGTGTGTGTGTGTGTGTGTGTGTGTGTGTGTGTGTGTGTGTGTGTGTGTGTGTGTGTGTGTGTGTGTGTGTGTGTGTGTGTGTGTGCGCACAACACATGCAAGATGATAGCAGGCTCATGTCATTTAAACAATACCATTAACAAAGCTGGCACAGGCATAAAAGTCTTTGATTTGAATAGGGACTTGTGGGCATTGTGTCTATGTCCTGGTGGGGCTGTGGAGCAGACCAAAGCATCTATACATAGTTTTCCTGCAGAAGATGTTTCGTTTCTCATCCATGGCACTGAGCCAAGGACTACGACTGTTATGACTTTTACCTTAAGAACTATGTACAATTGTTGTCATCGTATACTGTACGATGACCTGCATCACAGAGTCTCAAAGACACGCTTATCTAAATTTTTATCTACGTTTTTTTTACAGTTTGAACTTTGAAATGTTGCTAATACCCAGTGTAACAACCTTTAATCTTCCTGCTGCTGGATCGTTTTAGGAATTTATTCTACACACAAAATAAATGTGGTTTGTGGAATTCTTCACACTTAACCCTTTTTCTCGCTTCTTCTTTATTACATACCCAATTTGTGTCTGCCCATAGCCCTGCTCCAAAAGGGCTCATACACACTACAGCTCAGAGGCTCATAGGATGTAATTATTCAGTGTATCCAGGCTGTCACACCAGGTCTGCATTTCACTGGAAAGAGAGAAACAGCATTTGGATCACTCTCTATGTCTTGTACGTACATACAGTGAAGTGTCAATTAAAACAACTTGAACATGAACTTTGAAAATCAGTTTTAGTCTTTTGTGATGAGTTTTACACATACAAATTTGAAATGGTTATTTCAATGATATATAAATAATGAACAACACTGAACATCTCTTTGAGTAGTGATAATGCTATTTACAGCAGATGTGACCTCTGCTAATCAAGTGAATAACTGATGAAAGTATCTGAATTGGTGGAACATGTGGATATTTTTATTTGCAGACACTTCTGACTTGAAAGGTTGAAGTTCTGCGATTAAAATGTTGAAATTGTGTGATGTATAGGGGCACCTTGGGATTTGCTGGCATGAGGAGAGGCATATGTGTTTTCTTCCAAAGAGACTAAATATACTCAAACAGATGGATGTGTTAAATATGGACCCCTCTTCATCTCCTTTATGTGCAGAGCTGGACATGTTCCATCAAAGCCACCACAAGTAAATACATCATTTACTGGAGAAAAAAAATAACACACAGGTGCATTGAATCTATTGTACAGTCCGCAGATAAAATAAATAATTCAGCAGCCATTCTTCAGTTGAATAACATGTAAACACATGATTAAATGCAACCCATTGTGATCATTCCTGCTGCAGTTGGAACATTTGGAGTCTCCACATGTCCGAGCGCCCCAGGCTCAGAGCATTACTGTGTCATTCAGAACAACAACCATCCATCATCCAGCTGCCAATTTAGTCCTTCTCATATTATCAAAGTGAACACAGCGTACAGTACACACAACACAGCATCCCAGCATCCAAATATGACCCATGTTTGCTGCTGAATGTAGAAAAAAAAAATCATATATTCAAAGCTTTCAAGCAGCTCATTGAGGTTTATCAATGTTTTCATTTTCCCATCTATCTATCCATGGAATTCAATTTGGAGGAAGAGCTTGGAGAGCGCTGCTTCTTCCACTTGGGGTAGTAGCTATTGATGTAGGCCACATGCCCCTCTAGCCTCCAGCGCACAGCCCAATTTTCTGTCTATTTACGCCACAGTTATGACCCCATTGATTTCAAATAGCCCTGCTGCTGTAGCGGCTCATCTCTGATGCATGCAGTGACAGTAGCTGATCAACAGTGTGGGAGCAGCTGAAAGCCTCAGTGGGCCGGCTAAATGGGCCAGCTAAATGTGTGCTTTGTCTCTTGTCAGTGGTGGGAGCGTATCGCCAGTTATACCAGTAAAGGTGGGTTTGTTCCATGCGGCAGTCACATTCTGAACACAACTATATGATGTTGTAGTTGGGAGCCCCAGAATGACTGAAGTAAAAGAAGCCAGTTGTAATAGGATAGAAAAATATAGTAATGGAAAAAATAGTGATTCTAGGCGACCATAGATATGCTTTGTAAAAGTAAATACAACATCCAAGGCTTATGTGTGTATTTATTTGAGCGTGCATATTCTGATTTGTGCGTATTTAACCCTCCTGTTGTCCTCATTTTCTGTATACACCCTGTGTCCTCCGGGTCAAAATGACCCGTCTTCACTAAACCCCCAATATAAGCAGCTTAATTGAATTTTAAACACCAAATTTCATCTTGCTTGAAGAAACAACTTGTCATTCACCACAAAATGTGTGAATACCTGAGTTTTCCCTCTTCACTTGTATTTCTATAGCTTAAGAAAAGAAGAAAAAAAATGTGCAAAAAGGAGTTTTGAATGCATTCAACTAATTAGCACATGTAGGGCACTATGCAAGTGCACAGCCTTTGCAGCCTTTGCAGAAACGGCATACCTTGTGGGTCCTGGGGTCATCTTTATGACGTTTTGTTCTGCATACCTGCTGTGTTGGTCATATGCTGCTGAGGACAATGTTATTTTGCTATTTTTTGAAAGGAAAGTCTCTCTTTCAGCTTCAGGGTTTTCTTCTTCTTCTGAAGATGATTCATCATGCTCTGGGTTGTATTCCTCCCCATCTTCTTCTTCTGATACATCCTCCACTTCCTCTTCTGAATCAGAGTTGTCTTGCTGGACATCTGAAAAAATCAGCTTTAGAGCCTCTTCAGCGTTATAACGCGAGAATTCGGGGTCCTGTCATCTGCAGCACCTTTATAACCTCTGGAAATCCACAGAGAAAGAGCTCTGCAGTCTGCGAGAACGCCACCTATCTTGTGTTGTTTATGTCTGCTACTGTCTTGTTCACGTTTACTACTAATTGATCTGAGACTGATCAAAGGCACAGAAGTCCACGAGAAGACCACCTGATTTGTCTTGTTTACTTCTGCTACTGATTGATCTGAGACACAAGTAAAACTTTGTAAAATTCTGTGGTGTGTAAATAACTCAACCCTTGATTTCAACTCTATTTGCCTCACGGGTCATTTTGACCCGAAGACCACCTTTGTACCTTTTTTTGTACAGCTTACATGGAAATGTGAATAAAAGCAACATTTCACTTTTTCTACTGTTGGGGCCAATCTAGGAAAAGTCATAAAATTTCAAGTTAAAAAAATATAGTTTAGGGGATTTTTTTTGGGTTTTTAACACAGTGGCGGGTCATTTTGACCCGAGGACAACAGGAGGGTTGAACCTGGACCCCACAGTGCTCCTTACGCCCCATCCCACTCCAGTCCTCGGTGCAGCCACATATCACAATATTAAATATATCTCGTCCTTTATTTTTCCATTTTAGTTTATTCACTGGTGTTTCATGTTTTGTGAAATGCTTTAGAACAGTAAGATTTTGGGAACATTAACACTGGAGCGGCATATCTCTTGTCTACATATAACCTAAACAATAGTGGCATGTTTTTTATGTTTAAAAAGGCTTAAAATGCATAAAAGTGATTAACTGACATGATAGCAAACTACTGTAGCTCTGCTGTAGCAAAGACAAGCTCTTCGCTCAAGTCTTCACTCTGTGGTCTGTAAAAAAAGAAAGCCCGCCTCCTTGGATTGTTATGTCACAGTCAAGCTTTTTGAGAAACAAGGCATTTTTCCCCGAGAGGAGAGACTCTGCCCCATAACAGAGAGATCCCAGTTGTTTTATTTCCAACTTTGTGAGTTATATCCCAAACACACAATTATAGGTGCAGTAAAAGTGTTTTTTGACTTAGACTTACAGGCTCTGGACCCGTCAGTGAAAACAAACAGAAACTACACTAACAGACTCAGCATCCTGATGTTCTCTTCATCATGGAAACTCGGAGTATCCAAATTAGGAAGTTGTTCTTCTGACTTCGTTGTGTGTGTCACATGATTTCAGGTTGAAAGGTCAGAACATTCTAAACCATAGCAACAAGGAAGATGGACATGAACTCTTATTTTTAAATGAGTTAATACTGTCAAAGTGTTTCAGAGCTGTTGTTCTGACTTGAGTAGGGTTTCATGTGCATTTTTCAACTCAGAAAAACATTTTTCCCGAGTTCCTGAGTACCACATGAATACACCACTAGTCTGGAGACTCTGTTTGAAGTGGAGAAAGAGACACACAACAGGACCATCCCCTACAATGGGCTTTTGAGATGAGCCAGTGGATTCCTGAGATCAGTGAGCTGCAGGATGGAACACCACACTGAAAAAAAGGATTTTTGGTCCTGCAAATAATACTTGAATGTGTGAATAACCTTTACAATAAAAGCTTATGTAGCTTTGTACTTGAACGTAAGATTTTAAGGTAATATCCAATGTGCTACTCAGTATTAGTTATGTTTATTTGCATATCCTCTTTTAAGTTCTTGCTGTGCGCACTAACCACTCTGCTACCGTGCACCCAATACCAAATCACAAGTAATATATTGTGTTTGAGTAAGTAACATTTAAGAACATTTTGCAAGATTATATTACTTGTCTAATACCAAATCACAAGAAATATATTCTTGCAAAATGTTCTTAAATGTTACTTACTCAAACACAATTAGTATTTTTGATGGGAAAAAGTTACCATAGGTTTTCTAAGTACTCCTCTACTCCTCTTTCACAACCGCATTAAGACTACACAATCAGTCAGTCTATGGAAGATAAAGTCTGCATCAACTCATTTGAAAAGACCTGACAACTGAATATCCCCTTGGGGATTAATAAAGTTAAATTGAATTTGGATAGATACACAACCAATCAGAGAAAAAGAACATTGCATAAAGCCTGCCCCGTTTTACATAAATTTGTCAGAAAGCATTGATTCCAGAGTAATGGGTCTGATTGGAGGGTTTTAAAAGTGGCTGTTCAGCTAGACCAGGTGGGTTTCTTGACATAAACTATTATATGAATCAACAAACAATACATCAGGATTACGTTGTAACATACATTTTTAGAGATTATCCTCTCTATCGCCCCCTGGAGAGCAGTTGCAGAGCATCCACAGCCTTGTCTCTTGTTTTCCTGTCAGATCTGAAAAAATCATATAACAACACTTTGGTGGCAAAATGTAATGTCAAGGTTTAAGTTAAGATTCTCCTGCAAAAAATAACCATCAACAATGATCAGAGATTGGGATATCACTGGGGATTTGCCTTTTCCACAGAAGGACTTCACAGTGGACATTTTGACCAAATCCCAATGAGTATGAAATGAGTGTGCAGCATAAAATCAGCCTCCTGGTGTGCTGTGACTTGGAGGCTTTTCCACCAATCTAAACCTGGAGAGGTTCAAACAGGGAAGGTCAGAGATAATGACTGTGAAACACTCCAAATCATGCTCTGGCACATTTTCAAAAACACGGACAGTGGCCTCAGAGGAGCAGTTATTTAGCTCAAAAACACAGGAGAGCTCTCCATCAGAGCACCGACAGGACGTATCACTTCAAGGGCTTTAACTACTACTTGGACAAAACACCACCATAACTCTGCACTCTGAGTTAAGAAGTTAGAAAATAATGGGTGCAATATAAAAGATTTCCTCAAAAGGGATGAAAAGAGAACTTTATTCTAATTTTAAATTCAATAAATAAATAGCTGACCTGGGAATATTCTGGCATTTCTCTGTCAGTTTGAACAGTGTAAAACACCAGGGATCCTGTCTTGTGCTGACACAAGCATGGTACAGATCATGACAAAGGCAGATTTTGCATATCTTTTGCAGGCCTGCCACCATAAGGCAAAGTGGTGTAAAAATGAGCCGTGGTGTGGCGCAGGTGGATACAAATAGCCTAGTCTTTGTCAAAGCACAAGTCAAAGAAAAAGCCCGGCCCTGTCCAGCTTCAACTGTGTGTTATTGTCGGTGTCTGTCTTCCCCAATGTGAAGCTCACTGGGGATGTTTTACTATCCTCATCCCTAATATTCTATCTCTTCCTGGTGTGTGGTTTCTGTCTGCTCTAACTGTGCATACATTCTCCACTTGTTGAACGGCTTTACATGAAGGAGACATCCCTGTGTGGTCATTTGTCTTGATTCCACTGTGAAATCAAATGAAAATGTCTAAAAATGCTGTCAGTTTGTATAAAATGGCTCCACTTTTTCCTCATGTATTGATAAGTTGCATGTCCAGACTGGCTGTGGTAAGCTATGCCTGTATGCTATACATCATGCAGCCCTGAGGATTTGTGCAATTAAAAATATCATACATAAAAACTGATAAAGAATCCTAATGCTGTGTCTGTAAAAAACACTATATGTACTATAGAAGTACTTCTTATTATATTTATTCTTTTTTGAAATAGCCATTTCTCTTCTTTTTTTCATCCAATATAAAGTGCTTTAATAAAGAAAAGCAGCATTTTATATCTAAGAAAAAATTAAGAAACTGTAAAAGCATTCAAAGAAACCTGGTGAAACATTATATAAATGTTGGTGGGAAATAAAATAATCATGGAAAGGGTAAGTCCATATATATGAATTAACCTCGTAATGTCCTCGTAATTGCCATATATCCTTTGTCCTCTGGGGTCCAAAATGAATTAAAGCATAGTATAAATTGTAAGTAAATTCTGTGTTTCACCTTTAGTCTTACTTCATTTCAATCCATTACCACAAAATTTCCCCTTCCTTTTGGAATTTGAGGCCAAAAGAACCTTGTTTATATACCCTGTGGGTCAAAAATGACCCCAAGGACAACACGAGGGTTAAGACATTTACTTTTACATGGCCCCTCAATCCCAGAGTTCTCCTTAAATACAACCAATATGTGCTCAGTCATTTCCATTCTATTTTATTTATATAAAGCCTAGTATATCAAGCAATTGCCTTAAAGGGCTGAACAAAAACAAATGTCAGCAAAAAGACAAACAGGTTGAACTACACAACATCCCGTGGCATAGATGTGTCCAGGACAGTCATTGACAAATAGTCCATCATGTGTACAAATGAATAAAAATTAATATGAATATAGTCTATGATAACATCAGCAGGAACAGTTCATCTGAGTGAGAGGAACTGGGGTTAGGGAGGGTCCATGTGTCGGGACAGAAGCACGCATGGGGACAGCTTAGGTCCAATCATCTCTGGGACATATAACCTCCAATTTCCACTGCATCCGTCTCCACTGCAAATACACTTCCGTTGTTGTGTCTCCGGTCCTACAGTGTAGAGTGTATATATATGATATATCTGTCAATCTGATTACATTTTTACTGAAACATAACTTATACGATGAATAAGGTGAGGACGGGGAGCCATGCTCAAACGAATGCCACAGAAACCCTGTGTCAACATCGGTGTCTATTAGGCAACTATTGGCCGATTATCAATTATTTTCTAATGGGCTATATAGGCCGATAATATCGGCGGGGCCCTACCGCCCCAGCTCAAGTCCAGTATCTTTATACCTGCGTCTATGCTCTGAAAATAGGACAACATATTTTTGGACACATGGCATAACGCCATGTCTTCGCCTGCGCTGAGATCCAGAAGTTACAATCTTAGAGCTGCTTGGCCTTATCTGATTCAAAGACCAATGTATACCTGGTCTTTGAATTGCATTATTAGTCACATACATAAAGCTTTCATAGAGTGATTAACTTTGTAACAAAGAACTACTGCCGCTGATATAATGTCCACAGTTTCATAGGTGATATAATTGCTTTTGTAAAGCTGTAATGATGAAGTCTGTCCCAATATACATCTTAACTGATCATAAATTCAGGTTTCTTTCTTGAGAAACTTTTGTCTAATACCACCTACCCCTAATAAAAGTTAGCCAGAGAAAACATACCTCCCCAGACAAACTGAGACCGACCACTGTCTGTTTGCATGTTTCACTTTTTCAGGATCACAACAGTTTGATATTATTCTCTCATGTAATTAGTGGAAACACTAAATAGAATATAAAGTCTTGGTTGACGTATCCATCAGTGAGTATGCCCATGTTCTAATGACAGTTTGAAATGTAATTTCTAGCATCTATCACAAAAATACACGATAACAGAGAAACATGGACAGCTAGTGCTAAGAGACTGGCATGTTTTGTTCGTCACATTGAGCCACTTTTGAACAAACATGGAGCTGTCACTTTGTAACGTCAGGGCAGCAGACATGAGTGCAGGATGTTACTGTCACAGAAGCACCGCGGCTGTCAGCTTGCACACGACAGAGGGACGGCTCATCAGGTCAGGATTTTCAGGAGGGTTCAGGCAGTTGGAGTTTTCTTCCTTGTTGTACTGCTACCGCTGCATATAATGGACAAACCAAACAGAGGTTTTACAAAAGTTAGTAAGTTCTCTTTTACCCAGACACCTTCATTCTGGTGGCACACAGGGAGACCTTAACAAGAAATGATTATTTATGAACATAATGAAATGCAAAATGTGTTTCATTATGTTCATTCACCATTCACAATTTCAGTAACCTCAGTTGTGGACTTGGATGTTTCTATTTTAGATAACCCTCTAAGAACTAAAAAACACTGTGGGCCAACATGCATGCAGTCAATCATAATCTTTAAAACTGACTGCATCAAAACGACTGACTCAGCGCTGTGAAAGAAAAATAAAATGGCAAAATTATCTCCATCAAAGCTTGTCTTTATAGAATAGAGACAAATGAGAAATATTGGTTTCTGCTTTTAGATACAGCAAATCACTCTTGTTTCTTGAATAAAAACACTGTATTCATTGACTGGCAAATTTTGAAAATGAAAACTTGTGAGGAAAATCCCAGAAACTTTGAAAAGAAGCTGTTGGCTAAGTGGGGCATTGTACATTATCCCTGTCCAATAAATGGTTGAAGTAATTACTTCAATGACATGTGCTTTGTGCTCTCTTCCAACTTAGATAATGGCACATGTAGTATACAGCACAGAGATGGACTAGAGACTCTGCCCTGCTCCAGTGTTGCTGCTCCTGCAGAGCTGGCTGAGCTCAAAAGAAAAAGTAACAATGAATAACAAATAAATGGAACTCTGTGTATTGAACATGCAGATAATAACTTTGAAGTTACCATACATTTATTGGGTCCATGGTACAGTGCTCTCAGGCTCAGGCTCTGGCCTACATTGAGTTGGACCTATTCAGGTCTAGGTCCAGTTTTAGTCAAGGAAAGACAATAGTTGTTTTTTTTTCTAATATGAAACAGTCAATATCTAGATAATAAGAGATACACTAAATCTGACCTGTGCATTTCATCCCACCCACGACCCTCCCCTGAACGGCCCTCAGGAGGCTTATGTTGAAAAAGGAATTAAGTGTGTGCATAGTACAGTATGTAATACCACCATGATACTTTTATTTTGAAGGCACTCAAATTGACATTTGTGCCTCATGTACACGGCGTTGGTGTGCATTGTATAGTGTTATACAAGGATGTCATCTCAGATTAAAAAGAGAGATTTTTTAGAAAGCGTCACTCAGCCAGAGATGGAGTAGTACTGACCAGCTTAATTATATCCAAGGCACTTGTAACACACTGATAAATGTGTATTATGTTTATGGTAAATTCTGAATCCTTGGTTCAGGCCTTGTCCAGAAGCTGCAGCACAGATGAACATGTGTTTATGATGTTCTTATTTGTGTTTCAGCAGGGGGTTTTTTGGCCTCACAGGGAGTTTAAGCTGTAACTAGATGTATCATTGGTGTTTCAGTGAGATGCTCAGGTGTTGATACTCAAGTTGAGCTAGGCCTGGTTTTAGAACAAGACATAAAGAGTGGATCTCAAACTGAGGAGGGTGCAGATGTAACTGTGGTGTGTCAGTCTTGCCTGTGTTACAGAATATGCGTTTTGCGTATGGTTTAAACTTAAAACAATATTGTTTTTATTGAGCATAAAAACAGCCCTCCACAAGAATCCCAGGTTCTAATGTGTGGGAGAAAAAAATTACCCACCTCTGCACTAAATAATAGTGAAAGGAGCAGGTGATGAGCCAATTCTTGCTGATAATGTTGTAGAATTAAACCTAAAATAAAGACATCAGTGCCTATGCAGTTCATATCCTCCTGAATTTGTCTTGTGTCCATGTGTACAGCCCTCTGCTCTTGGCAGTGCCCCAGACACTTCTATCAGTCAAACCTCAGGGGCCCCTTAGGGCCACTGCAAGCCACTTTAACCACAGGCTTCTCTGTCTGACTGCCTTTAAATCATCTCATCAGTCGTTGTGTGTGTCCAGTCTGTTCCAGTGCGGGGCCCAGCTCACAGCGTCCACACACTGGCAGCCCTCGGGCCATCGCATTGCTATGCAGACAGTGGCTCGTCTAAAGCAGTGATTTGTACCCACCATCCTCCAGAGCTAAGCCAGAACAGTGGTGGAGAGAGAGGGACTGCTGGGTCACTGAGACACACAAAAGCAAGGAGTTTTTAATCTGAGCACTGATCTGAGAGCTTTATTAACCGCTGTCATTGAGTCACACATACAGACCACACTCACTACAAAGTGATGGAGCAAACACTGTATTATAAACTGTAACTTTGTACTCCGATGTTAAATTACAAACCCTTAACTAAACACATGGATCTGGCAGTGTAGTGTAGTTGCATCACAGGTCCACATATTGTTTATTATTATCAGTATAGTTTCATACCAGTACATCTGTGATGCAGCTCAATTGGTTCGTAGTATCTGTGGATGTAACAGAGCCATAATGTAGTCCAAGTTATAGACCACACAGAATCCTGCTGTAGGCAGAGCTCTGCTCAGATTAAAAAGGCAATTGCCCATGCTTTGACATTAAAAATACAATGTTTGAGGTTTTATTTCTGGCACGCCAGGGTTTTCAAATCACTGGCTGCTTTTCAGTCGTCTTTGTAGACATGAATAAGTAACCCCATAAGTGGCCCCAGTTCTAATAAGAATCATATTTACTAGCACTGAACAGAGCCACAATGACAACAAAGAAGTACGTCTGAACAACAGCTGGGGTCAGCAGTTCGTGTGCCTCTGCCTTTTGTCAGAGCACAGTGGAGGCTTAATTCAGCAGTGTGTGATACTCACTGCACATCTATTGTGATGTATATGAGAGCCATTATGAACGGGAGGTAAATGTATCAGCTGCAGATGGAAAGTATTATTATTCTTATGTTCAGCACAAGGGAGGGCTGTGTTTCCCCTAAAGAGGGCCCTCAGCCGCCCCCTCCGCTGCTGGCCCATTATCTCACCCAGTCTTTACTTGATATTAAGACAACTGGGAGGATTACACCGAGTGACGGGGAAAAGCACAAAGCTATTTGCTGTGGTGGAAGAAGGAGGGGTGTGCACTTGACTCCAGTCTGCTCTTTCTCCTTTCCTTTCTCCGCACCGTCCACTATCATTGTACTACAAATATGATCATTTATGGGGATTTGATTTATTTTCTCTCTGCAGCTACAATTTGCAGGATTTCTTGGTAAGAGGCCTAGACCTGTGCACAGTAATAACCTGAGAGTTACAGGCCATTCCGGCTGGATTTTAAAGGTCACCTACTGTGATTGGGTTTTAGACTGACCCTGACGTCAATCACTGGAAACAAATTCAATGTATGAAGGGACATAAGGCTTTGTTGTGGTGCAATACATTTACAGGTACTGTTCTGATGTGTAATATTGTTAACGGCCAGTTCAGACCTACCTACTTATTATATTCACATTCAGTATTTACATAAGTCCTCCTGAATCCAATGTCACATCTCACTGGATATGCTAAAATAAAATGCTTCTGATTATGTAACAGGGCACTTTATTTAATTATATCATTTTGAATTTAATGTGAAATAGGGACAATGAATTTGAGTTGATTTTGAGTCTTAGACCTGGTTATACAGAAAGATTGCAGTAGAATTTCATAAACTGCCCTGTATACTTGTTGACATAATGTAGCAGTAGCTCTCCTAACAAGGTAATTCACTAGTCACATGTTTAAACTGATTTTGTATGTACATGTAACAATAAAGCTTGCACGACCCTGAAGACACTGAATCTGCTCACACCAATGTGCTCAGCTGTTGAAAATGCTGTAGCATGTCTTCCAGGCCAGCAGGGGAGCTGTGAACCTCAGGGCTGCTAACAATACAGTCATTACACATAGGTAACACGGCAAGCTTACTGAAACAGTGTTGATAAACTCAAAGGCTTCTGCCCATTGGTCAGAACCGAGGTGCAGTGCACATGCTCTATGTGCCGGATAATGTCTATTTAAAGTATACAGTGGTCCCTCGCTATAACGTGGTTCACCTTTCGCGGCCTCGCTGTTTCGCGAATTTTTTTAGTGCAATTTTACATGCTTTTTTTTTGTGAACGTGCATTGTGTTCTGCGTCCTGATTGGCTAAGGGAGAACTTGCACATTGTGTTCTGCATCCTGATTGGCTAAGGGACTGTAGACCATTTTCAATCATTCTCCTCCGTGCCGTGTCTCCTGTAACCTGTAACCCCCGTGATAAACGAGGGACCACTGTATCAACATTTTCACAGAAGCCTGAAGAAAAGTTAACATTCTCATGAGAGATGAGTGAGAAAGCCATCCTCTTGTTAATGAACAGCCAAAATGCTACGTTAGCTTCTTGTTTTTAGTAAAAAAAAATAAAAAATTTAGTGTATCAGCCTCTTAGTTAGAGATAGAACCTTTACACAACAGGTCACATCTGACACAAATGTTCTGCCTGTTCCCGAAGAGGCCTGAGACTTACCTTTAACGTTTAACCCCTGTCAGAGAATGAGTTAAAAAGGCTTGTCCCAGGCTTCATATATGTAAACAACTGAACTTAAATAACAGTATATAACGTCCCTGGGTTTACAGCCACCAACAGTGTGAGTCAGAGTCAAGCTGGAAACTGAATTAAGACTCATGTTTCAGACAGATTTCAGATGGATATCAGACGCTAACAGGAGTGAGTGACAGCAGAAGAAAACAGGTGCCGCCTCCATTCTGTTCTCTACTCAGTCAAACATATCTGTCTAAATCAGATCAGCTTAAAGTCAACACTGTTTAACTCCCTCCATATCACCTTTCACTTTAATCCTCTCAAAAGCAGTGTTTGAGTTGCATCTGACAGATTGGGCTTTTGTTTAACACGTGAGATAAAATACAGAATCTGATAGTGGAAAGTCATTAAGGATTAGCCCTGAAATAAAATGAGCTTTTTTCTTCCAATGCCATGTTTTGAAGAATTCAAGTAGAAGCTAATCCTGTTAATGATTTCTGTCACATTTGGAAAGAGGGCCCTTTCGCAATGACTGACTTTATTTGCCCACCTTTTTCTTCACAAGCTCTCTATCACAACAAGCCGGCCGGGTCAAAACAGCAGACAAACAGGCGGGCTAATAAAGCACAGGAAGGACAGGGCCGCAGCAGCAGAGCTCCATCAGGTTTGATTATCCGACTCTTAGCCCTGATGCCCTTTCTCTCGTCTGCACCATTCGTCTGTGCTGAGTCTTAATGAAAAGCCCAGTGGCTGGGCCTGTTCCGGATCTATCTACAGCGGAGCAGTCCTGGCCGGCCAATGCTCCGGCTGATCAATAACCTGCGGAGAAGGCAAGCCAAGCCTCCAGACTCTCAAGGCTTAATGGGACTGAATGGGAGTCGAAGTGGAAAGAGCAGAGGTGTGCTCTTAAAGGCCGCCCCAGTAATCTGTCCGGGAGAAAACTCCAAGTGAGCCTCTGCACTCACAATTATCCTTAAATCAGACAAAGCAGTGGACAGTTGTGGTGCAGGGGCCTCGACCTCCTGGTTCAGCCTGAAATAAACTAACCACTGACGTGTGACCATGTCAAAGAGGGACCTTTAAAGATCCTCACAGAAAACACACAAAATGGATAGAGCTGCTTTCTCTAGCTGTCGTTAACAATAAATACAAACTTACAAAACCTATCTCTCCATTGTATTTCTGACAAAACTCACAAAAATATGATCTATCCCAGTTCCACATACCATAACTGTTCACCATTTTACATGATCCATTGAGAAAACTTTGCTTTACATTTAATTAACCAGACATTCAGACTAACTGCAAAATATAGTGCACAGCCAGCAGAACAACACAGAAAATAATCACATTGCATCTTATTTAATAACATTTCAACATGCTCTATACATTTTTACATTCCTCATCCTCTGTAGGCTAATACTTAAAGGAGCAAAAATATATTTTGGTGTAATAATTAGGGCTTATTCACACCTGCCATGTGGTCAAACACTAGTTCCTGGAAAGTCCAGTTTGTTTGGGAAGGTGTGGACAATAGTTTGTAAAAATGACCGCTAGTGTAACTAAAGCTATTTATTTAGTACAAGAGACAACAGCTAAACATTAATGCTTGCTACATGTCAATGTGAACAAGTGCTACATGGAATTTGAACATTCCAGAAAGAGAGAGAGAGAGAACGACAAAAACAAGAATAATTACCTCTGAACTCTGAATTTAATGTATACTTGATATGTGACCACAGTATTTTGGTACCTAGTCTGAGCTTTGTTTATTTTTGTATTTGTACATTAAACAGAAACAGAAAACATGCTTTACTACCTGCTTGGGGACAGCACATGGAAACTAGCTTGGTTCCGCTAGTTTCCATGTGCTGTCCCCAAGCAGGGGGACCATTAAAACTAAACCCACAATTATTGAATTGAATTCATAATTCATATATCTTCCATGTTAGTCATAGTTCAGGTAGAGTACAAACTTGTTTTTCCTGAAATAGTAATACACTTCTCTACCATTTAAGACACAGAAGATTGCTATGAACAGTCCAGTGATGTTGGCAGTGGCAATCCGCCTGTCTGAGCTGGACTTTATTTGTACCTTCAGGAGCGCTGTGCTGTACCAGTCCACATTTTACTGAACATAGAATAAATCAAGAGGCAGAAATCAATTTGGGGCCAGACACGGTGTAAACAAACCACTACAATCAATCATTTGTGAACAGATTGGAGTTTAGAAGCACAAGTGTAGGGAAAGGTCAAGAGGGTAACTATGTTAACTTGTGTGTGCCAGCCGTGCACTTTCATTTCAGAACTTCCCCCACAACAGCAGCACAGAGCTGCAGATGTATCTAAAGAGACACAGCACTGGCTTCAGAAGAACTGTGGAAGCGTCAGAGAAAAAGACGAGGTACATTTGCTTCAGTTTGGACTGATCCAAAGTTACTAAAATCCATCTGAACATAAAGAGACCATGTATTCATTCCAAAGGTAAAATATTGAATTTGTCTTCCCCTGACAGTGGAAAAGCTTGTTAATGCCCATCTCAAAATGATCTACATATATAAAAATGTATATATAATTGCATGTACCCTTGAGACACATTACAGTTCAATACATTTACAGACATACGTTCTATGGTCACCTTTTGTTTTTGTGGGGTTTTTTTGTCATAAAGATTGAATACCAATCAGTGAAAAGTAAGTGTTCATCATGCCATTTACCCACAGCCCTGAGAACTGGGAACCAAACAACAAAACCATGGTCCTGTTAGCCCAAATGCTAATAAGCCATGTTACCCTTGCACTCACATTTGCCCTATACTGATTTTATTTTTTTATTTATGATGTTTTGTTTCCCATTTATGTTGCTCTTCCTGTTTGAGCTTGTCTATGGTCTGTATGTTTGGTAAGCTCTGAGGTTCATGTGAAGCATTCACACTCATCCAAGTGAACAGCGCTAACAGAGCAACCAGACCAAAGTCTTTTTGAACAGCAACAAACACAACAAGCACAAACACACCCCCGGTTTGAGTCAGAGTGTGTGTCAAATCCACACTAAATGGGCATAAAATAGCAGGGACATAAACAATAAACATATCTACATAGAGATCAGGTTGTGCTTTGTCTGGATGTTATCCATGAGACTCACAGTGATATAATGTAAACAAAATTTCAAAATAATGTGGAGGGCCAGAATGAACTGCACACGTTCTATCCACACTTCTTTTGCAATTGACCAGTCAATTGACAGATTGGGGACCCCTGTTTTACATCATGGGATGCTTTTACTTAGTGCTTCATTTGTAAAGGTGGTGGTGGGTGAACACAGAAAGGGTATTCTTGGGCTATCAGAGTTAGATTTAATCAAAAACAAAAGAATCACATCAGACCTTTAGGCCACATGAGCTTGTACTTTAACAAACTCCTAATGGAAAAAAATAAATAAATTGCGCCACAAAAGGTGCCGGATCCCGTCAAATAGTTCCCTCAATTAGGGAGGTGTTCCCTCTCAAATTAAACCCTGCTTTTACTCAAATAAATATGTGTTTTTTCCACAATTCAACATTAGTTTATCTGTCTCAAGAAGATTTGTCTTGAAAAAAGGCTGCCACATAAAAATACATACAGTGCTTATGTAACAGGTTAATAATAATACTTTGTCGTAGCCTCTTATCCCGACGCACACAAGAGCGGGTTTATGCTGTCTCTAGCTGTGCAGGAGGTAAGACGTATGAAATGCAGGTCCTGATATAAAACATTTTTCCCGAGTGATTTATGTGATGAAAATGATGGTGTTGTCTCATATAAGCCCAGAAACATATTTCCTTTGTTCATGAATAGTTAAATGAGATGTTTGTGGCAATTTGAGTGCTTTAATTCACATTTTATACATGAGCTAATGTTCTCCAGTGTAACTAAGTTAGCTTAAATCAGCGCCACTTCACGGACTTTTGCACTGATTCCTTTTGTTTTTTGATCTTATGTCTGTTGTAAAGGGAGGTGTCTTGGACCCAGGACTGTGTACAGTCAACTCACAGCAGTTTTGTATTTTGTGATCTTAAACAGGAGAGTAAAGACAGTCAACCCAATCCTGACTCAGTCGCCTATTGCTACACCCAGAACACAACGCAGAGAGAAAGAGAAATAAAACACACAGGGTGTACCGGTTACAATGACAAACATACAGCATAATAAAATGCAATACATATGATTTGGAACTATACTGTCCAGACTGTCTTTTCGGAGAGTATTTTAGGGCTGACTTTAATAATGTGATTTTGGATTTACAGATACATTTCCAAACCAAGCAGCCACTCAAAATCCTAATATGACCTCCACAGCCACAGAAAGAAATAGTCTCATTATTTTTTAACAAAAAACTCACTAAAAAAAGATTTGAAACAGACCAGAGAATCTGGTTCAAAACAACCAAAAAGAAATTCTATTTTATTTGATTTGAAAATTATGTCTACTTACAGTCATTAGTGTAGAATAATAGGAGATGCAGTGGCTTGTTGCTGTGGTACACCTTTGTCCACCAGTTTGGACCAGTCTGACTGACAGACTCAGTCAGTGATCCTACTTGAGTTCAAGTCTACTTGGTTACAAATGGATTGGCAGATGTTATCTATAAATTAACTTAAATGCAATCATTATTACTGTCACAAACACTTTCAATTCATCAAACAAGTTCTGAGGAAAGAGAGTCAGACTGTACTCCACTGTGGACATACAAACATAGTGTTACATTCGTCTTCTTCCAGATGGGTGGCACAGGGCTGGAGCCTATCCCAGCAGGAGCCTGTTAAACCCACACAAAGGCCTTTATTTCAAGCAAATTGTTGCAACCCTCATGTATTTTTTCCAGCTCTATGCCTGTAGGTCCAGGAGGAGGATTAGAGAAAGTCACTCAGAGCAAGCAGGGAGTGATGTGTCACACCTCCTTCCATTCTACTGCCACAGCTTTATTAGCTCTACACATGTAGCATGACGAGTAAAGACAGACAAGCCTCAGCTGTCACTCAGTATGGACTGAGCACAACTTTCTCGAAAGTTATTAAGTTTGAAAAGGACGCAAGTGGAGCCAGGAGCCAGTGAGGATCTTTAAATAGCCTGAGTTAATCGCAGCCTGATACAGCCGTCCTCCAGCCAAGAGCCAAGCTGCTTCTGCTCTAAATGTTTTCACAGAGCCACAGATTTGACAGTGACATTAAAGGTAATGGCCCAGCTTTTTCTGAAGATTACATTTATCTGCCCTGAAGGAAATGTTCAAATGAAGAAAGACAAGATTATTTCATTTTACTGTTTAAAGATGCCCTCTATCAGCAACATTTCTCACCAACGTACTGTGGCAATAAATAGACTCCTTCTACATCCTTAATCAAGGTATGTCCATGATTGTCACGATATGTTCTACTTCAGGTCATGTTGCAATGTATGGATTATTGAAGGATTACTATGTATTTTCGTTTGGACAGACCGGGGGCAGTAATGGAGTCAATATAAGGAGATTATGTATTTCATGTTTTACATGTATTTACAGCAGAGATGGGGACTCGTTACAGCGACTCGGACTCGAGTCGCACTTAAGTCGCTACAGACAGAGTCTTGCGACTCGACTCAGACTCGCGGTCCAAAGACTCGGGACTTGACTTGGACTCGCAGTTTGAGACTCGTTGACAATGAACCTTTTTATTTCTTGTTCTATTTGTCAGATCAGCGGAGTGGAGATTCATTTTTTTAGATTGTGTTATAAACTATTCAGTTGTTACTGAGAACAACGCCGTCCGGCTCTGTCGCTAGACAACAGCAGCAGGGAGCGCGCTCTCACTCACTGGGAACAGCGCGCAGCGCGCTCACGAGCAGAGCAGGGTTCAGCTGAATCAGGGAGAGGGAACAAGAGTGTGATATATCCACCTGCTTTGTCCATACTTGTTATTAACTGTTGTTCAGACTGTAGCTTCTTGTTTGCAGCGAGCTAAAGGAAAGCTAACTGTTTGTAGCTTACACTTTTATCACAGTTTCACAGTCCCTCCCTCCGAGTGTTACCACTGAGCCCCACGGAGCAAACTGCTGTCTTTACTCAATAATATGATTTACATGAATGAGGTTTGACAAAAAGCTGCTGTTGTACGACGCATTTTATTCATTTTGAGTGTAAAACAGTAAAGCTACAATCCCTAAAATCTATTAGCTGGTTTATTAACTTGTCTTCCTCCTGAGGATGATTTCTATTCCTTTTGGTTTGATCTATGCTGACCTGGATTATAGTAGCCTACCACAACAATCATAAAGAATGAATTATAAATAAAATGAATTACTCTTTTCTAAGTTGATATTGTATGTCTATACAATGGGAAAAGAGCTGGTCTTTACATTCTTTTTATTTGGACAAATCTACTCATTAGGATAAAATGTAATAATAACCCATCTCTATAATGGGTCATGTGACAAATACAAGAGTCTTTATATGATAAAGACTATTGAATATATGATCTATATTCAAATACCTGATGGACTGGGTCATTATCTGACACCTGCAGATCCTCAAAAGCTGGATTGATGCATCCCTAGTTAAGAATACTAAAAATGTTTTTTCTTTCTATTTTGAAATGAACTATACTCTGTAGCTTACTTTTTCAAAATGATACATTCATTTACAATAGGTTTATTATTAAGAGCAGTATCGGGCTTCAAGTTCTCACATTAAGCCTCATATGCGAAGAGACTTGTGACTTGACTTGGACTAGGGACCAAAAGACTTGGACTTGACTTGGACTTGTGTACATCTCTGTATTATAGTTACATTAAGTTTTTACCACATTAGTTTACTTGTTCTGAGTCAAACAGTAATAACAAAATTAAGCTTTATGTTCCATGTTTTTATTATCATTATTATCTTCTTTCTTTAAAACCACAGACAGACAAATAACCCAGTGGGATTGTGACATAATCATTCTTTCTGTCAGTCCAGTCCAGTTCTTTCTGTCCATCAGTTTTTTTGTTTGTTTTTTGTTTTGTCTTTTTTAACTCAACTCAACTTCTGGTCAGATCTTAACTCCACCCACAGACGAAATTTTAAAAAGTCCTGGAAAAGGACAGCAGAGACAGAAGGGACGAGCTGAGAGCGAGGCTGAGCGGGGGGCATACACCTGAGGCCCACAGTGACACACTGATTGACAGATGTCAAATTGGTACAATTATCTTCGATCACAATGGAGTGGTCCCTATTTATTCTCCTTTTTCACGTAAGCTGGAGGGAGTTGGTTTATCTGTGTACACTGGGCCTGAGCCAGAGCAATTCAAAGCCCAGCAGCAAAACCCAAAGCAGGGGCTGACGAGGCATTGTTAGAGAGAACGGGGGCAGTGATGGTAGAGTAAAAAAAGAATGCTTCAAACTAATTTTGATGCAGATATAAGGAAAATCATTCTATAGAGAGAGGACCGTAGTACTGCGACAGCAGCACTCCGCTTAGACTAACTAGGGATTTGTCATTCGCAAACGAGCCAGCCTGTCAGGAAGAGCCAACTCTTCAGCTACGGCAGGGGCGGGACTATATTTGGATGGGTATACATGCGGCCAATCACATGGGAGGACAGACTAGGATCATACCATTATGTGACAGAAGGAAAGGGGACAGGCGCTCCGAAGATAGCAAATGTAGTAAATCAGGCCAGGAACAGAGCAACAGAGAGAGGCTAACTGTGTATTTTTTATCCTGACAGCTATTTGTCTCTGTAGTCTTTTTTTATTTTTCATTCATCTTTTTATTTAAGACTATTGTATTTCATAAATTTATTTATTCGATTACATTTGTGGTTTCTTCCAATTGTGTATTTAGTGTTGTTTGCTATTGTGACTATTTGTTGTATTTTGTCATGTCTGTTTGTTGTCTTATTGTTGCCCCATTGGTGGGATTAATAAAGTCTGAATTCATAAAAATAAGGTTTTTATGAAAACACTGAAAGAAAAATTGCGTGCCAACGCAAAGCCATTCACAATTGCTAAATTGGGATAAAATAAAAGTGATACTAATTTAAGAGCCATTTGGGACTCATAAGAGCCTCTTTTAAGGGAGCTGAGCTAAACGAATTGAATGTTTGAGGAGCGCCGGATTTCCCATCACTAAGACTAACGCTGCATTCATGTGGCATTGTATTTAACAGCATTAAGACTAAGTAAAAAAAAAAAAAAAAAAAGGGAAAAGAAGGTAACATTAAACCTGACCCATTTGTAGCATTTAATGCTAATATGGCACACTTTTTTCCATCTGTGTGTGAGTCACACTGTGTGATTTGTGTTCAGTCGCTACAGTGACCTAGTTCTTACAGACAGAGACCAGCTCAGGTGGGCGTGAGCTTGTACTGATGGCTGTAGCATAGGTGTGGTTACCTGGTACAAAGGTGTGGTTAACGTACATCATGACGTCACGCTGACCAGGAAGAGCGGTCGGCTGCGTTCAACCTGAGGAGGGCAGTTTTAAAAATTTCGTCAAAAGTAGTATATACCCATTTATACAGATCATCAGCTTTTAGGGTTTAGTTACCCTTTAAACAGAGCAAAGTGTGGATGTGAGCCAGGACAGATGTACTGGAGTGGCTCAGGAAGAGTGGACTTAACCCCCGTTATATTGTGGTCCATGTAAAACTAGGTTTTGACTGCCACTCATTCTTCATTGTAACCCCCAAATTCCACTGCATCCGTCTCCACTCCTCTGTGAAATGCCACTGACTTTCGCCCATTGGACGCGTTTCAGATCCGCTGTGCCGCAGACAGGGACCCGAGCAGCTCGAAAGAGCATGCGCAGGAAATATGCTGGTGCAATAAAACCCATTGATAAAGAAATGTGCGGTACCAAAACAACTGTTTATTCAGAAGAAGAAGGAGCAGAAAACAAGTTTAGTTTGCAATCACCTTCACTTTACAGGGTTTTTACTCATTACATTGGGCACACGAGTATATTTTTGTGTTACTTTGAAAATCCAGATGCTGTGCTCGTTCGGTTTTCGTTCTGGTGCAATCTGATCTGTGCAGATTGATGTGGACTGGCTCCACTGTCGGAGGGAAATGGAACTGCTGCGCATGTCTGGTCCGGATCAGAGCCGCTAGCAATGGATGCAATGGAAATGCTCTCATTGAAAACAATGGGTGCACATTTGCTGTGTGGCGGGGCGGAGACACATGGAGTGGAATTTGGGGGTAAGGATTTCAGGACGTGGGACAGACAAGAAAACACAGTCTGAGACACCAGCTACAATACTCAAGGAAACAGTGCAGCAGGGTCTCTGTTGTGTACATCTAATCAGCAAAGTATTGTATAGTTTCAAATTCCCCTTTTTAAAGATTATTCAACATTCCGTATGCCTCTTCTTTGCACAGGTGACAGCTGTCTTTCTTGTACAAATGGTTTGTGCCTTTCAAATGTGCTAAATTTAGACACAGTTGTAGCTCACACGGCTGTGATGAATCAGATAGAGGTCACTAAATAAATTAATTTGCATTTCCTGAGATTTTACTCACTTCAGAGATTTTACACATTAATTAAGGCACTGAAGCAAATTCAGCCTTATGTGCTCTCGGATTATAAATTGCATTGCTCCATTCTTTGCGTGGACAAGCCACATAGCGTCTGTTGAGTGTCTACAAACCTTTAGTAAATCTGGCCCTAAGTGTTCAGTTTGTGTTAATAGCTCGGGCTACAGCCTGCTGTCTGCAGTGTGGCTGAATATTGAAGATTAGCATTCTCACATCGCTGCTGGCACTGGCAGCTAACCTTTAAATACAAACTTTACAATGGCAAAAGGTACAAAAATAAGGACAACTGAAGGACTTTTTGAAACTTTTGAGGACTTGAAGATTCCTCATTGAGACAAAGAGAGTGTCACACACCAAATGAACAGGACAAATGTTAGAAGGCAGAGGAGAGAGGTAGTGACAGAGTGACATGAAAGTCTCGCTCAGTGTGGGCCTCACTGCTGTAGCAATTAAAGCTCACACTTTTGTCTGTGTGCAAGAAAAGAATAGACAGAATTGATCGCGAGCCCTTGAGCTACAGTCAGGGCTTCAAAAACGGCCAAAGCAAACACAAACACAATATTGGAACACACACAGAGCCATGAAAGGAGAGCAGTGCACAGTGACCCCCTTTGGCAAAGTCTCACAGGGGCCACTCTGGTGGTGTTTGTCACTCTGGGTCACATCCACCACAGTTGTCTGAAAGCTCTCTGCAATGCCTCTGTTCTACTCACTCATTATATCAAACAAGATTCAGTTCTTCCAGAATTTTAACTACTTCCTTTCCGCCATCCTCGACAAGTTCTACACTTTTATTTCAGGTCAGGTGTTCTGATGACAAAGCACTGAGGTTGTACGAACTGTTAATGTACACTGGTTAGTCACTTTGAAGGATTGTAAATGCTGTGTAAAATTAAATTTAAACCTTATATACCCTTATTATTCCCTTACACAATAGATTAAAGGGTAGTGATATGTTTTGTTGAAATGAATACAAATTCCCAAAAATGTAGGTATTTGTCACAGTGTAAAGAATTTAAAACAACCAAATGACATGGATAGAGAAACGCTGTGCCTACACAAAATGTTCTGAAGCTATGTGCAGACTAGTGCACTTTGTGCTGTTGAATATCTAAAATCTCAATCTGATTAACTGTTTCATGTCCCTGCATTATGCCTTGTTATTTACTGCATGTCTGGTTTGTTTCTTGTTCGTCTTATGATCAGGAAGTACCATCATTTTGAAAAGTCTTCTGTTTTTATCCGTCTACACTACAAAACAGCTAAACTAAAACTACAACCTCAGTCCACAGCATTACCTAGTCTCCTGGTCTTCTAGTTTCCTAGTCAACAGCAGAGTAAATTTAATTTGAGGTTGTTGTTTTTTTTACTGAAAAGGTAGTGAAAAGTGTGGATGCAGCATGGTCTTCACATGACGTGGTGTTCATGATTTCTTCAGAGCTGGCCTGGCCTGTTTTTTGTTTTTTTGGGAGGGGTTTTTTGTGTGTGTGTGTGTGTGTGGGGAGGGGGGGGGGCTGACCTCAGTGACATCAGAATAAGACTTGTCCAGTGTCAATGTCACTAATGAATGAATAATCTCTGAAAATTGTTTGTTAAAGAGGACCATATCAATTGTTGCACAGACGTTTGCATGTTACAGAGCACAGCATGTGCACAACTGTTCATCACTCCACTGTGCACATGTCACGTGCACACACGTGAGGCAAAGGACAAACACACACACTTTCCACACTTTCATGTTCCATGTGTTATTTAAAGAAGTCCAATTAAATGTAATGCTCCACATAATCTTCTGCTCCACTTTCATTAAGTGCATTTCTATAGAAAGACGAGTGAGCCGAGCGCTGACAGGGCCCTCCCACTCTCACACAGGTACACACCTGCAGCACAGTGCCACAGCAGCCTCTAGTGCACACACTCTGTCACAGCAGCAGTGTGTCTGCTCAACATTCTGACGAAGAAGACTTGAGAGTTTACATTAATTCCTGATATAATTCATTTACATTGGCAGGACATGATGGTATGAAACAACACCGTATTAAAGGGGGGTGCCCCTCGAAGCTCAGATAGAGCAAATGCCCAGCACGAGTCTCAGTCAGGTTATTTGCCCAGTGTCATTCCCCACTCTCTTTCACCCCATTTCCTGTCCAGCTACTGTTGTACTGTCAGTAAAGGCCAAAAAGCCTCCCCAAAAATTCAGTTATAAATACTCCCTTTACAATCAAACAAACGGAACAATGTGGAAAATGTGAAGCAAATATGTGAAGTTGCATGGTGCCATATTCACATATAAACATTTCATTCATCTGTCATTTCTCTGTTAGTGTAAACACCACAAAAATATAACTAGTGGGCCCTCACTGAAATGTGCAAGGTAAATGATCACCACGTCCACAAATAATGTTCTGAAGCTATGTGAAGACAAGTGTGTTTTTATTAATTAACAATATTGTGTTGAATGTCTGAAATGATATGAAACAAAATAATATTTTTTTTAAATCACACCTTGTTATTAACAATAAGCAGTGTACAACTTTTGAAAATCTGACCCAGTGCATGCTCTATGATCTAAAATAACATATTACTGACTTAAACTGTATGTGTTTTGAACAGAATTAAACTGACTGCACCTTTCCTTCTTTTCCCTCTCCTTCTTCTCTCTCTTGCCTCTCTCATTTCTTCTCCTTTATTCTCACATGCTGCTGTAAGACGCCAGCCTATCACAGGAAATGGCTGCTTTTATTTCAATATCACTAAATTGGATTTTAATGAATTCCTCAAACGAATAACCAAGCAAGAAATTATTTTCCAATATCCTCCACAATATTCCATATCTCTGTATATTAGTGGGATTAATACTGGAAGCGAGGAGGAGCTGCTGCATCAGGTGAAGAGTGATCTGATTAGCAGTTGAAGTTTTCTGCACATCAGGTGAGAGTCCTTGTATCTAATGGGAAAAACCCTGTGAGCAGCAGCAGATCTAAGATGGACAGAATCTGATCCGGGAAAGAGGAAGAGCTGTCCCTCTGTCCACAGGTCTACAGCTTCAACACAACCACCTCCGATGTGTCACTGCTGGGACATCCATTCACTTCATTCATTTATTTACTTCTGATTCAATAATATTTAATTGTGTTTAGAGTGTCGTGGGTCACATGTCTGCCAATGTATTTAGAAGGGGTCTGAGTTCTGGCTCAAAAACATGCAAGTTTGAACACAAAATTTGAACAATCGCCTTAGTCTGATCAAAACTGGAGTTTTAAAATGAGTGCAAACTCCACGCTCTGAAAAGAGGCAGGATGGACTGAGCTGCTCCAGACCCGGAAAGAGAGAGTAACACACGTAAACAGACGAGGAAAACATGAGGAACAGTGTTAAGACTTACTCATTTTTAGACCAACAAAGACAAAGTCTGCCCCTGGCTAAACATTGTTGGTTTTTCAGGTCTCTCATGACATAAAGTGTAACTTGCAGTCTACTCCATTTAGTTCGCACCAAAACAGAAAATGATCTATTTCGTTTGTTCTGCTGTAAAGATTTTGGTGTCGGCCCAAATGTACCTCCTCAGTTCCAGGTTTGCCTTTTGTTCAGTTTTGTTGATGGATGTTGTTTTGATTAGTTTTTTCTGCTCTTGGGAAACCAAAATTTAGGTGACGTTTTCCTCGCCAATTTATGAGGCTCTCCCTGTTTGGGCTTGTGGTTCACATTTTAATCAAACCACACTAGAGTTCAGTAACAAGCACTCCAATTTCTGTTTTTGAGTCTTGGAACATGTTTGGTGACACTGAGGTTTGTATGGCAACATTCACACTGAAGTGAACTGCACTCAGTGATCCACTTAACCAGAGTTCGTTTTAACCACACCAGACATTTTTTGGCAAGTAGCACATACCAAAAAGAGAAAGCTAGTCTACTGTAGCTTATGATGCATTCTAGTGCTTATTTGAAGTTACAGTTGTCATGGTAGAAATATGTTCACTGTGAATATGGTTGTGTTCTAGCCTTGCCAGCTAGATGGCTTTCTCTTTGTATTACAGCTAAATCAGTGTGGTAGTGCGGGGTTTAGACAGGATTTCAAGGCGGGATCATGGGCGGAACTAACCCTCGCTGATCAACCAATCAACCAAACCAACCAGAGAAACCACAGATGTGACGTAAGGACAGTGACCGTCCAATTCCAGTTGTCAACTAACCACAGTGTATACCAGCATGGCTAGAGAGAGAAGATGCTTCGGTGATGGTAAATAACTTCTGTCGTTTTTGTCAGAAAAATCTGAGGACACAGGGTGTAATATGGAGTTCAGAGCTTAATTCCGTATTCGTATTAAGCTACCTAAACCTGCGTACTGTTTTGGTTGAAAAAATTCTCGCGCTCAATGTGACACATGACAAAATCCCGCCTTCTTCGCTACGATTGGCCGGTAAGAAAGAGCTGGCGCAGAATACGGAGCAGATTGGACAATCCCAGACTGACTTTCTCTGTATGTAATACAATGAGAAAGCCGTCTGGCTGGCCAGGCTAGTTGTGTTCATGTGCATTCTTCTCATGAAGTTGGAGTGTTGCCTTTGATCACGGAGTAAATTAGCTTTTTAGCCAGAGTAAATTAGTTTCAATGCTTCACTAGTCGGGTTTCATGTTAGCTTAATTTTGCTTTTCACCAAAAAAAGCTTTGTGAATCTTAATAAAACCAGTGGCAAATAAAACAGTCTCTCATGTTATAAAGGGATTGGTAGGTAACAGTAAAAAATGCACTGTTTTATTTGACAACACAAATTCCCATAGAGATAACACATCTAAATCCCATAGAGATAACACATCTTTTTTTTTTTTTTTTTGAGCCCACCAGAAGCTGGTGTGGTTGTGCACAGTGTTCTTAAATACACCTACTGGTGCACCTGAACACATCATCAGTGATGTAACCTTGGGTTCTAGGGTGTTTCAGGTCTTTCAACCCCACCACAGTTGAGACTGTGGTGTGTGTTCAGTTGGCATCCGTTTGTCCCTGTGGACTTCTCTCCTGATCCATGCTCCTCCTGTGATGACCAGCGCGCTGAGGGCTCTGTCAGCCTACTTCGACGTGCATGCACCTCGCCTCAATTTGTCGCCTGACAAATTGACGCTCTCTCTATGTGGGCTTGGGGTTCACATTGAAATTAATTAGTTTGAATTCAATTTTATTTATATAGCCCAGTATCACAACAACAATTGCCTCAAAGAGCTTCACAAAAACAAGACAGTAAATATATTTTTATTTTATTTCATCTTTATTTAACCAGGAGAAAAAAATCCATTGAGATTGGCAATCTCTTTTACAAGGATGTCCTGGCTGTCCAAGTACAAGCAGGCATTTGACATTTAACAGATGTAAAAAACAATCACCAGTATATACAATCACAAGAAAACATAAAATCTTAAAAACACTGAGAATAAATATTAAGACAATTCTGTAGCAGACTTCTCTCTCTGGACACACTCTGGACATAAGCCTTTTCAGGGGTTTCACATAACCAAACTGTGCAGTAGTGAGCCGACCCAGTGCAGGGGGGGTTTCTGGGCCTAGACCACCAGAGAGAGGGCCCAGGACTGTCTATGGCTTACCTGAGAAGAAGAGCTGAGAAAGGAGTTGAACTTTCAAGACTTTGTGAATGAAGTTAAAAAATAGACATAAAGATGTACACTGGATGTGGGACAAACAGACTGTAGATATTGTGTGCAGTATTATTTATATTTTTATTATAATCTAATTATACATTTGGAGTTGGAGTTAAATGAACCAAAGCTAATTTTACCTTAAACCTTCCCAGTTGTCTAGTGTGTGTTCTGCATCAGTATAAATGGCTCACAAGCTCTGTCAGTAAAGCTGTATCAAGTGAGATTAAGTGACTGTGTAAGTCATGAGGCCAGTGTCTTGTAATATTGATTGGTGGAGTGAGTGAAATAGGCTGATCATTGGAGCAGTAATTATAAAGAGCCTGAGCCTGATTAAGCAGCTTGCTGTTTATCGGTGTGCTCATTAAAACACACTGGCAGACCGACAGGCCTATCTTTGCATTTGCGAGTGGAGCACAATGTCAAAGCGGTGGGTCATATCTTTCTGTGGGGTGATGAGCAGCACCTGGACTGTTTATGTCCCAGAGAAGAGCTGCGCTGAAGCTGGGTTTAAGATGCAAGTCTCTTAATGCTGCCAGCCTCTATCTCAATTGGGCCTGCTCTGTCTCTGGTGTTCTGCTACACCCTCTCTCTCTGTGATGAACGTACCACCTTTCAATAATCCCCCTGTATTTACTGCTCTGCCCTTTCACCATGAATCTTTGCAGAATTTACAGGTTGGTTCCTTCAGCCACCAGCTCCTATTTCTTTTAACACAATATGCTACTGTATGTACAGGTCAGTCAGTAAGGAGTTTGTACAACACATGAGAAAAGAACCTTCTGTTCAAAAAGGATCTGCATGTAAAAGTTAATGTAAAGATTGGATATATATTGGAAATTAGGACTCAGTGTTTAGGCTTGTTCTAACTACAGCTATCAATATTTTAATGATTAATCTACGAACATATTACAGTCAAACTTTAAACCTCAAGTATTCACAACTGCTCAGAACACAGACAGATGTTGATGAAATCATTGTGTTGTTTTACCTTACAGCACCAGTAAACTATAAATAACCTCACGAAGCAGGTGACTCTGGGATTACGGGTCAAGCGTTATTCAAACTGCTACAACAGACTCAGAAATGTCATTATCAAAACAGGTACTATCACCACATGATCTGATCCTTGAACACCATTCAGGATGATCAGGGTAAGTAGGACAACTATCAACTCAGTGTTTTAAGAAATCTAAAAGATTTAGCTTATTGTTCATATATGAATATTTAATGTATATTTTGATATTTGAGCACATGAGAACAGAAGAGACACATGCACAGAATAGAGCAAGGCAATCACAGCACTTTTCAAAAGAATCAAATACAAGCAGAATGAAGATCTGTTCTGCATTTTAATGAATACATAGAAGTTGTCCAGTTCTACAGACATGAAGTAAAAAGGTCTAATTATTGTAACAGGTATTTGACATTGATGTGAACATTAAACCTATTAACAAGCACTGAGGAAACCCTTGGCTAATGTTTCTGTTTAATAGTTTAATGTAATATAAGTGCCTGCTTTGGAAAGAGGTGCAAGAAGTCTTTTTTCACACTACAAATATAGCTAATGTGTGTGCAGGAATGTGGCAACAAGAATAAGAGGAGAAAGTAAAGTATGGCCCTGCAGTTTCAGAACAGAGACGACAAAGCCTTAAGCAACATGAGAGTCCTGCTGCAGTCCATCACACTGTTTAATAATGAAGCGAAGCCCCCAGCAGCGCCCACACCTGCAGCTCCACAACGCCTCGGGCCTCTTCAAAACACTGCATCAATTAAACAGAGAGCCATTCTCCTAGTGTTTGGGGCTGAGCCTCACACACAAGTGTTTACTTTGAGGGGCAAATATGACCCGAGGGTACTGCTCCTACTGTTAGTGACCCGGTCCACATACATAAAGCTTGTTCTTCAATAAGACTTTACTGTGAAGCATTAGGATAATCACAACACGGTACTCTCTGCATTTGAAGTCAAACTGGTTTTGAGGTTTTTGGACTGCAATGTGAAAGACTGACTTTAAACAACATGAGCTGTGTTTCGATAGCATAAGTTAACCAGACTGCAATACATTTTCAATCAATGAATAGGCATTTGTCACCAAAAATCTCCATGAGGGCCCAACTAACATGATTTTGACAAATGACAAGGTGGAAAATATGTGTGTTACTGAACATCTATCCAATTGGAACTCCTCCATATGAGGCAGGAGCCAGCTTTTTCCAACAGAGAACCATGGCCTCATACTTGGAGGTGCTGTTTCTCATCCCAGCCACTTCATACTCGGCTGCAAATCAACCCAGTACACTCTTAAGGTCCTGCTTTAATGGAGCCAACAGGAGAACATCATCTGCAAAAAGTAGAGATGAGATCTTGTGGTTCCCAAATCAAACTCCCTCTACCCTTGGATACCTCCCATTCTCCCAGAGCAGTCCACACAGGATGGCACGAGGGACATGGTCGAATGCCTTCTCTGGATTCATTACCGGTTGAAAACTGCAGTGTGCAGTCTGCAACTCAGTGATTTTGGCCTGGGTGAAGTCCACCTCTGAGCCCTCCACGTCTGTCAACAGAGGGCATTGTTGGTGGGAGTAAGGAGATCCCTGAAGTATCGAATTTTCCTTTTAACTCTCAAGACAGTTTGCCAGATTATCTTTGAGGACGACTTCTACCATGGCCTCACCAAACTCCTCCCAGATTCTTTGCCTCCACAACCATGTAGTATATTTATATTGGAGAGAGAATTAGTCTAATTGATTTCATTTGTTTTGTGGCTCCATCTCAATCCGAGAAAAATAATAAAAGCCTGATCTAAGTTAGCATGAGTTTGTAGACAGTCAGTGATCTGCACATGAAGTGAGCCCAACCACACTTACTTACTGTGGGGCGGGCCAGAGGACAGGGACCAACAAGGACAGGTGGGAACTGGTACAGACTGGGTCTTCGGGACTGTGGATGGTGCCACCTGAACCATAGCTGTGGTCATCACCCAAACTGTAGTAGTGGTCCTTTAAATGGTCCTTAGGTTTCAACTTCAGCACTGTCTGTCTGTGCTCTGCACGGGCAGCAGTTTGCCGTGTTAAAGGTCTGTGTACCTTTACAGAGTCTGGAGTGGCACAGTTTTGTCACAGTTTACAACTAAACAGATTCACAACTAAAAGAAGAAAATAGATACCGATTAGTAGATTTAAGAAAATATTGCAACATTAAAGACAACAAAATTTTTCTGCAGGCTTTGTGATATTGTAGCCTATAATTATTACTATTAGGCCCGAGCCGGCGATGACGGGAGAGCCTATTGTTTTCGCTCTGATTTTTTTTTTTGTCTGCACTTTGTGCGCTAATATGAACGTGCTCAAAAACTCACCAAACTTTGCCCAAACTTCAGGATCAGCGAAAAATAATTTATTTTGGGGGTCCCTGTGAGGTAGTGTAGGCCTGAGCAGCATGAGTAGAGGTAGAAATCAGGGCTCCGAGGCAGTAAGTCATGTCCAATGGTGAAATTTATTTACAGTGCCACCAAATAGTTACATATTTCTCCTTAATCCAGTCACAGACCTCTCTCTGTTCCCCCCTTAAACACAGCACACACCTGCCTTTTATGCAAAGGCCAATCCATTGGCCTGGTCCACATGGCTGACCCCCAAACAAGGAAACATTTCCCCAAAAATGGTATGTACTGATGATGTCATAATGACATCATCAGTACATAACCAGGAAGTTGCTGGGCAGCTCCTCCCCAAACATTTCCACATCACCATTGAAACAAAAGATGAGGTAAGTATCAAAAAGATCAAAAACAATGAAACAATCTGATCAATTAAACAAAACAATAAACCAATGAAACTGATTGTGTGTAAGTGTGATTCTTAACTGAATATATGTATGTGAAAATGATGAAATGTTAACTAATTGGGCAAACACAAACAAAACCCGGGATATGTGAGTGCAGCTCATTAGTAAAATTTCTGAGTGTGTGTTTGGTGTGTATTGACAACAGAATGGATATATTGGGACAGGGACAAGTGACATTTAGGACTCACTTCGTCACAGTCCCATACAAATAAATAAAAAGGTGGCTCGACAGCGCACCCTGGAAAAGTGGGAAGTGAAAGTACATTTATTTTTGCCGTAAAGTCACGAAATTTGGTACACACATTCTTTACATGGAGCCAAACAAAAAATATTATTATGGCTTTGCCCCCTGACAAACAGGAAGTCCACCATTGTGAGTGGAACATGCGATGCCCAAAATCGCACCCCTCATTCAAAATCCTTCTTGTCCTAGGGTTTTCATCCAAAAGACACCAAATTTGGTCAGAATCATCTAGACACATGAGCCAACAAAAATGATCGTATAGTTGTTTTTTTTATTTTAATGGGTGTGGCCGTGACAAACCCCTAACTAGGAGGCCATTTTGGTAAAAAAAGAAAATCTCCTCTAACTTTCACAAACATTGTTGGATTTGGTTGGACCCAATGAAGCAATTGTGCACATTAATGACCTGAACACAATGATATGCAATTCACAAAGCTATCTTCAAAACTGGTTCTCCAGCGCCCCTACAAAATTATAATGGGGGCCAAAAATTTATTTTGTCGGAAAGTAACGAAATTTGGTACATACATCCTGTATGGGATGCTGAACAAAAAAGCCAATGACAACCATCCCGTATCTACAACCGTGTTGCCATGGGAACGCACAAAATATGTAATGTGAATGAATAGGAGGCATAAATTGAACACTAAGCGTATCTGCGTAAGCGTAAATGAAACCGCACCAAACTACACCAAACTAAGAATTTTTTTTTGCCACTGCCATACAAATCCATAAAAAGGGGACTCGACAGTGCACCCTGGAAAAGTGAAAATACATTACGCCAATGGGAAGTCAAAGGACATTTTTTTGGCCGTAAAGTCATGAAATTTGGTATACACATTCCTTTCATGGAACCAAAAAAAAAATTATTATGGCTTTGCCCTCTGACAAACAGGAAGTCCGCCATTTTGGGTGGAACATGCAACGCCCAAAATCACACCCCTCAATCAAAATCCTTCTTGTCCTAGGGTTTTCATCCAGAAGACTCCAAATTTGGTCAGAATCACCTAGACACGTGAGCCAACAAAAATTATCCTTTTTTTTAATATATATCTTAATGGGTGTGGCCATAACCATAGAATGTATAAATAATGGAAGCAATGTCTCCATTTGGTCTAATTCATCCAAATGACCGCCAATGAACGGTGGTTCCATCTTGGATATTTTGACTCCTCCTATGGAGGATATTACTAAAATGGGCAAAGAGGGCAGCGTCTAAACTGCTCCTGGGCGGGCTTTTCAAATACGCCGTTCAGAAACACGCCCCTCATCTCAGAGCCGACCGGAGCTGAACAAGCTAACGGCTAACAACATGCTAACGGCTGCTGCTAACTGTTGTGGACCAGGCCTCTCACTCTGTCGTCTCTCAGCTCGGGGTAGGGCCACAAACTTTACAACAAAGTTTAATTTAACTCCTGCTGTAAATATCAGATCATTATTATCAAAATTAAAGCGTTTTTATTTATAATCTATCATATCATCATGTCGCATAAGCATGAGGAAATTTTTATCTTAGTCTGATAAACCTTTCTAGCTCTGTTAAAAAATAAACTGTGTTTTTCGAACATATTTCATTATATCCTTCATATTTGTTTAAATATCTGTCCCTAATTTGCAACTTCTGTACATTAAGGCTTTAGTATTTGAGGGAGGCACATGTTGACAGTAAAATAATAAAGCCTCATTCTTATTGATGATGATGATAATAATAAAACAGCAATATTTAAGCATATAACACGTGAAGATATTCAAATAGTAGATTTATGCCTTAGTTCATATAACGCTAAACCCAGGACCCCTGCAAATGTGCAGCATTTAGAAAAACCTGTATTTTCCATTTTGAAATCGCTGTAGTCCCATACACATATAACTCAAAAAACTAATGCAGGGGCTTGATGTATTATCTCAATAAGTCTAGTCACAGGTTTCAGCAGACGTTCAGTTCTAGATCTACAGTCAGTAAATGCGTCATCCACCGCAGCAGCAGTAGGCAGGTCAGAGTCAGGGGACGTAAGCGACTTCGGATCTGGGCTAGGGACAGGGGCATTCACCACACAGCTAGACTCCGTTGTACTGTAGTCAGGGTGAGCAACAGCAGTTCCCAGCACATTGTCCGGTACAGTATCCCCCAACTGATCATGATCCATCGCACTACCCACACTGCCCGCTGATGACGGCAAACCGGACACCCACACTCTTGTTCTGAACACCGCGGAAGTCATCAGCACTGAGCTTACTCTGAACTCGGCGGTGTGCCTTACCAGCTACGAGGACCTTTGGGCCCAGACGTGAGTCGGAACAGCGGTTTGGCTACCGCAGAACAGCCCTCAATAAACTGTTGGTAGTACACCACCATACCAAGAAAGGAGCGGATCTTACGCTGAGAGGGAACATTAGTGCCATCCTCCATAAGATCCGACTCTGTTAAGGAAGTGATAGCAGCAACCTTGTCCGGGTCAGACTGGATCCCCTCTGCACTAATGATATGACCAAGAAACCTAACTGACCGTCTCAGAAAGTTACATTTCTTTGGGGCGAGCTTTAAGTTATGGGACTGAACCCTCTGAAAAACCATTTGCAAACGCTCTAATGCCAAATACTCGGTGGGGGCGAACACCAGGAGAAAGTTCAGGTCACCAAAAATACTAAACATCATTCTCATAAACGTGGCCGGACTGTTACAAAGGCCCTGTGGCATCCTATTGTACTCATACAATCAGAAAGGAGACGAAAAGGCTGTATATTTTCTATCCTCCTCATGTACTTCTACATTGTAATAACCTGAGGTCAAGTCCATAGTTGAGAAAAAGGCTATACCCCCTAAGGCAGCTAATGCATCGGCTGGATGAGGGAGCGGATGTGCATCCTTGATGGTACGAGCATTGAGCCAGCGGAAATCATTGCATACTCTCAAATCCCCTGTTCTTTTTGAGACCAGAACTAAGGGAGACGCAAACTCACTGTTGGACTTCCTTATGATCTCGCGCTCCTCCATCTCATCCAAAACCTGTCTCAGTTTTTCATACTGTGTAGGTGGAATACGCCTGCATGGGAGCCAGAAAGGTTTCTCATCCATGACTCTAATACGGTGAAAATAACCTGTAGCCTTGCCACAATCAAGCTTGTCTCTTGAAAAAATGGACTGATACTTGACATTGAGCTCAGCTAGCTTTGCTTTGCACGGGGAAACGTCACATGACTCAACATCTATGTCTGACAGTCCCTGTTCACATAGCTTTGACTGGAGTGAACCAGAAGTAGCACACTGTCTCTCAGCCAGTGGGTGATCTGGCAGGTTGGAAGTATCTGAGACAAGGCTGTGCTCAGTATTTCCGGCGTCATGCAACTGCACCTGCTGACAAACGACTGACTGACGGCCATCAAACATCTCCACTGATACACAAGAAGACACATCAGCTAACTTGGCATTTCGTTTTAGAGTGACTGGCCTGTGAGATGGGTTTATAACTTTGAGCGGCAGCCACCCATCTTCTCTCAAAATAGCCACAGACCTTCCGACCATGATTGTTCTTGGCCTGGATCTGGCGGTCGTTGGCTCTACCAACACTTCACTACCAGCCAACCTTTTATCCACGTGCTGCAGCTTAGCCCAGACCAGGTGCTCAGTCATAGGCTCCAGAGTGACAGCTCTTTTGATCTTAGCAGTACCGCTTACTTCCAGGGCATCTCCAATATCCCTCTCCACCCCCGTTATCAAACTTAACAGCCTCCGCTCCACATCACCTCCGCAGCTGACCACTGTCGGGCAATTGACTTGGGAATCCCTTACAGATTTAAGTCTTTTGATCACGTACTGCAACAGGTTACTGCCAACGATCAAATCATCGCTCTGACAACTGACCACAAGAGTCGGGACAATTACTCTGCAGCCGTAAATTTCCATCTCCAGCTCACACACACCCAAAGGTAGAGTCCTGGACCCCCCACAACCGACTAAAACAGTACTCGTGGGTTCAAGGGCGGGGTCCTTCAAAACGGCTTGCTGCAACAACAGGTTAAATAGTTCAGAACTCAGGGTACAGGCCATCGACCCACTGTCAAGCAAAGCAGAGACTTTTACCTCCCCTCCCAGAGTAACACTCTCATAAAACAGTTCATCATGTGGTTTGAGTTTCTGAACGTTTTGGAGTATGGGGGTGCGGCCCATCTCTCTCTCCTCACAAATACTCTGATAGATCAACTCCATATCATAATCCACATTAACATCAGGGGGAACACATTCAGGCCCAACACTTGACCCCTTCACATGCAGGCCGTTTAGTTTTCCTGTTGTTTCGCTCCTAGCTCAGCGGCTTTGGGACTAGTGACTACAGCCACAGAACATTCTGCTGGTGTGTGACCAGGTGCAAAACAGTTAAAGCACAGATGGTCGGACCTGCAGTGAGACTGAGTAGTGTGTCCATCATCTCCACACACAGCACATAGGTGGCAGGCCACAGGTTTCACTCTGTGGAGTTGTTCCTGCTGTGAGCGTGGATTGTACCTATTGTACTTAGGAAGCTTGGGCTGCTGAAACTGCTGCGCTAGGACACGTTCAAGCAGGGCAATAACTCTTTCCAGGCGGTCCGGGGAACTCTCAGCTGGCTGTACAGTAGGTGGCGGGGCGACAGCAGCTGGGGACACAACCACGCAAGCGGGAAACACATTCTGCTTAGGGACTGCGACCTCTTGTTGTTGTGACAGCAGGGAAGTATTTATACCCTGCTTGGGCGGCTGTCTGCGGTCCCTACAGTGCTCAACCAACTTCTCATGTATGTCAGCTACGGTCCATTGTCGCAGCGGTTTACACTTAAATATGAGTGACAGTTCAGGATCGGGACAGTTCTGAATAAACATAGCGGCTAAGTCAGGTGACAGATAGTCAAAAGTCTTTTTCTGTCTCCTCAAAGAGTCCTCAGTCACTTCCAGGGCTCTGTTAAGTCTCAGCCAATAGTCAAAGGGGTTCTCATCAGAGTGGGGTTGCGTGGCATAAAAGTCAGCTAAAGGTAAGCTAGATGTCACCGTGTCAATAAAATGCTGCTTTAGTATGTCAAAGATGGGCTCAGGGCCATTAGTCAAGGTCAAAACAGGCTTACTACGGATGCCCACCTTAACCACGTCACGTGCCCTCCCCACAAGCTTAGACATTACCTCCTCAGCCTGCTCAGACACAGCGATGCCTCTCTTCTTCATGTAGGACAGCATGAAAACCTCCCACTCCTGAATAGAACATGTATCAGTACCATCACCCTTAAAATTCACAGGCTCCTTAACTTCTTGACGTATAATAACATTTAACAGTGACGATTCATTAGCAGTTGCCCCAGCTACACAAGAACCTACTGTATTACCTAGACGCGTCTTGATGCAGGATGCAATACTTTCACCAATAGAAAGCCCAATTTGTGAAGCAATATCAGTGAGGAGCTTTTCATTTACACCCACATTCCCATTTGCACCAGAATGAACATCACATTGTGTTATATCAATAGTATCATCACCAACTCGTGCTAAATTACTAAGATTAGGCTTTGGTGTGGGTCTGGAACAAACAAATACGTGCCTCTGCCCCGACCAATCGAAAGCACCAGGGTGAAAGACACGACTCCCCTCCCTTTACCAAACGTAGTTTCACTTTCCATGGCTCAACAATCAGCCAGCAAAATGAAAAAATAAAAAAAATAAAATGCCAGAAACGTTGTAAACTAAATATAGTCTGGGGCGAAATAACCAAAATGCAGGCTACAATAACACCACTTTTACATCAGTAAAACAAATGCACATCGCATGAAAACAAAGACAATTCAAAACGCCCCTCGGTCACATAAAAATGAAACAAGTTCGACATAAGTGCATCCACACCATCAACAACACATTACCGGTCAAAAATAGCTGCACACTATACCAATACTGATCACTACAGCCCTCGTAAAGCGGCGAAAAGTCCAAACGGAGCCCCGTGCCCCGTCGTCCCAGCCCGAAGCGCGGCTCCACCGTCGTCCGAGGCCGGGACGGAGGCGCCAGTCGGCCCCGCTCAATGAAGCTACAGAACGGGTCATGGCACCAGTGTAACCGCGCTGAACTTGGCCGTGCAGGAGTCCAGCTCGGTTTTTGACAATCGCCAGTTTTTGACAAATGCGCATGCGCAAGACCAGCCGACTTCTTTCACAGTTCTTTCCGAGATCCGCCTCCAAAACAACACGCACGCGCCAGAGACTAACAGATGGCGCTTCACAGCTGACTGGCCCCGATTCTCTCCAATGTCACAAACGCAGGTTTCTGTCCATTGATTGTTAGAAAATTGAAATAGAGTAGCCCTGCCTGTAACGTTTTACAATAATAAGAAATAACTTCTAACTTCTGCCCACCAAAAAGAATAGCGATCAAACATTACATGTGTCTAACAATATACAGTGACAAAACACCAGATAATACTCCCAACTAGCAGTTTTTAATATGACAACCAAACACTGAGCCTAAAACTTACCTGTCGAGCAGCGTATTCCTCACTGTGCCTTCAGCGCTCGCTATCGCTCAAACGATGCACCAAGAACAACTCTGGTTTTGTTTCTTTCATCTGCCATCTTTTTCCTTTTCGCAGCCACCTCAAACACAGTCTTTCTTTTACAGTTACCTTCATCAGTGTTCTTCGCAGCCATCGTGTAAAACCTTGCTAACAACAAAAAATATTAACTAGATATTAATGTAGCCTGAAGCTAACGAGGAGTAGCTAGATGAACAAACTAAAGCTAACAGATGGAGCTAACGTTAGTTAAACAGACGAAGGAGCAGTCTGTGCCTGACAGTGAAGCTGCAGTGAGGCTGTTCAACGGTAGCAACGCAAAAGCAGCTGTAAACAGAATACGTGAACGCGCACGCTTCCGGCCTCACGTTGCAGGAGTCATTGACAGGATGATTGACCAATAGAACACGCGATGAGAGCATTTTTGATTGGTTAATGTTTTTAAGGCACCACCACTTCCACAATTGACATATAATAAATTTTATTTTTCAAGACCTCTTATTTTCCGATGTCTTATATGCAAGTAAAAACAAATTTATAAAATATAACAAAAAATGTTTACAAAAACATCTTCTATTCTACCTTTAAAATAGCGATAAGATTTAAATCTGCATGAGGGAGTAAAGCATTGCAGTACTGCATCATTAACCTCAATTTTGTCTAATCACAAAACATTGTATTATGTTTAGAACAAATAAACTTAGTCATAAGAGCATAATTCCAGTCAATATTATAAAACTAGTCTAATCACAGTAATTTTCTGGCTTTACATTAACTACTTAGATTTTTGAAAATGATAACCACATTTTAATGTCTTAATAAACAATTAAAATAATGCCACCACATCTTTTTATATGAGACTGCACTTCCCCAGATCTAACATAAATGTAGAAATATTACTTAAAATTATATAGGACTTTTCCATCTCATTTTGAGACTGGTTTTAACTGCTTTGATTACTCTGGTAATAGCCTTAAGGGCTGTTAGCATATCTGCTAAAATAAACTGCTAATAAAGACTTAAGCAAGTATACAATTTGAATGTTATTCACCAAAAAGACTGGAGCCAAGCTTCTTGGACGGTCTGTTAATGAAGGGCACATAATACTACAAAAAATAACTCGGTAGTTTTATGCAAAACTTCTCTGAAGAGCAAAAAAATGACACAGCTAACACCTAGCAGCTAGTGTTAGCACCGTACAGGCTAGCGGCCATCTTGGCCCACGCAAAATGACACCTGTCATTCAAAGTAGCCACTCCCTTAATTATGCGTAACTCTAAAGTTAAACTGAGGGCAAACCAAAGAATTTTTAAAAAATTAACTCCCAGAGTTGTCACGTAACAAGAACTCAGCTCTAGAGACCAGAACCATCTTTTGTACCAGGCTGTAAAAGGGTTTTTTACACTTGTAAAGTCGCAATTGGATTTTACAATATAATTCTTCTTTTGGAGCCTGACCTCTGGTGGATGGAGGTATATCGCTGTATGGTGGCGTCCTTACGTGAGGCCTATTTATGAGGGAGTGTCTGAGCCGCTTGGCCGTAACGAGCCCCTAACGAGGAGGCCATTTTGGGATCAACAAAATCTCCTGTAACTTTTCACATTGTTGGATTTGGTTGGACCCAATGAAGCATTTGTGCACATTAATGACCTGAACACAATGATTTTTAAATAATAGGGCTGTCTTTAAAACTGGCTCTCCAGCACTTTACAGTACAGAATAAGTCTTGCTCAAGACATTTATCCCCGCGGTTGCAAGGTGAGGCAATATGCAGTCTTCCCGAGGACCACCTTTTGATGGGCAAAACTGAAGTGCTCTGAAGAGAAATACTTATTACAACAACAAAACAAATTAACAAAAAAATGAATGTTTAGGGCATTGCCCTGGAAAAAGTTTCACAAGAGATCAGTCAAGAACAAAGAACAGAGATCAGGATTGGATGGAGTTGAAGAGAAGAAGATGCAATGAATTGCACTGACACTGCTTTAGTTAGTGGATTCCTAAGGCCTGTCTAATTTATGGCAGGAGACATGAGTCTTTTTCTCTAGAGGGGAAGAAAAGTGATATAAACTATATTAACACATTAATTATAGTCTTTCAGTACATATGCATCTTCACACTGGCCCTTTGCCTTTATTTCATAGGTACAGTGTAGACAGAATAGGAAGGTGCGAGAGAGGGTATGGACGTTGGGCATGTGACCCTAACAGGAATCGAAGGTACCCCCCCAAAAAAAATTTGTTATAAACTACTGTTTCTGGAAAAATTATTATTGTCTTAATCATAAAAAAACAGCTTTTCACTCCTTCCTACCTCATCTACCACACCTGTTTTCACACCTGCAGCTCACTGAATTAACAGTGAATTTAAGCAGCCACAATCCACCACTCCTCTGCCAGATCAGTCATCTACTTGTGTGAAGATCCAGTCTTAATTCCAGTCTGAAGAAGATGACTTGAAATTCCTACAACCGCTATTGTCTGGGACCACTTCTCCTGCCTGTTACTTTTTTAAGTGTTTACCAGTCTCTTTACCACCTGCTCCTGTGCTTACCATTTCACGGTCTGTTCTTCCATGGCTTCCCTTGTGAATGCCCCCATGTCTGTTCCTGCTCTGAACCTCAGATCCAGCCACGGCTCCAGCTTCAGTCCTCTGCTTTAGCTCTGGCTCTTCCTAATTCAACTGCTCTGGTTGTCTCCAACCTAAATGAAGAACTGTAAACCTTTCTGTGGCTTGTGGATTTGAGTCCTGTGACTCACATTACAGATGCTGAGTGTTTTTAAAGGGATAAAATAACATGGGCTTGTAAGAAGTCTGAAGCATATTACATTTTGCTTCTGGTCACAAGAATGAGAGATTTAAAATGAAACAATCATGTGGGATTTTTGTGTAGGATTTTCAAGGATTTACAGCAGTATTTGAGTGAGATGGTAATGTGCTCTGTCACACAGGCTGGGCCTTTCTGACGAAATGTTGCACCACAAGCCAAGAAGGTGGGCTCTCTCCCTTCAAAGGCCGGCTGAGCACTAAGCCCATCCACTGTATAGTTCTCTTCACTACAGCATAGTAAATATATCTTGACATGGAGATGTAAGTTCTGATAATATGTCCATGGTCAAAGCTTATTGCTTAAAGCTTATTTCAACATAAAAAAACATGCTACTATAGTATTAGTTAGGCTAAATGTAGAAAGAGCCAGTAATAATATAGTATAAACTGACATGTAGACAAGTGGAATGCCACTCCAGGGTTATTTTGCCCACTTACACCACACCACACCCCACTCAGCCCAAAAAGTACCAAACACAGTTTACTCCAGCTCTTGATGTAGTCACTAGACAAAAATCCATTGGCCGCTACATATATGGACCTATCTGTCTCTGTGGGAAATACATTATATGCCTCCTAGTAAATTGTAGCTATACTTATCGCCTCAGTAGCCTAAACTTTGCCTGGCACAAAGAGAATAACAGCTGATCATTTGTTACAATCATTTCAGCCATGTTTGAGCCAGAGTCTGACCCCGAGCTTGAAGAGTCCCAGGGAGAGACATGGGAACCCAGGGCAAGAACAAGCGTCACACAACTGTAAGTTATCAATGGGCAAAATGCTTACTTACTTATAAAGTGTATTCAGCAGACACGGTTTCCTCCTTTTCGGCACTAGTAATATAATATATTAAGTTAATGTGTTAACTTAGGTTGGGGAGCAAGACCACGCCTCAAAACACCTGAACTACACCTCAACCACGCCTCGAACCAACACTGTTTGTCTGTTTCTTAACCAGACTGACTGTAAGTGTTGTGCGTAACAAAGCTTTTTTTTGCTACTGATAGTTTATTCAAACCTTCCCTTCAAGATGGAATCCCAGCTCATTATCAACCCTTCTGATTCCAGGAATTCGTAGACTTCCTGATTAATGGTTTTCACCCTGGAATTTAAATTTTGCCAGAAACCCTATCTTCTCTTCCTCACCAAGTCTGGAAAATTGGCCACAAGATTGTGGTTTAGCAAGCACTTCCGTCAAATCCTACACATGTCCGACATTTCACCAGACCACTATTCTACTCATTCATTCCACATCGGAGCAGCTTCTACCACTGCAAGAGCAGGTATTCCAGACCACAAAATTCAAGTTCTCAGTCACTGGTCATCTCAAGCTTATCGCAGATTAATTCGCAATAACCTCAATGTTAAAATCCACAAAACAACAAATTGTAGTTTTGTATGAGTGCAATCTCTAAAGTGGAAATGGGATGGAGATATTAAGTGCTCAGTTAAAGGGCCAGGCAGTGTATTTTATGTTTTAAAAAACAGGAAAACATATTGTTGCTTTGAATGATGGCACAATAAAGCATATTACTGCATATTTAGAGCTAATACTAATTTAATTCAGTGACCAGCAAGATGCTCAGACAAGAGTTGAGCTGTTTTATTTCATGAATCTGATGTAGAGTATACTTTTAATCATATTTAACAAGTATTGTATGTAATGTCTGTCAGTGACGCATTTTTTATCCTGTTTTATTAAATACATTTTCCCACTTCACTGTAGTGTAAGATTCTGCAGTTTTTTGTTGTTTTGTAAGTTGTATAAAAAGTGAAACAGAAGAACAGAATCAAGAAAACTAAAAGTAGTTTCTGGGGCCTACAAGTGTCTGTGAGGCTCCACAGGCTGTAAACAGTGGACGAGCCTTGGCCAGTGGCTGTGTTCGAATGGAAACAGAGACTGAGTGGATACTGTCTGAGAAAATGTCTGAATGCCAGAAACTGTTTGGAAATCTGCTGTGTGCTGAGGGACTCACTGGCCTCACCTGAACACATGGGAAATCAACATGCAACGAATATTTCAGTGGCACAGCTCAGTCCTCAACTCACACATCCAGGACAGATCCCACTGCAGTGTTCGCTCTGATGCAGCCTGAGTGCTTTTGTTCTGGGTCGACGAAAAAGTGGCCAATTCCAGCCAATAAGACGTGATGTAGAGATGTCGTCCTGGGGCAGGGGCGGAGATGTCAGGTGTGATCCCCTGCTCAGGTGTGTCACAGGAGGCATCAGTGAGACAGGCTTAGAGCATTTCCACTGACACAAGCCCCAATGGACAAGACTCATGGCCTTCATTCATGCCCCTCTAGGAAAAGCTCACAGAACACAGGAGAGCAGCAGTGGCAGCCTCTGTCAGCCTCCTCTGTGGAGACCCGAAGGCAACTGAGGACACTGGGGAGAAACCAAGGTGTGGATACCAGCACCATTACAATTGTTAAGATTTTACTGATTTTATAGCCTCACAGTGAGAATAAGGCCAGTTCAAATAGTCAGCAAAATTTTTGTTTAATTGCTGCTACAGTAATTATCGGCTACAATGCACAGGCTGTTTTTCTCACAAAGTCGTCAAAGAACTCTTAGTGTTTTCTTTAATTTACCAATCTGTATTTTTCCTAAAGCAATCATTTTCCTCAGGTTGTGAACTGAAACAGACTGTGCCTTGCAATCAGACTGCAACAGGCATCGGCTGCTTCCTGACCTCTGAACCAGCAAAGATCAGCTTGAACTCAGCTCACAGGCAGAGACATGGCAGTTCAAGAAAGGGGTTAATGTTTAAGTCTCATTAAAATCTCATTAACATCAGACCTATAAAAAAAAAATTATATATATATATATATATATATATATATATATATATATATATATAACATATATATAATATATACACATACATACATATATATATATATATATATATATATATATATATATATATATATATATATAAAGCAACTGGCTTTACTTCGCATTATTTCTTGCGGTTACTTCGATTTTGGTTTCAGAAATGTTATGACACTTCATCTATGGACATGCTTCTGCATATTTAATAAGATTACATTATTTACTGTGCAACACTGTCATATTTGGGTGAAATGATTGGTGTCTGATTTAAGAGACCAGCTGTGGATGTTTGTGTTATTTCTGAGTGGCCTCAACCTCCACACACACTCTTTGTCTTGGCCTTGCTGTAATCCTTTTAAAAGTAGAACCTGGTAAAAGATTGCCTCCTGTGGTCAAACACCTCCCTCTGCTGTTCATTGTTAAAAGTGCATTATCTGTATGATGTTGTCCAAAGCACAGCCAATTTTTGTGTTTTGCCCTTTTTTAATAAATGAATATGAGGAAATCTTAGCACACATACGAGCATTCTTCCTTCTTAATACAGAAGATGGCCTTCAAAATATCTTATTCTGTCTTTAACATGGACATCACAAAGATGCTTTTTGTTTTTTTAAATAATGTCTATGGTGCCAGTTGTTTCGGAATATGTAAAGAAACTAAAGAACTATTTAAAAACATGGATCCATGTCCACTGGAGGGTGCTATTCTTCAACAGTTTGGTCTATATGAAATGTAAATAGCCTCCAAATACTTACAAATGTGTTTTCTGATTTGAATGTGTATTAGAGGATTTCTATCACAAAAGAAATTGAAATGTGTAAAAAGGCCTGTACCTGCTTAAATTCAGTAATACAAATTAAAAAAAATGTATAGACTTCAGACAACATGCAAGCACATGATTCTTAGTCCAATTTTGAATTAAACAGCAGTCACCTTTGAATTCCCTTAATCAGTCGCACCGTGCTTGGTCAGCAGTGTGTTAACTCTGCAATGTGTTCAAACACAATCACTGACTCTGGCAAAAGAAATTGGCAATTTTTATTTAGTTAATTTAATTCTCTCCATAGATTACATTAGAGGTTTGTGAATGTTGTGTGGATATTTAAACTACCACCGTGTAAGTGTATGGCGAAGGAGAAAGCTTTATTTTTATTTTACATTACATTACATTAGAGTAAAATCATTTATGATCATGCCTTTAAATAAATACTTATTGGAACAGCTGGAAAACCGCAGCAGTGAAGAAGGATTTTAAAATCATGAAACCATTTTACACCAAATAAGTCAGTCGACTTCAGCAGAGCTACAGCTTTCATCACTTACAGTTCTCACTGGCTTTAACTTACAATGTAAGCTCTATACAGACTACACTCACCTCATCCTGATACAGTCAGTAGAAGCAGATGGAGAAGACAACACACACACAGTTCCTAAACCTTTTACCAAAAATACTCTGTGTTGCTTAACTAACAAGAGAAGCACCCTCTCTGTGAAGCACCACCCAAAACCAGTCTACCAGCAGAAAAACCCAGACTGAGCCACAGTTTATTCCATGTGGGGGAGGAGAGGAAGCAGCGGGTCGGGGCAGCCACACACTCAAACTGCCTCTGGACTGAAAGGTTAAGTATCAGTATATTTTAAACAACAGATGAATATTTGTTTAGAAGTACACCTTGAAACAGTGAATTATTTTTACTAGTGCCTCATTTCTTGCCCAGGTCTCTCTCCTATGAGTAAAGGTAGCTCAGGTTCAGCCAATAGACAGACAACAAACCTCGAGGAATAAAGGCTTAATTTATAACTTTCTACAGTATTTTTAAGAGAATATTTTTTATAATTTTCTGCATGAGAAGGCTGAGCTTGTGACCCACACACAGAAAACCAGCACCACTAGAGTTGGTGCAGTGAGAAGGTGTAGATTTCTGATATTGACATTCTGACATGAAAGAAAGTATCTTCAGTTGAGGAAAATCTTGTTGGAAATTTGAAATGACAAAAAATGTCAGAAGTGTTAGCTAGCAGAACAACTTAAACCCCGGACTTGCTCCTGTGTTAAAATGAGGCAGTCTGAGTGTCATGTGACCCGTCTGACTCCATCTTAGTTCACTGTACGTTTCCAAATCAAATACAAGCAGATGCAGCTTGAGTTTTCTTCAGAGGATCTGTTCACAGCAACACACATCTTGCAGAGATGAGAAACAAACAGTGCCGCATTCACCGTTCATGTGTGGGAGCCAGTTAGGAGGTCCAGCGCCACCAGGCCACCTTCATGCGGTCCCACACAGCCCCGAAGGAGTCGAAGGCCGGACGCACGTCCAGGATGGAGAACTGGTAGTTCTCTTTGTTGATCTCGCCGTCGTAGTAGTCAATAACGTAGCGCACTTCCTTTCCACAGCGGTCCACAATCCAGTCGTGTCGGTCGAACGGCAACTCATAGCTACAGGACAGAGCAAGGTACAAAGGTCTTGATCAGATTACTACACAAAATGATTCTGAAGTTCATGAAGGGCTGTCAAAACTGGTTTTCTAACTGTTTTTTTTTTGGTAATTGCTGTATTTCAGTTCCATTTAGCAACAGTGACACGTATTGATTGTTTGACAATTTATTAATTTTTTTTATTGCCCCTCTGAGTGGAGCACTGCACACTAAGCACTGCTGCACTAGTTCAGTGGCACATAAGAAACACTGTCATGTTAATGACTTTTTTTTGTAGGGTGCCCCCAGCTCTAGTACTGACCACTCTTTAATACTGGGTGTCATTTAGCATTCTTTCTTAGCAATGCTAAATTATTTAGCTAAGAACACAATTATATAAAGCACATAATGAGTAGAGTAGAACTGACCCCATCCAGTGGCGGAAGCGAGCCCGGGGTGAGTACTCTTTGGCTTTCCCTCCAAACCTCTTAAGGGTGGGTCCACAGGGGCACTCTCTATGGTTCAGAGGGACAGGTCACATGACTGCAGCTCTATACAGAGAACATCAGAGATAGTCCAGGACTCACCGGGCATGCAGTGCCTCCCACTTTAGGATCTCCTCCCAAGCCTGCTCGTTATTTCTGTTGTGGATTTTAATGATGTTGGTCATATCATCACGCACAAGGTCGTCCTCTCGCCAGCGCCACCTGCAGCACAGAATAACATACATAAATAAAGGCAGGGTGTTGTTTTTTTCTTTGGGGAGGTTAGTGATGTAAGGTGGGTTCAAGATGCAGACCAGTCAACAAGGTAGAACACTGTAAAAACTTGTGTGTAGGGAAAGGGGTAAGGGGAAGTCCTGTACACCCCTCCAAAGGGAGATTTTTGGGGACCACACTTGAAAGGAAAGGGTAAGATAAATTTCCAGCATACAGAGCATTCACCAGCAACGCCACTGCCAGAGAGGTGCAAAATATAACTAATTTCGGCAAAAATAAAGATTTGAAATTACAACAGTTCTTGTTTATGTTCCTTTAATCTTAACTCATTTATGTGCTAATCTGCTTACTTATCTAAAAGTTTCTTAAAACTTCTGTGCCACCTTCTTTGTCACATCGACAGGTCACAGTCTCATATTTGTAGAACATTTTAAACGTTTTTATCAGCTAATGCTCAAAACCGCTATCAGTTTTTGGTCCATATCAACTGGTATGTTGTAAAAAAACAGTCATTTTGGTTTTGGGTCGTTCTGTCTTATGTCTGGGACCACAGACTGAGGAAAAGGCAGCTCAGAGCAAGACAAGTCAAAATACTCAGCAAAAAAGACATACACCCACAGATGTATTATTAGACCTTACTGCTATATTATATTATAGATTATAATATATTATAAGATTGAGTCTATATTTTATAGACTTATAATAATATAGACTCAATTTTTTTACATCCATGCTTCTAAAGGTGTAGTAGTGCTGGCTATAAGAACTATTTTTCATACATAACAGACTCTCATACTGACCCTTTACGCAGCATGGCGTTCCAGAACATCTGTTCAGAGGGATAGACCCAGTTCTTTTCGGTGCCATGGCGTGGAATATTGGACTCCTCTCTGTTCACAGACAGAGAAAAGGGCTGGTCTGGGGCAGGGGTTTGGTTTGGAGGAGGCATCTGTGCACACACAAACCACAAAACCACAATAAAAACATGTCAAAGAGTCAATCTGCTGGAATCTACTGCCACACCATCATCCTGGAATAACACAAATACAGATTCACTGCTCTACAAGGTCTGTCAAGGTCAAACCTAAATCAAGCATTTCCTTATCATAAACAAGGGTCACTTTTTTATTGGGCTAGATCACCATGGAAACAACATTCATGGAGCTACATCACCATAGTAACCGAAGCTATGGGGCTAGGTTAGTTGGGACCAGGTTTTGTTGCTGAGTTTGAACTTTAATTTGCTCAAGATTGATCACATTTGTGATCATTCTGAGCTGGAAGATATTGTCCTCAGTGACTCAACTATACATCCAATTAATAACAAAGACAGAGAGCATGTGAAGTAAAAAGTGAAATTGTGTGGAAAACTCTTCTTGGAATAATCACGGCACTTCTGTTTGTTTTACTGTCCTTAGGTTATAAATTTTACAACTTTGATCATTTCTCTATGTAACCTGTTCCTTTTGGATCACATCAAATTATTTGTATAATTTTATGTGATTTTACGATGTATTTGTCGCTTATTCTGTGCACACGCACAGAGGCTGAACAATAAACCCAGGCTGAGCAAAACCCTCTGGTCCTGTCTCTACAGCTGTACCATGTTGGCTGGGTCGATGTCACTGCTGCCTGCCTTCATTGGACACCCCACAAACTCATAGGCACGGTCCTGGTGGGCGGGGCCAGGTGGGGCCTGGTGCATGGGGCACTCTGGCGGAGGAGAGGCTGCAACATGGAAACAGTCAGAATTAATAACAGTAGAAATGTGTCATGTCATACTGCCTTTTTGTGACAAAAATCTGATCTAATGACATCAATGATAAAGTACACAGCAACAAATCACAAAACTCTGACCGACAAAAAGGTGGGAGCTTTTCTGTTTACAGGTTGTGTGGACCATTATCACCAACCAAGATAGATTGCGCAATATATATAGTATGCAGTATTATCGTCTACTTGCCTAGAAGGGGGAGAGACATTTAAAACCACCCCGTGACTTCTTCATTCTACATGCAATGAGCATGAAGTATACACTCCTGTTGCAGGTAAAACCCCCAAAGGTGTCCAAATGTTGTAAAATATGTTTATGTGCACAGTAAATTAATTTAAGTTTTCTGCCGGAATGTGAAGCAGGTGCTGTGCGTCTCGACATTACAGAGTGCTGCTATAATTACGCGCAGAAAGAACAGTGCCTATGCAGCATTGGCTTCTAATGCACAAAGACAGAGACGATTTATACTGTTTGTGCTGCTGAACTGCTGAGGGCTGTACTACTAAGAAGCTGAACAAATTCAGGCTTTATTTTAGTCAGCTCACTTCTCAAAACCTAAACCCTGGCTCAAAGATAACAAGTATTACGCCAACTGTTTGAAAAGCTGGCATTTATTTATCAGCGTCTGTGCCCGTTCACTGGGAAAGGGCTGTGTGCCGCGTCAAATGGCGCTTTTTAAACACATAACGGACCTTGATCCACACTACAGTATAAGATAATGAACTATAGAGCTATAGCAATAAAAAAGATAAAAGTGAAAGCCGCACTACAGCCTAACAAGACATATCCTGTAGAAAATTACAGGTTATATTCACATCTCCATGACATAAAATGCCATAACTGTTGATAATAAACATAAAACTTTTAAAACAAATACAGAAAACATAAATGCTACACAAAATATTTGGTTTCCCCACTGTTCCATAAAGAGTCCGGAATGTAAAAAGGATTATTATAATGAAAAAATAATAATAAAAAAGACCCGTGTTAATCAGCTGCAGTTGTCTGTACTTGGGAATAATTTAAAGGTCCCATATTATGCAAAATCGAGCTTTTAACCATGTTATAACGTTGTTTTTACCTCAAACACATACCCAAAGTTGTGTTTTGTTTCATTCGCGCATGTTTAAGTAATTTATTTAGTTTGAGCTACAGTCCTTTCAACGAGCTGTTTCACGCAATGACGTCAATATGTGAAATAAACCACTCCTCTCCAGGAAGTGCTCCTCCACACTCCTCCAGCCCCTCTCTCCTGCACTGTCAACAAGTGCCGTGCTCTGCAGCTCAGACACAGAGAAGCATCGCTGCTACTGTGTTAGCTTACTTACAGTCAGCAACATGTATTACTAACAAGCATTACTGCATAGCTCTACATATTGCTAGGCTACTTTATTATAGTTCTTTCAATACACTGCACACCAGCTACCTTAGGAGTCTCCAGGCAGCATACATTCTCAACTTCAGTAGGCATTGTGCGGTCATTTCCACATGTGCACCGATAAACAGAAGCAGTTAACACGCGCTATGCTACGGGCTACACCATAGAAACATACACAATAAATAGTTTCTCATTTACCAAGCAGAAACGTCTTGTAGAAGCCTTCGAGGTCTTTGTGTTTGCTCATGTTCTTCGAACTCAGAATCAAGACTCTGGGTCGAAGATATACGGCTCAGTTACTCTCAAAGCTATTGCTGAAAAAGTTATTACTACCATGTACTGTGTTTACTTCAGTCTGTTTCCAGCGTAGCTCGCGTAGCTATAGCGTGACGTCATGAGTGGGCAGAGCCAACACGGGAGAGCTGAGCCTTAAAGTGACAGCACCAAATCAGACCGTTCACTTTTGGATTGGATGATGAGAGCTCATCTAAACCGCTTTTATAAGATAAATATTGTGTGTTTCATGTTGCAAAACGTGATATGGTAACCTAAATGTATCCAAAATGCACTGTATAATGTTCAAAATAGTATAATATAGAACCTTTAAGCGTTATGAAATAATGTGTTGCAAAAGGATGACTGCAGAAGGGACACCAACTATAAGAAAACATGGACCACACGTGTGATTTTGTAGATGAACTCTTTCTAACTCTAGACAAACAACTTTAGTCATTTTCTGCTGAAATGGAGCTGTGTCTTGTGGCAAACGCAGCAACAGCTTGAGCTAAGGTAAGGTGACAGCTCTGTCTATACCTTCATTAGTAAGTGATCAAATATAATGTTTCACTGGTCACTGAGATGGTTGACTTAGTCAGAATTATTATTATTATTCAACATTCAGGCAAAGACATGAGTAACATAAAAAGCACAAGTGTAACAGATACTTCTGTCCAGACAGAGCTTGTGAAACGAACCCGTCTCACGTGGAGTTTCTCGTTTGTAAAGTACACTCAACCTAAAACTGACCTGTGACTGGTTGGGCTTGGTGCATGGGACATTCTGAAGGGGGGGATACTGCAAAAAGATAAAACATATGAAAATACATTATGAGATAATAAAATGCACACTAACCTTATAAAGTCTTAACATGATATGCACAGACCCACCTCTTGCAAGCTGAGGCTGATGCATGGGAACCTCTGACGAAGGGGAGGCTGGAAATCAGACACATTCAACACATTCACTTTAATCACACACAGTTACAAAAGACAATGTTAATGTTAAATATCAATGTTATTTCCATTACAGTCAGCCTTGTGTCCTATTTATGTTCAGGAAGCCAGACAGAAAAAAGACATCAAGCCAGACTGAAGCCCTCGCACACCATCTGTCCTCTGTGAGACCATTGGTAACTTTACACCTCTAATACTGAACAGTTCCTTTAAGGTGATGTTAAAACAAGAAGAAGTGAGCATAAAGGGGGCAACTGTTACCTTTGAGTGGGGGGGCATCCTGGTGCATTGGACAGCCCTGTGGGGGGACAGCCATCATGGCCTCTGCCCTCACAGTGGGGGCGGCAGGTGTGGACACAGATGCTCCCATCCTACAGCCTGCGGTTCACACGTAAACATCTCCAGTTAGACTTGGTTGGAGGCATAAATTTACTAAAACATGTACAATTTTATAAACCAAATTCAAAGGAGGTATTTAAATCTATATACATCAAACTGGTTTGAAAAGTTTCAGACATTTAATAGGCACCATAATAAGAGCTATAGCTTTATTATAGGGCAATATTATAGGCACTGCTAAGTGAAAGCTGTTTTTGTTATTATTGCCTTATAGTCTTTTGGACCCTCGTATATTGTCATATTTTCTGTATAATACAAACGAGGGGTTACGGCTTCATCCAAGAGCAGGTTTATTAAGTTTAGTATAATTATTAAATATAATCGTGAACACAAGATGAATCCATTTGTAGCTGCCCTAAATAATTTTCTCACCTTAAATATTAATAGCATCTCGCTCAGAAAAATAAAACCCTGACTGTCATCCTTGGTTAACCTCAGTTAGCTTTAGCCTCACTGTGAGCCGGTGGATAACGTTAGGCAGCTATGCTAACATCTTCTAATGCCTGTCACTTCGAGGTTACATTTAAGACAGCTCAAATATAAGGCTTATGTAAGGAGTTTATTCTACAGTTTGTCCTATCTTCCAGTAAGTCTAAACCCACTCCTGCTCCTGTGCTTACCTGAAAGATGTCACCGGAGGAGACTGTTGGGTTACTCTCCCAATGTCAACGTGCGCTGTTACTCAACGGAAGTTGCACAACTTCAGGCTTTTCTTCTTCCTCGGTTTACGTCAGCTGAGAAGTAATAAGGAACATTAGCGCCCCCTGCTGGATAACACCGTTAACTGGTGTATTTACAGTAAGCGTAAGTATTTCTTTGAAACCACATCAGAGTTTAAAGTATGCAAGCATACTGTTAAAATATTTTTGAAAAATCACAAAAAATAGAAATCTTTACTAAAATTATTGAACAGTAAGAATATAACAAGAATGGAAAACAAATAACAATTGCACAGTTTAAGGGTAATTGCTCAGTTCATGTTAGAAATTGTGCTGCTACACTAATGACATGCAGTAAAAGTGTTTGTAACTGAATTCAAACCTGAATAACTCAAGTCTCTTGTTTTTGAGTCTGCAGCCTCTCACGGTCACTTCTGCTTAGAGTTGTCAGTCTTCTTTTACCTCCCAGTCCATTTCCGTCCATATCATTATGGTTATCCTCTGGCTCTAAAACTTAATAACAGTGTCAACCTGCTGCTTCCTCATTGACTCCTTTTGTCAGTCTATGTCTTCTTTTGCCCTACTCTGGTCAGACTGTCTCGCCACAACTTGCTAATTCAATGAATAAATACATCGTGGCTTTTCCACGTCTTAAAATTGAAAGATAATGTTCTTTCATAATTGAAATAATTATTAATTGAAAATAATTTAAATAATTATCCGTGGCCTCTCGTTGCATTTAGCTTACTTGGGTGATTTAATGAAAAGGAGACTTGGACAAGGTTTTGGGAAATCTCCCCCTGTAGTTGCGGTGTTTGACCAGAAGACGGCGTCATCACACCGTCACCTGACCATATTAGGTCACTTCAGTACAAACTGATGGTGTGTATGAATTTGGTCCTGGACAGCACAGAGAGAACAAATGATTGTATTTCACTCACGTCCTTCGTTTACATGAATAAAAGAGGTTTCTGATCAGGCAGAAGGTTTTGTGGAAAAAATGGGGAAATGGAAAGGGTTGTTTCAGGAAGGACACCCGGCGTAAAAACATTGCCAAGCTACACATGCAAACTAATTCGCCATGGCTACTCCCAGACGGCGATAAGCCAAAAATCACTCACTTACTCTCTGACTGAAGTGGGTTCTTTACAGGTATCCATATCAATAAATTATAAACTGTAACTTTTTTTTTCCCTTTTGTTTGAACAGTATCCCAAATCTTCTTCTGGGCAATATCACTGAAATTGTGTCTTAAAAATATTTTATAAATGTATTTGAGTGAGCCAGGCCGTTAAGTCTGAGACTGATGCCAGATGCAGCTGAGACCCAGGCTGTGTCAGGGATGGGAAAGAGCGTCAGAGTGTAGAATATTACAACATTTATAATTCAAGGCTTCAGCATTTTCACCAAGTAAAAGAGAATTAAGTGATTTATCTCTGACATCATCATGACACTGACCAGACACTTGTGCCTACTTGAAAATATTGAATCCACAATCTGTTTTCCTGCAAATTGTTGAAAAGTATCTTTCTAAATAAGGTAATCTCTATGACATAAAAATTATGTCAATGTGTTTGTGAGCTAAAACACAAACACATTACTAAAACCAGCTAAAGCACATTAATAAATACAAATGCAACTGTATTTGTGTGATAATATTATTGACAGATAAACAAGAATGATCAGTAGTTGAGTTCTTTAGTTTCATAAATCCTCAGACGGTGCAGAGACCAATGCAGCTGTGTCTGATTGTCTCCAGCTCATCCACAGACCGGTCCACTGCTGGGCCAGCTCCAGTCTAAATGTGTTTGATTCTGACTCGGTCTGGTTCTCATCACACTCTTCAGAGCTCAGACCTGTTTCTCCAGGACACACTCTTGGCGCTGGTTTTACACACATTGGTCTGTCAGAACACACTGTCAGATCCAAACACTTATAGACCTCAACAACAACATGAAAAGAATGCTGAACATAGATATCCATCATCCATCAGAGCTGTGTGGGTCTTGTTTTTTTGTTTGTTTTTTATATGAATTTCTATGAATGTAAGTGAGGTAGAGTTGTTTTTATATTGTCCTGGTTGTAGACAAGGATATGCAGAGGTAAAAGTCACATCACAGGAACTACATGTGGTCATCTGGAGCTACCTCTGTCTAGATCTCTGGTTGAGGTTAAACAAAACTGCTGCTTATTGAGAGTCAGTAAGGACCTGACTCTGAGTAATTTCTAAACTCTTGATCCCATGCACGCTGGTTTTCCATGCACAAATAAAAGATTCTAAGTCTGTCAACAGGCCTTAAGGTCATCATTTGAAATCTTGTTGCTTTAATGTTTCAGGAGAACTCTGGTGCAGCTCAAAGTCACATGAGCTAACTCTGGCCAAAGTGAATTGAGTAAGTTTCGTTTCACAAAGAACACACATGCAGTGGAAAAGACACAAATGTAGATTTATTCCTGGCCTGCTTTGTGCCACAGATGGACTTTTACTTATAGATGCAGTCTTTCTCTGAGGTTTCCTCGTCCCAGTTTAGAAGTAAATAACAGCCTGTGTGATGTTGAAGCAGGGCAGTCGTGAGGAGCAGGGTTTGGCTCTGAACGAACTGCCCAGCATCACACTGTTGTCTGCCAAAAACATTCAGTTGCTTAATGTGGGAAGCTCTTTTATAAACTGCACCTGACAGAAATAGGACTAGACTTGGTCAGACCTGTCTAACTTAGGGACGTGTCCAGAAACACTGGTCAGCTCCATGAACTCTGGCTTCCAGTGATGCCAAAGAAAAAAAAAAGATGAGATGTGATGAGAAGAGAAGAGATGTTTGATACAGACTGTGGGATGGAGAGCTCGCTGTCTGCACGCAGGATAGTCATAACCTTTGAAGATGTTCTTTAAAGTCTGTTTTTCCTTCTAAATATACTTAGCTCCTTAAAACGCCTTGCAGAAGCAACATCAGGATTTGACAGATTGTGTGAGTCGACCAGACCAGGATATAATAAGAGGGTTCCAATAAGAGGATAGTCCCAACAGTGGTACAGAAAAATACACTGGGACATTTGTTGTGTTTGTGCCGCGTCATCTGTCAAATGTATGGCCAAAGCATTAGTTACCTTCAATGGTTCACCCTTCCTTAACTGGTAAGGGTGTGTGTGTGTGTGTGTGTGTGTGTGTGCGTGCGTGCGTGCGTGCGCGTGCATGTGTGTGGATGTGTGTGTGTGTATTACTAACCTGGCTCATCCTTTCATTATGAGATGAGCACTGTCAAATCCAGGTTTACCTGTCAAATGGTGTAGTCGTGTTTTCGTTTCTCTCTGAGCTGTGATTGGCTGAGAGCTTCACACCCACAGCTCTCTCATGTGAACAAAAGAGGAAAATGGTGGAATTCAGATAGAAGACATTCATATAGATATAGTCTCCTCCAAGTAGAGGCTCATAGTGTAATAAAAGAGGTGGAACACTCCCAGCCATCAAACATTTAACAGATATCAGGACTGACACTCTATTGGACAGTCCCCATTGTCACTTTACAGATGAGATATACACAGTTTGCTCTATATGAAGACAATGTTAGAGTATCCTCTTTGTTCATGTAAAGATCTACAAAGACCTCCTAGTGGAACATTTTCCTTTTTAAAGTCTGTCATAGTTATGGCTCCTGAAAACAGCTCACTGGAGTTGAAGCTGGAATTGACAGATTTTTTTGAGTCAAAAATAAGTCCAAATTGAAGGTGTGTGAAATGTATTTCTTTGAATATTTTACTTCTAGCCATACCTGTGTCAGGGGGTTGGGCTGGTCAGAAGCAGGAGTTGCTCTGTTGGTGCGCCCAGTGTTGTGCAGTGCTTTACTGCTGTGAAAGAGTCCCCATTTACATCTCCTTAGGAAAAGTTAGTTAGCAGCAGCTGAACTCTATAACAGTCTAGGAGTTTCCACTGCCACATGACCTGATTAGTGAAAACAAGTGGTAATTAATTCACCTCAATTTTTTTTATTTGAATTCATGAAATTTTATCTGCACTTTTTTTTTATCTTACCTCAATTAAGCAAACATCTTTCTTTGTTATGGCTCTGTACTGATGTGTGCAAGGCTTTATAATTTCAATCTCAATGCTGTTACACTGTGTTGAGTGTCTCATGGCCAACAGTAAGCTACATTTGTCCCGAACAAAACTTTTGTTCCCCTGGTGCCTCTGCTCCACTCCACACTCAGCTCTGTCTGCTGCTCACATGTTGGTGCAGCCACACTCCAGAGCAGTCCTTGTATTCATTATGGCCCTGTTGAGTAAGAGTCCAGTGCAGTGCATGGCCTGTGATCTCTGCTGTGGCCTTGGTCTGAACCAGGGCCATGTGGACACACATTACACGCACACAGACCAGAGCACTGTGGGCTTCAGTACTCGTCTGATGGCTTTTTATTTTTATTTTTATACCATTTAATTTAATTTCTGATTGGAATTTGTACTAAAAGATGTAGCTGAAAAATACAACCTTTTCTCTGAGGTATGTGTCATGTATCGAGAAGAAAAAATGAAAAATATGTATTGGTATTGATGAAATTAAGAGAAATCAGTATCTCGTATCAGCAGCTGTTTCTAGTTTCAGAATACGGTTCAGTATTGTGAGGCTTATGTTTGGATGGTAAAAAGACTGGACTGTGACATTTTAATCTATTTGAAGATCGAATGAAGAAAGCAGTGTTTTGGTGATCTCTTCTCTTCAGGCTTAAACGTGACGGAGTGAGTCACAGTCTGGGAAGCTGACAGTCTTGACAGCTAACAACAGGGACTTCACTGCTCAACACGAAGGATGGAAGTAAATTGCAGAAAAGATGGTTTTGCGCAGGATTCAACAAAGGTGCCGTCGATGACTGAGAACACCATTTGCAATTCCATGGCATCATTAGGAGCCACGGAATGATAGGATTTTGATTTTTGAGTGGTGTAAACCCAGAGCAGGTGAAGGAGTGTGCCATTGGAGAGAGAGTAAGCTGAGAACAAATGTGAGAGGAAGGAGTGTGGAGCTGCAGAAGAATTAAGGTAGAGAAACTGGAAACATGTGGCCAGAAGGAGAAGTGATGAGCTGGTCAGAGATAAAAGGTTTAGAACCTGGTAACCTAGAACCAGAAAGGTTAACAGACAGTTGGAGACAAGAAGGTTGTGGGACAAGAACAGGGGACAGAAGGTGACCTGCTGGACTGAGTGGCAATGCTTAGTCAATGCTTCATGGTCAGTTCGAAAATAAAATCATCCAATGTGGATGAATTTAAGACGGCAAACTAAAGCATTCCAGTGGCAGAAGGTGCAGAAAAGGCACGAGACAAAGACAACAGGCATCTCAATGCCAGCAGCATCCTGCAAAATGCAACTGATGGAAGGAATATAAACCTGGCAAGGGCCCAGGGACATCATAACCAGTTTCACCTGAGAGGAGTTGTCAGTGTGAGCATTTGAACTGGGAGCTTTGAATGTAACATGGATGAAAATGAGCTACAAAAGCACACTACACTACAAATGGGAAATGTGCATTGTGTTTATTGTACATGAGTGTTTCAAAAATAAATTCCTGTTGGTATGATTGTTGTGATGAGGAGTTCTGACTTATGGAAAGAATGAGAGAAGTACTGGACTCTTATAACACCTGTAGCACCACAGCAGGAGGTGCAGACCACAGGTCCTGTTTAGGAGAGTTGCTGCAGTTGGATTGAGGAACTAAACATACACAGACACAGCTAAAAAGAGACTCTGAAAAGACAACACTAACCTAAGGCAAGAGAAAATTAAATTAAGAAGTAGCATTCTGTTTAGGGGCCCTGTGAAAAAGAATAATAATAGAAAAATCTTCTTGTATTCATAAAAGTGGAACAAGTAGGACTGAGGTGTATGTCCTCCTGAACTTTAGAGAACTGACCCTGATCTCCATGTTTTGACCCAACCTTTGCCTCCTGAATGTGAGCACTGGTGATAGGACGTCTGTATAGCAGAAGAAAACAGTCCGTGAAGGCTGCTCTCTAATCAGTACAGAGCAGGAAGTGGCAGCAGATGTGAGCAGACCCCGCTCATTTCAGTGTCACATGAAATGAGTCTCAATCACCCAGTTCTGGCTCATTTATGGGACTCCTGTAACCACAGACTGCAGAGGCTGTACCTCTCTTAGTTTGCACATGTACTATTTGAGTCTGTGCACATGTGCCTCACATCTGGCCCCCAGGTGCCCCACTGGAGCCGGACCCTCAGACCCTAGCACCAGGCCTCACCCTGCGGTCAGCTCCTCAAAGCCAAGGTTTTCATAAAGCTTTAAATACATAAAGTAATCACAAGCCTCTGACAGTCTGAGCGGATGGTTACATGGCACCTGTTGGTCTCGCTGCCTTCACTCAGCAACAAGCTTTTCATCACCAGCAGACTTTATAATTCTGTAATTCAGACTCAACAGAAATGAACAGAGACTAGTCAATATTAAGCTGTTGCAATATTCACCTTTACTGGTAACATGCAACATATTCTGAATGAAGCAGCTACACATTTGAGCGACAGTGTTAATAGATGTGCATTCATTTTCAACGTATCCAATGCCATTTAAGATACTATAGGTTTTCTTTATTTGCTTGTTTTTGTAAAAGCTGATTTTCAGAAATGAACATAACCCTTCACTTTTTTCCTTTACCTGCATCTTTAATATGTTATCATTATCCTGCTTTCTAATACAATATGTCAATTTTTCACATAACTGTTTCTCCTCTACTCCATCCAACTGCTGCATAAGATATACTTTACGTTTGAGTGCGTATTTGTGAGTGTGAGACAATATTGCACATTAGGGTTGTGGTTTTGCTGATGTGATCGAAAATGACAACGTCAGACATATTCATAAAGTCTCAAGAAAAGACTGACTGAGCAGGTACATAAATATATGCCACTGCAAAATTTAACATTGCACAGTGATATCACAAAACAAAAAACAATGTTGGTGTAAATTGTGTTTACTGGCGATGAATGACAGCTCTAACCCTCCATTAACTAGAGTAAAGAAAACAAATCCTAGTAAATCAAATAAAAGTGTGTAGGAGTGTAAACAGAAGAATATTCCGATTCCAAACTTTAATTGTTACATGTTAGAACCGAACATTCATATAGTACTGTGAGCTGACAGCCTACAGGTGTCTCCTGTTATTTCCCTTCAGTGGCAGGTATTGTCTGGTCAAATGCACCTGGAAACTAAGCAAACAGCTCCACAACCAAGACATTAGTGGGTAACAATAGTAAAATATGTGTTAATGTTTCCCATCTATCATCAGTGACACCAAATTATGCTCCGAGGCTCTGTTTTGTAATTTTGTTCACCATCTGCCCATCACTATAGATGTACTACCACTGTACCCCTCCGCCAGTGTGAACTCGACACACCTTGTTTGCTTTGGTAAATGTAAGGTTTCCTCTCACACCTTTGTGGTTAGTGCAAGCTTCATCTGAGTGTGTTTTCACAAACTGACAGCTGCTGAAAGGCCATGCAGCCAGTATGAAGGAGACAGGCACCAACAGAGCGCTCACAGCTGTACATTCATCACAAACGTCTCCATGGAAATGCCACTGTCAGAGAAGAGGACAGCACCAAAAGGGGATATAGAGGACGCATCTCTGTAACTTCTACAAGCCATAACAAGTCGGAGGAAGAACCGTAGCCACCAGAGGGTACACTGTTGCTGTATTCACATGGAATCAGAAGGATCCACGTTGTGATCCAGAGGCAAATAACCTTCTGTACTTTTAAAATGAGTCCAGTATATGTACTGTTTACATTCTGGAAGCAGGAAATACGACAGATTAGTTCCAAAACACACAATAATTTCTGTTGTGGATTAATAAAGATCATCTTATCTTATCAACTCAAAGGAACCTGGGTCTTTTTCATACAGCAATTCAACAAAAGGTAGGCCTAAAGGTTTAAATCCAGTAGGTGAGGTGATGTAATAAAGAACATCATCTATCTCCTACATGCTGTTAATAGAGCTACAATTGCGGCCATTACGCGTCTTGTATCAGTCTGTTGTAAGTCTTCAAGTGGGCCAGGGGCCATTTATACAAGAGTGCTGAAACTAAATCAAAAAACCTTCTCAACCGGATTCAAGAGAACACCATCCTTGCGTTTTGGGCGAAATGCAAGAAATGAGTGGTTGTCAGCCCTGTGGTTGTCCAGGGTGTACCCTCCCTCACGCATAAAGCAGCAGTGATAAACTCTACTCTCCTGTGACCTGTAAATACACACACGAAAATTGTTATGGTTTGGTTCAGAAAACCACTCAAATGTTTTGTTCCACACAGGAGTATGAAATTTATGTTCAGGGATAAGGTAAAAAAGCTGTCTATTTGTTGACAGACTACAGTACACTTATGGCCAACACTTCCATGATAAAGACTTGAGCCCCGACTTTTCAGAGCCTTAATCTTTGTCTATGGCGTCACTCATTCGCCTGGTCACAGAGTATTGGTGGTTTTGGTTCTGTGGCCAAGCGAATGAGATTAGAATTGACTCATCTGACCCACTGGCTGGTCAGTTAGTTCAACTATATATTTGCACCAAATAAAAAACATTCAATAATGGAGTATGAATATAAATGTCTATGATACCTGTGCACAACTCAAATGAAGCCTTTAAGGTCCTGGAGCTTGTTGGAAGCTACGAAGATCCATTTACCAAAGAATTCACCTTCTTCTTCCAAAATCACCACTTTTTTGTACAACTGCCTTCAGTACAAACTCTATAACATCTGATGTGCTAGAAACAGGTGCTCATGTTGGGTATGTAGTTCTGGGACTGTTTTGACACAATTCTCAAAGTGTGCTGTACCAACACGGCCCATGCTGATTCGTGGAAAGACCCTTCTTTGAGTCTATATATTAAACTTTGAGAATGCTCACGTGATTGTCCACTATGTACCCCCTGTGTGACCCCCCTGAACACAGACACAGCCTGCAGCGGTGTCAGTGGTGCAGGGCCACAGCTGGGAACACACTCCACGATGTCTGCTGAATGGAACATATTGTGTATTCTTCTAAAAGTCTGGGACTAGTGGTGAGTGTTTCCCAGCCAACACTTATTCTGTGTCCGTGGCTCTATGAGACCAAGGCTGCAGCAGCTGCCCCAGCAGCACAGTGCTCTTCACTGCCACACTCTACTTTGGGGCCATTTCATCAATACAACAACGTTATGACATCATCTGCGTCCATACGGATTCACACCAAACGATGTAGTACCAGACCAGTAGGGGGTGGGTTTTCATTTGCCACTTCTGCTACCCCCTCCTCTGTAGAGTCGCTGGTTGCTCATACGTGTTAAGCCTGTTTTTTAGTTTTGGTTTTCTCATATCAAGATGAAAATCCGTTGACCAGAAAGTAAACAGACTCTTCTTAAGGTCTAATTTATCATTTACTTTTTTCTTTCACAGATGATTCCCATTACAGTATGCTATTAGATGAATAACAGTTTTCCGTAAATAAAAAAACAGAAAGTCAAGGAAATGAAAAACCTTGCTAGAGTCTATATTTCTTCTGTGATGTTCAGATAGCAAAAGCAGAACAAGAATAACATTTATGACTTGTGTAATACGTCCCCATTCTCCTGTTTTGCCTTTCCCATTTCTTGTCAATCAGAAGTAGTTGTGAATAAAATAAAATACAAATCTTTTGAAAACCAAATCAGTAAATTTCAACACCATCCTATCACCAGCTCTGTGATGCCAATATTTGAAAATACTTTTATTCAAGTAACAATTACACATTTTACAGGTGACGTCAGAGCTGAAACCAAACATCTCAGCCTCGGCAAAAAACAATTCATTATTTACTGATCTTTACACATCTGCTGCCACACTGAAGTCCTCTTTGGATCAGGCAGTGTGACGGATGGAGGGTCTTATTCAGGGTTGAAGACGTCCAGATTCACACAACAGGCTCTCTCTTTAGACGTCACCACTGGTTTAAGAGCTCCTACTATTGGCATATGTTCACAAGCTTCTAATGATTTACAAATAAACAAACCAATAGGCATGAATATGAAAGAACAAATCAACAATCTCTGGTTAGGGGAAATCCAAACCAACTCACACAAGCCTTAAAAATGTTTTGGTAGGATCAGGAAAATGCAAACTCCAAAATGAGACAGTATGTCCTCCCATTTACAACCGTGATGGATGGGTAAGTTTCCACTGAAGCAGACCCCTGAAGCTGTAGAGAACAAGACCAGTGGCACACAGTGATCTCAGGTCTGCTCAGTATCACTGATTCCCAAAGTGTGGAGGACTACAGGTGGTACTCTGGCCTTCTTGAGTGTATTTTAATTAAGGAGATTATGGGAGTTCATTTTAAGACTGAAATTTTAATATAATATAAACCATTATATTTCTTAAAGTTAAGCTTTAGTCCTGGATGAAATGTAGGCTTAGTCATAGTTTAGACCTTGTTTGAGCCATTTAAAAAAAAGTACAGTTGGAAACATTTGACACATGTGTGTCAAGTACTTTTTTCCAGTTAAACAATTTCTGTTGGCTACTTTTTCCATTACCGTATTTTCCGGACTATAAGCCGCTACTTTTTTCCCACGCTTTGAACCATGCGGCTTATACAGAGATGCGGCTTTTCTATGAATTTTTCTTCAGCTCTCAGGGGGGCGCTCTAGCAGGAAGTGCAAAAACGAGAGCGCAAAACGAGCGCCAGTTTTTATTCTTAGCACATGCAACCCAAGACGCACAACAGCAAAATACGGTAATATTTTTACACAGTGCACGGGAGAATGAAGCGACTTTAATAGTTGCGCAGTTGTGCTTTAACAGTGCGCAGGGAGAAAAAGTGACAGTGGTTTGGTGTTCAGTGGTTTCAGTACGCAGGAGGAAGAAAAATAAAGCAACTTGGTTTTAGTGCACAGGAGGAAGATGAATAAAACCATCAATGACTTTTCTGTTTTGTTTGATCAGCACTTTTACTGCCGTGTGACAGGCACTGTTCGGAAACAATCAGTTCAGGTATATGAATAAACACTTATGGTACAAAATCTTTCTATGTAAATATCTTATTTCTCAGCCTGGGTATCGGCGGCTTATAGTCCGGTGCGGCTTATATGTGACAAAATATATATTTCTTTTCAATTTTAGTGGGTGCGGCTTATATTTAGGTGCGCTCTATTGTCCGGAAAATACAGTATTTTTAAAAATATGTGGGACTACACTTTACACTTAATGTTACAACCCCACAGATAGTCAGCTATAAAGAATGACGTCAAACAGCACAAGTTTTAAAATGTAGGTTTGTAACCCTGGACAAATTGTACAATAGCAACTAATAGCAACTAACATGACAAGTGGAGTGTAAATCCTTGTGTGTGGCTGTGTGAGAGGCTGCAGATACAGTGCCATGTGTTTGCTCTCTTCTTGATTTATTATTTTTATGTATATCAAACAAATTTTTTAATTATATAAAGATCAAGTAAACTTGAAATGTAGTTTTTAAGTGATGATTTTGTTTGTTATGGGAAAAAGCTGTCCAATTCTCCCTAGACCCTTGAGAAAAGGTAATCTAATAACTGGTTGTGCTGCCCTCAGCAGCATTAACTGCAATTAAATGTTTGTGATAACTGGCAATGAGTCTTTCACATCGCTGGGTCCACTCTTTTAATTCAGCCACATTGGAGGGTTTTTGAGCATGGAATGCGTTTTCAAGGTCACGCCAGAGCATCTCAATCGGATTAAGTCCAGACTTTGACTAGGCCACTCCAAAACCTTAATTTTGTTTTTTTTATTAATTGAGAGGTGGACTTACTGGTGTGTTTTGAATTATTGTCCTGCTGCCGAACCCAAGTGTGCTTCAGCTTGAGGTCACAAACTCTTTGTTTGTTTGTTCAGCAGTGGTTTTCACCTTGGATCTCTGACATGGATGCAGTTTTTGCCCTGGATGTTTCTAATGGTTGAGTAAAGAACCCTGACCTTAACTGAGACAAGTGAGGCCTGCAGTTCTCTAGATATTGTTGTGGGTTCTTTTGTGATTTGTTTTGTTGGATGAGTTGTCGCTGCGTTCTTGGAGCTATTTTGGTAGGCCGGCCACTCCTGGGAAGGTTCACTATTTTTGTCATTTGTGGATAATGGTTCTCACTGTAGTTGGATGGAGTCCCAAAGCTCGACCTGCATTGTTTGAGAGTTAACGAGAAATAAATTTCCAGTCAGAACAACGTTTTCAGATGAATTTCAAGTCTTCTGTCTGCTTGTCTGCGCCATTTTTTTTGTAGTGGTATAGGTGTGTAATATAACCAGCTAAACTACTTTTTAAAATTTGATAGTCATTTTATGTTGTGAATCAGGGTGAATAGATGGCCTCAGGTTGTAGTATCTCTCTACATCTTGTTTCTGCAGCCTACTGTGAACTGTAAATGCAAATGATATGTTATCTTTTCATTTGGTTTAAATACTCAGTGTGTTTACATCACCTCCTGCTGCAGGGGACCAGGTGGCTCTCACTTCAAACACACAATCAGTGCTCTGGATAAAGTCTTACATTTACATCTCTTTAGAACTTTCTTTCACACATTTATCCAAAAGAGAATCATGTTATGCAAAGTGCAAAAATATTGTTCCTTCAGCCTCCAAATGTGCCCAAAAATGGATTACTCCACTGGGTTGTTTTGAATTTGACTTTATTCATGAATCTATGTAGACATTATGTTAGTTTTATAGTATTAGTCATTGAGACAAAGGCCCTATGTCCCTGATGAAGGCAGTACATGGTCTGAATGAGGGATTGATTCATCCTGCTGCCTCTCTGAAGCCAAATTGCTGAGTCCAGCCGCAAACATCCTCCTCACTCTCGACCTCTGAATGTGTTACAAAAGAGGGGTCTCCCTGGACAGAGCCCTTCCTGCTGTGGGACCCCTGTGAGCACAAAGCCGGCCTGGTGCTGTTGACATGGGCATTAGAGGGACAAAGGGGCGCAGCCTGGGGGGCCCCTCCAGACCCTGTCCGCTTCCTGTGGCTGGATGAACTGTACAGGCCAGTGTCCTCTGTCTGTGCCGTGGATGACTTATCCTGCACCTGAATCCATCACAGCTGCCGTGGAGCTTTCAATGTGACACACAACATGAAGGCTTTCTGGCCTTATGATTTATTTCCAAAAGTCCACTCTTTTAGCTATTTAGAGAGTAATTTTGTTTTTATAGGCAAAGCTAATATCATAAGTGTGCTTAAAAGCCCTGCTCTACAAAAAATATCTCTCTTTATCTTGCACTCCTCCGTTGCAAAAGTCTTCTCACTTTAACTTCACTTGAGAAAAGCACTCTCTAGTAATCTAGTTTTCATAAAACATGTTTGACTTTGCACTTGTGGCCTTCACTCTGAAATTGACACAATCCAGAGTTCTTCAGTTATTAATGACAGTCAAACCAATTTCATTTTTTTCTGCTGTTCTTTCCCTTTCATTTTTAAATCTATGACATTGGGCGAATTGGATTGGGACAGAAACAGACATCTTAAAGCGATTATAAAGATTCTCAATTATTTTTTTATTAAAAAGAGAAAAAACAAGCCAGTATTTTCAATAAAATGTTAATTCTTAAAAGTTTCAAGTCTACAGAAACATGTTGAGTGATTATGATGCACTATGTCATAGGCTTCTTTTATTATTATCCATTTTATTATTATTATTTTGTTTTTGTAAAATACAACAAATCCCATGTGTGGGATATATCCAATTTTTATGAGTCTGACTCACATTAGATCACAAATCAAAATTAAGTTAGACTGTACACACTGTAATATGAAGAACCTTTAATGTATATTCATCTGCAATTATTCTACAATCATCGCCTTTGATTTCGAACAGAAAAGAAACCAAGGCCTAGACCAAGACTTGGCATAAACCTGGCATTATTCAGAACTAAACCCATGATTAATAACAGCTTTACTCTTGAACTGAGTAAACATAACCTCATTAACTGATCATTAACATCAAACCGCATCCTATGGTTTTGTGGCATTCACTGTGTTCATTGGTGCCACAGTCTTTCAACCAAAACCATTATTAAAAACATTATCCACATTGTGATAGTCCTCAGTTGGATTTGGTTGGGACTCAGAGTTGCAGTAGGTCTGTCCCTGCTCTGGTCCTGCTCCGTCCCCTCTATGTCCCGTCTCTAGTCCTGCTCTGTCCTGTCTCTAGTCCTGCTCCGTCCCCTCTCAAGTCCTGCTCTGACCCCTCTCTGTCCTGTCTCTAGTCCTGCTCCGTCCCCTCTCAAGTCCTGCTCTGACCCCTCTCTGTCCTGTCTCTAGTCCTGCTCCGTCCCCTCTCAAGCCCTGCTCTGACCCCTCTCTGTCCCGTCTCTAGTTCTGCTCTGTCCCCTCTCAGGCCCTGCTCTGACCCGTCTCTAGTTCTGCTCTGTCCCCTCTCAGGCCCAGCTCTGACCCCTCTCTGTCCCGTCTCTAGTTCTGCTCTGTCCCCTCTCAGGCCCTGCTCTGACCCTTCTCTGTCCCGTCTCTAGTCCTGCCCCGTCCCCTGTCAGGCCGTGCTCTGACCCCTCTCTGTCCCGTCTCTAGTCCTGCTCTGTCCCCTCTCTGTCCCATCTCTAGTCCTGCTCTGTCCCGTCTCTAGTCCTGCTCCGTCCCCTCTCAGGCCCTGCTCTGACCCGTCTCTAGTCCTGCTCTGTCCCCTCTCAGGCCCAGCTCTGACCCCTCTCTTTCCCATCTCTAGTCCTGCTCTGTCCCTTCTCAGTCCCAGCTCTGACCCTTCTCTGACCCGTCTCTAGTCCTGCGCCGTTCCCTCTCAGGCCCGGCTCTGACCCCTCTCTTTCCCATCTCTAGTCCTGCTCTGTCCCGTCTCTAGTCCTGCTCTGTCCCCTCTCAGGCCCTGCTCTGACCCGTCTCTAGTCCTGCTCTGTCCCCTCTCAGGCCCAGCTCTGACCCCTCTCTTTCCCATCTCTAGTCCTGCTCTGTCCCTTCTCAGGCCCAGCTCTGACCCTTCTCTGTCCCGTCTCTAGTCCTGCTCTGTCCCCTCTCAGGCCCTGCTCTGACCCGTCTCTAGTCCTGCTCCGTCCCCTCTCAGGCCCAGCTCTGACCCTTCTCTGTCCCGTCTCTAGTCCTGCTCTGTCCCGTCTCTAGTCCTGCTCTTCCCTGTGCTAAACTGCGGTGCCTCTGTGCAGCCTCCACATCTGTCAGGACGGTCCCGTTAAGAGCAGGCAGTGCGCATGTCTGGCTCCACTCTCAGCAGCGGGGCTTCACTGCGGGACACACGGTGGACGGGGACCTATGGAGCGTCTCACACCACTGTTTTTAATGCCTTCTTGTCCACGATGCACTGTCGGATTTCAGTAAGATGCGTGTGTGTTTCCAGATAAGCTGTTTGCTCCTGGCCGTGAACTTTTTCTGCCAGCCGCTGCGAGCTCAGGGTGAGTCCCCTTACTGCCTTATTTCAGGACTGTTCTGCCGCCTTTGGCTGTATTTTATTTAAACAGAAAACCTTATCAAAGTTTATAACACGTCTATTAATGAGTTGGGAGATTTGTCTTCCATAATCTATGGCTTTTCAGAACAAAATGAAAGCTTTTGATAAACTTTGTCGCTAGCTGCCGCCCACTGGAACTTCTACAAGAGAGATGAATGTGGGAAACCCGGTGAAAACTGCTCGAAAATGAGAATTATTTTACAATCTAATGCATTACATGTCGCTATGTGATAAAGTAAATGTGTAAATCTATGCATGACAGGGTGCTATAAGTCCCGATACGAAGCTCCAGTGCTGAGGGTAATTCCAGAATGAGAGAACTAGCTTGTGTTTCCCGTTAGTTTAGTGAGGGCTAGCATGAAGCAGCGACACTTAACCAGGGCTGACTGTGAGCGACATAGTGGAGCTAATTTAAAAAGTTTTGTCTAAAGTACAGTGTGGACTGGATTCATAAAGGTTTATTATAATAACCGGACAAAATAAAGGTGACAGACACAGACAGCGGACTGAGGAAAAGTAACGGTGTCAGCGACCGCTCAGTCTTACAGACATGGCAGAACCCGAGATTTTTTTTTTTTTTAGTTTTTCTACATAACTAAAGCTGCAGTAGGCTTTTTCAATGTGTGCAGGCAAAATCTAATAAAAAGTAGCCTTTAGTTGTTGTTTGAACTTATTCTTGCGTCTTTTTTTTGAAAATTCACAATGATAGAGAGCACAATAGGACCACAGTTCTCCGTTTGTGTGTCCAAATGAATCTCTACAGCTGTTTAGGATGTTAGGATTATTTACTGTATAGATACATTCTGCCAATTCTTTCACAGGGCCTGTGTTTGTGTATTGAGGGGCCACACTTTAACAGAATGAGGCTGAATGAGAGAGTGTTGTAGCTTTGAGGAGGTTAATGAATTAGCGGCTCCTGTGAAGGCTGCAGCACTCCAACAGAGGTGTGTATTGTGGCTGTAAGACAACTGGCCTTGAATTAGCTTTCACTTGTTAATTGGCTAAACTAACAGCTGCCTCTTTACACTTTGTTGCCACATTCTGGAGCCATTTGGCACGATGTCCTTTCCAAATCCTTCCAGCTTTTGTCGATATCCAGAAGGGCTCGTGGACAGGCTCATAAATTAACGGTGGGTCTTTGAAGTGTGGTCCACATGGAGGCAGGATGTCGATCTGCTCTGGCTAAATATTGCGTTAGCTGTTTTTTCTGTCACGTTGACCCCGAACATGAAAGAATCTCCTCTCTCAGATCCTCATTTGGGCTGCACATTTTGTTTCAAGTGTTCTGACAGTAACATGGAGCTCTAATGTGTACAATAGCAGCATGTGGAAAAGTGATGAGCCATCGTGGATATATGACCGAGCCTCCACCACATCGTACTTTGTACAGAGATTCCATACATTTTTCCTCTGCCAGGTTTTGTTCTTCCTGCATTAGTTGCTTTCATGTTGCCGTTCTGTTCTGAAGGCTGGCCGTGAGAGAATGCATCTGGAACCAATTTGAATCCTCAAAGCAGAAGGAGGGCGGGCAGGGGGGAGTGAGCAGCCGTGTCCACTGTGAGCAGGCATTGCCCAGTCCCGCAAACCTAATTATAGTTTGGTGAACATGAGATTAAAGTGCGGCACAAAGAGTTGGATTTCTTGGCGAACCCTGGCTACAGTCAATTTTAAACCGTCTGTCCAAAGCAATATGCCTATTTATATCAAGTCAGTATGTTTAGAGAAAAACATAATAACAGTACAGCTGGACTGCACAGGCACTGTGAACTCATGCACATAATTTACACTTACTCCTAGTGTTCTCCAACACATCATCTACCTGGGCAGATCTCAGGTATAGCTCAGGCCTGACACTGACATGCCCCAATGTGCTGAGTGTGTTCTGAATATTCATTTCCAGTGGAGTGGGATGGTACAGGTCGGCTCAGTATGGGACAGTTTGGTTGCATTTCTCCTGAAGAGGCTTGTGTTTCCACTGAGCTGTGTCCAGAGAGAGACTTCTGCTACAAAAACAGTGACGTCACACAAGAGACATATAAGAGTGTTTAATGTGAGGCGCTAGATCAGGTTTGATGCAGACTTTTATAAATGTGGATGTGTATTCAAGTCTGATGTGAGGCTGGAGGCACAGCCATATACTGCTGCTTATGAACATGAAATTTATGAAGCTGGCCCAATTACATTAATAAATTAAATAGAATTAATTTTGAACCAAAAAAACCTAAAACTTTCTTATTACGATATATCTAACTGTATATACATACATACACACACACACACACACACATTATATATATATATATATATATATATATATATATATATATATATATATATATATATATATATATATATATATATATATATATATATATATATATTAATAATATATATATATATATATACATACACACACACACACACACATATATATATATATATATATATATATTTATGATTATTATTATTGTTATTATTTTCTTTTTTTTTCAAATATGTTACACATAACCCACATTTATATACACATATAATACCCACTGGAAACGGAGTGGAAAGTAGAACTTATTTGCTCCCACCCCCAATTCATTCCTGTATATTACCATATTACACCATATGGTAGTTACTAATAATTTATGAGATATTATAATAATAACAATGCAATATAATACTCCTAGCATCCTAATGCTCATGGTGTAATTATATGGTATTTATAATAACCCTGTAATATATATTATAAGATATAATATAGTTCATGTAACAAGTTCTGCTTGTGTCTAATTGTCAGTTGTCAATGGATACAATGTAATGTTTTAATTTACAAAGTAAGAGCCATAAGATACTAACTCTGTCTAAATCCAGAAACAGCTGTTGAGAATAAACTCCAGCTTTGTTTTCCAAAAAGTACATCTAGCATTGTATTTCTGTTGGAATATGACTGTTTATCACAAGAACAAGACACATTCGTTTTATGTTTTTTCTTTTGAATGAGTATTATCTCTTGTCCCATCAGCAGAGTGTATTTAGTTTGTTTAGTTCCTCCTTTTGGAAAGTGTAACGCACACTAAGGACCAGGGCCCAAGTGTTATGGTATGCACTTTGGGGTGCGGTACGCACCTTTACAGACCTGACCCGTACCTCTCCAGTAGAAACCAGACTGTGTCCTGAGTAGGATCCCTTTAGAGGAGCTGCTAGGTGTGTGTGGGGCCTGAACAGTCATTTGTGGTCATACAACTTGAAAAAAAATCATACTTGCTACAGACTGCTCTTTACGCTCCTCACAAATCTAGTCCAGTTTTGTTTGTACAATTAGTGACCTGCTACTCTTGAGTGTATTGGCAATTGATTCTTTTTTCCTGTTCCTACAATCTTGTAGGTTTAGTTTGAGCAAACTCTGAGTTTTCTGGCTCCAGTAGGTGGATTGGTTACGAGCAGGTTTCATTGCCAGGGTAATTGACTCTACACAGCTACCCAGCTCCAAAGCAGGCTCTATTCTGGTTTCTGGTTGTGGAGACAGTGAAATAATTACATTAATTACACTAATTACAGTTTTCTCTGTTTTAACATTTGAATTGCTAATTTTACATGTGATTATGTTAAAGTAATTTATACTTAGTGTAAAATATCATGAATTATGGAGAGGGCATGAGATTTGGTCTTATCCTCAGTGTGAGCCAATTAAAATGACTTAAACTGCTTAAAATGTCATACAACCAGCTTTTTTCTTTCTTCTGTTATAATGCTGCTTCCTGTTTCCCTACAGAAAAAAGCCACCCCATTTTTTCCTCCAGGTTTAATGCCTTTGGCTGTCTACTGCACAAACACACCCAGTAATCTCTGTTTAAGGATTTAAACATGTGTAAAGAGAAAGATTTGATAACCAGTGTCCTGCAACAGATTACCCAGTTTGGATTTGTTTGGTTTTATCAGCTCAGAGCTTACTCCGCAACTCTGAGTTTGTTCAACTAGCTTCTTCCAGCAACAGGCCTCTGTTAATTTTCTGCCAGGACATTCTCTATGTACCATCTATGGAAATGTCCTTCAGTTCAGTTCCTTCAACTCATAAACGGAAAATTATGTCCAATTACTACATTTTCTGTACTATCTACAGACATTTAAATCTAAACATTCATCTAAACTTTACTCTTAAACTTTAAATTAAATACTACTGTTTACATCATTTGGTTTACCATTATTAAATCAGTTTTATGTACTAAATGACTTTCGTAACCCTATTATCCACAACAATCCAATCAGCAACATTACACATTCAGATATCAACATTTAAGTAACAAAATTTAACATGTATAGACATTGCATTGAGGATCAAATAACTGTGGGAGGCTATTTTGAATGTTCGGATTAAGCAAAAGATTATGAGATAAGTGATTATTCCTCTATTTTTGTTGTCTTTTAGGCAGGTGAAGGCTTTTCCCCCCATTCTTCTCAGCTTCTGGAAAGCAAAATTTGGTTTTGCAAAACCAGCACTGGTTTGATTAACTAATATTTGTGAACACAGAGCAGTTTTTATCAGTCTGTCAGTTTCATTTTACATATGTAAAATATCCATATACGTAGTAATGTTATAGCAGGGGTCACCAACACGGTGCCTGTGGGCACCAAATCCCCCACATGGACCACATGAGGGGCCCGCGAGGAAAGTTCTAAAAATAGCAGTATAGTCACAAATGAGCTCCTCATTGTTAATAATTATTTGTATTGCTCATAACCCTTGAAGTAGCTCTCAGTTTCCAAAGGGTTGGTGACCCCTGTGTTATAGTGTTCCAAGACACTATACATGCCAAAATAACTGGTCAGATCTTTTTATGCAATGATGTCACCAGTCTCCAGATCACTCTATAAAATACATACAGTATCACAGTTCTAAAACTTTTATATGGAATTCAGATATGATAAATATTGCATATTGACTGTTTTGTTTATTTTGTGAAGCCTCTATTGGTACTTAGTAGAATAATATGATCACTTTGTGTAGACATAATGGTTTGGTGAGTCTGTTTAGGTCACAGACAACACAGACTGTTCCAGGATTACAAAAAGGCTCATTTCCTATAGCTCTTATTTAGCACTCCAGTGTTATGCCTGCATATGTTTTTGTAGATGAAATGGTCTGATATGAGAATATGAGCTTGCTCATTTTGTAATAATTCAATTAAAATGTGCTTACTTCACTTTCTCATAACGAAATTTTAATGGATGGCAGCTGGCCGTTTCTTACAATAAACTCAATATTGTTTTAGTAGTGTTTTAACCAAATATAATTGTACAATTTGAATCATATGGTTAGTGTAGTGAAAGTAGTGTTTTAACCAAATATTATTGTGCAACTTGAATGATATGGTTAGTGTAGTGAAAGCCCTAAGATCTACACAGCAGTTTCCTGTCCGTGCTGAAAAGACCTGACCTGAAGGTGACTTTAAGACCTTCAATATTTTACAAGGGAAAGTTCTATGAATGAATGAATGAAACCTTTATTGCCCCAAGGGGAATTTGACCTGTACCAGTGGATGTTATGCCTCTTCTGATCCTCATCTGGGGCTTCATGTACCTGCCCCTGAGGTTAAAAGTTCATATTCAGACTAGGCTTGCTGCGATAGATGGTGTTGGCTATGATACTGGTGTTAAGTCACAACACTGGTTATTTCACTTGCCCTCTGTGGCACTGTCTTCCACCATTGTTTATTAGTTTAGAAGAGAACAGACACTACAATTAAAAACTAAAAGCAGCTGCGCAATGAAGCATGGCTAGCAACAGTCACATCGCATATCAGCAGCAGAAATCAGATCTATCACATGTTGTTTATTCAAGCCTTGATGTCAAATTGGCAATTTCCGCTAATTCCAAAGTGATAGTAAAATGCGCATGAGCATTTATAGGCTTTTTAAAAGCGCAGGAAAGCAATTAAAAGAGGGAAAGTCCAATGAACATCCATTCCCCACCCCCACAGTGATAACAGTATTACCGGTGTTGTCACATAACAATAAAAGAAAATTTCCTCATCATCACAACCCTAATTCAGACCACAGGGGGTGTTGTGTGTCTGCAGCTATCTATCAGATTCACTGTGTATTTGTCCACCGTCAATTAGATACAGTCCATAGTTTTTCCAATGACCTTGTTCCCAGTTTTGAAAACTTTGTCCAGCTTGTTTTGGCTTTGTAAAGACAATGCTCCACCCCAGCTCTGAATACAAAAGGTTAAAACACACAAACGTCTTTGTTTTCTTTAAACAAAGACGTTGCTGAGATTTAGCAAATCTGACCCTAGTGTTTGATTTCCATGTCAGCTTGTCAATTTTGTACCATGGTATATGTATTCAGGTACAATATCAATGGTTCTATTGTCCAGCATGACAGAAGAGAGGGAAGCAAAAGTTGGTGCCCTTTGGCTTATCCCCACCCGTGGGGCGCTACAGCAAAGTAGTTTGCACGAGCACCTTGGCAATATTTTTCTACCAGATCCCCTTTCCTGAGGCAACCCTTTCCATTTATCTGGGTAAGGTCCCACAGGATTAGAGTGATTACAGATGATGTGATTACAGGTGATGAGAGACTATGAACATTTACGAGCTATTTTCTATCAGTTAGAAAGTTGCAAATTCACCTGATCAGAATGTGGTTAACTACCAAGCTACACAGCTCAGCTACCAGAGGGTCAGTCCTGACAATAAAGGCACTAAAGGCAGATGAAAAATTGGCAAAAAAGTATCCTCTCAGAGGATGATGGTGTTTCTTCTACACTTCTCTTTTTATGCTTTGTAAAGCATCTGTCTGTTTCAAATGATGACATATGTGCTCACAACATTTTACTGAAGTCAATTTGAATCTCATTGTTTTTTGTTTTCCTGCACACTGATCATTTTGTTTAAAAGCTTGTTCATTTTTTAATTAGAAGCCTTTAAATATCTATAGTTAATCAAAGGTTTCATCAAACTACATTTTCCACACAAAAATGTATGTAAACACTTATCACCTCTGCGTATTCATTTAAAGCTCCAATACCTGATTTTCTTTTTGCCATCACTGTCTTAGATTCCACTTACCCCCAAAAGCAACCTAGGGACCTCTCCTAATAAAACCGGACCAATTTTTCTTCCACAAAATACTGATACATTGCACCAAACTGAGGTTTAGCATTCAACGTTAGCTTAGCGTTAGCTTAGCATTAGCTTAGCTGTGATTTCAGTGGTAGAATGGCAATTGTCTCCGCCTCATTTAACATAACGTGATTGAATTGACAGTATTTGAGCTGTTTTATACTTTTTCGGCAGCTAATAAACTTCCTGGAACTTCATATGTCGAACAATGGGGGCGCTTTTTTTTCAAGCATGTGATTTTGTGAGCATGTGATTCACCAAGGTTTTCTGTTCCTGAATAGAGGTTCTCATCATACCTTATAATAAACAATAGATGGCATCATAAAGCCTGTTTTTCACAAATGATTGCTTTTACAGTATACTATTTGTCGTTTGAACCATTTTCCCAGTTTGTGCATTCAAGTGTCTTCAGCATGTAAGGGGTGGGTTTAGGATAAGTATAGCCTCCCTCCTGCTCACACAAAGGAGATTCGCTTGACAAAGGCTCTGATTTAAACAAATATTAGAAACTGAGGGGAAAGTAAAATTTAAAATATAGTGTGTCATACATACAGTGTAACTCAGTATGGAAATGTGAATCTGTCACTATCTACTATAAGTATCTACTACTTTCTAACCATCAGTGACATATGTGACTGTGAGGTTGTCTTCAGGCCTAACACAATGGCAAGTGTCAACTGCTTTTGATTTCCCCCCAAAAAATCAAACTAGTTTCTATTAGTCCACTACCTGTGAACTCTACAGTGCACATGACGTTTAAGATATAACTTTGGATAAAGATGTCACTGGATTTCATTCAAGGACATGGACACAGTGAAAACTTTTGGCCAACGGTGAGGATCAGTGTATGGCCAAAGCCTCACAGTCCTCACTGAAACCTGCGTTAAAGCACATTTACCATTCAGCAACCTTTAGTTTTTGAATTCAGCTCTGAACATCACTGTGTGAGCAGCTCCATACTGTGATGTAGATAATTACATTTTCTCTCATATTAGATAGTGTCTGTCAAATTGTAAAGCTTTTTGGAATAGTTTTACAGCAAAAAGACCTTTTCTATTCAAGATTTCTCTATTTGACCTGGTTTGGAGTCTGCTGACTCTGTTTGTTTGTGTTGCCTTCTGGTGATTTCCTGTCTCCTCCTACAAGACCTAAAAACAAACAGCAGACGGTTGGACAGACGGAATATTGTTTACTATTGAGTATTGTATTCTATTGGCTTCTTGTGAGTAGTTTTATCCAATCAGAGCTACATCTTCAAACCTAAAACACACCGTGGGCCCTCAGTACTGCCACATCCTTTTTCAAAACCACCAAAAGCAGATACTTTGCTTGGAGCAGTACAAGATGGATTTTTGTGAGTGAGGTGCATTGGAAGGTAACGGGAGCTTGACACAGAGGTCTGAAGCCCTGACAGACCTGGATCTCTGATGAACCTGGAGCCTGACAGAGGTTTAGAGCCTTAACAGAGCTCTGGTGTAGCAGTTGCTTTAGTGTCACTCTGAGACAGACTCGGCTGTGACTGAGCCTTAGAGCGAGCCTTGTTCTCTCCTGAGTGCTGTGGCTGGTCCATCCTTTAATGCACATAAACTATTAATCAATGCACAGGAAATAACCTTTGACTGGCAGCCATTACCCCTTCCCCCACAACCCCTGTGGGCCCTGAGCGTTTGGCTCTGTGGAATGCAGGAAGAGGACTAGCTCCATAGACGGTCAGCTCACACCTTTACTGATTCTTTACTGTTTGGAGTTTCAAAAGCTAAGAAGCAACCAGAAACTGGCTTTGTCTACTGGTGACTGCAGCAGTGCATGCGGCCTTTGACCTCACAGCACAGGCGGACTCAGATAAACACACCTCAGTCCTTCTCACTCGCAGTGGAAACAGAAGCCATGGGTTTGATCTGTGCCAAACCACAAGTAGCACTCAGTGGAAGACCTCAGCTGCATGTCCAGTTCTTCCTCTACTCAAAGTCTCACAGGAAACATGCAGCAGGAAACAGAGTAATGTTACATTCACATAGAGGGGGCGCACTGGGTTCCTCTCCTTATCGTCCCACTGAGTCTGTAAAGTATGGCAGTCATGCCAGTGTGTTCAGATAAGCTTATACAAACATCTTCTACTCTGTAAACTGGGGGATTTTGTGTGTGTGTTTTTGTGCTTCTGGTGGAGATATGTCAGACGCAGTATATATAAAAGTTCACTAGTAAACTCTGAAATGGCAGACTTAAAAACTTACTGACCAAAGTACGTCTGATTCCACTCTCTTCTGAGTGTTTGTATACTGTAAACCAGTTTGTTGGTTATTTTGGTCTTTTACCACATAAGAAGAAAATGCTATTTTTTTCTAACTGTAGCTCAGCTAATCTTACTTTCCAAGTTGTGAAGTCTAACTCAATTGTGTTCACATGCTTTCAACTTAAAATGTCAGGGTGTTAATGTTGTAGTTGACTGACTGCCCCAGTGGGTTGTTGACTGATGGTGTCAGAGTTAATGTTGTAATCTTTTTAACACAGTTGTAATGCTAAATATCAACACTTTCCTAAATGCAGCAGGAGTGTGAGTCACCATAAGGGCTCATACTCCACAGAGACCACAGGGGCAGCAGTCCAATTCAGTGGTGATCAGCGGTGTTCAACTACTCTGCTTGTAATGGTAGAGTATATTGTCCTGGTCCTGGAAGGTTCTGGACAAAGATGTTCAGAACCGAGTGGTAGCAATATCAAAGCCCCCTGACCCTCTGAGGGTCCCACGCAGAGCTCAGAGCTCCTGCTGATGGTCCTATCTGTAAACCCAGGTGTGTGGCTCTGGTTTCAAACACACACAATTCTTTCATCTCTTTGATAGAGACCAGCAGCAACGTCCCCTTAGTGTCAGCCTCTGTATCAAGGATGTGATAAAAGCATTCCGTAATAAGGCTAAGGTCTGACATAGAACATCTCACCACAGAAGGCCAATCCATAACGGGGCCAACGGAATGATTAGTACACAAGTGCATCACACCTGTAAAACTGCACTACAGCAGGCCGAGCAGGGCCCCAGAGGGAGTTACAGTTGTTTTTTTAGTGTTTAAACAGACAAACATTTACAAAACAAACCAGAGCAAAGATACCAGTTGAGGGCTACAAGCTGCTTAACAGCTGATAATGGGTTGCTGTGTTTTAGAGTTATAGAGAGTTGTAATCATTTATCCTCTATGTTCCTCTGTGGTATGTCTCTGCGTTTGTTTGGCCAAGTTTGAGGAATTAAAGTGTTGATGATCACACTTACTATTCAGTGTTTTATTTATTTATTTTTAACACTAAACTTAAGAGCAAAACAGTTTTAATACGGAACTGTCACATATTCAAAAGTAAAATAGCGTGTCCCGTTTTGAATCAGTACAGAACTTTGCACTTCCTGGTAATTTCCGAGAGTATCTTTGCTCAGTATTAGGTTCAGTGCCAATGCACTGTTCAGGTGATAACCACACAGGTTTTAATCAGTCATAAGCTATCTGGGCACTTCGCTCTACCAATCTCTGGACTAAGGCAGCTGTGAGGTTAAGTAAAAGAGACAGCAATAAGCAGCAGCACAGGGACATATCTCCCAAAATACCACAGGTATACTGGCAAATACTCACTGGTGTGGGTTTCGAAACTATATTATAGTACAATAGTACTAGAGCTATAGTTTATAAAAAGGCTGTTATTACAGCCATTTGACTTGTTGTTGGAGCCATGGGCTTCTAAAGCTGGAAATTCATTCAGTTCATATCAAAAGCAATGCGACTAAAGCGCCTGGCGATTATTCATATTCTGTGCGTGTTTGTGAGAGGGAGCGACACAAGTTGGAAGTTTCAGTTGAGCAGAGCTCAACTTCATGCAAATGAGGAGCAACATTGCAGAAGTGACAGGCAATTACAGAAGAGGATGTAATAGACTTCTGAGAAGAATATATACAGGCAAAAACATAGCAGCTTCAATATCCCACCCCCAGTGACTAGAATAAAGGCTGTTGATGCAAAAATAGTGAGCTGAGACGAACGATTTTGACGCTTTTGGTGTAAAAGTAAAGAGTCTTGTCCTACTACAGATCTGTGCAGTCTTGTACACAACCATTTTTTCATATTCTACAGCTTCAGTGTTAATTCCACTGCTGTTTAAAGTTGAAGCTCCACAGACTGTGAAGTGTCTGGTGTGAGCTCTCAGTTACAGAGTGGTGCAGATGTTGGACTGGTAGAACTCAGAAACATTCCATTGACTTGGAGAGGAACAATGAGGCCAGGGGAGTTCAGAGGACTTCAGGGGAGTTTGGGGGCTAGTTGTGGAGCAGAGCCAGAATGGGGCCAGTGCTCATTAGCGGTCTGCCAGGGCCCGTACTGTACAGGTCCCCCTCCTGCTGGACTGGGTTATTATGTCACCTGCCATTGTTCAGACAGGCACTTCCTGTGAGAGAGAACTGACCTACATGAGTTGGTTCAGGACTTTTACAGCACTATACCAGTGTTTCAAGCCTTGTCTGTACTGTCTGTCTGTCCTATGTGTGAACATCAGTTAAACAGTCACTATGTTTACCTACATAGTGTAGTCGAGCTACACTTAGCTGGATTTGACCGTTTAATTAGTCTACTGTCCTTGTGTTTACCTGAATTGGATGGAATTGTTCAGTCTGCAGGAATGCACTAAGACAAATTATGCATTAATGTGTTCTTGGTTTTGGATAACTCCAGCCTTGTTAAAAAGAAAGCTAACATTAAACATGACTTGTTTAGAAGAAAAAAAGAGAAAAAAGTGAGAAAAACAACTTCCTAACTCTTCATCTGAGGACAACATGAGTACATTATCAGCTATCAACAGAACTTTTTCCTTTTTAGATTTTTTTTTATCTCATGAGAAACCAAGATAACCGAGAGGCAATTTTGCCAGGGGCAGAGTTGCATAAATGTAAAAGATGAGTTTCTGGTTGTTTCTACAGCACACAAAGCCCTCTAAACTTAGGAGGGTTGCAGCACTTTTCTACTGTTTAAGAAGTAATTCACAAAATCCGGTTTTTATATGAATGATAGACTATGAATGCAGTGGTTTTACTAAACAAAGACAAGAATGGCACCTAAAACTGGAAACTAAAAGGCACTGGAAACAACTGTGTAACATGAAAACAAAACACACTTTGTTTGTGCTTTTAACTCTTTATTTCCACCTATATTATAGATCATATTGTAGAGTGAGTATTTTCGGAGTCCAACTTCCGTGTTTAGCTTCAGCTTTCAGAGACCACATCATTGTCCAGACAATTTCTTATTACTGCCTTTGACGTGCTGTAAACACCTTACTCTGATTGGGGGTGCAGTCATTCGAATTTCTCTAAATTGGACACACCTGATTAATGCAGTTCATTGTTGGAGTACTGCTGCGTGTTTACGACTGATTAAGAGCAGGATGCTCCAGAGCAGGATAGCAGCATAGAGAAACATGTGAAAACATGAGCATTGGTTAGAGCCATACTCCTTTTAGTCCAACAGAGACACATAATTTAGGGTATGCTGTCCAGTTTGTGGGTTGTTGGTTATTTTGCTAATATAAGAGTTGGTGTGTTACTGCTGATATTTATTAATAACTCAGTGTTTACTGAGCATATCAGTCCGGTATATTAGCATTTTACACTATCAACAAGTCAGATTTAACATTTGCTTCTTTCTTTCTTAAAAAAGGCTTAATGCTGTTAAATACTAAGGACACATACAGTAAATGCAGCATTAGCCCAGGCAGACACAGTACTCTGATTTGATTCAATCAATGAGCATACTTCGATTAAGCTCTGCATGTAAATGTGCTGAGTGACAGGATCAGGACAGCCTCGCACAGCTTTCAAACACTCTCTTTCATCTGTATATATAAAGTTTTGAGTACATCCTGTGTTTTGTAGCTAAAAATTAAACAACATATAAAAATTAAACTTCCTTAAATCCTTCTGCCTTGACAAAACCTAAAGAAACCATATCTCTTCCATCTTCAGATAATTTTTGCTCTGTGCTGAGTGGTCTTCTCTGCTCGCTCAGGGGTACATCTCATAGTCGTGGTGCTATTGTGATAACTTAGTTTAACCTGACAAATTTTGCACATGATGAGCTGATTATTTTGTTCAAAGTAGTTCCAAACTTTGCTACGCTTAATTCAATTCAATTTTATTTGTATAGCCCAGTATCACAACAATTGTCTCAAAGGGCTTCACAAAACAGACAGTAAAATGCAAACAGGTTGAACAGGACAACATCCCCTGTCCTTAGACCCTCCATCAGGCTAAGGAAAAACTCAAAAAAACCCAGCTGGGGAAAAAGAGAAACCTCCGGGAGAACCACAGAAGGATGGACAGGCCGTGCAATAGATGTGTCCAGGACAGTCACTGACAAATAGTCTATCATATGTACAAGTGAACGAGAATGTATATGAATATAGTCCATGATAATGTCAGGAACAGTTCATCTGAGTGAGAGGAACTGGGTCAGGAGGGGTCCATGGGTCGGGACAGGATCACAGATGGGCCACAGCTAAGGTCCAGTCTTCACTGGGACGTCTAACAGCAGCCGGACATCTGCAACAGTATCCACTCCCCCAGAGGAGTAGGGACAGAGGGACAACTTGTGAATAGCAATGAACTAAGAATTCAATTGAATTGAATTGAATTCTTAGTTCATTGCTGTTCACAAGTTGTCCCTCTGTCCCTCCTCCTCTAGGGACAACTTGTGAACAGCAATGAACTAAGAAGACATGTAAATTATAATGTCACAAGAGTGAGGATGGAGCCAGAGGAAAGAAGCTCAGTGTGTCATACTGACCCCAGCGTCTGGGCCTAGAGCAGCTTATCTACTGTATATATCCTGACCATAAGCTCTTATCTCATCTACTGTATATGTCCTGACCATAGGCCCTTATCTCATCTACTGTATATGTCCTGACCATAGGCCCTTGTCTCATCTACTGTATATGTCCTGACCATAAGCCCTGTCAAAATGGAAAGTTGTAAGTCTAACCTTAAATTTTAGACTGTGTCTGCCTCTTTAACAAGAGCTGGGAGCTGATTCCATAAAACAGGAGCTTGGTAATCAAAGGCTCTACCTCCCATTGTACTTCTGGAAACTAGTAGCCTTGCATTTTGAGAATGAAGCATTCTGTTAGGACGGTACGGCTCTATGAGGTCTCAGAGATTAGAGGTGGAGGATGCCATTTTTTCATCAAATACAACACTAACCAATTTTCCAGTGGAAATTCAGGGTAACCCTACAGTGTATACATGATTTTGCATTCAATGCAATAAAATCTGCAACAACAAAGCTTTTTTGTGCCCAATGTAATGAGGAAAAACCATTAAAGTCTTCATTATGGATTTAATTCATTTATGGCCAGCAAAATAAATAAATAATTTAAATTAATTAATTTTAAAAGATAAGTGAAATTCGAATATTGTTTTTATTTTTCAAATAAATATTGCAGATCAAATATTCCATTATATGTGCACACCCCTACTTAATACTTTAGAACCAGGACTGAGCAATTGTACTGCTAAATCATCAGCACATATGTTATGGCCTTTAAACTATGATTATCTAACTAACTCTAACTCTATTGCCGATGACCTACCTAATGACCTAAGTTGATGTTTCAGGTTTTTTTATTTTCATTGTAAGTGCAAAAGGGCTAAAATCAGTGGGCGTGGCTTGTGTCCAAAAATGTACTACTAGAACCTTCATTCACAGCACATGTATACAGTTCAGAAACGTCTCATTCAAATGATTTTTCTGTTTGGTTTATTAACAGTAAAATTGGTATTTGGCAAAATGATTTTGCCAAATGATTTTTATGAGAAAATGATTTTGCCAAATAGATAGAAAAGATTTTTCCATCAGTTTAGCCCCCTGTTTCAAGATATTTGTGGTATTTTGTCCAACTTGTCCAATACAGTACTGTCTCTGTCCATTTATGTTTTAATTCACAATTTGTCCCATTTGTGTTGCTTTATGCAAATTAGCCATGAGCGTTTTGGAGTGGCATTGTTTCGGAAGCTTATGTGACAATATTTATTTTTTTTTTTTTTTTTTGACACCTAGATGCTTTTTGCTGACTAACTTGCTTAATGCCCCCCTGTGTAACTTTTAGCCAGTAGCACCGAGTAAATTTTAACCCCAAAATATATTTTCATAATCATTTAATGGTTCTTAGACATAAGGTCAGTAAAACCATGCCTATCTCACTGACAGAGTACCCTCAGCTGGACAGAAACCTCCAATATATATTGTATATAATTCCTGTTGCGGGAATGCATAGACAATGTGTGAGTGAGGAGCTTTATTGCACTCAAATAGAGGGTGGGGCCCTAGCAGAGTTGTATTTTTACAAAATATTCTTAAATTACCTAATGTTTCAGAAGACATTATTTTTCTTTGAAACTTGCCAGTTATATTTACAGATATTTTTCTTTCCAAAACAAAAAAACATGCATAAATACGGTGCTGCTGTTCTAACAAAACAGAGAATCTGCAGAAGGGTCTGCGCCCTCTCCCATTAAAAGTTGTCACAAATGTCACATAAAGAGTCTTAAAGGTGTGTTTTATTGCTGTGTGTTTCAGACCCCTCGTGCTGCCACCATGCTCCAGAGTACTCTCCTTGTAAAGAGGCCTGTGACCAGGTAAGCACACCCTCACCCTCACCCGCTCCTCAGACCACAAGTGTCTTTATGAATACCACTGTTTGGAGAGAAGTGTTCTGGGCTCTTTGAAGTGAAAAATAGAAGTTTGGGTTCAACTGGGAGCAGGTGCCATTCTCCGTCCTAGCCCCCAGCCCCTCTGTCTCTGGCATAAAGGAGCTTTTCTGTGGTGCTAACAAACAGACGCTGAGTTCAAACCTGCTTCTGAAGTCTGTGTGACATCATGTAATCATGCACACACTGGACACTCTTATCATTTAGTCTGGTAAAGAAAGTCCATCAAATGAAGATGCAAATGAAAGAGGGAGAGGGACAAAAAGAAGAGTGAGAAGAATGTTGGTCATAAAGGACAGACAGACAACAGGACAGAAGTGACCTTTCAGAAGACGAACTGCCGAAAAACAGCCCACAGATCTGAGACAGGGGTAACAGGCAGCAGGTTATAATCAGCACAGCGCCTGGTTACACCCTGAAAAGTAGGGCTTGAGTGGAATAATACTACATCATTCAACTTTTTCAAAGGTGGTGGAGTCTGAATCAGGGATAGATAAAAAATTATAGAATTATAGATAGATAAAAAAAAAAAAAAGTAACAGCAGATTTCATGTCTCTACTATGGTAATTAGTTACCCTGCACAATTTATTTGTCACAAAAAGAACATCTCAATACCACCACCAGACTTGGGGAGTAATGGATTACATGTAATCAGGATTAACACATATTACTGTATCACAGTACAGACGATGATTTCATATCATCAAAGTTACATATAGTAAAAAATGGGATTACTGCTGAATCATTTTTCAAGACTCCAGTTTGTCTAGAAGGACAGTCATTGTTTGGTAATATTAAACACAGCATCATGTCATATTATTATAGTTTCCCCCGCCCTGATGGAGAGTCTAGGGACAGGGGCTGTACACAGGACACAGTGTGTTAAATTATGTTTTTATGATCAGAAGGGGGGAAAAAATTATCTGAGATAAACTTAAAAATAACAGGTTGTATTTGTTTAATTTGTAAATATCTGCATAAACAAGATGTATTATACAACTGAAGTATCCAAAAGGAGTTAAAAAGAGATGTTTATATCATGGTACTTAGATAACGTTATTGCTACATTATTACCACTTCAGTATACTTGTCCTGGAATACTTATTCAGAGTCAACAGAGTGAGAGCGCATAACTGAGAACCTGCTACTACCCAGAGCAGATAAGACTTCTACAAACCACCCTGGAATTAAGTGCCTGCTTGATTTTTAGATGTTTAAAAAGAGATAGTTTTGTGCCTATTGAAACTTGAACAGATCATGACCTGCAAACTCACACTGCAGTGAGTCAGGCGCTTATAATATAAATTCCACATGCTGTTATTGAATCCATCTACAGCAGGCATGCATTTGAAACATGTAAAATATCAGACATTTAAAGAGCAGTGTCAGGAATCAGCTGCTCCTGCCTTTTGTTCACTTTAAAAGCCCTTACTCCAGATTGTTTTAAGCTGTGATTAAAAACGTCTGCTGCACTGAAGTTGTTCCTGGGCAATTTCTGTGGGTTGTTTTTCTGTAGATAGCAGCCATCGCTCTTCGAGGCAGCTCACACACAGTGAGAATGGTTCAAACAGCGGCTGAGCTCGGAGCTTTGAATAGGCAATTTTTTGAGATGTCCTCTTTGATGATGTGCCAACACATCACTGTGGATAGTCTGCACTTGTGTGCTCTGTCAGTAACTTTCTATCCCTTTTATGTAGTCCTGTTTGGGTCCATAAAGGTGTTAAAAAAACACCCCATCCCCAGTTCATAGCAATTTCAAACATATCATCCATCTTTATAGTGCTGTCACTGCAACAATATTATGATATTTTGTAAGCCAGACTTTAACACTTTATTCGTCCCAAGCCAAAGGACCCTAAATCAAGCAGTGGGACAACAAAATAAAAAAGGTTAGTGGCGCCACTTTATATATCTCATTCCAAATACAAATCAAAAATCTTTCAGTTCGGTTCAAAACTGTATTTTTTCCTGAAAGGAAACTTCAGGGACATCCATTGTATCTGGTAGAAGGGTCTTCATGTCAACAGCAGAATGATGTTGACTCTGATGACTGCATCGTCTCACTGGAAAGTGGTCTCACATTCCTATAATGATGTACAGTGGTTCAGGCCTGTCTCATTCAGCACATTAGCATCTTGTGTTAGCCAGGTGTAGCATTATCACTATGTGCTACATTGCTTGATGCTGCTCATCTGCCTTATCCTCTGAAGCTCTCTGGAAACATAACCTTCTTTCTTATTGTAATACAACTGTTAAGAATGTTCAGCACATGATGGCAAGTTTTGGTTAATCCCATACAGGCGGGATCTCGTTGGCTATTGGTCTGCAACACACAGATGTACATTTACATGCAGAGACTCAATGGCGGTGAAAAATCCTCCTGGAAAAGCACTGGCTATGTCTTTTTACTCAGAGAAACAACCAAAGGGAAACAGAGAAAAGGGAAGTAAAGTGATAATATTGGCAATGCATTCATGCAGTGTTTACTTAGGTAGAAATAATTACAGGATCACAACGTTCTCATTCTAAACTGAGAGCTTCAAGTTGAAGTTGACTTTGGTTTTGTGTAAATATACATGCATTTTGTGTTAATGATTTGGTTAGTTAACCTTAAATAATAAATAAATAAAACTGGTAGGCCCCAATGTTGTGGGGTGGTCATGGGGTGAATATTTCATGTTTTTCTTCTACCCCAGAAAGTTTCAGGAGTTGTAATGTTTGACAAGGCTCTTTCTTTGTCTAAGATCTAAGTGTTGTCAGATATTTCTGCTCATTATAAATCAACTGTGATAAATGACAGGAAGACAAGGTTAAAGGTCTGGTTTGGTGGTTTTCTAAGTCAGATCCTTTTTGTTCATATAAGGTCTACAGGGGAATGTTGCTCTTCTGTGTTTTCTTTTCCTCACTTTTGCCTGAGTGAGGATTTTCTGTCACTCATCCAACAGACTGCATTGCCCTTTTTATGTCTTTATGTCTAGTTTTTATAGCAGAGACTGCACATCATTAACCACGTTCATCTGTTTGTCTGTTCATTTTCCAGAGCAAGCTCAGATAAACAATTTGTCCTCCCAGCTCTGAGAGAGTGTGGAGCTATAAATCTCTCTGTGATTTTGTGTTCACACGGTCGTACAAGTGCTATGACTAAGCCTGTGTGGACGTGTGTTGTTGATGTATGACTATATCACAGTGCTGGTTTGGGAGGGATGGTTATATTCCATACTTTCCCATGGTCTGAACAAATTCCTCTCTGTGACACAAAACTATCTGGACCAATAATAACTCAAATGGACTGCTGAAGTGAGTTGTGTTTTCATTAGCAGTGAGTCTGAAGCACAGTCCAGGGCATAGCTTCAACCTTGCACTGTACTCCTCATTTATAAATGTTATTCTCCGTTTACTCTTTTATTAACCAGCTCAAGTCTAACACAGTTGATGACATAACATGTTTTATACCTGATAATATAATAAATGATAGCATCTTGGTGATTCTCTAAAGCAGTGACTCTGTGTTTGTTTATGCAGCTTGCTACGATAAAGAGTGAGTCCCGTCTGAAGCATCTCCTGCAGAGGTTGCCCAGCTACTGCCCAGAGTCCATGGTGAGTTCACTGTCCACAGCTCCCAGCAGCACTCTTACATCAGTTGATAAAACTTCTACACAGTTTATGTTCTCAGATATTGATTAGAATTACAACTTTATTGCCATTACAAATGTAATAACATACAAGGCAAGGAAATGCAGCTTAACATCTAACCTGAAGTGCTAAAAGCAGCAAGTGCAGAATGTTCACTATAAGCAGTATATACAATCAATTTGAGTACTATAGACAAAGATAAATATACAGTATCTGGATGTATATAGTCCAGTATGCAAATAAGAAACAGTAATGAAAACCTGTATTCTAAAATGGATTATAAAAGTGGTTCAACACAAGCACAAGATAAAATGATTGCATGTCAAAGTGTTATTTAGAGTAAGAAGAGAAGAAGCTCAGACCTACACTGGGCAGATCTTTGACTGATCGAGGGGCTGTGGTTGTTCTGTCTGCAGTGTAATCCCAGCTTTATGTATCATGTCTCCAGTGGATAGTGAATAATGCAGTATCAGAAACATTGCAAATGACTTGGAATGGAAGCAGACACTTTGTTTCTTGTGATTCTACCAAATTAACACACAGTAAATAAAAAACAATAAATGCAGAAGTGGGACTGTTGGGTCTCGCTATTGTACTGTCATGTGGAGCTGTTGTAGAAGTCTTTTTTCTGTTTTCAAACAGAACAAGTATGGATCAGAAGTGAATTGCACAACAAGTCAACATTTGAGTCCTCTGAAAGTCCTTGTGGAGTAGTGGTTAGATTTTGTGGCCTTAGTCATCACAAATATTCTGTCTGTCCCCGGACCAGCAGACGCTCATACTGGAGCGCCAGACAGAGAAAAAACAAGGCTCTCTCTTCTTCATCTCTCTGCATTTGTGATTTATTAGGGCTTATAGGGCAAAGACGTAACAAAAAGAGTGATGAGGAAGTTAAAGACAGGGCGACGCAGAAGATACATGAAAGAGATGGCTTGTGTTACCCGACTCATCTTAATACAGTTTATTGGGATTCTGTTGGCTGACAGAAATGCAGAGTACTTTACTACTTGGATGTCATTGTAAAAAGAGACATTTGAAAATACAGATGCTGGTGACCCTTTTCTAAAGCAGCTATTTTTCATCAATCACAAAAACACTGCTGAGATATTACAGCCACAGTGATCCACCTAGTACATTTTTTGTGAAACAAAAGGAAACATAAAGTCATGTTTTATGCCTTCATACTGCACATCAAACTTGCCCTATTTCCACATGAGTTTCCTAAAAGAGTGAGTGGAAATAGTCTGGTGCTTCTTATCTGGTTTTAGGAGAGCAGCCTTGAACCAGGCCGCTCTGTAATTAACCACAGTGAAAAAAACTGTGTGTGGCTGTGCGGTTGGACCAGGTGCTACTTTGTTCTGGAAACCACCAGACCACTTCCTACGTCAGACTAATGAGAGGCTTTATATCAGCAGCACAACAGGAAGTCAAGGCATTCTGCAGGAGCCAAAACACTGCATACATTATTATATAAGACATTGTGCCACATATGAGTGTCTGTTAAACAGCCCACTGCTCTCCTCTGAGGCTGTATTGGTAGAATATGCCCGAGAGTGCTGTGGGGAGTTGATTGGACTAAAATTAAGGAACACACACTTACACTTTAAACCATTAAACAGAGTTAAAGAGGATGTAAATACACACTAACCTCTCTGATCTATGTTGGTAGGGGGTGGCTAAACTCTACTGAGGTTGCACTGGGTTTAAGGCAGAGCAGTTTATTTTAATAACAATTACAGTTTGTCATTCTTAACTAACTTACCACTGACTTATTTAGTGGTGAATTCGTGAAATATAATGCACTTTCTTTCCCTCATGTTTACAATTCAAAGCCAAAAGTCAAATGAATAAATGTAGACAGGCAGACATGCATTCTGTGTTAAAATTGTGAGACTGACACATATCGTAACATTTTATTTTTATAATTCTGATGCCACTCTCTGATATATAAACATGAATGTATTTGTTGGTCATGCCATATAAGAGTTGCATATTTTTTTGCCAAAATTTGATAATTAATCTCATTTGCTTCTGTCCCGTTCCAGAATGAACTGTGGAGTTGCATCAACTCTACACTTCCAGGTAAGAACACTTTATTAGTTCACATCTATCGTTTTTCATACAAATGAGGTTATTTTGACTTTAGTTGTTGATTTCAGTTGATCGCAGACAAAATCCCAGCTTTGCCCGAAGATCACTCACTACCAATTACAATATAGAATTCTGTATGTATTCTGTATGTATAAGTCAGGTTCAACGTTAGCTCTTTTCTCTTTTTTTTTACAAAGGCTTATGGCTGTAAAATACTAAGATAATTTAAATGCAGCATTAGCACACACACATTCTCTCTTGTGCAAGTAAACTCAGACAAGGTGTTAAAACCAGCTGTGGAGGCTTAATTGAGCTATCAGCATACTCTGATTTAGTTCTGCATGTACATTCTGTGAGTTCCTTTACATGTAACAGCCTTATCAACAATATTCAGGATATGATAATACTTGTACACAGAGAAGCTGCTTTTTAAGCTATCTGTTACATGACACCCAGCAAAGCAAACTTAGTAAAGTAGCATGTAGGCATGGCATAGCTTATTTACTACATTTCCAACATCAAATAAAAAAAAAATAGCCAGACAAACATGCCCTAACCACGTCAATGGCAATACTGGTTCAATAATAGGGCTGTGCTTAAAAATCGATACATAGATATTTTAAAAATCAATATAACAATATTCTGGCCTTTAATATTGATACTCCTCCCAGCCGTTAGGGGGCACTAAAGCACTGCCAGACTGAAGGGAGATTTGTTTTTACTTTTACTTTTTGTTTTACTTTTGCCATGCGCCCTCCCCCGTCCCAAAGCACTCACAGATGCTCCAGACTGCAGTCCCTCTCAGCTGCATCACAGCAGGAGATGTTCACCTCTGAATCCACAGCAGGGATGTATCATTAGACTAGAGACTCATACGGCCTTTGTCACTCACTCATCTTGTCCACTGTGTGTGTGTGTGTCTCTCTGTGACATAAGCTAAACATGTAGCTGGTTAGCTCATCATGTCTCAGTCTAAACTGTAAACTCAAAAATACAGAAAGAAGTGGGAATCAAACCCTGCCTCCAAACGCTGGTTGAAGCCTTTATTGGAGATGATATGAGGGCATACTGCCTGTATTGTAAGGCTGAAATCTATCTGATGTAACACATGGCAAATCAAAATCATACTCAAAAGGCTAAGCTTTATAAGAGTTACACCCAAAACAAGCTGCTATTTATGTTTAAAACCTTTTGCAGCATTAATTATAAAGCAGTACATATCGTTATCTTATCGAATTGAGCCATACTGCACTGTATTGAGGAACATATCGTATTGTAAGCTGTGTATCGAGGTACGTATATTATCGCCATGTCCTAGATCCTAGACCCAGCTGCGTTAAACATGACAGTAGAGCTCCAGTAAAAAATATTTTTATAATCGATTAATCTGTTGAATAGTTTTTTGATTTTTTTTTTTTTCTGCTCCAGTTAAGATTTCTTCTTCTAGGTACACATTTGTGTTTCTACAGGTTTTTCCATAAGTAGAAACACAAATATGTGCCTAGAAGTGCACCACACAACGAGGGAGTGTATTTTAGCAGCTAAATTCTATAAATGTAAATTTGATGGTGTGGTATTAAATTATATTTGATTGTGTTCATGAATTCCAACATATCATAAGCTTCAATCTAATAAATTTAGAAATACCATCAAGAATAATATGTTTAGCTTAAATTACAGGATATGTTTGAGTTTTTTTTCCTCCCAATAAAACATTTATTCCTTTGTGCATTTGTGCACAGTTTTCAGGGATACAGTGGTCCCTCGTTTATTGTGGGGGTTATGTTCTAAAAAACAACCCGCAATAGGCGAAATCCGCAAAGTAGTCAGCTTTATTTTTTACAATTATTATATATGTTTTAAGGCTGTAAAACCCCTCACCACACACTTTATACATTTTTCTCAGACAGGCATTAACATTTTCTCACATTTCTCTCTTGTTTAAACACTCTCAAAGTTCAAACCTTAGCATCTTCCTCTGCCTTTCGGGTGAGACCGCAGGTGTCTTTGTCGGTGCAGAACGTTTCGTCGACATTGTGGGTTTTGTCTGGGAGAAAACTTGCAAACATACAGCACTTCAGAGTCACACTGCTAGCGATCAAACATTTATGTAAATTTGGAAAGCCGAACGCATTCTGTACTGTACAGGAGACACGGCACGGAGGAGATGACAATGGTGACAATTGAAATGAGTTCTCCCTTAGCCAATCAGGACGCAGAACACAATGCATGAGTTATCCCTTAGCCAATCAGGACGCAGAACACAATGCATGAGTTCTCCCTTAGCCAATCAGGACGCAGAACAAAATTCGCGGTCATACGCTGTAAAAAAAAAAAAAAAAAGCATGCAAAATTGCACTAAAAAAATCTGTGATACAGTGAAGCCGCGAAAGGTGAGGCACAACTGTATACCAGACTTTGTGAACTGATATTCCCGGGCTGTATTTATTAGACATTTAGAAGTACAAAAGGACAGTTTGTGGGGACAGTTTTCTCAGCTGGTGGTTAATTATGTTATAATTTTGATATTAACAGAAGCGAAAAAAAATGAAAAGCACAAGACCTTAATCTGGGGATTATTCTGCTCACTTTTCAGCTGAGAATGTGAAGTGGTCCCCTTCTGTCTCCTGTTCCAATTTAACCATACTTATATTTGAAGTGCTCACGAAGCGAGTTAGTTCTGAGTCAAACGCATTTACAGTTTCCCGTGTGTAATCCAATCTTTGCGTGACTTAAATATATCTCTTCTTTTACCGTTAACACCGCAGTTTAGCGTTAACATCTGTCCCACAACATATATACCTACAACGGTGGAAATTTGTGGCTGATACAACGCCCATCATTGGCTAGTTAGTGCTTCTTGTGCTGTTTTGATCGATCACAAACATGTGATAGCTCATTACTTCCCCCTTTAGCTTATGAAGTATTTTAATAGTTAATACCATGAATTATACATGTACAACCAGCGCCTATTATTATTATCTATATTATATCTCTTATTATTATAATCGATTAGTTGTTGCGTCCTTACATGACAGTGGACATAGTGGACAAACTGAACCGTTTTTGAAACTAAAAAAAACGAAAAAGTAGCAGCATGAAAGTTGCTGCGTGCGCTATACTTGCTTTGTTTTGCTTTGCGGCAATCTACAAATTCACACATGCTCATCAGCACCTGTCAGAAATTGTGATACTGAGTATACATATCACAATATCGCGGTTTCTTTCTTTCGGTTTCATTTTCAATCAATATGCCATAAATGCATGAGAGGAGTATGAGTCTGTTTCCCAGAACAATGATGCCGCTTAGTTTATTTTACCTCAGTCTTTAGTTGTTTTTTGTCTAGTGTAGAACTTGAATCTTACTTTTATCTGCCTTTCATTATCTGTCTACTACACTAGTTTAATAAATGATGACAATAGGAAACTATTGTCATCATTGATGAAACTAGTGTAGTTTATAAAGCTGTGATGAATGCAGGTTTTAGAGACCTGTCCATGTGCTGTCCAACACTGTCTCCAACACACCATAAGGAAAATTTGTCTTGCAGACTAAAACATTTAGAAATTTCCTAATGCAGCTTGCCTGGACTACTTTAGTTAACTTGACTTAAGGTAATAATGTAATATCCCTTACTCAACATTTACTAGCATCTTATTCAAAATTGATCATCATCATTTAAACATTTACAAATATTGCAAAAGTTACTGCTTTAGTAACTGCTTTAGAGAGGTTAACATTCATCGAGCTTTCATATAGAAAATTAATAATATCGCACTGTGTATTCAACTTTATAGTCATAATTCTCTTTTAAAAAGGTGAATTGTAAATGGTCTTGTTGTCTTTTCCAGGAGTCTCCAGAAAGTCAGACGGCTGGGTGGGACTGGGCTGCTGTGAGCTGGCCATCTCAGCAGAGTGTCGACGGGAGTGCAAACAGGTCACTTAACAGCAGCAGCTCGTTTTTTTAGAGCCTTTTTACTTATTAGTTAATATTAATATATAATAAATTAATTAATAATTATTATTAATGTTATGGGCTCTCCACAGGCAACATCTAAGAATGACATAACAAAAGTCTGCAAAAAAGTAACAGAGGTAGGCCCACCAACATGATTCACTCAGGTTTTCATTCACTCTTTATTCATTCTTAATGTAGGTTTAAAAGGAAAGATATTATTTCTTTCTGATTACTCTTTTTTCAGAAACCGCTGTACAGCTGCATCACCAAAAATGAAAGTAAGTTGACAGACAGAGACTCAATATTTGAGTGCCTTTGTAATGTTAATGTAGAAGAGAAGGTGAAAGTGTTCAGTGCTGTCTGCAGAATATTGTGTCACATATCTTAACTATGTGCACAAAAGTCAAATCCTAACTGTTAAAACACTTTTCTGCTGCTACGACTTAATGAAACGTGCCAGATGCAGTCAGTCCACAACTCCTTAAATGTAGACTTACCTTTTCAGATGTCTTATCAAACGTGCAGTATATAGATATGAGAACAATTAATGGTTTTGCTTGCATTTTTTTACTGAAATGGAGCAGCTCTTTAACACGTCAATCTGTTTATGTGCGGTGCAGTCGGCTCGACGTGCTGTAGCTACGCTGGTCGTCATACCACGTGCAGAGAATACTGCCAAGCCATCTTCAGGACTGACTCCACTCCCACCGTGTCCCAGATCAACGCAGTCAAAGAGTACTGTCAGAGCCACAGCACCCAGCTGCTCAACTGTGTCAGCAACTTCACCAAGTCCTACCCCATCCGCAGCCCGCTGGACAGTCAGTGCACTGCACCCACATCACTGTCAAACACTGTTTGTAGTTGTTTCTGAAGTCCAGACCATGTTCCATTTAGCTTAGACAATGATCAAGGGCCTGACTTAAGTATCAGGAAATACGACCATTTTAATCACTAAACTAAGTATACCATATACTTCTGGTAAGAGGATGGAAAAAATTTAGTCAAGTCTATTATCACAGTGTATTCACAAAAAACTGTCTGTATGAAGACGAAATGTTTTGGTTGGTTAGAAAGTCTTATGTGAGTCAGACTCACACCAGATACTACATTCTACAGTCTTACTTCAAAAATCCACAACCAGAAAAATTTAATATTTTTAAAAGAAAAAATGAAGACTATGTGATCTTTTTCATAATGCGTAAATACCAATTTTGTGTTGTGTTAATGTCCCAGGCCTGTACTGCTGTGACCGGGCTGTGGAGAGCCACTGTCAGGTGGCCTGTCGCCATATCCTGCGCACTAAGAACACCGAGCACGAGATCATGGAGGGTCTGATTGAGGAGTGTGGCTCCCAGCCGCTGCCCCAGGACCCGCTGTGGCAGTGCTTCCTGGGCAGCGCCCACCCCCCCTCACCCCCTGAGGAGGAAACCCCCCATCCTGCTAAGATGGACTGTGCCAAACTGCACTGCTGCTCTAAGGCCAACACTTCACTCTGCAGGTACACCTCAGTCCTCACAGAGCCGGAGGGGTGTAGGGACTTTTATTTAAGTACCTTATTTAAGTTACTTAGTTTATTCACTTTTGGAAAAAAGTACTATATGAGTATAATACTTCACCAGTTATGTGTGTTCAAAGCACCTCATGTTTATTTCACTGTTTTTAAAAGACTTGGTCCAATGCCCATTTCTTTTTTCTCTGCCTAGATTAGCATAATCTGCAGAACATTCAAATCCATTGTAGACTGAATATTAAGAATAGATTTGAATCTATAATTGTTATTTTTATACATGCATATAAATTTATGTAGCAAGGATTTCATTTAAATTAACATTTAATATATTATTCACGTCATTTTAATGTGCACCAATCAGTAGTTCATTGAAAGTAACTCTTGTTTCTTACTCCAACGTTTGTCAGTCAGTCGAGTATTTAGCTTCCTTACCCCCTTCTGAAAATTAGTCATGTGATTGTAATAGCTGGAGTGACTGTATTGTGTCCTAAACCTGGCCATTTCTGACCTCAGGGACATGTGTCAGGAGATCAGCACGAACTGGGGCAGTCAGACGTGGCAGGACTTTGATCAACTTTGTGAGTACAACCCAGTGGAAACGGAGCTCATCAACTGCCTGGCCGACGTCAGAGAGCCCTGTCAGCTAGGCTGCAAGGACCTCAGCTACTGCACCAACTTCAACAACAGGTCCTGCTCCTCAGCACTTGCACAAACACCTCGAAAACTCTACAAGCACCCTCAGCATAGTTTGAATTGTATTTTAGGAGTTCGAAGGATCCCAAAATTAATGTTGGTAACCTCTACATAGCTGTTTGTGTTTTAAAAAGAGTCCGCATCTTACAGCTCTGCATTAAACATAAAAAATGTGTGATATGAAGTGGTCCCTAAAATGTAGGAAAGTGATGCAGTACTCTAGATTTCAGCTGTGCTCCTTAGTGCTTTGAAACATCCCAGAGTTGCAGCTTTAAGCATTGACTGGAAGAGGAACAGAGCTGATGCGTTTGTATTGAACCCAGAGTGACCCTGGAGGTATGTGTACACACTGTCTACAGATGGAGCCCTAGGCCAAATGGAAGCACTTCAAACACTCACATACACTCACATATACATGAACAGGACCGAAGCGTACGGTTATTGTTGAGCGTTCCAAAGCCAAGGTCATGTTGTGCGTCAGATGTATACCAGATTCATTCAGCTATTGAATTTACAGTACAAAACATTAATAGCTTGTAGTTTGTTGATACAGGTGATATTTATTATCTGCAAACATTCCCATGAAGGCCTTTTTGCTCATGTGGCTCTTTGGGGAAATTTTATTCAGCTGGTTGCCATGGCACCTGCCAGTGGGTGATGTTTATAAAGAGCATGGGAACATTTTGACCATTAGGTGGATTTGTTGAGTGTATTAAGTGACTGATAATAATAAAAGTTATTCTGCAAAGCTTAGCTAAACTCTGACCACAGGTCAAGGACACTTAACCAGTATGTGACTCTCTGCTTATAGATGCACGGTTTATATTCAGGAATAAAGGACCAAAATGAGACTGCAAAAGAATCAGACCAAAACAAAATATGTCTTGCTACCATTTTAGAGTACAAATCACAAAAAAATTTCTTTCAGCTGCTCCCTTCAGGCTTCGCCACTGAGAATAATCTTGTGGTTCGCTGATTTAATCTGGCATAGATTGTACATTGGATGCCCTTTCTGACACAACCCAGCTTTAGGACTGGCACACAGGTACCCCTTGTGGCTGGATTTTTGTCTCCCTTTTGGGGAATCAAACCCCACACTCTCAGATGAAAAACAGGTGTACTTGCCACTGTACTAACAAGGAGAATAGAGCACCCAAAATTATTTGGGAATTAAGACCTCACAAATTTGGTAGTGCTGTGGATTTGCTTAGGTTGCTATTTTTTTTGTTTGTTTGGCGGGTAGCACCTTGAGGAAACCTATGCAGACACAGGGCTCATGCTGCAGTTTTGTAGTAACATTCCAACAGTGTGTCTTTGCTTTGTGAGGGCACCAGCAGAGGCTTATATATCGGTTGGACCCTGATGAGTTCAAACGTGCCGTGAAGCCTGTAACAGCAAGGAACACAAACAATGAGCCACAGGTGGCGCTGGGGCCCAAGGAGGAGGGCCCCATTGCCTTAGGTCTGTGTGTGTGTGTCTTTTTCTCTGTGAGTGTAAGACAAACTTAAAACCCTCCATTCATTCAGTTTTTTATTTATTTCTATGTACTGGACAGGTCCTCGTACATGAGTTTAACATGCTTCATCTGTATATGTTCAAAAACTTTACATTACTTTTCCTGGCAGCCAGTTTGAGGCTTTATTTGCATTCTCTATTTTGTGGCTTACAGAACTGCAGCGAATTGGCCGTAATACAGATCAGCTGATTGTAGAATGTCCTTCTGGTTTGGGAGAAAACAACTGCCGAACACTAAGCACTGAATAAACAATCTGGAGACACACACATGGCTTCAGGAACAAGGCACCCTCTCATCAGGGGCAAATGGAATGATAGGGCCACACCCAGAACTCCTGCCCAGAAAACCAACAATTAGCTGACTCACTAAGTCCAAAGCCACCAGTCAGCCCTCCAAATACTTACTGCACTCAAAAGGAAAACAACTTGTTATTCAGAAGACGTCCAGCCCTTCTTGTGCAATTATTAGACTTACAGAACATTTCTTTTATTATTGGATAAATACAGAGACGCCAACCCAGCCTAACTTTGTTCAACCTTGCAACTAAATAAAATTACATTTCTTAACAAAGGTGGTTTAGTCCTTTTATCAAACAGCTTTGTAACTGCCTTCCATTCATGGACTCATGGACTGCATTCAGCAACCAACCAAAGCTGTGCGAAGGTGTCAAGTCGTCTATCCAGACTGTTATTTGGAGGCATGAGAGTATTGTCCTGTGTAAAACATGTTTGCTTTCTGTAAAACTTATATATCTGTTCTACAACGTAAAGAGAGTTTCTACAAACATGGGCAAGAGGTTTGGGAGCTGACTGTGAATCTGTTTTGGTCTCAAGGTCCATCTAGCTCATCCTTAACAGTACTTTTACTCCACCTCATTGATGTCTTAGTCAAAGCAGTCCCTTTATTTCATCTTTACATAGTCAGACTCCTGAAAAGGCCTGAAAATCTTGTTTTCAGTCTTTCTTACAATGTCTTTGATCATTGTAGACAGTGTTGACCATTTGCAATAAATTGTTTTTACTATTTCAAGTGTTTCATTGTCAGTAGAATATTTTTATCCAGGTACCACTTATAACCACTTAAAACCACATCACATTCTCATTAAAGAAATAAATCAAACTTGAAAAAGCCCCAAGTTTACAAATGGTCTTCAAATGGTGAGAAAACTGCATATGCCTTATAAACAGGCTCCTGTTCTGGGTATATATGCAGAAATGTGTTCAGTTCACTTAAGTTTTATTTCTACAGCACAGTATCACAGCATGGCATTACAGACTGTACACTGTGGACAACACCACCGTCCTCAGAGCCTCCATCAGGATGAGGATGACCAGAAAAACTGGTTTGTTTTTAGCTGTAACTAAGAGAACATGTGTTTTTGTGCTATCCAGGCCCACAGAGCTGTTCCGGAGTTGTAATGTCCAATCAGACCAAGGTGCAATGAACGACATCAAGCTGTGGTCCAATGGGACGATTAAGATGCCCTTCATGAACATCCCAGTGCTGGACATCCGCAAGTGTCTGCCCGACATGTGGAAAGCTGTGGCCTGTGCTCTGCAGATCAAGCCCTGCCACAGCAAGTCCAGAGGGAGCGTCATCTGCAAGTAAGTCCTCCACAAGCTAAAAACTTCACAACAGACAGGCAAGGTGTGACCTAAGTCATACTAATTCAAAATGATGGATTTCTTTTTCTTTCTAACATAGAACTTTGGACAGTTGTAACAACACTAATATATAACGTTATTTATTCAAGGTTATGTTGAAAACATAAACAGTTAAATGGAATAGTTATTAATGTATTTTCTGTTGCAGTCACTTGGCCAATTGTAAATTTGCAAAAATGAAATAAATAAATACAACTCACAAGCTTTTCAGCCATATAATCCACATTTAGGAATATTAGCTTGCTTTCCAACTAGAGACATGGTTATCCTGTACTATTGCCTCACAGTAAGGTCTTGAACTTGATTCTTTGATTTTACTTGCTCTCCCAGTACTATTTCCCACCACTTTTGAAACATTTTAGAATAGTTTTAGTGGCCCAAGCACTAGGGACAATAAAGTACATATAAACAAGTTTCCCAAACATGTCTTCTATGCCTTGTCACCAGGTCTGACTGTGTGGAGATCCTGACTCAGTGTGGCGACAGGAAACGCTTCCATGAAGGACAGACTCCAGAGAGAATCTGTGATTTGCTCTCACCTATCGACGACCCTGAACGCTGCATCCCCCTCCACAGATACCTCAGTGAGTCACCACCGAACACAAACCACCAGAGCTTTACTGAGTTATAACACACTTTTAACAGCCTCTTCCTACTCCCACCAAAATCCCATCAAACTTACCAGAAAAATCCTATCTCTATTCAAGAGTGTTTCAAGAGCATTTTTTCTGTTTTTTTACTCACTCTCACTCACAAAACTGTGTGTGTTCACTCAGATTTGCGACTGCTCTCTCTTGAAATCGTGTGCTCCCATTCAGAATTACGTGCTTGCAATCAAAGTTATGCTTCTGCGTTTAGAACCACCCTCTGGTGCTGCTCTGCGCTTGCCAAACTGCACTGGCTTCTTGATGTTGCATTTTTGCTTTATGTGCCACATTGTCCCATACGGATGGTTACAGTTAGAATGACTCATGACCTGTTCTAAATGCGGACCTACACAGGCCAGTGCGTTACTAGTAACTTTAAACCCCACTCCTTCCTCCATCCACAGAAAGACCTGAATTTAATCATAAACCGATGATTTCTTCTAGCGAGCCATGTATCTAGTATGACCTGTTAAAGTGGCAGACATATGCGTCAGTTAAAATTAAATAAATCACAAGAGAACTCTATTATCAATCAATAGTTAAGAAGATGGAAGAATTCATAAGAGTCTCTTAGGCAGAATAGAAGATAAGTAACAGCAAGTGATACTTTTGGGTTGTAGCCTATAAGTCTATTTATCTAATATTGCAAAAACTAAGCTTAATTGCTTAGTAGCCTACAGGATTCTATCTATTAAGTTCGAAAGACTGTAAAGTAATACATCAGAAAGTTAAAAGCAACAGGTCAGTATTCAATTCAAAAGTATTGGTTTGCATGACTCTGTTTCTGCTCTTTTTAGATAAAATTTGAACAGCTAACCCCAAAATAAGGGCAGTAAGGAGCCAGAAGTATAAAAAAGAGGCAGAATGTTTTCTGGCCATGTTTTATATATAAAACCATTTGTGGAAGTACCAATACACCTGATGTTATATACAACTGTCCTGGATACATCTGTGTCCTGCTATGTCTGTCCTGAGAGTGAATCTTCCCTCTGTGGTCCTCCCTGAGGTTGAGTTTTTCCTCACCCTGATAGAGGGTCTAAGACAGAACTGTTGTCCAGTACAGTGTGTTTGTCTATTTGCTGCCTTTTGTCATTGTAAAGCCCTTAAGACAACTGCTGTTGTGATATTGGGCTATAAAATTAAAACTGAATTGAACGTAAAAGCTATTTCCAGAAAATCTAGTGTGTTTTAGTAACAGTAGCATATAATAAATGATGTCTTTTGTCCAATTCATCAGTCTAAAAGAGGCTTTGGACTTTCTCCAAGGTAAGGAGTCATTAAATAGTTTAACCCTTCTAGAGGCACTGTGTATAAAAAGTATATATACAAACAATTGTCACAGATACAGCAGCTGTGTCAGAGTGTGATAACCGGGTTTGTTTGATCTAAAATACTACAGATTAAATGTCAGCTCAGAGTACAAGGCTTCATCAGCTCAGCAGGGACCATACATAAAGTAAATCTTATATTTAAAAAAAAACAAAACAGTTTAACTTGTTACTGTTATTAATTTCTTCAGATTAGTTGTAAACTAGGACATTACATTTTATAAAACAATTGACTCTACATTGGTTAGAAAGCCTAAAATCCCTATGAAAAACATAAATTCACACAAAGTTCAAAAACAGAGAGAGAATAGAAAATTTGTGTTTGTTCTTTGAGAGAGTGGTTCTAAACGCAAAAGCATAACTTTAAATGCAAACATGTAATTCTGAATGCAAGCTTACAGTTTCAAGAGCAAGCGGCAGTAAATCTGTGTGTAAACACAGTTTGCGTGTGAGAGTGAGGTAAAATACAGACAAAATGCTCTCAAACTAAATTACCACGCTCTCAAATGAAGACAGAATTTTTCTTCCATACCAGTGTCCCATTTAGTTTAAGTGTGAGTCCCCCTGTTGTAGGGTTCTTTTATATAAAAAGTACAGCCAATGAAAGGAGATTTAGTAAGATTTTTTTATTATACATCCAGAGAAAGTACTCATCCAGTACTCTTATATGTAACTCTATACTGTTGACCTATGTTTCTATTGTATTTCGCTTCTTTGCAGCTCCCAGTTCCCTTGGAAACAGCATCATCGAGGAGGTCATTCATCCATGTAACCCCAACCCCTGCCCCAGTAACCATCTGTGCCAGGTCAACAGGAAGGGCTGCCTCGATGACTTCAACTGCCTTCCCTATATCTGTGTCCCAGGTCAGTTCCACCTCAGAAACACTGCACATTCATTTACAAACCATGTGGAATAACACAGGTAGTACAGCCAGGTACTGGTACAGGGGACTTCTTAGACGTTTTTCCATTGTCAAAAACTAATTGTACCGTACCACTCGCTGCACCCCTTCTTTAGAGCTACGGTGCGGTACAGTTACTAAAAGGTAGAGCTAAACAAGGCCTTCTGTTGATAGTCTGAATCATTACTACATTTTTACTACAAAACCTTTCTTATTCTGTAGAATAATTTGCCAAAAAAAATATGAATTGCAGCCATATGTTTTTTGATTAACTACAAAGCAAGCACCTTCCAGTACATCAACAGATGTTATCTTCCTATGAGAGAAACTTGTTCCAATAAAGAGCGGGAGCCTCATATGTAGAAAACTGGTGCGGTTCTTGTACTGTTTGAAGTTTAGAAAAAGTATTTTTCTGATGTTTATTATTTCACAGTTAAACCTTCAGCCTCAGATGTCACTGTATATGTGACTTCACTTCTTTAGTTGTTCACAGCCCTCACATTTCTTTCATACACTATACAAACACGACTTGTATAGTGCTTTTATGATATCATAAAAGCATAAAAAAGATAAAAGCATTTCAGGGGTCGCCCAAACCTAACCACACCATGTAGCGCCGAGTGAAAACAAGGCTAAAGTATGTGCGTTTCCAGGCTGTAAACTTGGCGAGGCCTCAGAGTTCCTGGTGCAGCAAGATGCCCAGATCCAGGTCCCAACTCGGAGCGGTCCAGCCGGGTGTTATGAGGTGTGCAGCTGTGGGCCCAGTGGGCGTCTGGAGAACTGTGTGGAGACACCATGTGTGGACACCAACAAGGCCTGTGTGGTGGGAGGCCAGAGGAAAAGTAAGAGTTTAAATGTCTGTCTGTCTGTTTGTCTGTCTGTCAAACAACTTTTTTTTACATGCTAAAGTGGTTTTGTAAAGAAAAATCAGCTAGCTATTAACCCAATACAATAGCCATCACTAACCTGCACTTATTAGTATTTTTATACTTATAGGTAGGTATAGGAGGTACAAATGGGTATCCAATAACCAGTAGGTGGGTGGTTCAATCCTACTGTCCTACTATCATTGTGTTCTTGGGCAAGAGTGCTTGCGTGTGTGAATGGGTAAATGGGAGCCTGAAGTAAAGCACTTGCCCAAGAGGGTAGATAAAAGCACTATATACATCCACTGTTCTGATCCAGTCCATTCTACAGAAAGTGTTTATGTTGACAATGACTTGTGAATGCTACAATTCATCAGTGTTTGTGTGTGAGCTAAGTTTTGAGTTTGGAGAAGTTGCCCACAAATCCTGTTTAGTTAGGTTAAGCTCCTGCTGTTGTCTCAATGTCCCTGGACAATCCTTATTTCATTAGTTGTTTAGAGTTATCACGGCCTGTGGAGAGTGGAATTAAATTTGGACAGCTATGATAAATTAGCAACATCTAAATAAGAGCAAAAGGCCACGGAGCTTGTAGTTAAGTCTGAGACTCTGAACAGATTAAAGATACAGGATTATCTTTTGATGTTTTGAAAAGCTGAATTTACTAAAAAGATCACATAAATGCGTAGCTCATTCACAACGCTTCAGACTTTTGTAATGTCAAAGAAAATACTAAGTATCTCTGCAGGTGCTTTTAAGGCCAAGCTAATTAACCCTCTTACACTACGGTCATTTGCTATACTATATTAAATAGGCATTGTCGTAAGTATACTTAGAATAGTGTCTTGTCAGTTATCACTATTATTTTAAACATAGTATTATTTTAGTTAAATGAGTAGTATTAAATTATGTGCAGCATTTAGGTTATGTTGCTCACCTTTCAAGCCCAGCATCACAATGACAATTGCCTCAAAGGGCTTCACAGTAAATGAACACACAAGACAGTAAATGCACAAACAGGCAGAGCAAGACAACATCCCCTGTCCTTAGACCCTTCATCAGGGTAAGGAAAAACTCAAAAAACCCAGCTGGGGAAAAAGAGAAACCTCAGGGAGAACCACAGAAGGAGGGATCCACTCCCAGGACGGACAGGCCGTGCAATAGATGTGTCACTGACAAACAGTCAATTATATGTACAAGTGAATGAAGTTTAATTAGGATCAAGTCCATGGTAATCTCAGCAGGAACAGTTCATCTGAGTGAGAGGGACTGGGTCAGGATGGGTCCATGGGTCGGGACAGGATCACCGATGGGCCACAGCTAAGGTCCAGTCATCACTGGGACGTCTAACAGCAGCTGGACATCTGGGAAGAGTGGGAAAGAGCAACAACTTGTGAACAGTAATGAACTGAGCAGAAATGTAAATAATATATAACAGAGGATAGAAGCTCAATGTGTCCCTTCCTCATCATGTAGGCCAAGAGAAATCACAGCTAATCTATATATCCTGACCATAAGCCCTATCAAAAAGGAAAGTCTTAAGCCTAACCTTAAATATAGAGACTGTGTCTGCCTCTTTAACGTGAGCTGGAAGTTGATTCCATAAAACAGGAGCTTGGTAACTAAAGGCTCTACCTCCCATTGTAATTTTGGAAACTCTAGGAACTACTAGTAGCCCTGCATTTTGAGAACGAAGCACTCTATTAGGACGGTACGGCACTGTGAAGTCTCTGAGATAGGACGGGGCCTTCCCACTGAGGACCTTGTCAGCTAATCAGAAAGAGGACTGTATTCCTGACAGTCTACACTGCCTGTCTCCCAGCAGACAACAGTGTAGTGGATGGTGGAGGCTACCACAGTTGTAAAGAATGTCCAGAACAGAGGTGCTTATACTCTGAAGGAGCACAGTCTCCTGATTAGAGGGAGTGGGGCTGAAGTGAAGGTCCCTCTCCACATGCCTCCACCTGCTCCTTCCAGCCTCATTGAGTAGCTGTCATTGGATCATCTGATCATGTACTTGAGTTAACACTGAATTGCTCCTCCCTGTCTCCTAATATGAAGGCTCTCTTTTTGTGCCATTAAGCTCTGGGTTACACAGGGTTTGTTGTTTTAAAAGTCCCACTCTCTGGGATGGCGCAGTGTTCTTAAACAACAAATAAATGTAGTCTGTGGTGCAGTGTGTCTTCTCCATGTGAGCCGCACATGCTCCGAACAGTGCTGCTCCTTCCTGTTAGTTTTTGTGGACCTCTCTGTGGAGGGGGGGCTTTTATTAAAGACAGATGTTGATTTAATTGGACATGCTGTTCCTTTGTACAAGGCCAAATTCCATTGAGTGTGCTTATTTACTGAGCTTCATATGTAACACCTCTTTAGAATGTGTAGATTTAGGATTTTATTAAAAAATATAGACACAAAAGAGGCACAGCGACAACTTCTGTAAGCTGTTGTAAATCCACCAATTGTATGTGTCTATAAACTCAAGAGTTTTAAAGGTGCCCATTCTGTTGTGTTCAAAAACACGGAGCTAAGCTTAGTGTTTTTGAACAGAATAGAAGAATTTGTCTTCCAGGCTGCAGCTTGGGAACTTAGAATCAGACGCATAAATCTATATGGAAAAAAAAATTATATATTTTGAGCTTTTATTCAGAAGAAAAGTCTGCAGTGTAAACATGCTGTATTCTGTTTTTTTCTTTTGGATGCAGTGTACAGCAGCATGATGTCAAACTTATTTCTAAATGTCATCTTAAGGATTATTATTAAAAACTTCTTTTCTTGTGTTTTTTGTGTGTTGTCTGTGTCCTCAGGTCACGGGACCTCGTTCCGAATCGACTGCCATCACTGCTCCTGCTTTGCTGGAGACACCATCTGCTCCACCAGAGAGTGTCTGAGCCCAGACAGTTCAGACCAGGAGGGACAACACTTCACTGGTGTGTCATGTTGTGAAAAAATGTTTTGTATTCCTGTAAAATAATTGGACCAAACTGAAACTACTTCCTTGACCCTAATTCCTCCATCACTAGATGTTGTTGCACCATTGTTTAAGCAATGTAACTTTTACCCCAAAATATAGAGTGTGAAAATCATAAGACAATAGAATAAAATTAAATGGATGGCTTCTTTATGTGAAACAAGAAGACTAACCTGAGTTGCAGGGCACATGTTTAGCCAAAACATGACACAGCAAAGCAAATTTACATTGCTACTAGAATATTTATAGAATACTTTAGAAAAGTTAATTGGAGTTTAGCCACAACATTTGTGTTAGAGTTGAAGTGGCTGAAAAGTTAGATATTGTTGTTAAGTAATGTATTGAATGTAGATAAACGATAGGCAATGTAGCTCCAGCAGACTGTTCAGGAGCTGAGGGGACTATAATATAACATCATAAATCATTCCAACTCTCTAAACCTAAGCTTTATGATGTGGGCTTGTGCACGATTGGTATTGGCATAGTTGCGGTTCCAGTTGGGCTCAGGATGGATTACACTCTGAATGACTATCCCTGTGCCCTCGAAGGTCTTCCCTGCAGTTGTCCCGACCGTTTCATCCCTGTGTGTGCTTCTAATGGCCGGACCTACCCCAGCGCCTGTGTGGCTCGATGTATGGGCTTCAAGGACTATCAGTTTGTGTTTGGCCAGTGCCGTCTGACCAACCCCTGTGCCAACAAGCCCTGCCCAAGGAACCAAAGGTACTGCACATTAGTAGTATTGGTTTTCACTAATATTTGTATTTTGTATATATAAAATGCTGTATATATAATCCACTGACCTTTGAGAGCTTTGCTTTGTTTTCATTCATATTAAGGCTAGTAGCTTCTCAGTACCCTCTTCCGAGGGCCACATGTAGACATAGTTGTCTATAAAGCCTTTAAGATGAGTGATTTTGTAAATTAAACAAAACAATGCTTTTGTTTACATTGTACGTACAAAAAAACAAACAAGGGCTAAAAATTAGCAAAAGCTATGTGCAAAAATGTATTAAGCTTCTTTGTTTTGGTTTTAATTTCTAAGTACAATATATTAAGTGACTGAATGTGAGAGTAAAAGCTCAGTTTTAGCTCTCATGATGTTTCTTACTAACTACATGTGTTGTCTGAAAAACCTCAATAACAGAAACATGTACCACTATAAACTCTTTCCTGGTCCTTGGTCCAAAGACAAAACTCACACACACACACACACACACACACACACAGACTAATGAGGCGTGCATATGAACACAATGTACACTGCTTCAAACACTGCTCCTTTGTTTCCGAGAGTAAACATTGCAGTTAAAATGAGCACACCATCTCCGATTGGCTCAAAACCTGATTGGTTCCCAGCCTTAGAGACTAAGTGGTTGCCGTGGTGATACAGTAGGTTGGGTGTTTGAAGAGTTGCTTTTACTGCAGCTTTTCCTCTCACACAGAGCATGTGTATATGTCATGTGCTGTATACACTCCTAATATACCTGTTTTTGCAGATGTCTCCCAAAGTTTCGTGTGTGTCTAAGTGACTCGTCTGACTGCCTTCAGTACGAGTGTGTCGGCCGCCCCTCAACCTGTGATAAGAACAGTGTGGAGCCCGCCTGTGACACAGACGGCCTGGTCCACTCCAGTCTGTGTCATCTGCAGCAGGCCGGGAAGACACTGGCCTACATGGGACATTGCCAGGTACACACTCAGTGTGAGATGTTTGAGAACCACTGCTAAAGAACTGTATTTAATTATTTCTCTATAAATGTAGGACATTTAGAGTGAGTAACTCTTAAGTAGCTAATAACAGCTTACAGAATACACCAAAACTATATGACGGAAGGCTAAAGTTCATTTAAAAACCAGAATAAACCTGGATTTGTGTTTTACGTGTTGGAAAATACTTGTTAAGAGAAACAGCCAGATTTGTCCACAAATGTCCTCCTGGAAAAATAGGAGAGCGTGCCTTTAAATATACACTCACTTATGTTGTAAATGTCAATATCAGTCGAAATTGACCTCATTCTGTGGTCTCCTCGATTTGAAATTGGTTAAGACTCATTAAGTGAGAGGCCACGCTCCTCTAGTCATTACTAGACAAGACATGACTGAAATATGACATTATTACATGTACAGGTCAGTACCATATTCATTCAGTATAATTTTCTGTTTACCCACTATGACTGTGCTATGTTACTGGCTAAGTTCTTATCAGCTGTGCTGTCCTCAGGAGGCCTGTCAGAGTACACAGCAGGTCTGTGGTCATAATGGAGAGACGTACAGAACGGTGTGTGATGCTTTCTCGGACCGTGTGGCTGTGGACTACCAGGGCTCCTGTCACGCTGTGGGAGCTGTGTCTGACATCACCCTAGACTCCGCCTGCAGTCTAATAGTTTGCCCTCCTCTTTCTGCTCCAGGCTGCCAGCCTGTCACTCCTCCAGGTAAGAGACACAGCCCAACATCACAGTACCAACCTAACATCAGAGGGGTGTGTGTAACTGTAGTGACCCTGTGTCTGCAGGGGCCTGCTGTCCCATCTGTGCAAGCATGCTGCAGATCCTCTGGAACAAAGAGCAGATCAATACTTTCTCCAAGGTAACTGTAATGATACTACATCACATATAGTGCACTTGTAAAGGCTCCATAGTTCTGCCTGCTGCTGCTGTAATATGTCCATGTAGATATGGTCATTTAGGGTGTGATGTTGGAAATGATCTAATTTTACCTTATTGCTCCAAAATTATTTAGTTACTGGAAATCGTTTGCTTTTTTCGAGTGTCTATGCGAGACCTAATCAACTAACGGCTTGCAAGTGGGCAGAATTTCTGTCAGTCAATAGGTCTAAAGACAATAAGTTTTCCCTCTTTCATTGTTCAATATCCACATGACTCTCAGATTTCCCATTTTCCCTTTGTGCCTGAACACACCGCTGCCGTAATTTTATTTTATTTTTTTTACTTTTCCCGTGGACTTAACTATGTTTGGTCTATATATATACTGTATATGTAAAAAGTGTGCCATGTCTCGGGGTTGAAAGGTTGAAAAAAACTGCATTGTATAATTTTAAAATATTTATATAGCACTGAGTGTTTCAGCTATAAAACTACGTTTATAAAAAAAATTAAACAAATGACTGATAAGACAATAAAATACATAATGATAAAATTTGAAGGCACTTTAGACAATAAAACTTGGATGACATCAGCAAAGGCTCTGGAATAAAAATGTTTTTTAAGATAAGGTTAGATAAGTCAAAGAAAATGGATGAAGAATTTTAAAGACATTACTGACAGATTTCCTTGGGCAGATTTGGACATAGCTCTGGGGCATGAACTGCAAATACTCTTCTACTCTTAGTTTTCAGGCCAGGATCTTAATCTATACCCTGGATGCATACTGTGGGAGCCATGTTTGACAGGTCTTTGAAACTCATCCAAAAGATCTTTAAAATCTATCCTAAAACAAACTCAGAGCCTATGTGAGGAGTTAATGTAAGAGCCTGAAAATATTTTACTCAGTCTCATGCAATTATTCATACAAGTAAAAAGCATTCAATACTTGAAAGATAAAATCAATAGAATTTTGGCAATATTTCTAACAAAAAGCATGACTAAAATGAAAGAAACTTATATCAAACAACAGGCTGAACATAGTTTATGTAAGTAGCTTCATGAATATCTAATCGGTCATCTACGAACACCCTTCAGTGTTCAGGGGTTGTTTAAGGCTGCAGAAGCGGTTAGTGGAATTAAATGTAACTACACATAATAGGCACTAGGGGGAGCTGTCAGTCTACAGCTTCAATTATATGTTATATGTGGTTTGTTAAAGAGAGGGTACTTCTCTTTGAATTACACATTTTATTAAAGGAGAAAAGGAAGGAGAAAATCAGTCAACTTTGCAACTTCAGTGCATTATGGTAAATAATGTATAATAAATAAATTTATAATAATTTATTTTACCTAAAACATAACGAACTAAAATGAGCAAAAGATTCCAAAAACATTAAAAAAATCCCATTAAAATGTTAATTGAATCATTTTTTCGAGAATGGGGCTCAAGCCGCTTCAGCTGCTTTAGGCGTGAGGTGGGTAGTGGGTAAACCCGGGATGACCTACAATTAATCACAGCGCTATGTATGGATTAAAATGTATGATAATAATATAATAAATAATAAAAAAAAATATTGCAGTTTGTATATTATTAGGTCAAACACCTGTCGTGTCAGTTTTCCTGAGTACAAACGCGTATAGCCAAGCTTTAGGTATAAAAACAGACATTAACACTTGGATCTCTTCTAATTGCTCCATCGGCTGTTGTACGCTCAGCTGTAATCCCCAACATTAGTACTTCTCAGGACAGCTCACCATTAAGCTTGATAATCTAATATCAAAAGAAGTGAGAGAATAACACTCATCTACTAAAACTTTACTTTCTGAAAGTGTACACCAGTAACAGCGCGGTCTTATACATTTTTCAATGTATTGACTCATTTTCCATTAATAATATAGTGGTGTACTGAGATGTACTGCATGGTCCTAGTTCTGCAGAGACTGGAGAAGTGTATCTATTTTAGTATTTCATATGTCTGTGCCAGTGTAAACTTTTCTCTTTCCAACTTTCACTTCCTCTGCCCTAACGTAGATACACATTGATATATGTCTCTGTCTGTGTGCAGTAATTACAATAGTTTAACTAAAGGTATAAAATTTGCTCTCAGTTGAACAGAAATCAGCCGGTGACCGTGCATGATGTGCTGAGGATCCTGCGGCTCCACGTGTCCGTGCCTCAGTGTGATGTGTTCGGTTACCTCAGCATTGACCACGAGCTGGTGGTACTGATTGCCCCAGTGGACCAACAGCCAACGCCTCTACAGGTAAAGCACAAATACACCTCTACAGGTAAATAGAAACACACCTCTACAGGTAAAGCACAAACACACCTCTACAGGTAAATAGAAACACACCTCTACAGGTAAAGCACAAATACACCTCTACAGGTAAATAGAAACACACCTCTACAGGTAAAGCACAAATACACCTCTACAGGTAAATAGAAACACACCTCTACAGGTAAAGCACAAATACACCTCTACAGGTAAATAGAAACACACCTCTACAGGTAACACACAAACACACCTCTAAAGGTAAAGCACAAACACACTTATACAGGTGTCACGGCAGCAGAGTGGTTAGCTATCCTGCTTCACAGCATGAAGGTCCTGCGTTTGATCCCTGGTGAGAGCAGGGCCCCTATTTGTGGAGTTGGCATGTTATCCCCTTGGAAGTGAGCATCATCTGCAATTCACACTGGATGTGGTGCTTGAAAAAGCAAAATGTGTTGATAGCGTTAAATAGAAATGAGTCTGTGTCGGTTGCGTGATACAGTTTTTTGTAATTGCTAAAAAGTGTTTTCTGAAACTTAGAGCCAGTGGTAAATGTTTACACACAAACTCCAAAACTATAAACTCAAGTGACAGAACATCTCAGAATGGCTTCAAAATGAAGCAAGAGAAAAACTTTAAAAACTTTCTCTCACTTTATCATCTCTTTTGCACACTACTGTGAAAAACCTATAGCATATTTTATATTTCTACTAAAGACTGGCCTTTAAACATATTGATATGTAGTATGTGGTATATGTTAATGAATGAATGAAACAAAAAGTTTATTTTTATAACCCCTGTAACAAAACCATTAACAAACTGAAAAATACAATTTTGAAATTACTGTCTGTCCAATCTCCAACAGGGATCAGCCACAGGACCTCATCCACATCACATAAAAATGTCTTCTATGCTTCCTTCACCTCCAGAAGACTGGCTCGTTCTTTATTCTTTCTCTCCTTCTAGTCTTCCAGGGGTCAATGCAAAATTAACAATTTAGACTTTTTTGTAATTGCTTAGACTCTAAAGTCAAATTTTGACACAATGAGCAAATCAGCATCACACATTTTGCAGAACATTACAGAGACACATTTTTCTGTGTTAGACACATCAGTCAAAATTGTAAGACAATGTTTGCAGATTTCTATACACTTCAAACAAAACATTTTAATTTTCAACACTTAAGAAACATGTGAACATCTGACCAATTTGGACTGTACTTTTTTTGGTTCCTCCCCTCCCACCTTACTCCCCTTTTTTGATCCCTTTGAGGAGTTTTTTTCTGGTGCTTGAATGTATCTGACCATCAGCCTTATGAACAAGCCAGTCTTCTGGAGGCGATAGAAGCAGCCTGAAGTCATACAGATTCAGAGGCTGTAACTCTGGGCAACAGTTTCCTTTATGTTTGTCCAGAGAAGACATTTTCTGTGACGTTGACAAGGCCCTGTCTGATCAGGGTCGGAGATTGGAGGCAGTATCTTATCTATCTATAATAATAAATTTTATTAAAAACCCTTCTCTAAAACTCTACTGGGTTAATCTGTGGAGCTTGTAAAACCTGCTTTTTCATCTTTGGGTAGAGGTATAATTCTTCACTGTATTGAAAATATAGAGCTGACAGTAATATACTTTTCAGCACCAGCCAGAGAAAAACTCCTCATAAGGGGTCAAAAAGGTAATAAAATGGAAGAACCAAAAACTGGTGATGATTTTGAAACCAATTTGAGAGTTATACAGCATGGTGAAAACTGACATTGTATTTATATTCAGGCTCTTTCTGTGCAGTCTATTTGAACAGATGTGTCTTCACATGTTTATTCAGAGTTCAAATACAATATTGAAATTGAAAGTTTAAGGGCATAAAAATCTTCAAACATAGTCTTACAGTTTTGACCGATGTGTCATCAGACTGATAAAATCCTAAAAATGTGTGTGTAGTAGAGCCACTCTGAGATGACCTTCTGTTCATTGGGTTTTAAAATGTGTGCATTTATTTTGACTTTACAGTCTAAGCAATTAAAAACTGTAACTTGACAGTATGATCTTGTCAAAATATAACTACACATCACACAGTTTTCAGAGACAGAATGATTGTTGCAGAAAAGTAACTGCTTGCAGAGACAACTAGAGTTCTTGATGAATATTGCCTCACACAGAAAGAGACAAAGGCGTGGATTGTACACAGCAGTGTTTAGCTGGGCTAATTAGCCACCTCATTCTCTGTGGACATGAATATTCATACACAGTCATTACTCTGCTGCAGTGAGGAGGCGGACACATCTGTCTCCTCACCTTCATGTCATTATTCTACTGCCAGACTCTCACTAAAAGTCCTGAAGTATTTATGAAATTATGAATCAGCTACAGGCAGAGACCAACTGTGGCTTTAGTTGATGATGTATTATTATTATATCTGCAGGTGGAATATACACATGTGGCTGTCATAGCTGATTGGGCCTATCGTAATGTCATTTACAGTCACAGTTACTCAGAAAGAAGTCCTTGTTTTTCAGCATTTGGCACCACTGTATATTAATCATAAAATTACAGGGAGATAATAGAAAATAGGTTCTAGTTCTACTTTGCTCAGAGCCTTTAGCATACTCTCTCATACACTTGTATTGTATATAGCTTAAAATACACAATACATGCCAAATAGACCTCAAAAGTAGAAAGTGATTAGTTACTGCTGTCCTCTGTTGAAAATACAAATATAAATAGAGTATCACACCTAACAGCTGTTCTGCGTCATGTTGTCACAAATGGTTCCTTACTGAATTATGTGTTGGGCATGAAGGGACTTTTAAAGGGGAAAAGCTAATAACTGTCTAATCTTAGACAGTTATCCAATAATCTTTCACACATATGCTACTGAATGTCACATCATTCAACAGTATTTATCCTAGATGAAAAGCTTTTCTTTTAAAGTCTAGTCTCTCAAATGTCACATCCAGGCTTGAGGCAGTAGCTGCTCTTTGATACAGAATGAAGAGAATGATCAGCATTTTTGTATTGCATATTTAGGAATACATGATTGCCCTCATATATTTCTTTCTTTTTGTCCGTCATTAATACAGCCCTCTATAGAAGTGTCATTGTGAGTGTTTTTGAATGTAGCAGGAATTTAAGTTCAAGTCAGTTCAAGTTCTGCTGCTTATACCAGTTTTAGAAATTAAGATTCACAGAGCAGAGCATGTGGGACAGTACAGCACTAATATTTAATGACTGTTAGCCTTTATCTCTCTTTTGGAGCTCAAGGTCTTTTTGTCCAGGTGAATCAAACACAAACACACACACACACACACAAATGTATGTGTTTTATCCACTGATAAAGGATGTACATTGAACATTTAAGGTCCCTGTTCCTTTCTTTTCAAATTCTCATTTTCTTTTTCTTTGGTCTGCTACAGTAATATGGGTTTACCTGTGGACCTTAAAAAAGGAACTTAGTTTACTCAGTATAAAAGAAAATAGAAAAAACCCAACAAGTAGCCTTGAATAGTTTAAAGCAGAAAGATGGCAGCACTTGTGTTGGTTAAACATGACGTGTTTTCGTTCAGAGCACACTGATGTGGCCAATGAGAGAAAGTGAGTGGAGTTCTGGATTAAATGCCCTATTTTTGTCAGTTTGTTATCATTGTTGACATTAGAGATGACTCAGGTCTGTTGTGAAGGTACCAGTGGGTCAGTATATGAACGGGACCTGAGGGCACAGAGATGTATATTTCCACATGTTCTTCATATACAATACCCATTCAGTAAACTTGATAAAGCTTTTCCATCTGTGTATCAAACTACTTGACTACTTTAACATATGTATATCATTTCTTGCCAGTTTTGGATTAAAATGTGATTTGTCGTTCCTAATAAGCCTTATTTCCTTTGGAGTGTTACAGTTCCATCATCAAAAGGGTTTCGAAGTGTCCCCAAAAAGTGTACTATACTGTACAGCTTTGTGATACTATAGCCCCTGGTCCCAACGCTGTGTTCTGTTGATTGGACGATAGATAATCCTTGAAATAAGAAATATAAAACCGGAATGTTTTATCAAAAGAAATGTGCCTTGTTTTTGTCATATTCCGAGAACACATCCTAAATGTTGTACTTTTTTCAAAAACTAAGCTAGCGTTTGGTACAAACAGCTGTTTCTGCTGTTGTTATCTATGTAGAATAAATCAGAAAGAGTCTAATGTTCACTGCAGCAAATTTATGGCTGGACCATCCAAGTCTGCTTTGAATATGATTGATATCTCAGGAAAGGAACTAGCTGCGAGCTTCATTGACAACAAAGATGGCAACAACAATACTGGGGTAACTGTGTGCTTTAGGTGCTGTTAATTAATGCATATGGCCCACATTCTGATCAATCTATCTAAATCAAGACATTTTCAAGAGAGAAAAAGAGAGTTGCCAGGCCATTATTGGAATTGTAACCTCAGTCAGTTCAGCAAATAATGGATGAGTGTGGGGCCCTCTGTTGGCTGTGAGGCTCTAAGCAGACTCTGTGTGTCTGAGCCAGAAAGCAGAACCTTTTCATTCCTGTCATGATTACAACAATCTGCAGTATAGTCTGGGGTGAGGCCCCAAACACCTTACAGCACCATTTTCCTGCATGTTCATGGCTGGGATCTGTCTGAATGTCTGTTTGTTGCTCTGGGATGAATATATGTGCACCTTGTTCAGTCATAGCTCAAGGTCTATAGTGTCCTCATCAGACTATGGGTCTGCTGCTGGAACATTTACAGATTTTAACTTTGTTTAAAAATGTAGAAATGCAAAAAGTCAAGAGCTCTGAAGATGTGACAGTGCTGATCAGTGTTGTATTTGAGGAGATAGCAGAGAGAACAGAGTAAAAGCAGAAGGATGACAGCTGATGTGCTTAAAGAGAATTCATTAAAAGGCCTCTTTGATATACATGCTGCTTAAAAATATCCACAAAATGGTATTAAAAAAAGAGAAGTAAAGATAATGGTACATGATTTAAGCTGAAGAGGAACTCAAGTGTAAACAGCAAACACACAAAGCCAAACCTTGTCAACTCTACACTGTTAGTTTAGCTGTTTCCAGGCAACGCTTTTTCTTTTTCTTTGAAGCAAATAAACTAGTCCTCATCCCCAAACCGGTGATTATCTGCAGCTTGTGTCTGCAGCATGTGTGCTTCCAGCATAGACTACATCCAGAACGATGAGTTCAATTGGCACAGTAGAACAGAAATGACATTTAGTTATGCTCTGTTCCTAACAGTTTGGAACAGCAGACACCCTTTGGTGTCAAGTTTTTGTTTGTCATAAATTGAATGCAGACTAAGTTTAAATGCATTTAGTTTATTTCTATACAACCAGTCATGTACGTGGAGAAGCAAAGGTGTTTTTATAACTAGTGATGAAATGCTGCTCACATATACACATATTAAGGCTTAGTTAAAGAGGTCAAGTCTTTACAATAGATTTAATGCACTGATGCATTGTCATGACATCAACATATATCTTAGTATTACTATGGCCCTGCCATATTTGAGCCCAATTTCCACTGAGCAGGACAGTACAACAACTCTATTAATGGTTTATCTTTCACTGCGCTGCAGAATAGAGTGAGCTACAGTGATGTCAGACCAGCACTGCAGATACTGTGTATCTATGTGAAAGATGAATTCTAATAGAAAAATAAACCTTAAGTGTATAGGTGGGTGTATTGCCTCAACTAAACGTCAGCAGTGAATAATCTCTTCGGTGCAGTGAGGTTAGGAGCTGGAGGTATATGATTAACTCCAAACACAAAAACTGAGAGAGATGCACCATTTCTGCTTATATTTAATGTAATGTATAGGGTGACGATACATTTAATTCACAGGGTAACCTTTGTCTGAGAAATGGTCCTGTTTTCCAATTTAAACTTCTTTGACCCATCAGAAAGGTGCCTAAAGTGAGATACCACAGTGATTTGAGGACCCATCATACTTTTGGAAATGCCTCTAAAAGTGTCTACACTGAACAGAACCTCATAGCTCAGTGGAAATAGAGCTTTACTATGAGACACAATGAAATGGTTATTATTCATTAGAGACACACTGCAGAGTGTAACATGGAAAATGTTAAGACTGCATAATCTTGAATAAACAAGTATGGTTCAGTATGGTCCAGCTGTAGTGACTGTTGTTGTGCTTTCAGATCGAGGCGTGCAGTAAGGAGGCAGAGAAGATCGACTCCCTCATCAACTATGCCAGTCCCACTCTGGTGTCCCACGTTCCACTGTCTGCCTTTCTCACGTCAGAGCTCAGGACGTCTTCCATCCAGTCGTCTGGGGGCGTCGCACCCCGCCCTCTGCCCCCTGGCCTTTGCCTCCTCCTAGCCCTCCTCATGGCAGCTGCCCCAGGACTGTGCCTCCTCTAACGACCCCTACCCCCTCCTCCTGCTTCTGCCCTTTCTACACTAGACACTTTTACAGCTTCTGTCCATGATAATTGTTGGAATTGGTCCAGCCAACATGTCTTGCTCAGTCAGCCTCGTGTCCCATTTAGGAAAGAAGTAAGACAAGCATAAAGGAGAGCCACACTGTCACATTTGTAGTGCAACCTGGCATTCTGGAAAAAAGACCAAAGACTGTTTAGTCTTTGAAAACATGACTTCACCTCTTCTGAGGCATTGTGTAAGCTGTAAAAACAGTCTTCAGTGAAAACAAAAATGACATCCCAACGGCACAAACAACAATGATAAATGCAGTCTTTTTGTTCTTCAGAAACACTTGTTCTGATACATTAAATTCACACTGTAGCTTCAGAATTTATTAGAGCTGCTGCCTAGCCTGGCCAACCATCTTAACTCTTTCTTCTTTCTTGCCTATCCAGGGGGTGGAGCAAGTGTGCACTGTTAAAACTACCTCTGAATGTAATTGGAAATGCATATACCAATCATAAATCCATCAACATACACAGAATAAACTGCCTTAGGAAAATAAAGCATTACTATTCTAGCCAGCCATGCCCTTTCACTTTCTTAGAGAAGTGAAGTGGACCTATTGGCCTTCTCTTGAGATCAGTATGACTGACCAATCATAACCGTTTATCTAAAATTTGTGCAATGCTCTCGTATTCTGATTGATTTTATGTTTCTTTGTTTTTTTAATTTTATTTCATTGGTGTTTGCAAATGTTGGTACTTCCAATTAATTCTGATTGTTTGTGTGTCTATCCATTTGAAGTAGTTAAATCTGTGTCCATTTGTTCCTCCTTCTGGAAATCAAACTCAACCATGAGGGATCAGACTAACTCTTTGTACAGAATAAAAAAGAATTAGGATGGATAGCCAGGCTAAAGCATAGTGTAATGCCCACCCCATTTTTATAAACCTTTATGATTGGTCAGGAAGCAGTTTTTTTTATGGTGGAAACATTTAAATTGGAAAGGTTTTCGACCCACTTCATTTTGGTGAGAAAGTGAATGGGTCACAGTGCCAAACTCAAACTCAAAATTAAATATCTGTATTTTTGTTCCCTTATGCCTTGTGTGACATTATATTATAGTCACACATCATCAGTCGATCTGTTTTTTGGAATGCTGGTCCTTTCTATAAAGCTCTCCTTTTTATGCTCTGATGTCTTCTGTATAAATGGGACAGAGGCAAACACGGAGGAACATTAGCGAGATGAAATACCATGGATCTCTGGACTTCTCTATTAGAAATGGGCTTTGTATTGTTCCAAAGTAAGCCTCTCCTTCGGCGACATTGTGCGGTGATAGTTTGGACGAATGAGCAGCCTCAGCTCTTGACAATCATTCCTATTGAATCACCTGCGTTACTACAATCATTGGTTAAGCTATTGTTGTCAAAGCTAATGCCTGAACAGTATTATTCAGATGTGAAGTATGAATGAGTTCTTAAGTGACCTTTAGAAAGTCTTCACACGTGCCTCTCAAAGCTGTGGGAATCCCCAGGTCTCTCAGCGTCGCACTCCATGGCTTTGTGTGTGTTTGTGTGTTCTCCAAAGAGCAGTGTCCATCAGGAAGGACAGCCCTGTTCACTTCAGTACAGTTTGGAGCGGCAGACATGAAACGACTCCCTACCCACTTCCACGCTAGCTCCTAGTCTCTCATGTCATACATTCTCATTATGGTTTATAGAACATAGAGCATGAAAGGTTTGAGTACGAGTGCGTGTTAATTTCTGTAGTCCCTTTCATGTACAAGAAGAAACAAAGGGGCTTTACAGAAAACAGGGATGAAAAAGCAGTATAACACCTGCATAAAAAAGCAAAGGACAACAAAGCACATGTACAATGGGCTATAATAGGGCACTAGTGATCTGCCGTACTAAACTGTCGAAACAGGCCCCTTTCCTCACACACAGACCAGTGCAGTGTATATCATGAGTCTGGTGATTGCCTTATTGAATGCAAAGCCTTTAGAGGAGTGCGTGGTGTTTGTACATGTGAGCTATATAAGGACCTAGTGTTTAACCTTATCCTCTGCAGTGTTAGTGCCATGCACATTGGCAACTCAGACTAATCAAATCCAGCTTCCAAAGTGGGTCTGAACTGCTGACCAAATAAAGTGTTTCCAATCAGTAAAGTGTATGCAAAGAAGGACCAGGGGCCTTATTTAGAAAGTGCACAAAACGGACTGAAATATTGTGTGTGTGCTACATCTCTCACAAAAGCACAGGCTTGTAAAAGTCAAACTAGACCTAATTACACAGGATTTCCTTGTGAAAGCCTTAAACAAACCTGGATCCAGGGCTCTTTTTCTCTTTTAGTGTAAATGACAGAGTTTACTTTGGGTTTTCATGTGTGCTTTTATAAATCTGAATATATTTGTACTAGGTGTGTGCACTTTTTGAAAGGAGGCCCCAGGTCTGGACCATTATAGACAGTAGCACATTACTGGACCAGAACTGCAGCCTCATGTAAATTCACATTCTGCTGGTGAATTCTGCAGCCTGTGAGCACCAGCTGGACCTTCTTTAAGCAGACAGACTGTCTCAGATCCAAATGAGCAGACACCCTTGTGAGGCCAGTATGTCAAAAGCAGTCTAAGGGATGCTTCCTTTTGTAAATATCAACTAAAGCCATGTGATTTGAAAAAAGGACAATCAGAGTATGTTTTTCCACAGGATGCCTTGTTTTATATGAAGTGAACTGAAAATGCAATAACTTTATATTATGTTATGTTGATAATTGTATCTATATTTGTATCTAATAATGAACATCTATGTGCCAGGTTTTAAAATAGCTGTTACTTTCTTGCATGACAATGTATGAAGTGTTCTTTTCCTGAATGTACTGTGTCCCGTCTTTATCAGTATTACTGCGCCAGGCAGCTCTGTAGCAGGGAAATGTCACCTTTATGTGTATCAACAGTATTTGATTTTGTATGTTTATGTTCAGATAGATTTTTGTATTTCCTCTGTTTACATCAACTTTATGCCAGCTCAAGTGTTAACCCTTCTGATTCAAAGTGTTATTAAAGGTGCAGTAGGCAATTTGAAGAATCATACGTCTTAACTTGAGGGACAATTGCAATTTTTAAACAAAATTTGAATAGGTTCAATCTAAAGCCTAAACAAATTAATAGATCATTGTAATAATTGTATTAACAATTATTCACTAATATTTTCACACAAAAATGCCTGCTCCAGCTGTAAATGTATTTTTCCCAAGCTGTACATAAAAAGATATCACTTTATGGCTAAAGTCACACTTAAACATTTTCATTATTTTATTATTTATGATTATTATTACTATTAAAGAATTAGCTGGTGTAAATATAGTGCATTTGCACAACTATACTCCAATTCCTTCAGAAACATGTTGAAAATAGGATTACTTTGCTAAAAGGAAACAGTTTTTAATGTAACTTGTAAGACATGTCTTTAAGGGCTCATTTAATGTTTGTATGAGGTACTTTTAGTTGATAACAATAACCTATAAAATACAAAAGCAGCAGGTTCAAATCTTTTGTGTTGTGTGGAGTCTTAGAAAAACAATACTGTTTCCCTGATGACCAGTTAATTGCACATCATGCATCTGAAGTGCAGCTGTGATAGAATAGTTTCTAAAATGGTCTTTTTGTGTTTTACAATAAAAACTCATTAGTGTGGATGTAGCCTGATTGCTCAGTGAGGTCTCACCCCAGTCTAAAGAATAGAAAGTAAACTGATTTTCAGCAAAACTCTGTACTAAGTCCTTTTGTTGCCATGGAAACTTCATTTTCCTGTGGCGCTTACTTGCACGACTGAAACAAAGTGGGCCACAAAGCAATTTTGCTGCATTTATGTGCTCCTCATAAGTTTGGATTCTTCCAACTTTGTTGTGTTGATGTGCTTTCAGTCGGAAAGTGTGAAAGTAAATGTTGCTGATGTTATTTATTATTGTTCAAAATCCAGTCTTCTTTAAATAAATCACTTTTCTAACCAGTTTAGCTCACTCTTGACAGCAACTAAGAATAATAACAAAAATGTGATGAACAGGTGAAAAACTAGTACATAAAAAACAGCAGCAGTTATTTTGTTGGCACATGGGGCCAAGTTTTAAAGTCATAACCAAAGTTGATCTCAACCTTAAGACCAACAGACAAAATTGGAAAATAAACGAATTTTAAAAAATGAATAAAAGTTGCATTTAATTGTGTAGAGAACATGCACCATAGTTATCTAAGAACTGACTGTTTTAGACTGGTCTGGACTTCTTTTGACACCAGCCTGTTGAATGCACTGAACATGCCTATGCCTTATTTCCCCTGAACCTGACCCTATTACCATCTTATTAGAGTGTCCCGCTATAGTGTTCTATCACTGGTTACGTTTCTGTGCCATAAATGTAAGAATAAGAAGTAAATACATTTATGATGCAGCATATTTCATCAAATATAAAAAAGTATTACAACCATTTGTGTGCGTTGAGCACATCCAAACAAGCATAATTTTATGAGCTAACCCATATTCATCCAGGCCATCAGCAGAATACAAGAAGTATCCTAATACAGTCCTACATTATGTGTGTATTTCACATGCCCTGACTCTCCCTGACAACAAGTCTGGCACTTAACACCCCGAAAAGAAGCCAGTCCATCTGAGACCACGTCACCAGTGCACTATTGTCCTCTATGCTAGCTCCTCCTGCTCATCCACTCAGCTGTCCTTACTCCATCTCCTACAGACTTCCATCAGGCCCTAGAGAAGAGCCCCAGGTAACCCTCGCTGTTCTCTGCCCAAGAGTGCAGTGTGTACTGTGCATAAGTACTATAAAGCAAAGACAGAGAGAAGCAAATACTCACCAAAGGAATACAATTCAGCAGTCCACCGAGCCCAGCCCAGAACATCAAATGTACCAAGTGACTCCTAAGTCTGTTTAATGTTGTAATCGTCTTAGTCATACTCTCGGTCTTTTACCGTTTCAAAGAAACAGTTGACATAGCTGGTTGAAACTAGGGCTGGGTATTGCCATCAATTTGGTGATTCGATTCTTATTTATATGTTTTGGATTCAATTCTGATTGCGATTCAATGTTGATTAAATGTCAGTATTTCATTAAAAATGTTAGTTTTGCAGACATGGAAACCATATTTAAATATGCAGGTAACTAAAACCCTCCCATTTGGCTGTATTACTGAAATACACATTTACATTAACAACAAGCTCAAACAACTGGTTAATTACTTTTGACTTTTACTTTACTATTATAACAATAACAAGTCAAGACATCTTAAATATGCTCAGACACTGCACACAAGGTGCACAAACTGAAAAATACAATCAAAAAAACATTGGAAATGTGCAACATTAACACCTTGAAACATGTTTAAGAAATTAATCAAATTCATATCATGTTCATAACAGGCCCATAAAGCCTTTATCTGGACACTGTGTAAATAAAACTTGTCCATAAACCGTTCATAAAACGAACATCATTTTTGACATTCATGACTTTTCTGTAAGAAAAGCAGCTGATCAACATGATCTGACCTAAAGCAGCTCCTTTGAGCTGTTATTATATCACCTGCAGTTGAGAAAACTCTCTCAGCAGGAACACTTGTTCCAGGCACACAGAGATACCACTTTACGCGTTGTGCTAAAAGAGGGTCTCTTCTGCAAGCACCTTCCACCAGATTAGTGGGTTTTCAGAGAGCAGGGCAGCTTTGACTTCCTTGTACCTTGCCACTTCCTCTTTTACTATTTCAGTCATAGGTTTTTTCGATGTTGGCACTGGTGCTTTAAAGGTTTCCCAAGGAGATCCAGATCTTTGGCTTCTTGGGTGATGTGGGAGATGCAGAAGCTCCCACATCATCAAGAGGACCCATGGAGTTAAAGATAAACAATTAAAGATTAACCAAATAAACCAAAACACATTTTCTTTCTACACTGATATAACCTACATTCAGTTTCATTTGCTCCAGAAGAACAATCTCCCTCTCTTGAAAATGTGTTGTCACGATCTTCTTCGGACAAGAAGGAAAGGGCCTTAAAACGAGGATCATATACAGTTCAATACATTCATACTCAAGTCAAAGTCACAATCATTTATTAGCATTGCTGCATTAAATCCTATAGGGTTTAAATCTATTTAGCCTGTATAATCTATATTTAATCTAAAGCAGGGGTCGGCAGCCATTGTCCCGCGGGACAATTCTGGCCTGCAGCCAATAATTTCTAGCCTGCCAGATGATTTTGAAAATTGACTGATTACATTATACAAGTATACACAGAGATCCGGGTGTCTTACTGCTGTTACTTGTCTTTATGCTACGTACTGCAGCTCTGAGAAGGTGGACTTTCCTCATTTTACTTTTCTTATAGCTCCTGGTTAAGGTGGTGTGGGTCTAGGGCCAAAGGACTAATGGACTGTGGATGATTGTAGACACATAAAGAGGGGTCAGAGGCAGGACATTTCAATTCAAAATCTTGGCACAAAAGTCCTTGTGGGAATGAGTTCACCTGGTGTACTAGTTTCCTAAGTCCTGCAAAAATAATGAACCCTCATCTGTAGCGTAACCACAATCTTTATGTGACTCCTCTCGTGCCTCATGCACAAACAATTCAGCAACACTCAGCTCATCTAAGTCTGAATCTCCCTGATGCACTGCGTCATACAACGTCATACAACGTCATACAATGTCATACAATGTCAATTTTCAGCTTATGTGAGGGTAGATCCAGTAGCTTTTGTTTGACTTTCAGAGTATGGCTGGTGATGCTGCTTCAGTGAAAAAAGGCAGTGATTCTTCTGATTTTGCCAAGCAATTGAGACACTTTTAGGAGTTTTAGTGCTACATGCGAAGCCAAGATCAGCGTATGCACGTAGCAACCGATGTGAAGCAGATTCATTAGCTCAGCCACACAAACCATATTAGCTGCATTGTCGGTAACTAGAGACGGTTCTTTCTGGGTAATATTCCCCTCATCTAATGCATCATTCAGCAGTGCTGCGACGTTGCTTGCTGTATGGCTAGTGTGGAGAGCCTGGGTCTGCAAAACATGTGACATGAGTGGCCAGTCACTTGCAATATAGTGACAGGCTACAGTGACATTCGACTTAGTCGCCCCGGATGTCCAGCTGTCACAGGTTAGGGCAGCGCTTTCTGTGAGAGACACTGCAACATTCATCATAACCTCTGCATACTTTTGCCGTATTACCAAGACGTACCGTGGCTGCAAAACGTTGATGCGATTTTGAAATCCCATAAAACTATACTATAGGGGCATAAATCCTTGCAAATTAGCATTACTTTGGCGTCTGTTCTTCTTAGCTCGAGGTGAATCTGTCTGTAGTATGCAGGCAAATGCAATGTAAAGCCGCTGCTGTCCATAAAAAAACAAAAAAAAACAAATAGTGTGTCAGTGTGTTGTCTCAACAGGTGTTTTCGTAAGGTTGTTGTGTTGTTGCAGAATCTTAGCTCTTGTGAGCACAACTTGCAAAATGACAGGGGTTTTGTCAACTTCATTTTTACCAGTGCATTTGAAAACGAAATGCTTCCAGACGTCAGACTTCAGTTTAGCTGACGCTGGCTTGTGATCAAATGAAGATTGATTAAAATCAGAGAATCGATAATTGATATTTTTTACTCAGCCCTAGATAGAAACCATGGAAGTATCTACTTGGGACTGTAATGGATAGTGAATGCAGAATATATTTTAATTTAGGATCTGCAGTCATTTTTAAGTAAAGGACAAAGAATATCCGATAAGTCAGTTAGGAACTCCAAAATATCCAAATGTCAAAATAACACATGCGTACAACATTTATGAGTTGTCCTGACTTGTATACCAAATGAGAAATTTTGGTAGGGGAAAAACAATGGCAGGTGGTTCTTAAGCAAAAGCAAAAATATCTGGGGAGGCAGGATCTCCTCGTCAGGTTCCCCACCCCAACCTGAAATAAGAACACATGTATCTGTTAGCTAATACTGCTGCAGAGGGTTTTTAAAAGAGAACTTGCAATAAAAGCAAAACAAAAGTCCAAAACAATGCTCAATGAAACATTGTGTATTATCTGTAGTGTGTCTTTTACCTATAAATCCCACTTAATTTGGATGTATCAGCGAGAGTGTAACTGCTTTTAGCTTGTTGGCTGGGCCCTTTGAAAAAATTTGCTGTCATAATTAGTCAAGGAGATTGGTCCATAGCTGCAGCAGTCAGTCAGATCTTTACCTTTGTTGAGAATGAGGGTTATTCCCAAACAGACAAAGTTGATGGTAGCACACCATTCATCAGATAATATAGAATATAATGAGCAACAAAGGAGCAAGTTCCAGAGCAAACTGTGTTGAATTGAACCCACAATCTTCTTGCTGTGAAGCAGGAGTGGTAATACTGTCCACTTCATAGTCCACCATCCTGACTGAGAGCCCAGAGTCCCATCCTATTTATGTAGAGCCAATTAAAGCAGTTACAAAGTGACTCTTTTTAGGAACCCACAGAGGCAATTCTTGCATTCCCCAAAACTTTGACGCTGCATTTCCACAGGTTATGTGAAGTTGAAAAGATTCCTATCTTTTGTTGTGTTCCAATTTATTGGTTTGCTGAATTAAATATGTTTTGAAAGCACAAAAACTTTATTTATGTCTAAAAGTTCTAGTATTAGAAGTATTTTCCCCAGAAAATCCACAATGTTCCCATTTCCACATCCTTCTGTAAAGCCCTAAAATCACAGATGATTCCTTCATCCGTGGGCTTCTAAATCATCAACCCATTTGCGCATCAGCTCCATGTGGGACTCAGGGACCGGGGGATTGTACTTATCTGCTGTAGCTGCGTCCTCAAGGATAGCAAGCCCCTGTGCTATCCATCTGCTCTAAAATTGCCAAAAGCTTCCCTTTATCTGCCTTGGTGGACTTCATGTGTCTCAAATATTGAAAATGAGTAGCACTATAGCCAAACCAGCACAGCTTTCACATATTTCACAGAAAATGTGCAGTGAGGCCCTGAGCTTAAAGTCTATGTGGCCATCTTTTTTAAACTGCGTCACGTGAAAATAAACTTGATTTAAAAATGCAATGACCATCAGGTGAAATGTGTGAGTTTGGCTTGCTGAGTCACCAGGGGTCAAAGGTTATGTGCTGCACCCGGCTACACAGTTTTGGCAGACCTGAATCACATGTTTGGGCTTCTCAGGTAATATTTCTGTAACTTAAAGTCATTGTTAGGTTCCAGTATTTTTTATTCAATATTTCTTTAAAGATAATTTGTTACCATCTTCATCTTGTTCTCTCTTCCTGGTGGTGTCAGTATAAAAGCGGCCCCAGTCCTTTCACAAGTGGAAACTCTTTTGTAGTTTGGGGGTGTGAAAAAAATTAAAGTAAATACAGTAAATAGGGCCCCAATGACAGCTTGGCCTCTTACAGTCAGTGCAGTGAATTTTGAATTTTTTTTGCAGTGGATAATGTTTTATTTTATAAGAATGGTCCAACGTGTTCAGCACAGAGCAGAGCCAGCAGGGTCAGTGTTTGACCAATGTAGACTGAGCCCCACAGCTCCTTCATGTTTTAACACTGTGTTAGCCCAGAGCACCACGTAACAACTCTGTAATAACAGACACAACCAGAGAGGAAACATCTGTTTTAAAACCTATTTCTAAACCAACATTGTGGTTACCTAAATTTGCAACAGCCGGAAACCATTCTGTACTCTCAAAGACAGGTCCGCCGAATCATCATTGTGTTTAATAGAACAACAAATCCAAATCGGCTGCAAACAGTCTAAGACATTAGCAAATGTTACCCATTATTAATTCAGTTAATAAATCAGTAGGTTAAGAAAGTAACCCTGGTTTTCTGAAACATAAGTCATCTCACTATGGCTTTTTTCTTCCCTGGGGGTACAGTACAGGTTGGGTCAGTATGGGTAACCCCTGAAGAGGCACACATTACCACTCTGCTGGGTCCACAAGAGCAATGTCTGCGACGGAAACACTAATGTCATCAATGTGCCACAAAATATGTTCCTCTATTTTAGATATAAAAATGTATTTGAAGCAGACTAATGTTAAAAAAATACCAAACCCCTGCCAGATCTCAGTTTTAATACAATTGATCACCTCCAGATCCTGATGTGTTTATATTCTGGGATTAACAAAAGTATAATTTCACTTAACTGTGCACATAATTGTGAGTCAATTTCCTGCAAGAAAACCTTTGTCAGCTGAGGACTTAGACAAGAAAGTAATGTTTTTCCGTGGCACTGAAATAAGAAATACCCTGCCAGTGCCCACATATGGACATAAACCCGGAGCTTACTACAAGTCTGTGAAGGAGAGACAGAGACAGTGACTGTGTGTTTTGCTTATGCAATGTCCATTCTATCATTTATTCTGTGCTATAAAAATAATTAGTCAAATTGTGCAGTCTGATAATAGTATAAAACTGTTTTTTTCAGGATTGAGCAATGCATAAGAGTGCTTCACCCTGTGCTTGGGATTTGTTCTTACTTTTTTCTGTAAAGAAAACATTGGTGAATGACAAAAATTGCCAAGAAGGGCTTAAGAAGAAATTTCTGTGTAATGAATTAGGCCCACTGTCCCAAATGGTGTTGATCCACTGTGAAAGACTGACCTGACGTTTGCCAACAGAGAGCTAAGAGTTTTTTGCAGCAGACAAGCCAGCAAGTAATGTTCTTTTCTGATTATAATTTAAAGATACTAGAGACATGTCATTGAGCAACAAGAGAAGTGGGGAGAGAGGTATCACCACAGCAAACATAAAGTAATACAAATAGTTCACCACAACAGTCCTACTTCTCTACATTACCAAAACATGTGCACGAAAGAACCTTTTGTCACATAATGGTGTCCTGTTAAGTTTTATCATGTTTATCATTTATCTTTATCATTTCTACCAAACATATTCCTAAAACATGAATACCCTTATCCTCCCATTGTGGAGAGGCAAGAGGTAAAGATCCTGAAAGAAGAGAATAGTTGCCAAATATTGGGCTGTTTTGATGCTGTTTTGGGTTGTCTTGGATTCTTTTTCCACCTTTACCCAAACAGATAAAAGACAAGTGATAATTGGACCATAGCAAAGCTTTGCTGGGAGAGGTGCAAACGTAACCAATTTCAGCAAAAATATTTATTTTAAATTACAAGGCTCCAGTTTTATGTACCTTTAATCTTGTTTATGTACTAATTCATCTTCTCCTCTTCTCATTTGCAGTACGGACTAACTTTTTATTTGCTAAAGCATAACACCACTATCAAGTCTCCTCCTGTACTTGGGAGGTGGAGGTGAAGGAAGCACTGAGGGAAAAATAACAGATGGATCTCCTTCTTCCTGACAGCCATCAGACTGTAGAATGAGTCTGTGTGTCCAGAGCAGATCAAGGTTGAATGAGCTCAAATTTCCCCTTGGGAATTAATAAAGTTGAATTAAATTAAATGTTTCCATTTTTTTATTATTTTCTGACAGGTGCACCTCAAAATTATACATTCCAGCAAACTATTTTATTAAGTGAAGGATAAATATTGAGGCTTTTGGGCCAGGGGTTCCAGAGACAAAGCAATCAATACAGGACACACTGTAGAAATGACACTTCCAGTACTTTTTACAACAAATGGGTCTTCATATAAAATCTAAACTATTTTGTTTTAATTTTGTCCAGGTTTGAATCTGTCTGTAGCTAATCAATAAACAAAAGAAAATTCTAAATGCCATCCTAAAGGGCGACATAATGTATGTCATGAATATAAACTATGACATATATAAAAATGTAGGCCTGTATTGATAAGGATGTAGATTATTTAGAATATAGCGTTGGCCACATTGATTAGGCCTCCACCAAAATACAAGTGTATATTTTATCTGTATCATACTTAAATACATCATCTGAGATATAAAACACCCTCTGACTTTCGTCTGTGGTTGGTTCTGTCAGCCTTGCACTCTCTAAACTCTACATTTGAATCCAAAACTATAACATAGAAACAGCAATCCAAGTATAAATTTAAAAAAAAATCCTATTTTATTGTAAAACACTGACTTAACTAGAAAGACCAAAATAGTGCTGTTCCCAAATTAATAAATGCTTGAAAATATTACCACCAAACAGGCACGGTTCCAGAATAAATTGACTGAGGGTGTATTAGCGATTTAATTAGGTTTAATTAAAAATCAAAAGTCTAGGTCTTTTGATGGTGAACAGTCTGGTGCATATCTGAACCCTTGTGTGTTGTTCAAGTCTGTGGGACCCATTTCCATTTTGTATCAAATGAAACTCTGACTCATTGGCCTTGGCTCATTTTCTGTGAACATCATTAAAATACATTTGCTGTGACCACACACTGTCCACCACCTCGACACATTTATATTACATAAAGGATGTTCGAGTTCACTGGACACAGGGATAATAAAGGTGTGGAAATTGTAGGTCCTTAATACCTTCACTCTGTCCTCCTCCTGTCTGCGCCTGCTGTTAGGAAGAGTGTGTGTGAAAGAGGGAGTCTGAGTTGTGTATTTTTGCCCCTGCCATTCCCACATAAAATTCAAGCATTGACACCAGTCTGCTCTCACATTTTACCCTCTTATGGGAACCAAGCTTTATTTGCTTATGCTCTATCCCAGCTGGTTCCTTATCAAAGTTGATCAAAATAGCCAAAAGATTCTCTGCTGTATTGATTTTGGAAGACAAGAGAAGGTTTTGATCATGATGTTGAGGAGGATCTTTCAGAATCTGAGGATCACATTTTTTAAAATTCACAGTCTGACAGTGACTTTGACGAGCCCGCCAGCAGCATCTCCAGGGCAAGAACAAGCCTGTCAGCACCAGCAACAAAAAGAAGTACTGCAAAGTGTGTGGACCCAAGATGGACAGAAAAACACAATATATATGCATCTAGTATGGTATGTGTTCAATGGGGCTGATGTGTTGTTGAACAATGAAATGAGCAGCAGTTTAATTTCTAAATGACAAAGCTAAATTCCAATTATCAACCATATATGCTGTTTAAATTGCTTGTAATTGGAATGCAGCAATCTGTCGAGTATTTTAACATAAAATTGTTATTGTTTATTATTATTGTTGATTTTGTGGAACTAAAACCCCAAAATGCAGCACCACACAAGGGTTAAAACAATAGTTATTGTCTGAGAAAAATGAAATGATTATTATTATTCTGTCAATTCCCAATATGAAACATCTAACACCTTCCAAGTGAGGGTACAAAAGTTTGAAATGAGAGTGCAATACAACCAGCCAGGCCTGCCACAAAATATAATACCTGTCTGTTTTTAAGTCTGTGACACATCTCAGACTGTGAATGTAGATATTTAATTATTTTTTTGGATGAATGCTCTCTCAGATGATATTTTCCTCAAATTAAACCATAATAAGAGGCCAACAAACTTACATGTAACTCCTTTGACTGTCCCTATTCTCCCTGCCTCTGTATTCCTCCTTGTTTCATCATTGGAGTGTGGACAGACAAGTGGCCTTAAGTCCTACTTTACTTGTTTCCTCCTCTTGCACTGACTGCCCCCACTCTCCTTAGAGTGAAGGATGCCACTTGTCACCACTGATTTTGTTGCACAAGGAGTTCTTGACACAGGCAGATATTTCATCCTCATCTGGAGAGTTTCACACTGTGGGCCTGGCCCTTGAATGGCTGGCCCTCCTCAGAATATAGCAAGGCTTCTTCCACTGGGCCTCTTTATGAGTGTGGAGGAACAAGAGGAACAAGAGTGTGATATATCTACCTGCTTCGTACATACTTGTTAAATACTTGTTAGCTAAAGGAAAGCTACCTGTTTGTAGCTTACACTTTTATCACAGTTTCACAGTCCCTCCCTCCGAGTGTTACTACAGAGCCCTACGCAGCAACCTGCTGTCTTTACTCAGTTATATGATTTACATGAGTGAGGTTTGACAAAAAAGCTGCTGTTGTACGACGCATTTTATTCATTTTGAGTGTAAAATAGTAAAGCTACAATCCCTAAAATCTATTAGCTGGTTTATTAACTTGTCTTCCTCCTGAGGATGATTTCTATTCCTTTTGGTTTGATCAATGCTGACCTGGATTATAGTAGCCTACCACAACAATCATAAAGAATGAATCATAAAAAAATGACTTATTCTTTTCTAAGTTGATATTGTATGTCTATACATTGGGAAAAGAGCTGGTCTTAACTATCTACTCATTACAATAAAATGTAATAATAACCCATCTCTATAATGGGTCATGTAACAAATACAATAGTCTTTATATGATAAAGACACTTGAATATATGATCTATATTCAAATACCTGATGGATTAGGTCAGTATCTGATACCTGCAGATCCTCAAAACACCTGGATCTGGATCAGGATCTACATCGGGATCAGGATCTGTACTAAAAAAGCTGGATTGATGCATCCCTAGTTAAGAATACTAAAAATGTTTTGTTGTTCTTTCTATTTTGAAATGAACTATACTCTGTAGCTTACTTTTTCAAAATGATACATTCATATACAATAGGTTTATTATTAAGAGCAGTATCAAGCTTCAAGTACTCACATTAAGCTGCGTATGCAAAGAGACTTGTGACTTGACTTGGACTAGGGACCAAAAGACTCGGACTTGACTAAGACTCGTGGTCAGCCATACTGCACTGTATTGAGGTACATATTGTATTGTGAGCTATGTCTCGACGTACATATCGTATCACCATGTCCTAGATGATACCCAGCCTCACTTATGGGTGTGCAGAAGCACTATAACACTACACCAGTCTCATTCGTTTTGGTATCTCACTATGGGATATGAAGACCCCTGTATTGCTAGCCAAGCTTCCTCAAAGAGCTCCACACTAAGACAGTGAGGGTGGAGTGACCAGTCTGTAGAACCTGGCAAAGGTGTGCAGCATAGCCCAGCTGGCAGATACACAGGTTTCCTCTGCCCAAACAACCCTGGAAATGTGCCCATGAAGCAGACATGCCACAAGAAGAATGAAGGTACGTGTATCACTCACGTACAAAGGTGAGGGGGAAGTCCTCCTTGCTGAGAGCCAGATGATCCCTAGTGTCCAAAGTGAGCCATGGTCCAGACGGGTGGCTGTGTATTTTCAAATGCAACATTAACTCAAACAAATAAGTTGAAATGCAGGATAGAAAAGAAGAGCACTAATAATGTTTCCACAGGCCAACAGTGTCCCAGAATTAATCACACCTTTTTAGGTATCTAACAGTTAAAAACGAAAGGCAAAGAAGATAGGCATCAATGCTCAGCAGTGAATCCAGTGGCGGGCCGTGCATTTCACGCTTAGGCCTTCAGTGACGTACCACTCATAGTTTCTGGTCTGAAAATGACGGACAAACCCTTTTCCTTGCTGGGACAGGCTAGATAGTACAGCACAGACCTCTTCTCACAATATCCAGCTTTTCCTGAAAGGCCCGTCTTGAAAATGGCGTAGAAGGTATATCTACAACTAGATCAATCTCTTCTACTCCTTCAGCCATTATGAGTTAAAAATACAGCAATAGCTGTTGGATCTCTGGGTTTAGTTCGATATTCTTCAAATTGCCGCCTTTCTGGCTCTAGCAAGTGCTTATCCAATCACAGGACGTGTACATGTCCAGTTCAACGTAAGACCTTCTAGCTGGCCTTGGTCTGCAGAATCCAGATCTGATTGGCTATTGCAACTGACTGTGTCTGTTCACTTACAGTGCACAGGGTTCTTCTCTGTTGATTCTGAAGGTCTCAGGCCTGACAACACAAGCTAGCTGAAATATAATTGGATAAAAACTCTACCATAATAAACAACATTGGAAGCCACTCAACTAAGTGGATTTAATATGACATAAAGAGAACAGAGAATAGAGAATAATTTTGTTTACATATTTATGAAAATAACATAAAATAAATTTACTTTTCTGAGCATGTTTGGGCCAGCAGAGAAGGTCTTGCTGGACCTGACGGCCCACCACTGAGTGACTCTATTAACGAAGTTCTATAACACACTTTGGTATGAAGGTGGATAAAAAGCTGGATATTGTGAGAAGAGGTCAACCCCTGTGCTAGCTAGCCTGTCCCAGCAGGAAAAGGGTTTGTCCGTCATTTCCAGACGAGCAACTATGAACGGTACCTGTGGCTCTCAGCTTCTGAGAAACGCTGCAAATTGGTGGCATCTTTACATCGCCTTTATATTTTTAATTTTTGACTGTATCTGTGAACTTAGTTTCCTACTCTTAATTGTGAATGCATGCTTATTGGTTTTAAATGCTCCTGAATTAAATGTTGCTTGACTAGCCTGTATTGAGGTGATGTTGTAATATGTAAGTGGGACGTCACTGAAGGCCTAAGCGTGAAATGCACGGCCCGCCACTGCCATCAACAAAACAAAATGAACAGAGGGCAAACGAGGAACTAAGGAGGTACAGTTGGGCTGACATCGCCATCTAGAGTGTTTCTTGAGAAAGGCCTTGTTTTTTGTTGTTTGGTCACAGTTTAAAACACTAGTTGTGAACACTTGGTGGACAGGGCTATTTGTAGTAAAACAAATTAAATGGAACGTTTCTGTTTTTGGTGCAAATTGATACAGCATATAGAGTGTCAACACACTCTTATTCTACATCTTAAAAGATTGTTTTAAACATAATTTATCTCATACAGGTACACAACATGCTTGACGTCTGTGTTTTCATAAAGTGACCTCTGTGACCTGGGCTTATACTTTGGCCTGACACTCTGCAGAGGTTAAACTTTAATACAGACTGAGTCAATATCTAAACTGGGTGAGCTGTTTACTCAGTGTTGTTTTTGTTGTAGCTACCTCACCAATCAATGAGCCCGTATTTCCGCACAGTGCTAAGAGATTGGCTGCTTTCGGTGCAGGCCACATTATCACATCATGTGGGTAATGGGATGTCTTTGCTTTGAACATTTAACACCAGCACTAGTCCGTGCTGCTGTTAGAGGCAATGCTTATAGACATTTAGAATTAAAACTAATAATTGAGGCTAATCTCGCCATGTGAACAGTCCATAGTCCAGACTCACAATACAAACACAACTGTTACATGTGCTGCGAGTTCAAAAGACCTTTCTTTAGTCATTCAGAGGCTGTGGAGCAGAGATATCAGGGGCTTGTTTAAACAATGTTTAAACTCCAGCCGACTGGTGTTTATCTAGGATTTCTCCAAATGTAGACCCTCTGCACCAAGAGTCCTCTGTGTCCAGAGTTATGCCTGTTCATTTCCTCAAGAATCCTGAAAAATGAAAATATTATAATATTTTTCAAATGCAACCCAAAAAAAAGTCCTGCAGGCTGATAATAAAAGTTTCTCTAAACTATTAGAAACACTGGAACAAAACTAAGCACATTCCTGGCTGGTGACCACAAAGAAATCGATTCTCCTCCTCCGCTGTGTTTGAGCACTGTTCAGGGAATGGAGATGCAAAATTGGTTTTATAGATGGAGTGATACAGGTTCTTTCCCTTGCTTTATTATTTTCAGTGCAGAATGTACAGTATGAACAGGATATACAATAAATTTGAGTGTTATGGACATGAATATGTACTTCAAAGGTTCAGTAGTGCAGGTCATACTAGAGATGGGGAGGGGTGGGGAATGTGTGGAGGTGTGTGGGGGGAGCAGGGGGGTCAGCGATGAGACAGCTATAGGGGAAAAGGCTGTTCCTGAATCTGCTGGTCTTAGTCCATAGGGTCTGGAAGCATCTGCCAGAGGGCAGTAGGGTAAACAGTTTGTAGGCAGGGTGAGAGGAGTCCTTGAGAATGCTGTGAGCTCATTGGAGACAGCGTTTCCTCTGGATGTCCTCAATAGCAGGAAGTGGAGTCCTGGTGATGCGTTGGGCAGTTTTCACCTTGCAGGGCCTTGCAGTCAGAAGCACTGCAGTTCCTGTACCAGACAGTGATGCACTTGGTCAGAATGCTCTCAATGACACAGCAGTAGAAGTTCACCAGGATGGCTGAAGATTGGTGGTTCTTCTTCAGTGTCCTCAGTAAGAAGAGACACAGGTGAGCCTTCCTGACCAGGTTGGAGGTGTTGGTGGTCCAGGACACATCTTCTGAGATGTTTCTCCCTCCTGAAGTCCACAATGACCTCCTTACCTCTGGATCTTGGACTTCCTGACAGACTGCTCCCAGAGGGTCAGAGTAGGGTCCCACATGTCTACAGCCCTCATCCTCAACACCGGCTCCCCACAGGGATGTGTGCTGAGCCCCCTACTCTACATTCTGTAGGGGGAGGTGGAGCGGCTCTGTGGGAGGTGTGGGGACAACAACCTGGTCCTCAACACCAACAAGACCAAGGAGCTGATCGTGGACTACAGGAGGAAAAAAACGGACATTCAGCCCCTGGACATCGGCGGGGACTGTGTGGAGAGGGTGGCTGCCTTCAAGTTTCTGGGCGTTACCATCAAGCAGGACCTGACTTGGAGTGCTAACACCACTGCTCTGGTGAAGAAGGCCCAGCAGAAACTGTACTTCCTCAGACTTCTTAAGAAAAACAACCTGAGCGAGAAACTGCTGGTGTCCTTCTAAAACAGTTTTTTAATCACCTTAAATGCTGCTGAAATTTGAGACTTTTTAGTGCAATATTTTTAACTTATTTTGTGCATTTTAGGGAGCTGTAATAGTGTGTTTTTAACTTATAACCTTAATCTTTTTTACCATTTTAAACAGTACTTTTATTTATTTACCTGCACCAATGGTTTGCATTCAATTTTGTTGAACAATGCACAGTGACAGTAAAGCTATTCTATTCTATTCTGAGGTTAATGTCCACACACCGTGCAGCCAGGTGCTGTACCTCCACCCTGTAGGCTGTCTCATTGTTGTTGCTGATAAGACCAATCATCCCGCCATCTGCAAACTTGATGATGGAGTTGAAGTCATGCACAGGTCTGCAGTCATGAGTGAAAAGAGAGTAGAGGAGAGGGCTCAGTTCACAGTCTGTGGTACGCCAGTGTTGAGAGTGATGGAGGCGGAGTGGGTGTTGTCTAACCTAACATGAGTTGATGCCCAAGTCTCCAAGTTTGGTGGTTAACTTGGAGGGGATGACAGTGTTGAATGCTGAACTGAAGTCCACAAACTGCATTCTAGCGTATGTATTGTTATTGCACAAGTGTGTGAGTACAGAGTGCAACGCTGTGAAGATGCTACTCTGTACTCCTATTCCTGCGGTATTAGTGGGGGTCCAGTGTGGGTGGAAGGAAGGTCTTTAGGTGTGCCTGGACCAGTCGCTCGAAGAACTTCATGATGATGGGTGTGAGTGCTACAGGGCGTTAGTCATTCAGCAACAATGGAGGTGGTTTTGAGACATGTTGGCACAGCTGCTTGGGCGAGGGGCAGGTTGAAAATGTCTGTGAAAACCCAGGCGAGCTGTCCAGCACATGCCCTGAGCATGCGTCCAGGAATGCCGTCAGGGCCAGCAGCCTTGCATGCGTTGATTCGGCTCAGTGCAGAGTGGAGTAGTGGAGAGTGAGGGGCTGGAGGTCTGTGGAGGGTGTGGGTCTGGTAGATGTCACCTGGTTGTCCCGGTCGAATCGAAAATAGAAGTCATTTAGCTCGTTGAGAAAGGAGACATCTGTGGATGTTAGGGTGGAGCTGCTGGGCTTGTAGTCACTGATGGCCATGGATGCCCTGCCACATGCATCGGGGGTCTGGCAAGACTTAGTGATATAAGTATTAATTATAACTTCCAACGGGTTTTATTCAACAAGGCTTGTCCTATTAATGACTAAAACAGACTGGATTATTGCTCTTTGCTTTAATTTCCAGCAGCCACATACAGTTATATATGAAGCTTGAATTTCTATTCTGACAACAAGCACTTTGTATTCTGCTATTCTATAAATCTCAGCCTTTGCACACTTACAAAAAAAATTGTTCAATACACTTCCTTTGTGCACACAATGAAAGCTTGTGAGCTCTACATTGCTCCTGTGCTGTTACTGAGTCAATGAAACCATCTGCAATGATACAGTGTGGCCAGAAATTGATTCCTGTGCATCTTTAGGTGGCCTTCTGCAGACTAAACAGATACGTCCAAATAATGTGTGCAGAAAAATTCACATTGCATCAACATCACTTAAACTGCTTTAATCTTAATTTGCAAATGACACAAGATTGAGCCCTCTGAACTGCACACAGACCTCTTAAAAGTTTACAAACTGCAGCTCTTTTTGTTTCTTAGAGCTGACCTGGGTTTAATTTGCATATAAAGACCAAACATACTCACACATTCATACACCAGTGCCTACAGACACTGGGGGTAAGGACACAATGACAGTATGAACTGGAGGGAGTGGGAATTGAACCACCAACCTTTTGGTTACTGGATGCCTGCTCTACCTACAGAGCCACTGTGCCCCGAAGAGATAAGAACTACATATCAGCAGTTGTCTTTTGTCATGTCAAGGGCTTGGTGTTAACCTTGGCATCTCTAGTTTTTGCTGTGTAGGACTAATACAGCCCATTACTTTCCTCTCACTTTGAAAAAAAAAAAACATTCTCAAGCTTCAGTTTGTCTTGACTCAGGGATGAATTCAATAAAAATCCTCTCAGACGGATCACAGATGGGTACAATGGTGCACTTGCATCAGGTTGTTACGCATGAGTGGGTAAGGCCATAGATTCGAAATCCATTGGGTTGTCCCTGCACGGTTGAATCCTGCCAACAATGCATTTGCTGAGGGAGAGAAGGTTTTCTCAAGGTTTTGTCTCCCAAAAGTCATTACCAACATGCCCAGTGTATGTCATCTTCTTGTGCCTTATCCTTCAGAGTTCCTCATGCTTTCAGTGCGTTTGTGGGTTTGATTAAAAAAATAAAAAATAAAAATCAGTTCAGTTTATTTCAGTTTATTTTGGTCATTGAAAGTTAAATTGGGAATAATACAATACTTTCACTAAATCTGAAGCATTGACCAAAACTTATTGTGCCTACCCCTTTTAACATTCAAATTAAAATGACCAAGAAAGGTTAATACTACTGATCATAACAAAACAAGACAGAAAAAAACTTGTAGAGTGGTGCTACAAGAGCTGCTTAAAGCCTATTACTTGAAAAACCAATGTCTGTGGCTCTGAAATGAATTAATGTGTGAGTGTGCTTTGTGGTGGAGGACGTAGGTGCAGCATGGCCGCCACGTCTTTGTCATTGTGCCCAAGGGCAGCTGTTGTGACAGAGGTAGCCTACCACTACATTGTATAACTGTGGAGTGAAGTGTAAAGTGCTTTGAGTGCTTTGAAAAGCGCTATATAAAATCAAATCCAGTATTATTAATATGAACTTTGTGAGAAGTAAACCGCCGTCTCCTTTACCAACCAGGGAGAAACATAGAGATTGTGGTTTATACAAATATCTGAGGGTTTACATTAATGATAAACAGAACTGATGTTATCTGTCACTGATGCTGTTCCAAGACAAGGACATAGCAGACTGTCCCTCTCAAGGCCTTGTTCCTTTGATGTGTGTTAACTGTAGACATTCTGTCAGTCTTTGGTGGCATCGGTACTGGTCAGGAACATGAACATGAACAAGGTCAGTGATGACCAAATCTGTTGTTGTAGTGTTACTGGATACAGAGAGGAGGATAGTGGATGAAATCAGTTCCATCCTCAACAATCCCAACCAGAACCAGTGACACTGTATTTTTATAAAAGATGGCTATAAGTGTCACGAACTACAAGCTATGTACATGCTTTTTGCTTAAACCAGCTTATCCCAAAGATTTTAGATTTAAATGACACAATTCAACCTGAATTTTGTCATTCATCCAGGTCATTGTATGCTCCAGTAGTCTTACAGTGGGCATGTGACAGAATAAAAAAGCCCATATTGGCTTTGACAACAGCAGAGCATATCAGAGCCATGCTGCAATTGTGGCTGTTAAACATTGCATTAACACGGAGATGCCTTCATCATACACGTTTTACTGGTGCAGAGCAGTCTCTGCTACAACCCTGGACAGTTAACTTTCACAGGTGTCATTTCATCCAAAAATGTTTTTTTAAATAACTTTCTTCACACTATCAAATATGATATTCCCAAATAAATCGGTATTTATAACTTTGACTTTTGTCTGTTCCATAGAGTGGGAGAGGGATAGCAATCATGTTTTCTTTCTGACTGCAGCTAAAGTAGACATCAATGCTAGCATCCATCCTCATTCAACCTTTTAGCGGAGGTCACTTATTTTATTTAGGCATAAAATGGAAATAAGTACACTAAAATAACTCAAAGTACGGAGTAAAATGGTTAGCTCAAAGCAGTTATTAAGCCATATGTTTTTTGTAGACACTTTTTTAAAATAATTGTGCTTTTTATGGTCAGTGACAGTGAACCCTGATATCACCTTGAGACTGTAGTATAGAGTAAAACTACGGAACATCCCCTCAAGGACTTTAATCAAATCAAAGTTTCTTTTGATAAGCCACGTTAGTCATGATTAAAAAGACACCCCATAACCTTTTTTCGTAAAACGTTATGAGGGTTATAGTTGTTAAAGTATTCCAGATCAGGGATCCCGGCAGCACTGAAATGAGCCATTCAGTACCAAGTTTCTTTTTCATTCCTCACTCTTTTGTACACATAAGGGCAAAATATTTGATTGGGCTTTGCACTCAGTCAGAAAGACTTTTCATGAACATTCACAGTAGCTTTATTAAGTCAGTTAAGGAGTTTGTTAATAGTCTACATTGTAGTGACAGCTCCTGTGTGGGCAGACATGTTAGCCTCACTAAAGTCTCATCTGTGAAAAGCTATTGTAGCAGTTGCTTGGGCTAGTAAATGTTAAACTTGGTTATTAGGTTCTGAGGGGTAGAGAGAATGATAAAGACATGGTTGTAAACAGCCGGCAGATTTATTAAAATTTGAAAACAGACAATAGCTCAATAGAATGTGAAATATACCACAACATTGAGGTAGAGCTTTTTTGAGAAATTAATCAAAAAAGAAAACTGCACTGTTAGCCTTTGCTGTAATTTTTACAGTAAATTACCACAAAATACCCAATTTCCCGCGATGTCCACTTTTGTAACCGTCCTGATGACGTATATTACACCTCGCTGTCAGGTGTAAGTCAGGTTCTTGTTGTGCCTTATGGTCGAGCCGCGAGTGAACGGAGAACGCTAGTGAGACTTACACAAGTATTACTCTGTTGTTAATGGTATTACTTTATTTAGCAGCATTTTGGCTATTAAACATCTGATATAAGATACATAAAAAGAGAGATTTGGCGACAGACAACTCTTTTTATGTTTCTTTTCTTGTACTTCGTGTGAAGAACGTGTTTAAACATAAGCACTTCTTAGCACACTTTAGCTAGCTAGGGTTAATTCTGAAGGATTGAAGATGGCAGGTCTTTTTGTTTTATTCTCATTGCGGTTAAAAATGTGATTTTATGTGTTTAGTTCTGTCTGTCAGACCAGTAGGTGTGCTGACAATCAATCAACAAGCAACGCTTTGATAGCTCTCATTTTTAAATTTACCCTCCAATACTGTGGAGCGGTTGTGCCATACATTTCGGTTGTGCTACTGGTCTATTCATCCAAAGGAAAGACAAGTGTAATCCTACTCTGACACAAAATTAAGTATGTTTGAGAAAATTAAAAGGTTTGTTGGTGTTTTTTAAATTTTTATTCGGGTTTAAAATTACACTGAGGCTGTCTGTTTGCTCCGGATTGGCGCCGATTTAGCCTATGTTTCAATTAGAATAGTTTCTATTTGTTTTAAAATACAACTGTTTTTTCACCTGAGCATGTGAGTTCATTATTAGAATCAGTTCTCTTATGTACATTTTTTTTATTAAACTCTAGCTCCCTTTTAGCTCCCCCTTTTTGTATGTAATGAATGATTACCAACAAATACAGCTATATTTAGGTGTAAATTTTGCAGCATTTGTATTTCAGGGCTAATACAGTTTTGTAGTCATGTGAAGTCCCATCAACACACAGCCAATTACAGGTTTACATGTGGAGTAGTGCAATGCCCTGCTTCCTTCAGAACATTTTCTGCATTCAGATCTTATATGCACAGGAACCACCACAGGGCTCAAACCAAACACACACACTTTATTGGTAGTGTTGCTTGTGGGCTTCCCACATGTTCTTATGTGCAGATAATTTTTCTATTTTATGCAGTCACCTGTGACTTCATATCAAAAATGGCAAGAAAGTCCCCTGTCCCTTTAACGACTGCCACAAATACTTCAGGGTGAGGTCATCCTTTATCACACACATATCCAGGAGACACATGCACACAGCAACACCTCAGTTTTCAGTTCAGTCTGAAAGTATGGGCTGTTCTACACAGCTCCCCGAGGAGAATGCAGTTCCGACTTTAAGTAATCCACAAGAGAAGCAATGTGGTGATAGAAACTCAATTTTGCATAGCATGGCTCTTTTTTTTTAAAATTGCAAGCAAAAATGTTATTGCCAGCAAGCCACATACAGCTCATTCTTGATTGATTAAGGATGTTCATAGCTCCAGCATGTTAGATTTTAACAAAAAGTTCAAAAAATTGATGAGGTCAGTAAAGAGGATCTCTTTACTGTATACAGCGAGGGATTATTAAGATCGGACAAAACAAGGAAGATGTTTCACAAACAGTATTTCGACTGCATTGAGCCCACCCAGATATATCTAGGAACTGATGCTAGTGGCAAAGAATGTTTTTGTCAGTATGTTACCATTAAAGAAACATTGAAATCTCTGTTTAGACAGCCAAGTGTCAGAGAACAATATCACCAGTCCAAAACCCGTGCCTCTAGTAGCATGGTTTTGGAAGATGTAGCTGATGGGACAAATGTAAATGCTTTACTAAAAGACTTCTTGTTCATTGTCTGTTATTCTCTACCAGGACTCATTTGAAGTTGTAAATCCACTGGACTCTGGAAGGAAGAAGCACAAGATTTTGGGAGTTTACATGAGTCTTGGTGAGTTTCACCCATACAACCGTTCTTCTGTAGATCCCATACTTGTGTTGCTGTGCAGAGAAAATTATTTTAAGATCTTTGGTCAGGAGAAAGTGTTCTCTTGCATTATCTCAGATCTTAAAGATTTAGAAGATACAGGTGTTGAAACAGATGGAGAAACACTTAAAGCTGCCTTAATTGCTCTCTGTGGAGATAATCTTGGGTCACACTCTGTAGGCGGCTTCACAGAACATTTCAGTACCAGTATCCATTTTAGTAGATACTGCCTGATTGAAAGAAGTGACTTTGTAAAGACATCTTTAAAGCTTGGTCCAAAAAGAACAGCCAGTGACCACAAAGAGACTGTACAGCAGCTGTCTAGGACATCCTACAAGGAGTAAAGTTTGACTCACCTTTCAAGTCCTTGAAACATTTTCATGTCTGCACAGGACTTCCCCCATGTTTGGGTCATGATTTATTTGAAGGTGTAGTCTCTAATGACGTGGCTCTGTATATTCAACATCTGGTGACACAGGAAAAGCATTTCACTTACGCACAACTAAACCGGGCAATCACACAGTTTAAATACTCCGGAAATTATAGTCTAAGCAAACCATGTGAGCTAAAAGAGGACGGCAAAAAGCTTGCTGGTTCTGTAGCGCAAAATTGGTGCCTGCTGCAACTATTGCCAGTGCTTGTAAGTGACTGGCTAAAACAGCCAACGGATAGTCAGGTATAGCAACTGTGCCTACATACAAGTTCTAGTGTAGTCCTGTGTTAGTCCTGTGTATAGTTCTGGTGTAGTCCTGGTTTAGTCCTGTGTATAGTTCTGGTGTAGTCCTGGTTTAGTCCTGTGTATAGTTCTGGTGTAGTCCTGGTTTAGTCCTGTGTGTGGTCCTGGTGTAGTCCTGGTTTAGTCCTGTATATAGATCTGATGCAGTCCTGTATGAAGTCCTGGTTTAGTTCTGGTGTAGTCCTGGTATAGTGCTGTATACAGTTCTGGTGCAGTCCTGGTATAGGAGTTGTTTTTTTCTTATTTAATCATAAATAATTGTAGGAGTTGACGCATGTTACATAAAATAAAAAACTGTAAATATTTTTGTACATATCTGTAAATAGTTCCTTTAAAAATGTATTTTTTGTGTGGTGGTGTCAACTCCTAACACACCACAGCAACCGGCAAGCAACCTTTCACCCACCTTCCTAGAAGCTTGTCCTATCTCCACACAAGCTGATCAGCTTCCTTCCACACCACTTGATCGAAGGAATTGAGAATTTTTCAATTCCTATGCCAGTGAGACTTTCTCAAGCCATGGCAAGAGGTGCCTTGGCTCATCCAGAAGATAGGAGATGCATGATTCGCTCTGTTGTGAATGCAATGGAAGTGCACTGCCCTAATCCAAACAAAGCAGCTTGTACAGCAAAAACAATTGTGTCTAAGTATCCTGCTACCTTTGCCGACAAGACTGAAGACGGTAAGCTGTTAGGATGCGGCTATTATTCTCTTCAGTAGCAGCTAAAAACAAGGGTAGAACATGTTAACAGAGGCAATGTCAGCAACAGAATCCGGCAGCCAAGGAAAAGGCCTTAGGATGAAAATGATGCTGATGCAGCTGTAAATAAAAAAGGGAGAATCAACATGGACAGTTATGGCTGCATCAATTGGCAACCCACAACTCTATCTGATGGAGAAACCTCAGACTCCTTGGAAACAAAAAGACAAACTATGTCATCTGTCTATAGATCCGAAGGACCTAAAGCTATTGAGGTGACAGATATGAATGACTATATTACCTTGACATACATTTACCAGACACACCTGATTAACTCTTGGCCTGCACCCACCTTGTGCGAAATTCAAGGACAATGGCCATTTCTCTTTACAAAAAGAGGCCTCTGCAGTAATTTTAACACACTCACAGGTGTTGAGGTTGACACACGTTTCAATGAACCACTTCTCATGAAGGGAAGGAGAATTTTGAACTTTTTTCAAAGCCAGAGGCTAAAGTGGAGACATTGGGAGTCTGCTGGATGAGTGCGACGGCACAGAGATGAACAACAATCAGATCGCCACAAGTGCCATCCTTTTGTTAATTAATTACTTTCAAGAAAAGGAGGATTCAATCTTCATTTTGGTTGATGTAATAATCTTTTCATTTTCATTCCTAAATTTCAAACACAAATGTAAATTTTTATTTTGATTTGTGCAATTAATTAAGTATTTTATGAGCCTTCACAGCTGCATGACTTTGCAAGTGCCTTTGCTGTATTCTTTGCAGCATATTGTTATGTTTTTAACTTGAAGTATCAAGAATCAGCATCCACCACACTGGAGATGATACAAAGGTAGGGTATTTACAACACACACATTTATAAATAAAAATGAATTAAATTAATCACTGTTTTAATTGTAGATGTTTGATAAGATTGCTGTGTCCTGTATAAAGTCTTGGTTTAGTCCTGCATGGAATCCTGACATAGTCCTGGTTTAGTCCTGTATATAGTCCGGGTTTAGTCCTGTATATAGTCCTGGTTTAGTCCTGGTATAGTCCTGTATATAGTCCTGGTTTGGTTCTGTATGAAGTCCTGGTGCAGTCCTGTATGAAGTCCTGGTTTAGTCCTGGTTTAGTCCTCTATAGAGTCTTGGTTTAATCCTGTATATAGTCCTGGTTTAGTCCTGTATGAAGTCCTGGTTTAGTCCTGTATGAAGTCCTGGTTTAGTCCTGGTTTGGTCCTGTATGAAGTCCTGGTTTAGTCCTGTATGAAGTCCTGGTTTAATCCTGTATATAGTCCTGGTTTGGCCCTGTATGAAGTCCTGGTAAAATGCTGTGTCAGGATCCTTGTCTTTTCCCTGTGTTTCTCTGTCTTGTCTCCCCCTCCCTCCTGTGTATTTCTGTGTGTTTGTCTGGAGCTGGGCGGAGAGTTTTGTGTGCCTGGTCTGCCACTTCCACAAGCCCCACCTTCTACTCACCTGCAGCCAATTCTTCAATCAACACCCACACCTTCAGCAGCATAAAGACCTGGTTCATTTCTCCACACACTGTCCGATTGTCAGTTGCCCACCGTGGTATATTGACTGTTTGACTCTATGCTATTTTTTGGATTTTGGACCTTGTAATCAGTTTGTCTCTTGTTTTTCCAGACCCTGATTTTTGGATTATGCTCTACTCCAGCCACCTTCTTCTGCCTCTATTATTTAATAAATCAGTAAAAACCATTTCAGTCTGCATTTTTGATCCACTAGCCTCAGTTGTAATAACAGTATGAAATCCTGGTTTAGTCCTGTATGAAGTCCTGGTTTAGTCCTGTATATAGTCCTGGTTTAGTCCAAAAAAAACCCCTGGTTTAGTCCTTTATGAAGTCCTGGTTTAGTCCTGTATATAGTCCTGGTTTAGTGTTGTATATAGTCCTGGTATAGTCCCATATGAAGTCCTGGTTTTGTCTTGTGTTTGTCCTGTATTTAGTTCTGGTTTTGTCCTGGTTTAGTCCTGATATAGTCCTGTTTAGTCCTGTATATAGTCCTCGTTTAATCCCGTAGATAGTCCTGGTTTAGTCCTGTATATAGTCCTCATTTAATCCTGTATATAGTCATGGTGCAGTCCTGAATCCGGTTGCCACGGAAAAGTTGTAAGGTACGGGCTACACCATAGAAACATACACAATAAATAGTTTCTCATTTACCAAGCAGAAGCGTCTTGTAGAAGCCTTCGAGGTCTTTGTGTTTGCTCATGTTCTTCGAAACCGGAGTAGCAGTCCAAGGAAACAGAGGCGCCGACGAGGAGCAGACACGGGGGTGAGTCGAGGCCAGGCGGAAGAGTCGTTACCGGGAGAGCAGGACGATGCCAAGGATGCCGAGGCAGAGCGCGTGGTAAGAGACGGAAGGCAGGTGAGTTTAGCAGATGAGCTGCAGCTGCAGCAGCGGGTGAACGTGGAGGGGTGAACTGGTGGGAGTGGCTGGCAGGTAGAGAGGGGCAGAAGTGAGAGAGTACTGGGGCAGAGGAATCGGAGGAGAGCCAGGGAAGATGAAACTGTGACAGTAAAAATACAATAAAAGATCTAACAGTGTGTCCTTCGTGTTTAAATCCTTACATGTCTGATGTTAGGTGTGTTTTAGAAAGTCTCTTCAAGTCTCTTAACCTTATAGTCTGCACAGACAGTACAGAACAATGAATAATTTAATCATAAATTGTGATTTTCTAATGTAATGAGTTCTCATCAAATGTTCAGAATCCATTTTTACTTTGTTTTAAAATGATTTCCTAATTTGAAATGCATTGCTTTAGAACATTGCATAAAAAGATATGAATTAATCAATTTTTAAGTTAATTAAATTATTCTCATTTAATCAGGTTAGTAATGAGGTAATACACAAATAAAACAACAGTGCAACAAATTGACAATAAAACTCAACTGTAAAGTGCATCTGGTGTTTCCAAACCAGAGACACTACCAGGAGAGGACCTTTTTTTTTTTTTTTTTTTTTTGCAAGATCTGGCAAAGAGAATGCACTTCCTGGCTAATACCTACATGACAAGCCTTCTCTCTGGCCAATGGATTTTCATCTTTATATGAGAAAACATAATCCACTAGGGATCCTGTTTTCGTTATTTGTATTGATAATGAAAATTGGAAAACAAACAACCAGCCAAATCATATGACTAGATGTTTAATATAGTGGTATGTAGGTACTGCTATCCTAGTGGCTTTACCAAGAGTTAAAGAAAAACTAAGCCTAGGACTGGGCAATATATCGATATTAAAGATATATCGATATAATTTTAAACTAGATATAAATTTTGTCATATCGTTTTGTATTGATATTCCTCCCGTTTTTTTACTTGCATTTCACTTGTTTTTCTTACATCTTTTCCTCTATCTGGCTCATGTACAAAAACAGACAAGTGAGGTCGCAAAATGTGTTCACGCACTGTGTTCCTTATGAAAGAAGTGAAAAGTGGCGCAACATGACCAAATCTGTAGTCTGTCATTTAGCCGCAGACATGGCGCCTATTATAACAGTGGAGCGGCCCGGGTTTATACACATGCTAAAAACTTTTGACCTGAGATAAAACTTGCCTAGCGGCCATTACTTTGCCAAAGAGCTTCCACGACTACATACATCAGAGTGAGAGCAGCTCGCAGCTCATTTGGAAAAAGTTTCAAACTATGTCTTGATGACTCATTTGTGGAGCAGCAGGACATTGGAGCCCTACATGTGCGTGACAATCCATTTCATTCTAGACTGGGAGATAAACAGCGTGTGCCTGCAAACTATCTACTTTCCCCAGGATCATACAGAGGAAAACATTGTAGAGGTACTCAAAGATGTCATCACTGCTTGGAAACTCAATCCACGGGGTGATTGGGGGAAAGGGTAATTGCCAAAGTGTTATCAGCTGTCAAGAAAACAATATATATTAAGACAACCAACCAATCATGACTTATTTGAATGATACATACTCAAACCCATCCACCAGTGAGTTGCTTGACATAGCCTCATTTGTAGACCCACTGTTTAGGGCAAAATACAACCAGAGTGGGAGTATGGAAGCACTGAAACAGAGAGAGAAGCAGAGCTTTTTTTTCGTGACCAAGTTAGCTCTAAAGGTAGGGCTTTTGATCAGTCTGCACAAGAGAGAGGTACCTGCACTGGCTGTGTCACGTAGAATTAAAAGGAAAAAAACACTAGCTAGCTTTTTTACACAAGACCCTACTCTCACCACTCCTTTCACAACACAAGAGGCCACTGAAAATGAACTCTGCAGTTATCTACAGTCAGTTTGTATTGAAAGTGAGGCAGATCCTCTAAAATGGTGGAAAGAACATGAGGTTGCCTATCGAGCACTGAGTTGCCTGACCAAAAAGTACCTTTGTGTGCCAGCCACTAGCTCCCCTTCCGAAAGAATTTTCAGTTGTAGTGGCAACGTTGTGACCTGTCACAGGTCTCTTAACCATGACACTGTTGACAAGCTTGTTTTCCTGGCTCAGAATCTTAGGATTTAGTGTAGACTCATTGTTTTGTTTTGTTCTGATTGATTAATCAGCCTGTGTTTGCACAATACCCCAAATGTGTGAAATGTTTGTGAGGCGTGCGATTAAGCATAAAGCACTTTATTTAAAAAATACTTTGCATAAAGAGCCAGAAGTTAATATTTTTGTTTTGTCTTTTGTTTACATACCTTAAACTGCATATTCACCTTTGTGTATAATTTGCACAATACTATGTTTGTCAGGGATTCATTATAGAAAACCACTTTGTTTTGAATAAAAAACCTAGTATAGAATATATTTGTACTTACTTTTGTTTATATTCTGGCAAGTCCAAATGGTCTATTTTTTTCAAATACCTTTTATTATAATTGATGGTAAGTGACAAAGTGCACTAATAAAAGTTACCTTCTGAGATTTGACACATAAGACATTGTTGATGAAGCTGTTTTTGTTCCTTACTTTATGGGGTAAAGATAACAAGATATATATATTGTATATCAAGATATAGCCAAATATATCGAGATATAATTTTTAGTTCATATCGGCCAGCCCTAACTGTGCTCCTGCCGCCTGCAGTTCACCTCAGAGCAGAGGGTGCTCACAGCTTTGGCTACTTGCACCGCTCTCCTCTCAGCTTCTCTTGGACAACTAACCCTATCAACCAGATCTCCAGCGGATTAGTTCAGGAAAGGGCCCACCCACTGTCCCCAGAGTTGATGAGCAGAGGAGTCTCGTGCATCAGAAATTGCTGTGTGAAAATGCGGGAATGAAGACTTTTTATTAAGCAATTTTTATTTTTTATTTTATGTATTATCTTTATTTTATTTTCGTCTTTTGCATTATGTGTATTATAAAACAATACAATTAATTATTGAATGAAACAATGAAAATGTGTTGATCTACTTCTCTGTAACCTAAAAATACAAATAAAAATTTATCACAAAAAAAAAGATCCAAGACTTTTTTTTAATATACACAAAAGGCCTATTTCTCTCAAATATTGTTCACAAATCTGTCTAAATCTGTGTTAGTGAGCACTTCCCTGCCGAGATAATCTATCCACCACACAGGTGTGGCATATCAAGATGCTGATTATACAGCATGATTATTACATAGGTGTGCCTTAGGCTGACCACAATAAAAGGCCACTCTAAAATGTGCAGTTTTATCACACAGCACAATGTCACAGATGTCACAAGTTTTAAGGGAGCGTGCAATTGGCATGTTGACTGCAGGAATGTCTACCAGAGCTGTTGCCCATGAATTGAATGTTTATTTCTCTACCATAAGGCGTTTCAGAGAATTTGGCTGTACATCCAACCTTATAACCACACCAGCCCAGGACCTCCACATCCAGCATCTCCACCTCCAAGATCATCTGAGACCAGCTGGACAGCTGCTGCAATAATCGATTTGCGTAACCAAAGAATTTCTGCACACACTGTCAGAAACCGTCTCAGGGAAGCTGATCTGCATGCTCGTCGTCCTCATCGGGGTCTCGACCTGACTGCAGTTCGTCTTCGTAACCGACTTGAGTGGGCAAATGAGTACTTTCGATGGCGTCTGGCACTTTGGAGGGTTGTTAAGGGCTGTACAGAGCAGATGGCAGACAGCGCACCGTGTATGGCGTCATGTGGGTGAACGATTTGCTGATGTCAACGTCGTTGATCGAGTGATACAGAAATAGGAATCGATGTGAAGGAAATGTGTTGCACTGCGTGAGGCAAATGATGGCCACACCAGATACTGTTTTCAGACTCGCCCAGGCCCCCCCAATACAGTAAAACTGCACATTTTAGAGTGGCCTTTTATTGTGACCAGCCTAAGGCACACCTGTGTAATAAGTATGCCATCTAATCAGCATCTTGATATGGCATACCTGTGAGGTGGATGGATTATGTCAGAAAAAGGAGAAGTGCTCACTAACAGATTTTTGTTAACAATACTTGAGAGAAATAGGCCTTTTGTGTACATAGAAAAACTCTTACATCTTTGAATTCAGCTCATGAAAAATGGGAGCAAAAACAAAAGTGTTGCGTTTATATTTTTGTTCAGTGGATTTCGCAACATGTCGCAATACTTCTGGGGATCTTGCGAACAAATATCTGCAGTTATCTGCAGTCAGTTTGTATTGAAAGTGAGGCAGATCCTCTGAAATGGTGGAAAGAACATGAGGTGCCTATCCAACACTGAGTTGCCTTTGAAATTGGTGCAGACTTTAATATTCAGAAAGCTGAGAATAAACTAAAAAACAGTCTAATGTCCACTGCAGCAACTGTATCTCCAACCTCACATTACTACACACCAAGATTTTTCAACTTCTTTTATTTTTAGCAAGGCATCCAATTTTCTAAAAGTTTCAAGTACAATTTATCTCAAATAGAAACATCACTTTTGTTGCTCTTGTGTGACATCACTGTAAAAGATGTCATCTTCTGGGCCCAGCAGAGTGGAAATACGAGCCTCATAAGGGTTACAGTCTCATCCTGCTCCTCAACACGCAAGATTAAATCTGACAGAGGCTCATCTCTTGGGGCTGCGCTGCACTTTGAGTCCCACCCCTCACCCCTCACTGACCCCACCCCTCACTGAAACTGTGTCATAAATAGAGACTAATAGATAAGTGAAATAAAATGGTAGTCACAGCCGAACGGCTTTATTTACTTTCAGTTGTTCGCAGCAAAAGTAGAATGACATTCACAATTGATCCATAAGCTGAGGTCAAGATAAACCAATAGCTGCACAGTGACATGTCCAGAACAAACACCCTAATATGTATACTGTGGAAGGACAGTTTTTTTGTGATGACTCCTGACAATCATTTCATGAATAAAATACTGAACATTGGCTCATCCTGTGTCAGTCACAAACATGTGACAGAGACAGAGGTCAACACTGAGCCTCATTTGGGATGGACTAAACAAAAAGACTTTAAGTTGACTGCCCCTTTCACAAGATCCCCGTGGTTTGAAAAGTCAGACAAAAATATGAATGATGTGTTTTAATAAATTAAAAAGAAATATATATCACATACACTCATAGCATATAATATAGAAAATGCATGTTTATTTGTTGAAAAATGACATCAGAAGACTGTAACTCAGTACGCATCTTCCCCATCTCTGTTGTTGTAATACATTCATGTAGAAATGTTTCTATATTTATAGAATACGGTTAAGATTATTGGTGAAAATCGCACAAGCCTCTGATTGTGTTTAGTTTCAGCTTAATTAGCTTGACTGAACACAAAATTAACAAACAAATGAGCCAACACCTTTGACAGTAAATGTTTTTTATATTGAAACTACAGTTTTTTAAACATGTAAAGAACTAACTAACTAACCCTAACCCTAACCAAACAGTAACAAATGAATTCAATTCAATTGTATTTATATAGCTCAGTATCTCAACAACAATTGTGTCCAAGGGCTGAACAAATACAAAAGACAGTAAATATACAAACAAGATGAACTAGACAACACCCCCTGTCCTTAGACCCTCCATCAGGGTAAGGAAAAACTCAAAAAACCCAGTCTGGGAAAAAGAGAAACCTCAGGGAGAACCACAGAAGGAGGGATCCACTTCTAGGACGGACAGGCCATGCAATAGATGTGTTCAGGCAGTCACTGACAATGTAATATGCACAATAAATGAAAAAGTAATATGGATTTAGTCTAGGGGTGCTCCAATCAAAGGCCACCGATCATGATTGGCCTATAATGGCTAAAAATAGTGTGATCGGCGATTGCCTAGAATGGCCGATCAGCAGGGCCTTTAAAGTGACGTAAAACACACAAGACTTACACTTGTTTAGGAAATCCCCCATGCAGGAAAGCAACCAACAACATAAAACACCATGAACCTCATTACATATTTGAAGGCAAGTCACGTCAACGAATATGAGGAGTTTTCAAAGCTAGCTATCCCTAAGACCGAGCAGAGCAGAACTGGCGCCCTCACGCAGCTCTCGTTGTCACAGTATGGCAAGGACAGTAAGAAACAAAGAGAAATATCAACTAAAATAATGTAATTTACATATCTTGACCATCAGCCATTATCCGTTGTTTTCCTTTCTGGATCTGCGCTACACTTTACATATTTACTTTAAATATTTTACACATGTTTACCTGCCACAGCTATACTAAACGGTGAATATGCACATTAAAAGACTCAAAATGACATCAATGCTATCAGCTTTACAAGTGATATTTGGAGTTCAAGTTTATGCACCATGTCCCTGCTATGCCTGCGCACTTCAAGTTACAAAAAGTTGCTCTGCACTCTGGGGAGTTCTCAGGCTCTCAGTTTGCAGAGGCTCTCATCACTGCATTTAGCGACATTGGCTTTTAATTTTAAGTTTTCTATTGGATTAAGGTCCGGGGATTGTGCTGGACACTCCATAACGTCAATCTTGTTGGTCTGGAACCACAACACTGCTCACATACTGCTGTGTTTGGGGTCATTGTCTTGAAACACACATTTCAGGGGCATTTTCTCTTCAGCAAAAGGAACCTTGACTTCTTCAAGTATTTGGATGTATTCAAAGTGATCCATGATCCCTGTGTGCGATAAATAGACCCAACACCAATATCATGATGCTTGCACCAACAGGACAGTGAAGTGCGGTGGCGCATGGTGGTTCCAGACCAAGAGACAGAAAGGGCTAAAACAAAAAAGGATCTAATCTAAAGTTTATTTTCACTCAGAGGGTAATGCTCACTGCTGCCGCTGTTTTCTGTTGTTTTGTCTTGGTTAATAAAATAAAACTACATACAGTACTAAGACAAAAAAAGTATTAAAATCATAAATTGTCTGAAAAATGAAAAAAATTTAGATTTTATTTTTTAGCCATATCGCCCAGCCCTACTTTTAGTTAAGACCAATGGAAAAAATGCAGTTTTACAAGCTTTGTTTATGTATGTTTTAAATGACAGATCTTGGTTAAATATAACTCCTAGATTCCTGACAGTTGAATCGGAAGCTACGCAAACAAAATCCAATTATCCATTTATTATTTGGTCTGATAGTGTGTCTTTTAGATTTCTGGGGCCCACTATAATCAACTCTGTGTTATCTGGGTTTAGTAGAAGATAATTTAATGTAATCCAGGTCCTTTAGTCTTTCACACAGGATTCTTGTCTAATGTAGATTAGAAGCATGTGAAGCATATCTTATGTAGATTATGGGACCTAATACTTAGCCCTGTGGTACTCCATAGCTAACTACTGTGCACACTGATGATTGCCCATTAACTAACAAATTGCTATCTGTCTGTTAGATAAGATTTAAACCAGTAGAGAGCTGATCCTCTAATGCCAATGTCAGACTTCAAGATGGCAGCATGCATAGACCCAGCGGTTCAGTGCTCTCCTTTTCGGTGTTTTGTATGGCTGGTTTGGTATGTGTTGTTACTAGTCTGGAGTACATTCTGCTGGGTGAACAGCATCTACAGCCGGCATGAGCTCCTAAAGATAGGACTACAGAGCAAACAAGCGGTTACAGCTGACTTTTCCCGCTCCCACGACATGCCGGTGGATATAGCCAGGGCCCCAGGCTCTCCGTGGATTACCATCCCCACAGGGAGGATGCGAAGGAAGCACTGGGACAGAAGGCAAAAGCGGGGCAGTTGGGCTGGCATGCTGGTGAGGCTGCGTAAGAACCCGAACAAACCACCGCTCCCTACCATCTTTCTTGCCAACATAAGATCCCTTGCCAACAAAATGGATGAACTGAGGCTTCAGGCAGCAACAAAAACGCTCATCAAGGCCTGCTGCATTTTGTTTATCACCGAGACCTTGCTTCATTCATCCATACCAGCTATCGAGCAAGCAGGCCGCACTGTACACCACCACGACAGGAGTAGGGACTCTGGTAAGAGCAAAGGAGGGGGGTTGTGGATATATGTCAACAACAGCTGGTGTACTAACTCTAAGACTGTAGACAGTCACTGCTCCTCTGACCTGGAGTACGTGACTGTTAAATGCAGACCCGTTTATCTTACGAGAGAGTTTACTGTTGTCATGGTAACTGTGTACTTTCCACCAGATGCTAATACTAACTCTGCACTGGGACTCTTGCATAGCACCATTAGCCGCCAGCAAGACAAGTATCCTGAGGCTGTGCGTATTATTGTCAGGGACTTTAATCATGCTGAGTTAAAAAGTTGCACTACAGTCAGAGGATGAAGGACAACTTCAGCAGCAACAACACGAGGCAGGTGTGGCAGGGCATCCAGCACATTACCAACTACAGACCCAACCTCACTGCTGCTGATGGGGACCTTTCGCTGGCAGAGGAGCATAACCTCTTCTTTGCCCACTTCGAGGTGGAGCCACCAGAGAGAGCTGCACTACAGCCACCAGCCCAGAGCAGCCCCTCCATCACTGTGGAGGAGCATGAGGTGAGGCTCACGCTAAGGGCTGTGAACACGAGGAAGGCTGCTGGACCTGATGGCATCAATGGACGGGTGTTGAAGGACTGCTCAGACCAGCGGATGGGGGTCTTCACCAAGATCTTCAACCGGTCCTTACACCAGTCTACTGTCCCACCCTGCCTCTCCACTCTGCTCTGTCCCACCTAGAAGAGTCCTGGAGCTATGTGAGGCTGCTGTTTGTGGACTTCAGCTCCACCTTTAACACCATCCTCCCCCACAGACTGGTGTCCAAACTAGAGGCCCTTGGACTCTCAAACTCCCACATGTCTACAGCCCTCAGCCTCAACACCGGCTCCCCACAGGGCAGTCATCTCCGGGGAGGATGAGTCTGCGTATCGGGACAAGGTGTAGTGGCTCTGTGGATGGTGTGGGGACAACAACCTGGTCCTCAACACCAACAAGACCAAGGAGCTGATCGTGGACTACAGGAGGAAAAAAACAGACATCACACAAGTTTCTATGCATTACCATCGAGCAGGACCTGACTTGGAGCGCTAACACCACTGCTCTGGTGAAGAAGGCCCAGCAGAGACTGTACTTCCTCAGACTTAAGAAAAACAACCTGAGCGAGAAACTGCTGGTGTCCTTCTACTGCTGCTCCATAGAGCGCATTTTAACATACTGTGTGTGTTTTTGGTTTTCCAGCTGCACAGCTGCAGACAGAAAAGCGCTCCAGAGGGTCACCACCACAGTCCAGAAGATCATCAGCCGCCCTCTCCCATCCCTGGAAGAACTATAGGGTTCCCGCTTTCTCAAAAAAGCAAAAATATTTTACAGGAATCATCCCATTCTGGACATTCGCTATTTGAACTGCTGTCTTCAGGCAGAAGATACAGAACAATTAAAACAAGGACAAACAGATTAAAAAAATGTTTTTTACCAAGAGCCATTATCACCTGAAATGCTGCTGAAATTTTTTATTTACTTATTTTGTGCAATTTTTGGGAGCTGTGCAATAGCTGAATGTGATGGATGGATGTGTGTGTTTTTTAACTTATAGCCTTAAACTTTTTACCTATTTAACAGTACTTTTATTTACCTGCACCAGTGGTTTGCATTCAATTTCGTTGTACAATGTACAATGACAATACAGTTATTCTATTCTACTCTAACCTGAGTAACAGGAAGCTGTGGTCTATTGTGTAGCAGGTTGCACTGAGACGTAAAAGAACTAGGACAGAGACCAGTCCATTATCTAAAGCTAATAACAGATCATTGCTGACTTTGACTACAGCAGTTTCTGAACCCTGACTGGAAATCTTCCTTCAATCTTCATTCCCATTCTATTTTGTTCTGTGCTTTAAAAGGTCAGTTTTGATTCACACACAAACACAAACAGGTAATGGCTAATTGACAGGTTTGAATGCTGCATATTATCATTTTATTTCCATTTCTTGGCACATGACATGAACTGTATGTGAATATTTTGTATATAACTGTCCTGGACACATCTCTGTTCCCCGCTGTTCCTGGGACTGGACCCTCCTTATGTAGTTCTCCCTGAGAGTGAGTTTTCTGAGTTTCTGTCCTGGTGGAGGCTCTAAGGACAGGGCTGTTGTCTCCCACAGTCTGTAAAGCCCTTTGCTGTTATAATATCAGGTCGTACAAATAAAACTGAATTAAAGGTTAGAGAATCATAAGTACTATGATGCACTGTGACTTGAATTCTGTGTTTTGGGGTCTTCTGACAAACTGTCCCAAAACTGTCCCCAAAACAGAATTCAAGCTGAATTCAAGCCTGAATTCAATCCAAGCATGGTGGTGCAAGCATCATGATCTGGGGATGTTTCTCATACTTTGGTGTTGGGTCCATTTTTCGCACACAAGGGATCATGCATCAGTTTGAATACATCAGAATACTTGAAGAAGTCATGTTGTCTTATGCCAAAGAGAAAATGTCCCTGAAAGTTTCAAGAAGACAACGACCCCAAACACAACAATTCCAGACCAACAAGTTTGGCATTATGGAGTGGCCAGCACAATCCATGGGAACTTAATGGGCTAATGAACTTGTGGGGCGGCATCAACAATGCTGTTTCTGAGTAACCTGACTCCTCCAGATAGAACTGATCATATTCTATTTATCAGTACCATCTGGGAAGGCTCCCGTTGAAAGTGTTTGCAAAAGGGAGGCGCCTTCTGTCAAAAACTTGGTGTTGATTGGATGAAGCACCGACTAGTATCCGCTTAGCATGAGGTTTCTTTAGCCAATCATAGCAACAATATGACGTGCCACTCTTTGCGCTTCTTTCAAAGAAGAAATACTCTCTACTTCTGATAAAACTGTTTCGATAGCAGCGTCAACGCTAACGTCTTTCGGCGTAGCCATGTTGATAAAGAGGAGAAGAGAGCACTTGTTGCTTTCTTCAAATTAAAAACCTGCCTCTACCTCAAAAGAGTCCAGTGAGTCCACGGTTCGCGACTCAAGTGGTTTGGTTGGCACGATACAAGATGGATTTAAAAGAGTTTTGGAAACTCCCAAATCTTGCGAGAATCCAGCTGCAGCGCAAGGTTAGTTTCTGAGGCAAAATCAAGAACTGCAGAGGAATAGTCTAGTGGTCCCAGGCTGTTTACAGCAGCCACAAGCTGGTCGACTCCATGCAACACAGCTGTGTCAGCTTCTCAAAAGCAGTTGTTATACCATGTTATACCATGAAATATTAGTTCAGTGAATTATAAATCTAAAGAATTTTTCAGTTTAAACTAGGGCTGCTACTAACGATTATTTTGATAATCAATTCATCTGTCGATTATTTTTTCGATTAAGAGATTAATAGTCTGATAGCGATGTGAAAGTCAACATATGATGACGTGGTGGATTTAAAAGGCAATTCTACAATTTTTTTTTTTGTTCCAGTTAAGATTTTGAGATAATAATACAGTAATGCAGTATGTAGAAACACAAATGTGCACACTTCTAGGTAAACATTTGTGTTTCTACAGGTTTTTCCATAAGTAGAAACACAAATGTGTGCCTAGAAGTGTGCCACACAAGGACTACAAGGACTATGATTTTGGGAGTGTATATTAGCAGGTAAATTCTCTAAATCTAAATTTGATTGTGGTATTAAATGATATTTAATTGTGTTCATGAATTCCAACATTTCAACATATCATAAGCTTCCATCTAATTAGAAATACCATAAAAAATGTTTAGCTTAAATTGCAGTATATGTTTGAGTTTTTTTCCCCAAAAAACATTTATTACTTCGTGCATCTGTGCAGTTTTCAGAGATATACCAGAGTTTGAAGATTAATATTCCAGGGCAGGATTTATTATATTTAGAAGTGCAAAAGGACAGTTTGTATCAGTTTTCTCAGCTGGTGGTTAATTATGTTATAATTTTATGATAATAGAAGCGAAATAAACTGAAAAGCACGAGACTTAAATCTGTGGGGATTATTCTGTTCACTTCTCAGCCAAGAATGTGAAAAGGTCCCGTTCTGTCTCCTGCTCCAGTTTAACCATGCTTATATTTGTATGAGTATATAAGTGCTCACGAAGCGAGTTAGTCCTGAGTCAAACACATTTACTGTGTCCTGTGGTTTTACCTAAAGTGCTTCTTGAACCACGATGGAGCCTGTGTTAAGCTATGCTTTGGCTGCCTCTTTGCTCTCCTGTACTTTTGTGATCTTTGTTGGGCTATATTTTGTTGTGTCAACCCTATCGACTATTAGCAGTGTCTCAGCAATTATTCAATATGATCGGCACACGTTGTTTTGCATTAAAGCACACATGAAGGATTTGTGTATTACCTGGGACAGTCAAACTGACTTTTTCCCTCCAAAACTGGAGTGTTCCATGTCATCGCCAGAGTGCCTGTTGCTAGCTAGGTGGCAGGAGAAGGAGACGGGGATCCAGGGCCGGTGTCCAGACAAGGCTGAGGAAGTGGCGATTCTGAGGATTTTCACCCTTGCCATTTGGGTCAAGAGCTCCCGGGAGTGAGCGGTGCTTTAGGCCGATTCCTGAGCCAAATCGGGACGCAGCCTGTGCGGCATCGCCTGTGTGGAGTATATCGGACCAGATGTTTCCAACCCGATTAGCTCAAAATCCTGCGCCCCGCCAACATGTCCGGTGCCTCGTTACATGTCTGGCGGATCAAGCCATCCAGTCGCCGCATCAGGCCCCAGGCCGTTGCGTATTACGCACACGCTCCACAAGGATTGCTGAATGCGCGCTCTATTGCAAACAAGGCTTTTACCCTGAGTGACATTTTCACTAAAGAGAACTTGTGTGTGCCTCACGGAGACTTGGCAGCGGGAAAATGAGTACTTTCACCTAAAAGAACTGTGACCCTCGGGCTGCTCTGTGTTTGGGACACCTAGGCTCGTGAGCCGTGGAGGCGGACTTGCGCTGGTCTCCCAAGACGCTTTCTTTTCTTGTTTAAGTAATTTATTTAGTTTGAGCTGATGATGTCAATATGTGAAATAAACCACTCCTCTCCAGGAAGTGCTCCTCCACACTCCCCCAGCCCCTCTCTCCTGAACTGTCAACAAGTGCCGTGCTCTGCAGCTCAGACACAGAGAAGCATCGCTGCTACTGTGTTAGCTTACTTACCGTCAGCAACATGTATTACTAACAAGTATTACTGCATAGCTCTACATATTGCTAGACTACTTTATTATAGTTCTTTCAATATACTGCACAACAGCTACCTTAGGAGTCTCCAGGCAGCATACATTCTCAACTTCAGTAGGCACTGTACGGCCATTTCCACATGTGCACCTATAAACAGAAGCAGTTAACACGCGCTATGCTACGGGCTACACCATAGAAACATACACAATAAATAGTTTCTCATTTACCAAGCAGAAACGTCTTGTAGAAGCCTTCGAGGTTTTTGTGTTTGCTCATGTTCTTCAAACTCAGATATACGGCTCAGTTACTCTCAAAGCCATTGCTGAAAAATATTACTACAATGTACCGTGTTTACTTCAGTCTGTTTCCAGCGCAGCGCTAGCGTGATGTCATGAGTGGGCGGAGCCAACACGGGAGAGCTGAGCCTTAAAGTGACAGCGCCAAATCAGACCGTTCACTTTGGACTCATGATGAGATCTCATTCAAACCGCTTGTATAAGATCATTATTGTGTGTTTCATGTTGCAAAACGTGATATGGTAACCTAAATGTATCCAAAATACACTGTATAATGTTCAAAATAGTATAATATAGGACCTTTAATGGACAACGCCTCATTCAACTCTTTTGAGCTACCGATGTGTAAGATTGGGAAAACACATTCTTATTACTGTGTTTTAATTTACAGACTGCCCTGCACGTACATTTCTTGATGATTTCTCAGAGTTCTTGACCTATCATTAAATTAGAAAGCATTTTAATACTAGCTGATTTCAATCTTCACATTGATGATCCCTCTTGTTCTATGGCAGCCGAACTGTTAACCATCATGGATTATTTCAACTTTGTACAGCATGTTTCTGGCCCTACGCATAAAAAAGGTCATACCCTGGATTTGGTTTTCACTTGTGGACTTAACATTGATCAACTTTGCATTGAGGACTTGCATATTAGTGACCATTGTTTCATATCATTTAATTTGTCAATGAAGGTGGTGCAATGCAATGTTGTAACACAAAAACGCATTCTTAATGATACTGCATACAGTACTTTCTCTACCTCTTTTGACTCCAGCTCTTTTGTGTGAGTGTGATGATGTTGAATCATTTATGACAGGTTTCAATAGCCACTGCTTGTCTGTTTTGGATATGGTAGCTCCTGTCAAAAAGTCTTCTGGTCCACACAAAAAGCCCACTCCTTGGATAAATGAAACCATATGTAGCTTTAGGTGAAAGTACCGCAAAGTGGAGTATCTATGGAAAGCCACTAAACTACAGGTGCACAGACTCAGTCTTAAAGATATGATGCTGGAGCTAAATGATATGATAAAACACGCAGCATATTTTTCTAATCTGGTTTCATGCAATAAGAAAAACCCAAGTCCAGTTTGACACCATTGAAAATCTTGTTGCCCCTTCAGCTCCTCATGTGCCTGTGTGCTCACAGGAGGACTGTAACAACTTTATGTTTTTTGTGAACAAAGTGCATGACATTAGGGCCAGTATCAATCTTCCCATAAACAGTGTTTGTTCTACTGACTTTTCCCCAATGAGCTCTTGGTCCTTCACTCCAGTCAGCTTACAGGATGTGAAGACTTTAGTGGGCAAGATGACACACTCATCCAACCCTGCTGACATTGTTCCAACATCCCTGCTTTTAAATACGTTTGATATTGTTGGCCCTTGTGTAGTAAAACTGATTAACCTCTCACTTGAATCTGGTAGTCCCTAGCTTCTTCAAACATGCAGTGGTAAACCCCATTCTTAAAAAGCCCAATCTTGACCCCGCAAGATTGGGCTTGCAGGGTAGGGATGTAGGGAGTAAGGTGCTATTTCCAATATAATCTAAAGTTGGTTGAAACAACAAGTTCTTTTACTGGTGGGTTTATAATTAAACAATTTACAAAGTTTTGGACCTGCCTTTTAATGATGTAAACTGGTGTGCAGGTTGTAAGAACAATCCCTAAAGAATAAAGTATTATGGAAAGGCAATTTGAGCAAGTATGTAATTAAGATATTACTTTATGATGTTGTATTGTATAGTATATATGTATAATTACATCTTTATTTTGAGTTTTATAGCTGATTTTATAGTTTTTTTTGTTGTTTTTTTTTATCTTTATCTGTTTTTTTATTTAAAAATGCAGGGGAAGGAACCCTCCATAAGGTCCTTTAGGAAAGTCTTCCCTGATCTGGTAACAGCGCATGAAGGTATGACTACCTGTACCCCCAGGTACCCCCAGCACTACCTAACCACATTGGTATTCAAGGAGTCTATAACAGCTGAAAGAGAGGTGGTGCATATGTATGTTGAAGTGAAGGATAAAAAATGTAATAACTAACTCCTTCTGAAACTGACCGGTTTAAAACTGGCTCTTGCATTTCCCCCAAACAGCTGAAGATAGGTGTCTTATACAGCTTGTAACACATAGGGGTTTAGTGCTACTTGTGCAAAGCCTGGATGGGCTGTCATGCAACCCTCTCCACTAACCTGGTCACACCTGTTACCTACAACATAAGAAGGAATGCTTATTACTACTTTGTTGGGATGTTATTTTTTGTTTGATGGGTGAGTATTGTGTGTTTGTCCGACTTACCTATTAAATTAATTACTGGACTTTGCACACTCTGGTCTTATTTTATTTCATAGCTTTACCTTGGTTATCTCCCTACAACAAACGTTTTCTACCTGGGACAGTGAGCTGCAGAGCATGCAGGTGCACCTGAGGAAACAGAACAGTTTTTTAACTGCATAGACAGAGTTAGGCCCTAACCGAGGGGTTTTGTTTCACTTTTAATGGCCGAAACCCCAAGACAGATGAAAAGGGAATAAATTTAGGCTAGTTTTAATAAAAATGCGGCAAAACCACAAATAATATACCCTTACATAATAAAACAAAATTAATAAAACCTTTGCACAAAATTAACAATAAATAACTGAAATTGTGCCCAAAATAATATAAATCCACTACAAATAAACTATACTAGATATTTAACCGTAACTTAGCATCATTAATTGTAATATGTATCTGAAACACACCCAACAGAGCGATATACTTCCAATTAAAATTGGGCCCACACATGCGCACTCACACACAGTACTCACGAGTCCAAGTCCAAAACAAGAAAAGACAACCGTTCCAGGCCTGGTCATTGCTTGAGAGCAATGCACTGCGATGTCCTGCACCGCTTACTTCAGTGTGCTGCAAAGTAAAGTCCTCAACAGTTTAAAAGGCGCAGGAAAGTTCAAGGGCCCACTCGAAATCATCCGCCGCCATTTTCTCGTGGTCCAGAAAATGCTACCAGAGCCACAGCCAACGCCCAGCTTACACCTTCTCCCGGCTGCTCTCACTGTCCTCCGCCTCGTCGCTCCACAGCACACACCAATAGAACATGTGGCAAGGTCCAGAACCGACTTTGTATACTTATGGCTAATGTTTGCCAAACTTCGCTGTTGCTAATAGGTCTCTCTCTTGTTGCTTCTTCCCTCATCTCTCCGCGTATCTGTTGTCACTGTTCTACCTTTCTTGTGTGTGTTACCCATGGTGTTACCCCAAAAACTCACCCCCCCCCACCACCACCACCACCACCCTCAAACCTCCTGCCATCTCAGCTAGTCACTTTGATTGACTACATCAACTAACCTATCACAACAGATAGATATGCAGCACAGTGCAGGGAGTAAAACTCACACTTTTGACAAAACGGCTCATAACAATTATCTGTCAACATCATGTAAAGTGTTTATTTTAAACAACATTGTATGTCTTTTTATGACTTAATTGTGAAGTAATTATACTTTAATTTGTTATCAGATTTTAAGCGTTATAAAGTAAACTTATAGTTACTTTAGTTAAAGAAAATTAACTTTAATCTATTGTAAATGTTATGAATGTTTCAAGTAAATAAACATTAACTTTTATTATCTATTTATTATATTAAAGGATTTAAATTATGTGCTTTTAGGTAAACCCCATATTTACCACAGGGCTACATGATCTTTACCCCAATGTTTGCACCTTCTCTTTTCTTCACACACAGCTACCACATGTCAATATCTCTGGCAATTGAAGCATCTCAGGGGTGGCTTTTTATATCCTGTCACTGTGTAGCTAATATACCCTAGGATAACTTTTCATCTTTAAATGTGAGAAGGACAGCCCTGCCGTTCTCACTGTTGCCCATGCACTTTACTCCCCCTTTCAAACTGTTGGCAGTTCTTGCACATCCAAAGAGACATTATAAATGACTCCTTTGGCTTGCAAATATATTTGAGGACTTACATATTATTAACATCATATAATTTCTTATTTTTCTTTCCTCCTTTTCGAGTTCTTAAGCTATTTTTTACAAATTAATAGAAGAAAACCCAGTGCCTCCTTTCACTTTAATCACAGTTTTATAGTTTTCTTTGCTGTGCTGGTCTGGTCTCATTATTTTAGCTATCTGTGTCACTTTCCAGAGAGTTATAGCCACGCTCCTGTCTGTTTACTTTATTTCATGCATCTCTCTCCCCCTCCTCACCAGTAGGCATGGGCTGGCCCTGACATCAAAATATTCCTAGACAGCAGATCTTTCTCATTACTTGAGAGCAGGTGAACGTTCCCCTTTGAAGGGGGCTCACCACTTAACGGCCTTCCAGGGGTATATTTGAGGTCTGATCCAGTGTGAGAAGAGCTAAGAGCACCAACACTGCCAGTGCCTCACCTTCCCTCCTCCTTAGTGACCAAACCATGTCCGCAATGCAGTGAACAGTCACAAACAATTCAGTTCACCCGCCAGTCCAAATCCACATATGGATTTTCATGAGTTTGTGAACTCACAAATCTCACTAGAATCCAGCTGCTGCATTTCCATCCAAACACTTAGTCGATACAAGAAAGTATGGGCCAGACAGAGGGTCTGCTCAACAGTGATTGGTTATTTCAGCGAGGAGGTCGGGTCAAACTTAATAACTACTGTCATTTAGACATTTATTAAATACTAAAGCAAAAAGGAGTGTTTGGTCAAGACTTCCACTACATTTCTCTTAAACACTGACAAGCAATTGTTGTGAATAAGTACCATCTGTCTTCAAACACACAAAACACACACAACCCATTAAAATAGATTTAGATTGATGGATTGTAGATGGAAAACCATATTGCTTTTAAACCAGCAAGAACAGCCCTGCATTATTATAAGGAAAAAGTACAAGGCTTTGTTTAGTTCAGAAACTGTCAAAAACTTAAAATGAAACAAACTCAAAGACGTTTTTGAGAATTTTTAGGCGATAAAACACATACATAAGAACACTCTTCTTTTGTGGAGGATCTGAATGCTGTTTTAATTCATTATGTATGTTTATGGGCACTTCACATCACCATGAACAAACAGGTTGGATGGATTTAGTCTCACAGCAGACCGAGATGCACTGATCTTAGATGCTTTTGCCTTGAAATATCTCCAGCTCCCATCATCACATCAGTGTAGATATGATGAATTTTTTATCATATGTGTATGTCTCCAGGCTGAGCTTGTACAGCATCAAATATTCCCAGGATGTAAAGACTAAAGGTAGCACCAGCTCAGCCCGGGAGAAGATCTGAGGAGCTCCTACTCACCAATGGCCAGGGAGGGGCGCCCTTTGAATGAACAAGCCTTTTTAAAGTCAGGCTCTCGAGGGGCCAGAGACAGACAGCCAGAGAAGGTCTGCTGTATCTCTGCTCAGAGTGGAAGAAATGTACCAACAGGAAGGTCTGCTCCAGGCCCCTTCTACCTTGGCTGTACTGTCTATATCTTCATATGTTTATGTTCCAGGCTATATATATTTATTTATTTTTCTTTTTATTACATTTAAATTTATATATATGATGATTCAAAATAATTAATAATTAATAATTATAATATGCTCATTTGCCACCAACTGGAAGCAGTTGGAGTTGGGTGCCTTGGGTGCACCCAGCTGTGGTTATGTGGTGGAATGAGGGTGCTGCTCATTCACCCCCTTCCACCAACATCCCCATCGGTGGTGGGAAGTGAAGCCGCAACCTTTGAGCCACAAGCTCAACTCCCTAACCTCCAGGCCACGGCTGCCTTGGAGCAAGTTACAAACAAGGCATTATCATTAAGGGCAGCTTTGGTTTTAAAGATTGATGGTTGTTGTTTTTGTTGTTTTGGCCTTTGTAGCCTTTATTTAATAGAATCAGTGTAGACAGACAGGAAACAAGATGGAAGAGAGAGGGAGGGAATGACACAGCGCAAATGGACCCAAGCCAGAATCAAACCCACAAACTTAAATAGATGAGAAATACCACATGTACCATTTGCCATTATCACTGATAAATGGATAAAGAGTTTTGGGCCAGTCACATAGCCCTGCGGAATTCTACATTTGATGGTCTTTTGTCCTGAGACAGTTTTGTTTATTTGAACCCGTTGTTGGTGGTTTTCCAAATAACTTTTTTCTTTCTTTTCTATCCAGGACTGTATATATATATATATATATATATATATATATATATATATATATATATATATATATATATTTTATATTATTTTTTAAAAAAAAAAAAAAAGGAGCAGAGCTAACTAAATGCCAATTACATGAAAGGATTGCCATGCCATCACAGTCTACTTAAGTTAAAGTAAAACCTGTGTAATGTGTAAGAAAAAGTGACTTCAAACATTACATGATTGTTGGTGCACAACTGGTCCGAACATAAATACCCAGAGGGCAGCAATAGTCTAATAAAAACACTACAATGATGCTGGAAAAATGGCCAGATTTGAGTTTGACAGAAAGGCAACGGTAAGTTAAAACCAATGTAAGCAGAAGAGCATCTGTAACACTGATGCAAAATGACCACAGCAGAGCCCTTAGAGACATTCCTGTCCCTCCCATCAGCAAACTCAAGTTTTGTTTATCCACGATCAAAACTGGACAACTAACAGAAAACATTTCCTGCTGCGACTTCCAGATGTGCTCATAATTCAATTCAAATTTATTTATATTCAACAATTACCTCAAAGGGCTTTACAAAGACAAACGTCAGCAAATACAGGTACAGTGGTCCCTCGCTATAACGCGGTTCACCTTTTCATTGTCTCGCTGTTTCGCAGATTTTTTTGAGTGCAATTTTGCATGCTTTTTTTTTTTTTACAGCATATGAACGTGCATTGTGTTCTGCGCCTGATTGGAAGGGAGAACTATTGTGGTGTTGATGGAGGGTTAAGTAAGACACGTTCGGCTTGCCAAATTTACATAAATGTTCGATCGCGATAAACGAGGGACCACTGTACAAGGTAGTTGCTGTGCAAGACAACACCCTACATCAGGGTGAGGAAAAACCCAGCCAAGAAAAAAAAAAAAAAACCTCAGGGAGAACCACAGAAGGAGCATCCACTCCCTGGACAGACAGGCCGTGACATTGATGTGTCCAGGACAGTCACTGACAAATACTCATTACTACTATACTAATACTAATCAATTTTACAAATGAATGAAAATGAATATAATCCATGAAAATATCAGCAGAAACAGTTCATCTGAGTAAGAGAAACTGGGATCGGGGGGTCCGTGGGTCGGGACAGGAGCACAGATGGGCCACAGCTAAGGTCGGTCATCACTGGGACGTCAAACAATGGGCCAGACATCTGCAAGAATATCCACTCCCCTAGAGGAGAGTGGGGCAGAGGGACATTTTGTGAACATTGATGAACTAAGCAGAAATGTAGACCATTTTGTAACAAGAGTGAAGTCAGACAGAGCCAGAGGATAGAAGAAGCTTATCACATCTAAATGTCCTGACCATAACCCTATTAAAAAGGAAAGTCTTAATCCCATCTTTAAATGTTGAGACTGTGTCTGCTGCTTTAATGTGAGCCAGAGCTGTCATTTCAATCTCGAAATTGGAGTAACACACCTGGATAATGCGGGTCATTGTTGGATTGAGGCTGCATGTTTACTGTTTACTCTGATTAAGGATAGACACAGCACACTGAGCATGCTCCAGAGTCAGACAGCTGGACAAAGTAACACATGCAAACACACAAGAAAATATGATTTACTCTGTCATTGTTAGACCGGTGAAGACTCATACAGTATATACGGTCACACTGCCACTGTCTATCCTGTGACTGTTACTTTGCTCATGTTGTAAAAAGTTTGGAAGCTTTTGATATGCTCAAGTACCAGTTTAGCATACTTTGGGGCCCTGCAGCATGAAGCCGTATTAGGAGGTTAGAGAGGTAAGTTCTGGGTACTCCCTGGGTTTTCAGAATCACAAACCTGGTTCACCTTCTGTCGAGGAAGCTCTAAGGAACCTAATGCTAAAGGCCTATCCTGCTCCGGAGCAGGATAAGTTCCAAATAAGGGATAGAAACATAGCAATGAGAGCTTAACTTACTTAATCAAGCTATGAGTCTGATTAAGCTCTGCATGTAAATGTACTAACAGAGAGGGCGTTTTGCACGGATCTTTTATTGTTACATTCAAATTTTCTAAAACCTCTTCTCTTTACAGTGTTTGGTTTTAATTTCATCAACCCTTACCTTGTCAATGCACATAAATGCTCCCAGGCACTCCTTTGTTTTTGTACGTTTATTGTTTGTTTGTAGTATTTTGTTTGTTTGTAAGTATTTCTTTGCAAAAAAAAATGAAAAAAAACTTTTGAAGTTTCGTTCAGTGAATATATATATATATATATATATATATATATATATATATATATATATATATATATATATATATATATATATATATATATATATATATATATATGTCTTTGTTAGTCCTTCTATCCTTTATTTCTTCCTTGACAAATATTACTTGATCATTTCTGTGTAAACAAAACAGTCACCTAAGAGAAACTCTTGTTGTGTTCACAGCCCACTGACTTGACAAGTATTTTGATGCTTTATGGTGCTCAGTCTATGTGCACATATCCATAAAAGGGAAGAAGCTTAAATGCTGTAACATGCTGCTGCTTTTGCACACTTGGCAGCTGGAGTAGTGTAGAGTATAGCCTGTGGAATCTTAGGTGATTTATCAGACAAAAAACAGCACCGTAACCTTCCTCAGAGGTGCTGCCAATGGGAGGAGATGAGGACACACTGATGCCCAGTCCAACATTAGGGACATTTACTCCAGTGTGGACCCACAAGTCTATCTTTTTCAGAATTTGATCTTATTTCATTAGTATTTTAGTGAAAGAATAGTGACATATGATCCAGTTGGGTGTATTGATTCAAATTTCCATTCCTGAAATCACAACACAATATGAGTGTATAAGTGTAATGATAAAAGGTTATTGTGTGCTGCAAAATCTCTGTTCTCAAATCTTAATTAATATTTTCCATTAATAGACTTTATTATTTTGTATGATTCTATTTTTTCATTAAATAAAAGTCCTTCTTGAGTGTGTCTTAAAGACAAAACTGGCCAAGCAGTAATACACAGGCATGTTCAAACTATAAGACACCGCCTATGTGTCAAAGTGTCAAACAGTAATTGTGCAGGTTTTAAATCAGAAAATCCTTGTGAACATGTACGTCCATTTGGAGTGAGGTATTCTGATTGTCCAGCCTTTATGGCTACCTACAGTGTATATGCCAAGAGCAGACCAGTATGTGTGAGCACAGGTTTTTGCAACAGTGTATGTTCATGCACATGTAGGACCATGCAGGACTCAGTTGGACATCAAATAATAGGCCACCATCAATCACTGTCTCCCTCTCAGGAGACGGTGGGAGTGAGTGCGCATGGGGGTGGGGACATGTGGGCTAGGTCAAGTGTGTGTGTGTCTACAAGGAGAAGGAGGGTGTGTGGAGAAGACAAAGGGAGGTTTTAGGACAGATGCATTATGAGAGGCATCTGTCGGTGACTGCGAGAATTTAAAGACGGACTTCTGGACAATGGACAGCCACAGTATGCCACGGACTTAGCTACCTGAAAAAAACATGAGGGTTATCTCCATGCTACATGTTATCTTAGCCAAAGCTAAGATGAGGTGTCATTCTCAATCAAGTCTCTTTTTTGTTGGAACAAAATTGGGTTATAGAATACCTACCAGTGACTTTTAGGAATTAACATGTTGGAATGTTAAAGGAGAAATAAGTGATACAGTTGTTGTGGTTATGTTGAGAGCAGTAAAAGTGAGCAGTAGCCCATGTACATAAAAAGTGTGTCTAGCCCCCTGATCATAACCTAAACCTAGGCTACAGAGCTAACATACTGTACAACCATATGTCTACTGTAAAGTATATCACTTATACTTTAAACTCTTACATGTCTAACAAGTGTAGCCTAATAAATAGTCTATTCTCCAAGGGGTTCATAGCCTTAACAAGACAGAGGAGAAGTGTAATAATAATTTCTCTGTATTTCTTTGGTTCTTCATGATGATTAATTAAAACCGATTTATAAAATCAATGAAACCCAAAAATGTAAATATTCGAATACTTTTTCATTGTCGTGAGTAGCAACAGAGTTTGTTTACAGCAGTGATAGAGTCTCTCCAAAGGGGGAGGGGTATAACATTGCGTTGGACCAATCGATACCGCTCTTCCTCCTGCATAGCGCCAGCGAGGCGGGACTTACAGGTCTTTCAGCCAATGATCTGTTGCCTTCCTCGCTGCAGGGAGAAGTTAGTAATGCTCGACCAGTCTGCTCTGAAGCCACGATGGATGCTATACCATGTATTTTGCTCGTCCTTCTGTTCGGGACAAGGATACAAGAAAATACTGGTAAGTGCTCTTTTTATCAAAATACCGACATGTGTTTTGTCATTCTTTTTTTCCTCTTTAAAACGACACTTGTGAGTCCGTTCTGTGTGTGGAGAAGAGGTCTTTGTTGAAGAAGCACAGAGTGGAACTAAGATGGCGCAGGTCCGCGGGCAGCCTGCCGCTGCCTGTCTGTGGAATGTTTATTGTCTGCTAAAATGCGGAGAGCGAAAAGTCACACTGGCCTCGAACGGGCAACGCCTGCTGATTAGTTTTCAGTTTTTAATGTTACTGTCAAACTTCAGGCATTTCGCGTTTGCTTTGCCAAAAATGACTAATCTCCGAAATAGCCTCCCAGTTGCACAATTAGAAGTTAAAGTTTTATAAGTAAAGTGTGTATTAATCTAATTGATAAATTCAGACATGGCTTCATAACATAAAAGTCTACAAGTAACTCTTTCCTCGGACTGACAGCTTCTGACTTTGCTTTACGGTCGTATCAACACGCTTATTCCCTATTTTCTAGTCAAGATTTGAGCCAAAAAATACTAGCCATTTTCTGTTTCCCTAAATTTGGACATCACCTATTCGCTGAACACGAAAATTTTCAGAAATGAGTTTGCTGTTGGACAGTTCCTATAGCCTACTGCATGTGCACTGTAAGATTACAGACAGTTGTGTGGGGCCGTACATTAAAGGTAACAGTGCTAAAAAAGAGTGTGAAGGAACTAGATGTCAAAAGCAATTCCATATCTTGAGTCTTGTATGATTGTAAAGTCTCTACATATACCGTGGTTCTCACATTTTTTGGCTTTGGAAAGTGTCTTTTTTGTTTTTGTTTTTTGTTATTTGCATTCTGACGTGTAGTTTAAGACGAAATGGTTGACTTAATCTCTGTCCAAGCTGGGAACACACTGGGTCCCAGACACACGGAATAGATACTTTGAGCTGTTATGTGGACATCTCTTTGCTGTGATTGTGATGGTTAACAGTTTGAGTACTTGTATCATAAATGGACAGCGGCCAAAAGGATTAGTGAAGAGCTAGTTTCATTTACTCTAGCTGCTCTTGGGGAGAGGAAGAGTCATGTGTAATAGGCTGCTATGGTCACTGATAACACGTAATTACCATTTGAAGAATTGTAGATTGAATTCTTATTTATTGCTTCTAATTTAGTGTTATAACCACAGCTTGCACTTCCTTTGGGTGGTGAATAGGTAGAACCATTCTCTATATGCTTCGGCTGGAATTCAGTAATTCTCTTCTCCGTCAGTGATTCAAACGGAAAGTGGAAATGACAGACAAAAGCTCGAGAAATAAATATCTACTTGCGCGTTTTCCTATGGACTAACATATGTTTCCTTTGTGTGGCATTCCTTTGTGTTGAGGATGCAGGCAGACAGAAGACAGGAGACAGAGCGAGGGAGAGAGCATCGTGAGGAAAGGAGCATGCCTTTTCAAACAGCATTCATAAAACGCTGAGCAGAACCGCCCCATGCCAAAAGCACAGTCGTGTCCTCATATACCCCATCTCTGCCTCCGATACAGGCGCCTGCTAAAATTGATATGTCTGCTCTGGGACACACAAGGAGAAGGGAATTCCACTTTCTTTGTGAGGAAATGGGATTGTCATGCCGTGGCTCTACGGCCGATGGAGCCATGTCATTTACATCAGAAAAGATACATTTTCCCAGAGAATCTCTAAAGAAAACACGTTATGTTTAGCTAAAAAGCCGAGAATCCACACTAGAAGAATGAACACCTTGACTGCTGCTTGTCAGTGTTGAGCACCACACCCTGCAGCAGCAGCATTGTGTGAATATACTCTCACACACGTTTGAGTGCGGCTGGGCTAAATTAGGTTCTGTCACTACTACTCTCTTCACTGGCAGCCCCCCGTCGCCTGATAGGCTGCCACTCCTCCACCCTTCATTTGATTTGTCCGTTTGCTATTCTTCCCCTCGGTTTCAGGCGTTGTAAGTAAACACATCGCACTTAGCTGGAGAGGGGAGCTATAAAGGACAAGTGTTGTGTCAGCACGCAGTCTGACGCTCTGTCATGAGAGAGTCCCAATCAGTGCCGGCAGCAGAGGATGTGGACTCACTGCTGCTTTGTATTGCAGAATTAGTGGCTCCAGTGAGGCTGTTGATGTGTCTAAAGCTGTGTCCACTCAACAAAGCTCCAGCACCCACTTTTTGTAATAAATAGTTGTTCAGAAGGACTGGAGTCATTTTGTAGCAAACGTACACTTTTCCAGAAACCTTCAGTTGTAGAAAATAATGTCCTATTACAGACCAAGGTTTTCATGAGACACTCTATGCTCCCAACACATTTCCTTTGTGGCAGTGGAGTTTTAGTCGCTGTGGTGTAGCAGTGACTGTCTCTCATTGACTAATTAGTCAGTGATTCACCACAGGTCGCTCTTAAACCTGAAGGGCAAAGCTTAGTGAGTGAGTGCTATGAGCTCCACACAAGACTAAGCTAATATTGACATAATGTAATATGCTGTTGGTGACTTGGTCTAAATACATGCTCCACAAAAAGTGACTTTCTCTTTCAACAGAAAAAAGACAACACTCTGGGACAAATAATCCACAAATCTGTAAAATGTGATATTTTTGACTCTAGTATTACTATTAAATACCAAAACAAACTGCCAGTCTCATGTAGATTATTATCCATCCCCCCCTTTTTTTTTTTTAAATTATTTTATTTTTTTGTTGGTTAGTAGTTTTAATTAAATTGAAAGGTTAGGGTAGATGGGTTTAATGAGAGTTGTTAAGTTTTTGCTAAACCTGACCTTAAACCTGCTCTAGACCAGGCTAAGCTGCCTGCATAAGTTTACATAGTGATCAAGAATGACTTAGGATGAGCTTGTTTTATGGAACAGAAATGACAACAAAATGAGCCAGACATCGCCACATGAGCCGAGCTTATTGGGTTAGCTTGTTTTATGGAATGGACCTCTGCTGCCTTAGTTTGAGACAACAGGAATTGTGGGGCAGTCCTGGGCTGATATTCTCAAGGCCACAGACAGGCAGTTTCCTCTTTCTGCACATTGTTGTGCAGTGTTTAAAGTTGACACTGATACTGTCAAAATTCCAGAGAGCCTCTGAGAAGTGGTCCTGTCCATGTCCTTTCATCTGCAACGTGTCCACTCCCTCTGGCTTTGGGGCCCCGCTCAGGAGCCTATTGTGTGGTTTGTCTGAAGTGCTTATGCGGCGCTGTTTGTTGGGCTCTGTGTGGCGCTGCTGTCAGTGCAGGCCACTGAGGAATGCCACGCATGCAGGTGACCCTGTCTGTCCGTTGTCCGGGCCCACAGAACCATGACTAATTTGAGAGGATGTAGCAATGCCAGAGAGCATTGGATTGAAAGGCACCAATGCGTGAATGCGCGGCCCCCCACTTTGCTCTGCCTTACAGGGGGAGCTGTTGGTCACACCAGCAGGGAGTGACACTCAAATATACTGAATGGATCATGGTTTGTGCCATGCTTGATCTATAAATTACTATATCATGAACATTGAACAGAAATAGTCACATTCAGTTAGCTTTTAATTCACTCTTGTCTGGAGTTTTGCATCTCTTGTCTGGAGTTTTGCATCTCTTGTCTGGAGTTTTGCATCTCTTGTCTGGAGTTTTGCATCTCTCTCGCACAGAACATGTCATCATAAAAAAAACTGTAAATCTCCGCTTTGGTCTAATGGCACCCATAGCAGCTGGTCTCAAAATGTGCTTTTTAGTAAAATATTAAGGACACAATGAACTTTATCAAACAAAGAAGAGACTGCATAACAGGCCTACACCGGCATCACTTATTTTTAATTGTCCTGTTCCTCGCTTTCATAAAGTACATGATTTGGAAATTACGGCAAAAAGAGAAACATTCTCCATTTCTCCACCAGATTCTTCAAGTCCTTAAAGGGTCACAGACTCTGACGCTGTCACAGCCTAACTCCTGGAAAGTCTGTGCTGCCTGACAGGATCCTGAATCAGAATGTGATTCAAAAAGAAAAATGTGCATCAAAAGTGGTTACATAAACATTACAGTTCGTTAGTTGTTTACCAGTTATGTCTTATGACAATATGTGGACCTGTGTCACTGTCTGAACAATCAAAAACAAAGCTAACAACGTAGTAGCATAAACTATTGTGTGAAATAGCACTTTTCTGTCAGTGCAACTCTTTGCAGTACACTCTGTGAGACGGCCCTGTATAAAGTGCATTTTTAAAAAACATGTATATCACACGGCTATTGTTCTAGGTTGAGTCCAAGTGGGGAAGTCCTTAAGTCCACTACAAAGAAGGCCTAACGTGTATTATATTGACTTGGTTTTGGTGTAACACAAAAATCTATTTTTCTGTCATGTAAGCACACAGAGTGAAAAGATAAGGACAGCCTCCAAATAAAGCCAAGGTGAAGATTCTGAGTGATTATGTAGTGTTCTATCGAGGACATAAATGAGAGAAGTTTTCCTATCAATGTGACGTCTGTGTTGTATTTCGTTTGACGTCAGGACATCTGCTGTTATCTGCTCTGTTAGCTGTGATCTCATTCTGACTGGAACCAGTATAGATCCCTGGGAAGGGCCAGTCTAATGGTTCAGGAACTATCACTTGAGGGCTTTTATCAACCAAATTGATTTTTTTTTTTTTCAAATGAATCCACCATCAGCTACTATACCTGTTCACGTGTCCTTAAAGCAAGACTGTGAGATGTTGAAATGCAATTTTCACAAGCCTTGTAAAATGGTCAAGGGCCTAGTCCAGGTTTGGGGTCTTGTGCTTGTAATAGTTTCTGTGAAAACACTGATAATACAGTGACTATTTTGTAGTGAAATGAGGTGAGTGTGGTTTGAAGGTCTTCTGAGACAGAGCGGTATGATTGAGACTTAGAAGAAATGGTGAATAACCCTGACATGTTCCGTCTGCTGCAGGGGTTTGTGAGAGAGCACCAATATTTCATCTCTGAGCAGCCAGAGGCCTGCTAAAGCTGTCCTGCTGCAGACGTAGGCTGGGGGCCAGGCACTGGTACAGCCAATCAGAGGGCCAGCTGCTCCAGCCAGAGCAGTGAGTCAGCTGCTTAGAACCCCACCCCCCAGTCATCAGTGGGGGGGTTCTCCTGTGACTATGTCTGTCTGAGGGCCATATCAGACTGTTGGAGGATTATATAATGTCTTTGGCTCATATGAAACTCAGGTTTAGTGTAGATAGCTCTGGCTAAAGGTTGGGTTTAAATCACAGTCAATTTAATTTTATAATTTTATTTTCCATAGGTCAGTGACCCCACCTGCTTTGTATGCAAGCACAGCACTTTCCTCACAACAGAATAAAAAATAATCCAATTCTGAACTACATTCCTATCAAATAGGCTCTGCACAAAGACAAGGGAAAAATAAATTGAAGTAAGTCACTTACAAAAGGTTACTTCTGCACATTTATTTTACAGAGGGGACACTTTTGTCTCCTACTGGAGCAACTCTTAATGAAAATGCAAACTTACGCATACAAGCTTTATTCAAACATAATAGGAGTCTAAAGCTGCCAGTCTTACTCTGGAGTGTTTGTGTTCTGTTTATGTGGGGTGGTTTACTGACACAATCTGAGTAGAGCGAGTAAAGGGGCAGCATGTTAACATGAGCGCTGTATGGACAGTTATTCACCCAGTGCCTTTAAAGCCACAGCCTCTTTGTTTTGTAACAGCTGGAAGTGTTTTCAGAGCAGCTCCAGACTTGTGATAACAGAAGAGATGGCCTTGTGCTGTCAGCCTGTTAGACCTATGTGTGACTACAAATGCTGCAATATCATTAGGAGATCTTGTGGTTGTGCAGCTGCTGGGGTCAGCCTGTCCAACCTTTAGATCAGACTCTGCATATATTTGGGCGCATGTTGGGCAGATGCTAGGCCTTTGTGAGCGGCTCAATCATCCACACGGGCTTTGTTCAATAACAAACGGCTAACTCAGCCCCATTCAACACCAGGAGTCACAAGTGTGCACTGCACCGTGGTCCAAACTCATAAATATACTGCAGTACCAGCAGTAAGGAACTCTGGGTAAAGCACTGCAGTCATTTCCATTCATACTGTTGCCAGCCATTGTCTTATCTGCTCTGCCATACTATCAAAATGAACTCAAACCCTCACACTATAAAATTTCCAGTTTTGTCGTAGGTACATACTAGCAACAGCAGGTAATTGGCACATATTTCCTTTGCAGTTCTGTTTGTCATGGAGCTCAAACAGAGCAAGGTGGGTGTGGAGGAGCAGCCCTCATAGTCTTTCACTTCAGTGCTTTACTGTTGGTATTGCAAGGTGACAGTTTTTGTCATTCCAAAAAAAAATATGGGTATTATTGTGGCCAGCAGCAGCAAATCGGTGCTCCTGATCAGAAAATGCTGGAGTTCTATCCCATCCTGGCTCCTGACTGCAATCTTTTACAGCAAAGTAGACCTGTGTGAACTTAAGGAGCACATGTCAAATGTTCTGAGTGCCCTTCTGGTTCCAGTAAGCTCTGGTCCCTCAAGGACAAATGGCCTGCTCTGGCTCCCATGTGCAGGACGGGGGAGGGGTCGGTCTAGGCGCAGGCAATAGGCCCCTGTCCCGGGACACACTGCACATCTGCTCAGGACAAAGGCCAGGAGGAGGAGGGCGGCAGAAGGGGCAGATGGGGTCACGCTCTATGGAAATGAGTGGGGCTGCATGCTGGAATAACAGGAAATGAGCTCACGCTCACACTGGTCTGAGCTGCCAGTGGGGGCAGGGTTTATGGGAGATTTCTGTAAAGTAGTGGTCTATCTAACAATTCCAGAGCAGTCCTAATTAGAAAATCAGAGATGGTGTAGTTACAAACTTCTGCCCTTGAAGATTTTACAAGGTTTCCTCTTCATTCCATTTGATCAGAACTGAGAAAGGGCTCGACGCTCATTTGTATAGTTTAGAAAATAAATATCCAAATGACTTTGCCTAAAATATGTCTCCTTTTTACCCTTTTTAATCTTTACATAACAATAGGCCTGTTAGCCACACATGTCAGTAAACTACAACAACCTAAAGCCTGTGTGACAAGATAATAAACTGCGTTTGCTCTTATGTTTGACATGTGTAACAGGTGACACACCAGACAGACTCTTCTTTTTACCATCTTTTTTCTTCTATCTTGTAATAACTGCACCAGACTAAACAACTCGATAAGTCTTGTAAGTCTAAGGCCCAGTGTTTGTGTTTTGTTGGTCATTATGTGTAATGAGGCTAATTGTTTTACTAATGCTGTGCTCTTAAATGTCTTATTACACAGTGAATTGGCAGGATTGACAAGCCCTGTGCATGGTTTGACATTAAGCTTTTTCAAACACCTGTAGTCTAGTAAAGATCGGCTTCAAATAGCACATGAAACGTTTAGATCTGCGCAGATTTAATATAAAATGGTATCGTTCCAACAGTGATGTACTGTGATACTCACCAGCACCTTCAAAAATAGTGTATCTTTAGAGCTTTTAAATGCTACTGTCCATATCCCCTCTGTTCTCTGCAGGGATTACTGTGTGGAGGTTAAATTTACAATTAGACTACTCTGATTACACTTAGCCAAAGTTTCCTCATTAGCAGGGGCCCGCGTCGTTGAGAGAGAGAGCAGTAGGGAGTAGAGGAAGTGACTGAGCAGTGGTGTGACTCAGGCAAGTGTACACTGTTGTAACAGCCACAGACGCCGTTCCCACTTGGACTCCATACAACCATGACAGTTTAGAATGGGCCATATCAAAACATTGTCTCTACAGCATCAAGTTTGTCTGTGCTTGCGCTAATACAACCACTTTACATTTTCACTTCCTTCTGGAAAAAATAGTGGCACATGTGACCATTTTGGTTGCAGTCTAAAGCCCTGGATAATGTTGTGATGCTTACATTTACCCCGAGATTAAAAGCACTAGAATTAAAATATGACTGAACCATTCTTTTAACCCTATTCAATACCAAACATAAATTTTATTTACCCAGTTTGTTTAAAACACATATTGTGGGGATAGTATGTTGAGAACGTATAGTGTAGTGACTGCGTGCACTAGGGATGGGATGGTATGAGATTCTGATGGTATGATAACCTTGAGCTAAAATATCACGGTATCAATGTATTGATGGACTTTTGTTTCTCTGTAGCTGTGTGAACAACAAACAGTTGTAACAATACATAGGAGTGGTGCTCAGCTGATGGATTAGAAAACCTTAACCTTTTTTAAACAATACACAAACAGAAAAATCACGTAAAAACAAAGCAATCACAGACTAAAAGGAAAAGGCTATCTTTGTCTTTGCTAGAGAGAACATGCATCTGTCAGAACAACAAAATTATACGTGGTAACATATAGAGTAGTTCACACCAAATGAAGTTAATATACTATAGTACATGGTTTATTTTGCTGTTATTGCGGTGATAAGCAAACAACCTGAAGTCCGCAAACATTTCCTGTAAATCTGGTATTGATATTGTGTGTATTTGAGGGTTAGCTCACATGGTGCTGTATTCATGTGCTCACAGCAGTCTCCTGACGTCTGTGCTGTGAACCATGAGGAGCAGAGGTGACATGTTCGAGACAGTTTAATATCTTGAGCTTACATGCAGCAATCAGAATGAGTCGCCTGAAGAGACTGCTGTCCTTCAGCTTATCACAGTATGTCCTTGTTCCAAAAATGGCCTAAAAATAGAAGATATAATAATTGGGGAAGCAACCTGCTACTACTACTATGCTTAAACTGTGTAGAGACCCTGAAGATTTTGGCCTTGGTCTGATTATCATTTTTACTCGAGTGAATCAGATCAGGTCCTGCTCTAAAACATTAACAAACAGGAGGCTATTTCCTCTTTGGGCATTTAGTGTTATTTTTATTTCACTAAAGTTTCTGTTTGAGTTTTGTTCTTCTCTGCTCCATCCCCAGAGGCTTGTTCCTCCAAGCAGGCATCATGCAGCAGTTTGGAGCAGTCCACACTTACATAGGCCTCACTCCTGACTGAGTGTAACCATATGTTTTTCAGCATTATGATACAGTCCAAAAATGGATTTGTCTGATGCAGTTTGTTGCGATTCAACTATTTCAACAGATCACAACAGATTCAAGCTTTAGTTGAGCGAAGTAGAATTGCACATAAATGAAATGAGGAACAATTAAAACATGGACTGATTAAGTCCCAATTTATGTACACACTGGTGTAGCTTAAGATTCTTGTCACTTGGTGTTTTGCTCTGATGAATCATGTAAAAGGAATTCCTGGAAGAGATGAGAAAGGCTGAAGGTAGAGCAGTAGACTGCTGTAGTTGTTTCCAGTTGTTTCTCTGCTTGTTTATTTTATTTTATTTGTTTTATGTTTCCTTCTTTGGTCCAAGTTAGGATCATCTGCCCTAACCATGCCACCCTGCTCCAGTGGAAGAAGTGGGCTAAGTGTAATGAAGTCCTATGTGGCTGCTGTGTGCTGTGGTGTCATATGAAGATACACTCTCTTGTATAGCCTCTGTTCTCACTGATGGGCCCTAATTCACTTCAGCCTGTGTGAGCTTTGCAGAATCCAGTTTGTATGGATTAGTGCTTTGTGGAGTCTTTGTGATGTCCACCCCTCTGTTCTCTGTTGTGAGCTTTATTAGATTAAACTTGATCCTGTCTTTTCATTTGGGGGTCTCCTGGGGTTCCACGGTGCCAGGCTATAGCTGGACACTGCTCCAAAGCATTTATTACAGACCATGTTGTCCACAGTGGTTTCTACATCACAGGAGTCCTTGACATACACATTGTGAGGGCAGTTTGGGGTGTTGCATGTGTGGCTTACACTCACAACATATGGAAGTGTAATGCCAAATCACACTGGACTCCGTGTGTTGAAACGCTTGAAAAAGCAAAATGTGTCCACAGCAAGGGATAGAAATGAATCTGTGTCTGTTTATAACCTGACAATATGAGAGAATTAGCTATGGCTCTGTGTGTAAAGCGGAAACTTGTATTAGCAACATACAGAGTTTTCCGCATCAGTTCCCCAATAGACCGTGGAGCTGGAGTTGAGTTACTGCTGTGAACAGCTCTGTGTTTCCCGGTCTGGCTCTTGCTTGACTGCTTGCAGTGTTTATTTGTGACTTTCTATCATTCAAAGCAAAGAATGGCAACGGCTTAAATACAACATCAGCATCGGCTTGAGGCCGGTAAGGATAACAATATCTACCACCAAATAATAGCTCCCCACTGAGCTAATGACGTGACTGGAATAGAGTTAGTGTCTAGTTTTTAGACTAGGGCTGCTAATGATTATTTAAGTAGTCGACTATGGCTGACTACAGAAAAGGCTGAATAGAAATACGTTTGATCCATATGAGGATATATTGAATGATAGGAAAAGAAATCATCATGACATTCATTTTTCCCATATCGGCCAGCCCAACGCTGGTTAGTTGCCACTGATTTAACCGTGCGCACACACACATCAGTTAAATCAGTGGTAACTTGATTAAAGTGAAGTATAATGTTCATACAGTGCGTGCCTGAAGTGTTGTGCACTTGAATGTTTGTAACATCTGGGACTGATGAAAACGCAAGAGGAACACATTGAGGAAAAACCCATGTTTTAATTCACATAAGAGAGGAGCACGAAGCCTGTCAGCATTCTGTAATGAAGATCTTCCCCTCCCCAAGACGATCCATCATGATGTTTCACTGGAGACATCGTCCAAAGTCAATTTGGTCAACATCGCCCAACCCTTGTATGTTAACGCTGATGACTATAGCACCATCACAAAAGACTGAATCAAACATATATAGTATTTTCAACTCAGTCAGTAAAATAACTCTCATCAGCGTTAGGAGTAAAGTTTATTATGTTATTTTTTTTAATAATAATAGCACAATGAGGCTCCCACTCAACTGTTAGCCAGCTTATATTCTATACTGTTGTTGATAATGTCACTTGGGCTGAGTCACCTATCTACAGAACAGATGCCAAAATGATCAATAGCATCATTTCCACTGCAGAGCTGACCTTGTGGAGATGGGTGAACATCTTTCTTATAGTGTCAGTGGTCTTTCTCAGAAAAAAAAGTGTGATCTGTCAGTGAAAAGTAAAGTACAAACCAGCTGCAGAGAGTACGAGACTTCAGCTCTCATTGCGCTGAGCTCACATCACCAGACACAAGACATACATTATATCAGCTTACACCGGCTTCCGTACACCAACATGGAGCTGTTCATTGTGGTCACCTGTCATCGCTCACATGTTACTTCCTCCAGAGATTGTGCTAAGGTCCCCCAAGAATCGTGTTTGGTAAAGAAAGCTCCTAAAAAGTCATATTTGTTTAGAGACTCCAAGCTGGAAAGGTTGGAAGAATGGACATGTCTTCTGAAATGGTAGGATCATTTTAATTTATTTTGTCCAAACACGACTCTGTTAGGGTCCAGTGGATTGGCCTATTTTCTTTTTTATGTGGTAGAGAGTACACTCACTCACAATATCTATATTCCTATAGTCCTTGTCCCGGTGACAGCAAAGTTACATTGGAGGTTTCTGGTGGTAATGTGTCAGTGAGACAGGCATAATTCTACCGATCCCTTGTGTAACAACCATCAAAGTGAGACTGAGAATATATGGTGGTGTGAGTAAAAGCAACACAGCATTTCAGAAAAAGAACATCATACAAGCAGTCACATATGGTGGTCGTAGTGTGATGGTCTGGGGCTGCTTTGCTGCTTCAGGACCTGGATGACTTGCTGTGATTGATACCAAAAAATCCTGTAGGAGAATGTCCGGCCATCAGTTTGTGATCCAATAATCCAAAACACACCAGCAAGTCCACCTTTTAATGACTTAAAAAACAAAATTAAGGTTTTGATGTGTCCTAGTCTAAGTCTGGACTTGGATCCAATTGAGTTGCGGTGGTCTGACCTTAAAAAGGCCGTGCATGCTCGAAAAACCCTCCAATGTGGCTGATTTAAAACAATTCTGCAAAGAAGAGTGGGTCCAAATTCCTCCAGAGTGAATCAGAATTCTTCTGATGCTCTCAGACACAGATGCTCCTACACAAACCTTAATAAGAGGGGATCTTTGTGCAGGCCCATTCCTTGAATTTGCCTCAGGATTTTAATGCAACTCTCGACACACACCTGACATTTGCCTAATTTTAACCAACCATTGAACATAAGTGTCTGCACAGTTTTTGAGCAGTGTAAATGACAATAATTCAGAAAGGGAAGTGTGTTGTCTGTGTGGAGCAGACAGTTTGTGACTTATCTTTGCTGCCACTGACTCACTCTGATCACAATCGTCTGGTTTGTATTTAGCTGTCTGCTTTCTCTGATGCAGACTGCTTGCTCACTGACTCAAACACAAACACACACACATAAAAACATGTTTTACACTAGTGCGGTCTGCTGTGATGAACTCTGACTGGGGGGGGCTTCACATTCACCTCCAGACAATTCCTTGAATTCCACCAGCAAGAATTGCGGCCAGTCTACAACAGCCCTTACAGAAGAGCAGACGGCCTGCGGCTACTGCACCTCAGTGGACACTGCTTCAGTTTGTATCAGACAGTCATGGTTTGTACCTGAAGCAGAAGAATTGGACATAATGCAATGACACACACTAGTAAACCATGGCTCTCTTGTAGAACAGGCTCAGACCTAAACCTAAAATGTCATGCTAAGATGTTTTTATCTTTATGCGTACATTTACTGAAACATACATTACTTTTGCCAGAGTAGGTTTTTCAAGAAACTTTTATTCAAGTATCGCATATAAATGAGGAGAGGTTTTCAAATCAGAAAAATGTTCTGATTCTACTCAGCTGAGAGAGTAGGGTCAGGCGCTAAATCAAATTAATTTAGATTAATTCAAGTTTTTAATTTTGCATGATGTCAGAAATATTATTGCAAAACTGGAAAAAAACAAAAAACAAAACAGTTTCTAGCAGTTAACACTGCACAGCACAAGGTGTTGTGGCTAATCCTGCTGCTAGCAATAGAGCAGCTCCAATAATATCTGTGGTGACTCTGCAGACGATAAAAACACTAATAATCACAAGAGAAAACAGTCATGTAACCTCTGAAATTCTTTGGCTGCGCAAAGTGCAAGGAAACTGATCAAAAGAAACCGTATAGTATCTCCGCAGTGCACAGAATACTTTATTGATTTATGCAAATTTGTCCCTTTTTTTTCTTATTTGAGCCAGTGTTTTTATGTTTTATTTTTGATATTTTCAAACATGGCCTGGTTGTTTTGCTCTAAACAATTGTGCAACATTGAACAGCTACTCAGACTCATTTCCCTAAACAGATTGTTCTTGTTGCTCCAGTAATCATTGAGCTGTACTTCAGTTCAAGTACATCTACTTGAGGGCAGATGTTGTCCCTCTGTGCTCCCTGTAGATGTACACCCTGTACTCCAGCAGACTTACCGTGCAGTAAATTATTCAGAACGTTTGTGTTGGAGGAGCGCTGTTGCTGGAGCGTAACCCAGGCGTTCATGATGCGAGAGTGAAACCAGCCGGTCTGTGTGCTGTCGCAGGGGCACAGGTTTGTGTGGAGCAGCTCTGCTGATGGTGTGATCCTGAGTGAGCCCTGAGCACAGTACATCAGAGTGTCCCCTGTAGTGAGACCATCTCCTGTGGGGCCAAAGTCATTAAACATCTCCACATTTGTCTTTTAGATAGGTCTAGAATTGGATCATGGATGATTCTGACTCCAGATGCAACAGTATGGCTGGCACACACATTTGGGTGTTATGGTTTGTCCTTTTGCAGCCCCTGTGATACTGGTATTTTTAGACACTGGTGAATGTGTGTGGAGAATGAAATGAAATTGCACGACAAAAAAAGGGTTTCTCAGTGTCATTTGTAGTGTAGGCCTTAATCGAGACGGGGAATTACTTTAAATGCTTATTGCAGAAAAACATACCAGTGGGTCCTGAGTTATGATTCCCTGCACATTGACACTCAGATATTTTCACTATCTGTGGGAATTGGAGAGAAATGTCATACAAGGTACTAATTATTATGGGCCGTACAACACCAGAAAACCAATGACTCATGTGAATGCTAATACAAATGGTTGAGTATTACAGTGAGAATGGTTGAATCCCTTCCTCTGACTTGGCTCACAGCAGGCATTTAAACATATCTGCAGTGAGCAATGTTGGTGGTGTCCTCGTGAGTCCTGCTCGTCTGCTGCATATTTATAGACCTCCTGTTAGCTTTGGAATTTAAAGTATTGTCACCTCAGTTGCCCCAACTGTGTGCAGTACACCACAGTACTAATGAAACAAAAAGAAAACCTAAAACAAAAACCAAAGCATTTTTCACACAATACACAAAACACAATTCAAGTTATGTCTCTGTGAATTCACTAGTTTGTTTGGATGAGAGGGACATAATAAAAATGTTAAGAACAGTTTAAGTCTGGGTGTAGGGTTAGCATTGTTGCTGTTATTGCCACAGTGTATTTCCTTCATAGACAAAAATATGTTGGAGCAGAGTGCAGTGGACAGAACCAGCCTTAGTGAGCACAGCTCTGAACTCCACCATGCACCATTTGATGAATGGAACAGAGGTTTACTGGCTTTTACTATAAAATAATTGGAGGCATGAATGAGCTGTGTAGCCATGTTTTGAGAGACGTTCCACATATTTAGAAAACCTTAACAAAGAATATACTATATTTTATTTAGGTTTATTATTTTGAGTAAGAGTGTTTGTGGCACTTTTACAGGGTATTATCTGCACTTTGCTCTACTTTTTCTCCTTTAGGGGAAAATGAAACCTACTTCAGAGAAGATATACTTTCATGGCAGTCATGGAGGAAGGTTAAATGAGAGCTGTGATAGTGGGCAGCCCTGATTGTGCTGCAGGCTCCCTCAGGACTCTAATGTATCTGTCTTGTGTTCTAGCCCTGCAGTGTTACTGTGAGCGCTGTAGTGCCAACTCCAGCTGTACCACGGATGGGATCTGTTATGTGGCCATCCGTCGGACGGGCAACCGGCTGACCACTGAACGCAGCATGTGCGTGCACGAGAGCGAGCTGTTCCCACGAGACCGGCCCTTTATCTGCGCCCAGTCCAACAAACAGGGGACAGGCATCTTCCCCTTCTGCTGCCTGACCGACTACTGCAACAAGAACCCCGACCCCACCAGCTTCCCAGGTAACACACTGTACTCTCACTCACTAAAGCCTCGTTTCCACTGGGGCAGAAGTTCGGGTTGGTTGGGGTGTGTTTTCATCACCAAAAGGGGTTCGAAGTGTCCCAAAATACATAAAATGCGTGCTACGCTTTGGAAAAGGTGAAGCTAAACACTGCAGCCAGCTGATTGGACGATAGATAATCCTCGAGCGTGTGAAATAAAAAACAAGAAACAAATATTTTTAAAATAAACGACATCTTGTTTTTGTGATAAACGTCATATTCAAACAGAAAACTTTCCCAAAGACAAAGCTAGTGTTTATTAGCAGCTGTTTCCGGTTTTAACCATTGCATTTAAATGGAAAACTTAAATAATTTTTCCACATAAACCAAACATAGCAAAGTCAGTTTAGTCGGATCCCGAAAAAGTAAAGTAAATTCAAACAAAAGAGGATTTTTATTTTATTGCTTGCTCCAGACTTTTGTTCAAGCCTTTTCTTTTCAAATATTTATCCATTGCTGTCACGAACACCTGTGGCACACTTCAGGGCTGTTCAAATACAGTGGAATTACCAGACAAAAAGAACTAATAATAACAACAAGAACAACAACAACTATAATGTGTCTCAGAACAAGTAATAACTTAGAGCTTTTTTGATTGTTAAATTCCTTGTGTCATTCCCTTAAGAAATATAGGAAATTTACAGTTTATTGAAATGCTTAATGTCACTATTACCCTACATATGTTCAGTTAAATATTTTTTTCAGATTTACATACAACACTGCTTCAGACACTGGTAATGAAATATACCATGTTGTTAAAGAAAAAAATTCTCTATTCAACACAAAAATGAAAGAGCTGAGATCTATTTTTCATCGTGTAGATTGGCAATAATTGCTGATTAAAACTTCAACCAAATGCACATCTTCACGGAGCCATTGTAAAAAAAAAAATATTTTTCAGGATTGATTTCTGAGATTAGAGTCAGAATTCTGAAATGAAAGTCAGAATTGAGTGCTCAAAAATAATGTTTTTATTAAGATTTTATTGTTCCCTTTTTGTCCTGCTCCTGCCAGTCTTTTAGGCTCTGACTGTATAACTCCCCTATAACCAGGGATAACAATCTGGTTAAAACTAATAAACAGATTAAAAAAAAGATAATATTGACGAGAATATGTGACTAATATTTTCCAAAATCTTTGCCATTGTCTTTGCAGAGATTTTAACAGATTTTTAAAGAAAAAAATCTATTCTGACCAGTGAGTTTAAACAGACAATTACAAGGCAATTTTCTAACAAACGGCACTCTGCTCAGGTATCTGTCTGTAACCAGGGAGCAGCAAATGGCAATGACATTCAGAATAAAAATGTCTTCACTTCAATGACGCATCTAAACTCTGTAACAACTTTGCCAGTTTTTGACATTGCTGTTGCTTGTTTATTTTTTAAATTAGCCACGGGGCAATATGCAAACTTACATGTGTTTAAAGACACTGGACACATCGTCTAAGGAGGGACAAGCACCAGTGATAAAAATATATATAAAAATCACCTGTCAGTATGCAACACACACAACACAATTATAAAACAAAAAGCCTTGTGTGTGTTATTACTATTTTATTAACACAAGCACATTTTCCATCACTTACTTATTTGTTGTAAATGAAATCACTTTTACCTTTATTTCCCTGTAAAGTGTAGCTGTTTATCCATAATGACTATTCTCCTGAGTGTGAGTGAAGTTCTTGTTTTTTTGTGATTATGTTACTCAATTTAAACTGCCATGTGTTCAAATGGCTCCAAAGGCATTTAGCTTTTCATTTCAGAATTTTGCAACTCTACTTTTATATTTTTCAAATATGTTAAACAGTAAATCAGTTACCCTCAGGCTAACTTGAACCAAATGACAATTTTCAAACACTGTGTGAGGTATAAAGCCAAAATCAAAACTATCCTAAAATGTCAACAACAGGCTGGTTGGCCTTTTGAAGCGTAGTGATAGTTTCAGGTCTGTCACTCACAAAAACAGGATATTGCGTATTACACAGCCTTATTATGAAAGCTTCACTGAGTTGCACTGCATTCAGAAATACTAATTTAGATCTAAAGCTCTGATTGGTCAATTATTATGTAAAGTGAGTGACAATGTCTGCCACAGTATAATAGAATGTTATTTAAACAGGTTTGGCTCTATGGATATAGATAGTTTTGTGCTGTATTGCGTAGCCCTAATGTGTCGCTTTAGTTTTTTTTACTTTTTAGTGTGTTGCAATTGTATGTCACCATTAGTCACATACAAAAGCTAATTCAGCACAAAATGAAAGCTGTACAACTTCTCTATAAGCTCTGCTAATCTATAGATACAGTAGTGTTTGGCACAAACAGGTCTGATGATACATTACGGCTGCTATTAATCCTGACATTATGTCTAGTAATTCGGTTAAAAGCTCTGCTAAAATGAAGAGAAAAACAAGCGGAAAGCCAGGGGTCTACTGGGTTGAAAAGCTGGAATCAGTGCTAATGCTCTACTTCTCAGCTATCCATCCAGCAGTCTTCTACATTTACTTTCATTGGCTTGAAGAGCTGAATATTCCTTTCAAATGTTGTTTGCAGGTGAAGAGTATAAACTGTAGACTAAGACTCAAGCAAGACATCACACCTTTACCAGTGAGATTCCAAATGCTTTGAATCAACTTTAATTTGAAGTCTTTACATTTAATTATTTTAACTCAGATACACAATGCTGAAAGGTCATGCTCTGTGCTTTTTAGACCAATGTGGTCCTGAAGAGGCCAGCGGAGCACCAAAACATAAGCAAGGCCACCTCTTTTACCGTACAGTTTATGTAAAAGCAATATTAACAGTGTGGATGATAATAACCACGACTGAAAGACTGCTTGATAATACAGAATTTTTCACATAATATGGTGAGGTGAAAATTACCGACAGTTTGCAGGAAATGAGTCATAAGCTGCTGCAGCAGGGCAATCAGATTTTTCTTGACATCTCTACAAAGGACAGCTATGCTAAATTGATCATATGGGTGATTGTACTAATTATACTCAATGTTCTCTATACTTGGGCAGGTGATCCTTGTGTATGCTAGCCCCCTAGGTTAGGTCATCTCATATGCCCTGAACTCTGCTCTGTGCTTTCCTCTGCTTTGGCCTCTTTTAATCCCTGAAATGTTTTGGGAGGTTTAGCTGCTCACATGTTGTAATAACCCCTTCTTAACAGGTGTGTTTTCTGCCTTTGTTCAGTGCCCACAGTGAAGACCCCTCCTCTAGGCCCTGTGGCCCTGGCAGCAGTGATTGCTGGTCCAGTCTGTGTGCTATGTCTGCTGCTGGTGGTGGCCTTCTATGTATGCCACAGCCACAGAGGCCTAGGGGCTGGAGGTGCAGGGGCCCACCATCACCACCACCGTGTCCCCAACGAGGAGGACCCCTCAATGGACCACCCCTTCATCACCGTCGGAACAACGCTGAAAGACCTAATCTATGACATGACCACCTCCGGCTCCGGATCAGGTCAGTAGTTCATGGACCTCAGAGCAACAGGAGATGCTTTAATATTAAAAAGTTGTGTGAAAATATCTGAAATTGGAAAAATATGAAAGGCGTTCATTTCACAATGCACAATTTAAATAAATAAGTAAACAATAGAATATAACAGATAAAAGGCAAAAATGAATAGCCAGATCATCAGGTGTACACCACTATAAATGAAAGATGCAATCATATACAAGACTGGTTAGAGTGTCTTTCAATCTAACATTATTCCTTCAACACAGTTTTCTGGTCATGTTCTGTTCCCTGAAAATGTAAAGAGGAAACAGCTTGAACTCTGACTCATCAGTCTACAGGAGAAGTTATGTCTTTTTGCCTAATGATGAGTTTCGGTGGCTCTGTCTCTGTGCTCATGTGACTATTTATTATTTAGTATTACACACACTGTCAGATTTAGGCTGTGGCAGTGGGAATATTCCACACAGTATTGGCACAAGCTGTTCCCTACACTAGCCATAAATTAACACCTCCCTGTGGAGGCTGGCGCCTTCAGCACGCTGCCAGGAAAGGACTGCCATTTCGTCATTCTAGCTGCTGCTGGTAACATATTTCAAATGTGTCTGTGTCTATTTTTCACATCCTTTTTAGTCTCTAGAGGTGATTGCAATACTAGTAGGTTCTCCCCACTGAAGGGTATAAAGTGAGCAAAATAACCTCTGAAAATAAATCAAATTAAAGATTTCATAGACAGTCCATAGAGTTTTTATTTTGACTGATGTGAAAGATAGCTACATGACTAGTAATTATAACATAAATGCCAGTGGGACTTGGATTTTGGACCGATTAGGCTTTGAGACTTTGGACATTTCCCTAAATGCTTTGAGAGTTTTAAAGTATCTCTGTATGGCCAGAGAGCGTACAGTCATGTTACTTCCTCTGTTTATTTCCCTTATTTTTGATTAGTTTTAGATGTATGTAGAAAAAAAGGCTGTGCGTCTTGAACTGAAATGTACACAGTTAACTTCATATTTGTAGTATCTCACTGTCATTCACAGTTACACCTGAGATTGCCACAGTTACTGTAACAAGGCTTTGTTTGTGTTTCCTCAGGCTTGCCACTGCTGGTGCAGAGAACCATTGCCAGGACCATCATCCTGCAGGAGAGCATTGGGAAGGGCCGTTTTGGAGAGGTGTGGCGAGGGAAATGGCGCGGTGAAGAGGTTGCAGTCAAGATCTTCTCATCACGTGAGGAGCGCTCCTGGTTTAGGGAGGCCGAGATCTACCAGACTGTGATGCTCAGGCACGAGAACATTCTGGGCTTCATCGCTGCAGACAACAAAGGTAAGAAACAAAGCAGAGTTGAGAAAAGATTAGACTTCCTTTGCAAACTCAGTGACGTGACTTTTTTGTTGCTGCCGCCATCTTGGTTAGCAAAAAGCCACTAGTGTAGCGTCTAATGAAGGGAGTTTCCGATGAAGAAACAAAGCAACAACACAAATTTGTCTCTCTTAAATTACTGAGTGACTGCGACAACATTCAGATAAAAGTGAGCTGCGGCACTTTCAATGAACAGATCCAAACATCTGTAATAAGAGATTATGATCTTGTTAATTTAGCAAATTAGCCACAAGGAAACTCCCGAGCTAAACGTTCGTAAAGATGAGTGTGGTGACTTTTTTGTGATTCACTTCAGCCGCTGACTCTATTTCCTTCAGAAAAGAGATGTAGTTGAGATTTTTGCTTGAGTAAAATGAGAGAAAACAGGTAGTCTTAAAACTAAAACTCATGTTAGTTGTTGTTTGCAATCACACATAACACTATAATAAAACAACCAACAAAGCTGTTATGCACATCGCCGCATCTTCAGAACCGCAGTTCGTTCTAAAGATGGTCTGTTAACTAAATACTATAAATAAGGACTAAATCTCTCATGCTTTATAAAGATTACTTTTAAAATAGGGTTTTACAGAGGCTGAGGCCCTTTGTGAAATAAAACTTGATTAGCAGCCAGTGCTCTGTCTTAATTTGTTGTACTTACAGTAGCCTGTAACTATATGCAATAAAAGCCTATATTATTTTAATATTTTCACTGTAGGCTACTGTATAATATTAATGCTCAATACAATAAAATAATGAATACTTTTATTATTATGATTATGATTGACCAGTATTATTACTAATTATATATACTATTAGTATATGTTACATTAAATACATAATATTCAGGATTTCTTGAAAAAAAAAAATCTGACACATCGTAATTTTTACTTTACGGCAACTTAAGTTTCCTTTGGGACAAAACCAATGATCAGCAGGTTCTTTGTTTCCATTAACTGGAGGTGTTTACCTGTGTAGCTCTCAGCCAATAGCAGCAGAAACTGTTCAATGAAGGACAGAATTTAGTCAGATTTTACTCATAGAGTGATGAGGGAGGGAGAACAGGAGAGGTGCCAGGTTTTATAACATTCATATTCAGGTGATGATACAGCAAATTCTCCAGTTACAAAGCCCAAGACATTTTTCCCATTGAGTAGGCTACTTTATGTCATTAGACCCATGTGATGTGTGCCTGTATAAGATTCAGTTATTAAATTATTGGGTGAAAATAAAGTCTAGAATCCACATGAGTTTAATTAAGTTAATCCATAATTCATACAAATGTAGTAATAATACTTTTGTCAATATTTATAGTGTCTTCATAAGAATAAGGTTTAAAATCTGTGCGTTTTTTTTAAATATGAATTGTTCTGCAAGTATGGACATACAATATATAGGCATTAAACTTCATCATAATTGGCATTAAAAGAGTCTTAAAATATTTGTACATTTCATCTGGAGAGCCCTGGAGTTACCCTAAAATAGAACCATATGTGCTTCTCTTACAGCAGTGCTTAGTTTGTCCTCTTTGGGCATCTGTAGGAACAGGAAGTAATCCAACCAAAGTTACTCCTTTTACAGGCCTCTGTGGAGCTTTACATCTCAATTTTCACAATGCTCCTTTAAACATTTATTTTAATACAACCTAGACTAGTTTGTAAATAAATGTCTGTTAAATGTCTATATTTATTATAATTCAGCATTGATTAAAAAGGTCCACGTTTACTGTAATAATCTAAAACTGAAAAATAAGTGAGGCTTTGATTTCTTGGTTGATGTTGTTTTTAACAATTAACTCAAATCTACACAACACACTACAGATTGGTTTTGGTGCAAAAGCAAGCAAATTTAGTCTGGTGCAAACAGAGTTAAACATGGTGATGTCAAATTTTTGTGTGTTCAGATAATGGGACGTGGACTCAGCTTTGGCTGGTGTCGGACTACCACGAGCACGGCTCTTTGTTTGACTATCTGAACCGCTACACTGTCACTGTGGAGGGCATGATCAAGCTGTCTCTGTCTACCGCCAGTGGCCTGGCTCACCTACACATGGAGATTGTGGGCACTCAAGGTAAGATGCTCTATGCAGCTTCACACGCTACCTGTAAAGTGAAATCTAAAACAAATGTCAGCACAGTGACTTTGCAGGGAGCTGGAATATGACCTGCTTTATCAAGACTGCAGTGGTAAACTCAGCTAGCACTCCTACTTCATGATCCATTCAGAAAATTTGTTCAGCTATTTCTTTTCATATGAAAACATATAGGATGTATGACCAGCTGCAGAGCCAATATCCTTTGAGAACAAGAAAGTTAAAAAGTTAGAATAAATAATAATGTTTAAAAGGGTCAAATCCAATTAATCTAGCTGGTCTCTAAGTAAGAAAGAAGAACACAAATGCTCCCCTCATTAAAAGGAGAGAGGCAGACTGATGTGTCATCTTCACAACTTTAATCTAAGTTCTCTGCTGCTTCGATCCAGGTAAGCCCGCGATAGCTCACAGAGACCTCAAATCAAAGAATATTCTTGTCAAGAAGAACGGGACATGCTGTATTGCTGACTTAGGACTGGCTGTTCGTCATGACTCAGCCACTGACACCATCGACATCGCTCCTAACCACAGAGTGGGAACCAAAAGGTACTGTACTGCCCGACCTTTCAGCCTCTTACCTGGCCTCTCTTATTGGTATTGTTGGGGTCTTCCCCATGTTACTGTGGATTCTCTCCAAGTTAGGTTTTAGTGGGATTTTGCTATAGCATTAATATAAACACAACAGAACTTTTCATGAGGAACATGGAAACTAGTATGTGCTCTTTCTTGTGACTTGTGTACGTGTTTTTAAACATACGTGACAAAAAAAGCAATTTTACTTTTCCTATAAATGTTTCTCAATCTAACTGTCTCACCAGAGAAAACTCACCCATAAATGTATTTTTTTTCATTAAAGATTTAGCCAGCATCAGCCATATTTTTTATTTCTTTGCTTCCATTTAGGAAGTGCCTAGGCTTACTCATGTTGGCTGTGTACTTCATTGGGATGCAGTCTGCTTGTAAGGAGGCAGGTGTTTTGTTGTTACAAAAATTGAGCTTTTCTTCTTCTCAGCGTGTCTCCACTCTCCAACAGAGAATTGGAGCTGTAAATAAAATAAATAGTACCATTAGTATGTCAGGTTCTGCTTCTCAGAGGGCCGTCAAGTATTAGGCTGCATCGGTGACAGTGTCACAAGTCTCTTGTATTCACTATCTGGTCCAATTAATCATGCTGCCACGGGACCTGTGTCATTCCTCAGAACTCAGGCTGATGTGAAGTAGCAAAGACACCATTTAGTTTGCCCTGATAGAGCAAAGTCTTATGACCAGAGGGCATCATAAACCCTGGACTGAACTTACCAGTCACTTTCCCCAGGTTTCCCCTTGAGCTGGGAGCTTCATCTTTGTTCTGTCTGTCCATCTGAAGGCAGGTTAGGACATACTATTTAAATCTCACAGCAGAGAGTTTAAAAGAACATCAGCTGTCAGTAAACATTTTTTTCAGTTTTTCAAATGGCACAGTGACTTACCTTGTCTGCACCTGTGTTATGAAATATTTAGACTTTCAGAGTTGAAATCTGAGAGTGAGAGCCTTTCTTTGTTGTTATTGCCACTGTCTGTACAGGAGGCCATGTTTCCCTGTTTCACTTTTCTTTGGTATGTTAGATGTTGCCGACCTTTCTAGCCACAGGCTGGGGAAGCTCTTCTGTCTCTCTTAAACAATAGTTTATCCCACAGAAAGACACTAAACAGATGTGTACAATGAAAAGCATGATTTTACTAGGACAACTATGTAACACCTATAGTCTGCTAGGCTTTTATGGAAAACTCTATGTAATATAACATTATATAACACAGTTGGTCAATAATAATAATAACAATGGTAACGTCTTTTTTCTTTAGATTGTTTTATTATTCTTGTAAACTCATCCTTAAAAATAAATGCAATGTTAGTGCAAGGAAGTTAAACCAGGTCTTATTATTGACTGGTGCTTTTCAGTAAACATCAGATGCACTCAGTGGTGTTGTTCAGTTTGCATGTTTGGAAATTATGCATTTACCGTTTTAAATGCGCTTTTGGTTCCTTGCTTTGCCAAATACAATTTCACTTGGATAGAACCTACTGTGATTTTTCATTAGTAAATATGATTGAGCCTTGGCTGGCATTTTCTCTTTTATACATCTAAAGCAGCTGCACATAGGAGAGATAGTTATTATTCAGGCAGCACTCAGTAAAGGCTTTCATTTCAACTTGCTCACAGACTCCAAGTGGGAGTTGTTTGATTAGTTTGTAGCATCCGCCTCGTTACAAATCTTCAGCAGAGTGGGTGCTGGAGACGTCTGCGCCCTCGGGCTGCTTCTTTCTTGATGAATGTGATGTGACGAATGAGCAAAGATGAGCTTATTTGACACTGTTCATTGGTTTAATGCTTAGTTCAACTCCTGCTTAAATGAGAGTGGCTGCCGTTTGGCTGCTGCATGACTTTTATACCATTAGTCACATGTTCAAAAGGAGAGACGGAAACAATTTACAGGCTGGTTAAATCTTCTAAATGTTGTAGGAGACTGTCACATCTAATTACAAAATATATCAAGTAAATAAAAAAAAACCTGTTCACAATTCAGAATGTGTATCTGCATTGCCATGTTTAATTACTCTAGTTTCCAGTGTTGCATCACCAGATATAAGCTCTACTGTTGCACCATCAAAATAAGATTTCGATAAGGAAATATGTAAATGGAGAACAGGGAGCACTGACATAAATCCTCCAAGTGCTCCAAACAGGACCTAGTCAATCACACACTGTCTGAGCATTTTATGCAGAGAGAGTCTAAAAAGAGCAGTTGAAGTGCATCAGTTGTTTACCAATTCACTTAAATCTTTGGACGGTGGGAGGAAGCTGATGTACCCGGAGAGAACCCACAGTAGCATGGGAAGGACATGCAGACTTCACAGGATTAAATGATTGACGGAGCTGCCTAAATAAGTCCTACTTGAATGCTCAGGCAGTATTAGAAATACTGTTTAGCAATCACCTTTTAATACCTTCACTTGGCTCCACTATTTTCCACTTTGAAACTGTGGAAACTTTGGAACCATAATTGAATGGTAATTGAATATGCCAAATTACTAATCAAACACACAAATGCTTACTACAGAATGTTCACATTTGTCTTATTTCATTTTTATAATGAGTGAAAATTCTAACGACTCCTTCCCTGACCCTCAGGTATATGGCTCCAGAAGTGCTGGATGACTCCATAAACATGAAACACTTTGAGTCTTTCAAGCGAGCAGACATCTATGCTATGGGTCTGGTCTTCTGGGAGATTGCCAGTCGATGCTCTATGGGAGGTAAGTGTCAAACACTGAAGCTGGGTTGGGGCTGGTATTAATAACACATTGTGGAAAGCGTCTTTTGTATCTCTGGTAATGTGTGTTTGAACTGTCTTGATCCCTCTTTACCAGGCATTCATGAGGACTACCAGCTGCCATACTATGACCTGGTTCAGTCAGACCCATCAGTAGAGGAAATGAGAAAAGTGGTGTGTGAGCAGAAGCTTCGGCCTAACATTCCCAACCGTTGGCAGAGCTGTGAGGTATGACTCTGTTTGATTGTGGACACAGATTTCAGCATATTTGCCAAAATTTTATCCAGCTGTAGGCCATTTCTTTCTTTTTGGTCTCTTCATAGTTCACGATGAGCAAAAATCAAATAAAATCTAATGTAAACCTTATACCTATCCCTATCCTAACCTATCCAAAGGACTATTTTGTTGTATAATATAGAAACAGAATTAGAGTCTGATGAGTGTGGTGTTGACAACACTGTCCCATACTGGCCTGACCCTTACGGGACCCAAAGTGGTAACGCAGCTTTATTGAGCCTTTTGGCTATGCGCAGGTCGTCAGAAAAAGTGGGGGGCTTTAGGCTTGTAGCTGGTCATTTGCCTGAGCCTTTTCCACACAGAGGAAGAGCCACTGGCTAAATGCTAGTGTTGGAGTTTCTTAGGGTACAGTGATTTAGCACTTCTCGCCTCCCTGCTAAACCTGTACTTGGCCTCTTTGTAGCGTTCTTTGTCTCTTAACAAAGCCTCCTTTTTAAGCCTAGAATCCACATGTGAAGTTCCTCTAGCCTCGTTGGTCCTCCATCAGGTAAACCATGACGTGATTGCAGCGCGGGGCACTGCGCGATATGCATTGCTTACAGTGGTGTAGCAGTGGTTCAGTGTACATAATTATCTGCACTCTACCCACATCTCTTTGTTCACATGCAGATTAAATCCACAAAACTCCCGCGTTGTTATTGCTCATAGATCTCATGAACAGTCCGGATGGCTGTACTGTAAAGCGGTAGCTTAATTAGCTTGACTGCGCTAACACAAACCTAACGAACAAATGAGCCGGTGATTATTCCACTAATATTGAACCTACAGTTATTCGAACATGTAAGCAACTTAACCAATCAGTTAAAAGTGAAGTACAAAAAGCTGCAAAGAGTACAAGGCTTCAGCTTCAGACATACAGCATTCACATCATCAGCTTAGCGAGCATATGTTGGAGAGGAAAATCCCAGGCAACAGTGTGTGTAATCCACATTACTGGAGATGCACAAGTGTTCTGGCTGTCTTTCCTTTTCTTCAGCATCTCACATTGTTGACCAAGACTGCTAATAAATCGAAAGTTAGATATAAATCAAAAGGGGTTGTAGATCTAATGTTTATAAGCTCTTCCCTGTGTAAGAGCAACCAGACACAAAATATAAAAAAAACAAAATGAGACAAAACAGTGCGCACCGAGGCAACCATTTACGGCACCACTGATTAGAACCATTGATTAGAACTACAAATACACACCCCATACAGCCTTTATAAAGATGGATAGGCTACATTTTTATACAAAATGTAGCTTAAATAGGTAAATACATTTTAAGGTTAAAAATGAAGAAAAGCATTAAATAAAATAACTTTGCATACCAGAAGATGTATAACATTTATTATTAATCTGGCCAACCACTATCTCAAAACAAGTCAAAATGTCCAACAGAATAACTCAAAAAGTAACTTGTGAAATGAACACAGCTGATTTGCCCGAGCCAACCTAAACACATTACACTGTTCATGCACTAAATGTGCTGTACTCTGTTCAGGACAATTTAGTAATTTGCGCACCCCATTGAAAAGAAAAACCTCAAATGAATTTAGCCCAGTTGTTCTGGCTTCTTTTGCCTTTAACTGTACCCGCAGGCAATGAATCCAATTGCAGAAAATGAGGTTGATTCCAGTGTATTTGAGTTCCTGCTTGAGTCAGACGGGACCAGACAGCCTCCACCCCTGAGTCTAACTCTTCTATAGCAGCAGACTCTTTCATTGGCAGCCAACTCTGCTGCCCACACACTAGAGGTTGGAAAAAGCATTGTAACAGAGCTGGATTCTCATCCATCGTTACATTATGGCTATGCTCTGTGTCTGGTGTATGTTTTGACCTGAGGGATTCACAGTTCAGCAGTCTGGATGTATGAAATAATATGTGATACAGCTTCTGCTCTTTTCTGGTTCTGATACTCAGGGTTCTGAGGTGTTTGCCTGAGCAATTGTATCCCTGAAATCCTTAATTATTAATTCAATGTTTGGTATGTTAGGTATTGCAACTTTGAGAGTGTTGGCTTTAATCCAGCAGATTAATGAAGGAGTTTAGTGTGTCAGCCTAGTAATGAGCTTCTGAGAGTCTCAAACACACACAAATGTTCACTCATACATACCACCTGGCAAGAGACATGTGCCAGTTAAACTCCGCTCTCTTGGCTCTGCCCTCACTGTTTTAAATGCCTAGTCAGATGTCACCACTTCAGAGAGAATTCATATCAAAGCATCTGTTTGCAGATGGTCTCACTATGGCACCCACATTATAAATCTATGTACTGTAATGCAATAATTCGATAAGATTAGTCCTTGCACATTTCTATACAATGAAATTCTCTATGAGAGCCGTCCTTTACACAGCAGTAGCAGCAGCAGCATACACTTTAAATTAATTAACGACAGAATAAAAAGGATGAAAATGTCCGCTAAATGTGGGTGTGAAGTAAAAAGTGTTAAAGTGCATTATGTAAAGTGCAGTATAAACGCAGTCAGGCTTAGGTTTTCAACAGTCTGAAAGAAACATGGAAACAGGTTTGGCCCAACTCCAGCTAATTGATGACCCCTGCGAGCTGGAAAGTAAAATTATACAAAACAATGAGTGATATTTACACTTAACAGTTTTGTAAAGAACTTATACTTTTTTACCCTTTCAACCTATTGACATTACCTAGGTTTCAAACTCTTAAATTCCCATTTGCAATCCCAATACATGTAAAATCCCTTTGTATATGAATACTGATGGATTGTTTATCCTATTTAACAAATTAGTTTGCAGAAGGATAACATTTAACTGTAGACCATCTGATGAGCACCACTTTGTCAGGGCTAAGAGTGATTACAGGGACGTGTCTCAGTGATTACATTCCCATAAAACATTCAGTGACCACACAAGAGAACCCAACAGTCCCATGAATATTTGATGAAGTCAGATATGTTTCATAATTAAATGCCTTCAGAGGACTGCCATCTGTTAAAAAGACTTTAAAATCATTAATAGATGAAACAATGGAGCAGAGTTGAGTCTTCTGGCCACACAGATCTATGAGCAGCACAGGAGTAAAGTCATTAGAGACAAGTAACAAACTGCAAACTTTCTCTGTTAGCTACCGAAAGAAAACATTACAATACAAAAAGTCAAATGAAATATCTCATGTGTTGTACTCTAAAATGTATCACAAAACTCCTAGCAATGGTTGAACAAACAGCAGCTAAAAAACTGCCACAGTACCTGTGTTGGGTAAAAAACGCCATGTTGGTAGAACTGTGACTTTTAAAAAATGTGCAGACATGAAGATGGCAGAAATTAAAATGTAAAGTTTTTCCTTCATTTAAAATTAATTTCTGACACATTCATCTTGAAACATTTTTGGTGACACTAGCATGTTTTTCCTGTGTGCAGGCCTTGCGGGTGATGGCTAAGATCATGAGGGAGTGCTGGTACGCCAACGGTGCAGCCCGTCTCACTGCTCTCCGCATCAAGAAGACTTTGTCTCAACTCAGCCAACAGGAGGGAATCAAGATGTAGACATGTCTACCAAAACACCTCTGACTGGCAACCATATCATTAGCATTACAACTTCATCATTATCATCATCATCATTCACCCTGAGTTTTAAGGGATGCTGTGTGTAATGTCCTCATGGCACACTGCAGAACAGAGGGATCCTTAAAGATGAAGGCAACACAGGGCATTGACATCAACAGGAACTTTAAATCTTAGGCCTTTGTTTATTTATCACATCCAGTGTCTCAGTCCATCTCCATGGCCTGTCATCAGGCTGCACACTGAGCTTCATCAGGGAAAGCTGCTGCATGCAGCTAGCAGCCCCCTGCAGGCCTGGAGCTGCCACTGCAAGGCTTTCAGCCATTCGCTCATTCTTATCCAGGGGTCACACTCCCTAATAGGGCTGCAAGCTACTTATTCATGAATAACCAATCATAATTGAAATTGGAGCTTTTTAAATTAGCCAAGTTTAAGACAAACCTGTCCGTGTGGCTAAGGCTGTCTGAGCTTAATGCAAGTTCTCATAACACTATAGTTGGCACACACTCAGTCACCAGGTTATCCTGTCTCATGCAAAAAGAAAATAGGCTGCAGCCAGTTAAGGCTCAAATTCCAAAAGATTTTGCCAATGCTTATCTTAAGCTAACAAAAAAGGAAGGAACTTAAAATGGATTTATTGAACATACAGCAAATTACAACTCTTTGTGAGGAGCAAAATACTTAGATATACAAAGGATGGATTAAATTCTCCTTATTATTTATTCGACCAAAGGAAGCCTTCAAAGCATTCAACAGTGAAGTATATTTTCAACTATGTTGTTAAAAACCTTTATGAGACCCATTTGTCTATTATTATTATTATTATTATTTTTATTATTGATAAGTTCTTAAATATATTTTGCCAATCAGATTTTAAATCAGTTAGTGGCACCATTGTGACCAGTAGAGGAGTCTTTTAATTCTAAATAGATTTTGATTCAATGAAAGGACATTTTATAATGAAAAAGAAATTTAAAAAATACAATAAACAAGCATATTGCGTACAGTATGTTTAGTGGTGTCCTCCGGTGGCTGTGTGGTTCATGATAACTACAGCCTCCAGCCCTACTGGTGCGTGCTGCCAGTCACACTGTGGACTGAAGGAGGCCCTCAGGTATTGGGACAGTCCGCACCCTGCCTCTGAACCACACATACACTCTGGCTTCATTTGTAGTTCTGTGTGTTCATTCATTCTGTGTCGTCTCCCGCAGCGACAGGGAGGCTGACCGCTCTGTTTAATTTATTTTCTTTTATCGTCTTTTTTGGTGGCAGGGGATCTCTTTGCTAAACAAACCTGGACATGATGACCTCATTCATTTTTGGCAAACATGCTGCAACATATGCAATACACCGTGGATAAGCGTGTCTATTTTCTATACTCAGCTCTGCAAACCATAACAGCCAGAACACAGCACCACCTTGCAGCTGCCACCATGCCTTTGGACCAGCTGTTAACGGAAAGTGCCAGTGCTTTAACCGTGTCCTCTCACTGCGGCTGGGCTTATACTATGCACCTAAACAGCAGCAGCGAAGCCCAGCCAGCCTCTGGTGCCATCTCCAAACCCGCCCCTCACACCAGACCGCCTCGACTACTGCTCATTGTACAGCTTCTCAGATCAAGGACTTTACTTGCCACAGAATGTTGTGGCAGCTATAAGACTACAGACTCCGACTGATGTTGCTCCTAAATGTTTCTGATTTCTGTTCTTCAGTGTTTGTGCCGTGGACAGAGCATTTTCTCACTGTAGGATAATCAACAAAACAGTGAGGTACATTCATTTAAATATAGCAAACGGATATTTACTAAGCCATAGGTTTTCCAGGTGTGTTATGATTTTCTTTTTACAGCAAGCTGTTTTTCTACTAGAATGTACATTTATGAACACTAAAAATGAAAAAAGGACTCATTTCAGCTTAGCAAGCCTTAAGGGACCAACACATACGAGTCAATCTGTTCTTGTTTTTGTTCTATAAGAAAAAAATGAATATATATCATTGATTTCTATGATAAGGTTAATGTCATAATCTGTAAAAGACAAAAATATATGTAGCACCTGATTTCAGTTTGTAGTTGTCTGTTCTGTTGTCGATATTGCCGCACATCTAACCCCAGAGGTTCACATTGTCTCCAGCTTAAGCCGCAGCAGTGTTCAGCCACCGATCAATCCTCTCTGTAGATCCAATTTGCATTAATATATTTTCTGCTCAGCAATAAGTGCACTTCTCAACCACGGCCAGGTTTATTTGTGTGGCAATGTGGATGTAGCCGTGTCCGTTTGTCCTCATGCTTTTCTCTTGATGAATGCATAATATATTGACGTGCTGCTACTAGTTGTCCAGCTGCCGTTGGAAATGGGTAAATCTCCTCAGATTCTGTGCCATGTTGCTCTGACGCAAACCCGGCCCATGGTCATTAGGTGGGCCATCTTTCTGATAAAGCTTGTTCTCACTGCTGTCACACGGGGCTGCATCTGGACTGACTAGACCTGTGCAGTCTGCGTGCATTACAGGCGAAAATTTAGTGCCAATCCATCAAAGGACATCACAGTTGGGTGTCCATTCACAACAGCATACAGGGAAAGACGAGCAGTTATTTTTCATTGAGTGAACATTTCAAATAAAAGTGCTAGTTTTATACAAAAAATAATCTTGTGTAGCAGCTGATCATGTAACTATTGGTTTAAAGGGAGTGCTTCAACTGTGTTAAGAGCACTGTTGTCATGGAAAGGGCACTGAGCTGTGTGATGACACTTTAAACTACTATATCTCTCGTAACCCCACTTTTAGGACAATGACATAATCAGTTGCAATTGAGCCCAGGCAGCGTCTTAAAGTGTGTCTAACTCCTTCCAGAAAAGATGAAGTTTGACTGAAAGCAGGCAGCCTGTTTGGGGCTTGTTCCACTTATGAAGCAGTCTTAATGATGTGGCAGAAGGGACGTTGTAAAACTTTGTAAATAGTTTTTGAAGTAAACAAAAGAAGAATTGTGATATTTGCAGATTTCTTTTTTTTTTTTTTTTTTTTTTTTGCTGCTATAGTAAAACAAAAAGGTTGATGGACTATGCTGTTTCAATGTTCCAACAGCTGTGAGGCAGGCTGGGGCTTACTGGGGAAGACTAGGGCCAAGGATTTCTCTCTCTAAGCCATGTCAGGTGGGAGGTGTGAAGGTCTCTTTCCGAATCCCTTTATGTAAGCCCTAGCTTGCCCTGCTGGGCTGTTGGCCAACGTGGTACCTAAAGCCACATTTCCACTGCAGCAGAACAGCACAAGACGGGTTAGTGCAGCACACTTTGTTTTCAATACAGTTCATGTTATTGGACGACAGACAAACTAACAAGAATCAAAAGTGCAACACATTTTCTCGAAGAAGAAAGGATGCAAAAGTCTTACAGCTTTTACGTTGTGAAAAAAGAAAACTGTGTTCTTTGTGACAAAAAATAAGGCCCTAAAATGTCTTTTTCATGAAGATAGAAAACATGTTTAGTACTTTAATGTGGCTGACTCTGTCCTGGACACAGCCTAGTGAAAAAATAAGTCTCTTCTGGTTTTTAATGCCACCAAACTGTGCTGCACCGACTTGACGGCTCTCGCTCAGTGGAAACGTGTGGTAACAGTTCATGTCTTCATACGCAGTGTCATTCTCTGGGACATTAACAACAGCTCAACTCAACAGCACCTCAGTCTGCCTCTACAAGGACAACCTTCATTCTGTCTTAAAGTCACCAGCAGCCTTTTCTTTACTAACCCAAGATGACTTAACTGTAAGAGGCATGTTTCTCGTGCTCTTCCTACAGAAAAACTCTCCTCGATTCTCTCTTGCCTTTCTCTCTTGTCATTCCCTGTTCTCTAATTCAAATCTATCTCCTGGCTACATGGGTCACTGCAGCAGCCTCTCAAGTTTACTCAGAGCAAACAAACCCAATTCATCACAACTACTAAACAACACAATACAAACACAATATACAGTGTCAGATCTGTCTCGCTTGTTTCACTTAGATCTCTTTGAGTACTCACTTTTATGGTATGTAATTGTTCAGAGTAAAGTTGCTTCACCACATCGATTTTTTTGTATAACTCAAATTGAATATATATTTAGATTTCTTAAAAGACAATTAGGAAAGAAACTGAGCAGCTTGTGATTCAAACCAAGTTTACATAGTCCAGTCAAGTGTGCAGCCTTTAGATGCTACCATAACGGAGGACCATAAATAGGGAGCCACCTCAAACTATGCCAGCCGCTCTAAACCCCACTGAAGTGAATGTATCAGCCCCCCACTCATGGGGTCCAGCTGAGCCAGAGCACAAGCAGACAGCCCAAAGCCCTCACAGGTCTATCCCATTCTCTCCTTATGCAAATTCTGGGCCTGTCCCATCAGATCACATGTCGAAGGACCTATCTATGCTAGCACCATCCACTCACTGTGATTAGGACGTGGCCTGGGACTAGCGTCAAAGGGCTGTGTGTGGTTTGGATCACATCATGGCTCAGTCCTTGGTCTGCTCTGTTTAACCCGAGGGGACTGCTGCAGTGAGTGCCTGGTGGCGACAAGGGTAGCAGAAAGCTTTATCATCTTTCATTTGGTGCCTAAGTTTGACAAGACTTGTTTTACTCCTCACCTCGAATGACAAGACTGCATGTGATTGTGTCTGCATCAGTGTTTGCATTACTGCTTTATGGATGTCATCCAAAAGTATCTTAAAAAGCAGAATTAACATATTAAAAAGGTCACTTAATCAAAAGAAAATACCTCCTTTAAGACCAATGTGTTTTACCTCACTGTATATAATTCTCGATTTGTTTACTCCAATTTATCTTTCTCTTTTGTTTCTATGAAATGCTTAAAAAAAGTTGAATGATTTTTTTTCTTTTCAATGGTACTTTTCTGTCTGATGGCATTGTATTGTGTTTGTATTGTGCCCCAGCAGTATCCTCTTTCTCTTGACCATGCTCTTGTAAATGACCTGTCGCTTTGTTCTGCGCCAGCTGTACAGCCCTGTCCTAGCTTTGGTACCAATGCCTTGTTCAGTATGTCTTTGTTTAATAAAACACAAGAAGAAGAGTGTTGGAGGACGAGGCGGCTCTGAGGGAACGGACTGGACAGAAAAGCCCTCGACAAGCTCCGCCCCTCGACTCCCTGCTCTGCCATTTCTAAGCATATTATAATCTTAACTTTTTTTATATAGTGTGTACAGATGAATGAGAAATGAGCATAGGAAGTATGTTAACTGCTAACATAGCTGTGTAGACGTGTGAATAAAGAAACAAGCTTCCATTTTACCGGCTCTGTCTCTTCTCTCGGAGGTTATGTCACCAATATTTTTGTCAAGGGACATCTATCCAAGGACTACTTTATAATAAGATTTATTGCACAAATAATTTTAGAAATAAAACCTTGAATTTATGATAATCATAAATTCAAATATGTAATTAATGGAACATGCATATGTTCAAGTATATAGACATGGGCTGCATTACAGTATATTTACAAAACGTAGAGCTTTGTCAGTGTCAGTGCTAAATATCTCTTCTGAATCCAGAAAATAAATGTTGAAATTTTTGTGGAACTCAGTGGAAATGTGCACTAATATTGTAATCAATTAAATAGTAGAAAGAAGAGGAGGACAAACAGGGCCAGGGTATAGAAACTTAGTTCATCATATTGTAGGATAAGCTGTTGAAAATTGAATGAATTTACTTTGTTTGTCTAACAAACAAACAAAGAGAAAGAATCCCATTTATTCTACAATGTGTCCTTTAAAAGTTAGGCAACTTTTAAATTGTATTGACTTGGTTTCGGATCAAATTTTAATCAGTTAGTCACTCCCCGGCCTGAACACCCAAATGTGAAAATAGTGACAATGGGCCCAACAGTGCCCCCTACAGTTTCAAGAGAAAATCCCTATGGGACGGCCAAAATGTCAGAACTGCACGAAATTTGGCACACACATACACGGTGTCACGACAACCAAAAAAGTCTCTTGCACCCATGCCCTAAATTCAACTGTGTTGCTGTGGTAACAGCCCAGCAATGATCACTAAAGGTCTATGGACCAAAAAAAATTAGTTTGTTGTAGATGGATGAAATGGCACATACTATCCTCATGTGCCCCTTGCAATAACATCACATATTTGTTTTTCCAACAATTTTGTGATCCTTTATCAACGGGCTGACTTGGAGGTCGTTGGCGATGCTTTTACAAATCGGCAGCAGCACTGGGTTGAGGTTGTGGCTGCTTTGAGCTCTGTCAGCTTCTCTTCTACGCACTGCAGAACAGAGGTACTGTACTGATGAAAATCTATAGTCAGTAAACATATCATATACTGACCTGTAAAACCCCTTCATCCTACCTAAACAAAACAATGAGTATTGTCAATGTGAATGGACATGTTACATCCCCAGGATTATAACCACCAGCGGGCAGGGACATGGGTTCTGACACCAGCAGCAATCCACCTGCTTCATCTACATGTCACAGAGCAGCAATGTCTGAACAATTGTGCAGAATCAGGATTTTAATACAGCCCTGACAGTTGTACCATACACATATATTCTGTGGTGATTTGGGGGGGCAATTTGTTTGTCTTCATTTGATAAAGAGTAACAGGGTAAGAGAGAAAAAATACGTTGAGGATATTATTATTGATTGATAATAGGGAATATTATTATTTATGAGATATATCATCCAGGTCCTTTCATGTAAACATTTAAACTGTCCCAGACCACCTTCTACCACATTCAAAAGGTCGTCTCACTGCAGTTATAAAATTGGACACTTGGGAGTGCTATTGTCTATGATATCTACGCTAACTCTCAGTTCTATCAGTCTCTAGTAATAAACATACACTGGAAGGTTTCTGCTGTACATAAATGTAATACACATTTGGACATAATTTGTCAAAATGATCTTTTAAATAATAGTTCAGTATTTTGTTTCTTGGGTGGTCAAGTTATCCTCAAAATTGTCAGTGTACTCCCAGTTTGGAACAACCACACATACTTTCAGTTATGTATGATGGCAAATGGGGCCGCTGGGCCAATTAAATGTGCTTTTATTACAAAGAAAAAACCTCACTGGAAAAAAATACATGGGTTTATACTGTCAAATGGCACATGAAATATTCAACACAAGACATAACAAAAATAGGGGCAATAAATGTTAAGATTTACATTTCCCAACTCAGCAAACATGGTGGAACATAATAGGATATGTATAAAATAGAGGAAATGACGGCATATGTAAACTAAAAAAAAGACTGGTTTGTTTCATATTGGGAAAAAATGGGTTCATTATATGACACTGAAGAAGCCCACTTTTATTTTGAGTGCTACAGATGCGGAAATGTCTATGTTAAAAGTGCTGTGTACACATTTGTTCATTATCATAGTGTTCCCATAAATGGAAACTGTTAAAATTGATAAACAAATAAAGATAAATAAAGATAAATAAAAAAACAAAACAACAAAACAGATTTACATTTCACATACATTTGAAGGTCCTTTCTTTACAGCACATGTCAGTGGAACCCCTGGGCTTGTTTCCATGCAATGGGACAGTCCCATTTAGGAGTGATGGGAGACAGTGACACTCGAAGTGTGTCCTTCCCTCCAAACATGAGATGTTAATGGAAGAAGGTTTTTAGTGCTTCAATAGCAATCTCAGGACATTTTACATTGACTTTAATCCAGAATGTTGTGAGATTTGAAGTGGTTAATTATCTGTCCCTCATGTTTGCATTGTTAGCCTCCCTTCACTGGCTTCCAGTTGAATTCAGAATTAAGTTCAAAATCCTTCTCCTTATTTACAAGGCTCTCAGTGGGAAGGCCCTGTCCTATCTCAGAGACCTCATAGTGCTGTCCTAACAGAGCGCTGTTCTCAAAATGCAGGGCTTTTAGTCATTCCTAGAGTTTCCAAAAGTAAAATGGGAGGTAGAGCCTTCAGTTACCAAGCTCCTGTTTTATGGAATCAGCACAGTTTCTACATTTAAGGTTAGACTTAAGACTTTCCTTTTTGAAAGGGCTTATGGTCAGGACATATACAGTAGATGAGATAAGGGCTTATGGTCAGGACATATACAGTAGATGAGATAAGGGCTTATGGTCATGACAAATACAGTAGATGAGATAAGCTGCTCTAGGCTCAGACGCTGGGGGAAGTATGACACACTGAGCTTCTGTCCTCTGGCTCTGTCCTCACTCTTATTACATTATAGTTTACATCTCTGCTTAGTTCTTTGCTGTTCACAAGTTGTCCCTCTGTCCCTCCTCCTCTGGGGGAGTGGATACTGTTGCAGATGTCCGGCTGCTGTTAGACATCCCAGTGATGACTGGACCTTAGCTGTGGCCCATCTGTGATCCTGTCCTGACCCATATGCTTGCACCTACAGAAAAAATAAAAATAAAAAATTAGAGCAGAACTGACACTGTTTCAATGGCGGCCCAGAGCAGTTTACCCACAGACTAGCAGCAAAACCAGAGCAAGAGAGAGAGACATTTACACAGTGACACGGAAAGAGCACATGTGAGAAAAACTCACACGTGACCTATGTCTTTGGGTGATGAGGGGAGGGACTTCATGGTAACATATGGAGGACATGCAGATTCCTCAAGGAAGGGCTGGAGTTGGCTGGTGTTTGAACTCACTATCTTCTTGCTGTGAAGCCGGAGCGCTAACCACTCTGCTACCACGCACCGCTCCATGACAAAAATGAGCTCAAAAATACAATTATTCCATGTATGAAGGCTCATATCTCAACCCTGCAAAAGTACTTCCAGAAGTACTTCTCTGAGTATTCTGCAAAATACCTTACATTGATATGAGATCTGACTCAAAGGAGACTACAGTTCACATCCATTTCACTGGCTGTGGATTACAGTGGAGAAAGACTACCCACTAGTAGGCCAAAGAGCTATGGGAATACTGTTACCTTTTGCCATGTACTATTTATGTGAAACAGGGTTTTGGGTTTGACAGAATAAAGTGTGGGAACCACTGAATTATATGATCATAAAGCACTGGGGAAAACACTGAGCCTCCAGTTTATTAAGTGTTAATAAAGTGACGGGGGTTGAGACATTACTCCGTCTGCGTGTGCCCAATGGTGTGCTGCAGACACTAACTCTCAGTTCTATCAGTCTCTAGTAATAAACATACACTGGAAGGTTTCTGCTGTACATAAATGTAATACACATTTGGACATAATTTGTCAAATAATAATAATAATAGTTCAGTAATTTGTTCATGGGTTTCTTGGGTGCTCAAGTTATCCTCAAAATTGTCAGTGCACTCCCAGTTTGGAACAACTACACAGACTTTCAGTTATGTATGATGGCATATGGGGCCGCTGGGCCAATTAAATGTGCATTTATTACAAAGAAGAAACCTCACTGGAAAAAAATACATGGGTTTATTTTGTCAAATGGCAAGTGAAATATACAACACAACACATAAAAAAAAATAGGGGCAATAAATGTTAAGATTTACATTTCCCAACTCGAGCAACATGGTGGGACATAATAGGATATTTACAAAATGATAGCATATGTAAACTAAAAACAAGACTGGTTTGTTTCATGTTGGGAAAATGGGTTCAATATATGACACTTAAGAAGCCTAATTTTATTTTGAGTGCTTGTGATGGTCACTTCCTGATATTTATAGTAGCAGTTGTTTTGTTTTGTTTTATTTCTTTTTACTATTTTTCCTTCTCCCTACAGATGGGAAACTATGTGGAAATGTTAAAAGTGCTGTGTACACATTTGTACATAATCATAATCAATGGCGTGCCATAGACAGCTTCACTCGACCATGCACCATTACACATGGTCAAGCCACGTGGTGAAAGTGTGGCTGGAGCTGTGGAGTTGAGGGCCGAGCTGAAATCCAACAGATTCTAAGAGCATATCAAAAACATCGAAATTGGTGTTGCATAAATTCTTCATATGCACGGACACTCTCTAAACACAAAGCACAAAAGAAATGACACAAAAGCTGGATAACACTCATCTAGAAGAGGGCTTCGCAGATGAAGGTCCACTGGAACCTCTGGCACAAGGGCTGTCTCTCTCTGTGGACAAGTTAGCATTATCAGTAACTTCCACCACTGCTTTCCAACAGATAACTAACCGACACAGTGGACAATGCAAATCAAATGAAATTTATTTCACCATTTAAGACAGCCCGTTGGGTAGGACACAGTCACAGTTTGGTAGCCTGACTAGAAAACACAATAGCCCTGGGTTGTCGCGCTAGCAATTTTGCAAGCCCTGAATACAATATAATATCATACCCCTATACTGGACCAACACGTATTTTTTGTTTTGTGGTGAAACCAATGGGATATGTGTGTGTTTTTAATGTGTAATTGTGTGAATTGAATATTTTGTTTGATTTAATGACTGGTGCATTGCACAATAACTACAACAACTGTTAACATATGACTTGAGTACAGTGTAGCCACAACGAGTTGATTTATATATACCTGTGTGAATGTGTTTATTTTGCGTGTGTCCTGTGCAGGCCTCTTACTGAGAGTTGCTAAGCTAAAAAGATTATGGCATTGATCCAATCTGCTTGTCATTGATCAAATGCACAATCTGAAACAGAGAACGGTTGATGTTCCAAATCTAAGGTCTTTTTCTTAATTGACTCTTGAGCTGTGAGCATGCACTCAGCTAATTCTGTCATTGCAGTTCTATAATGTATCAAAATGCATTGTATGAGTTTATTTCTAAATAATAAACAATGACATGCACCGTTTCTAATATTAAGTCTTTGACTGAGTGTCTGGTTCTGAATGGTTTTGCCTTACCCAACTCAGTCTTTCGGTACAGATGTCATTTGCCTTTGACCATAGCTGTAATAAAGAGCAGTAGATTAATTACCTTAAACAAGTATATTCAATCAGCCAGTGACTACAAACCTAACCTGATGAGGTCAATTTCATATCGCTACTGTAGAGTCAAATCCAGAGTTTGAAACCTGCCTTTTTAAGCAGTTCTTTAACCATAAAATTGGGTTCAAAAGAAAACAAAAAATTACTCACTTCTACATAATTAATTAAATATGTATGTGTATGTTTACCATTTTAATCAAAAGCAAAGCCTTTTGTTGTCAATGCTTATAGGATTTGATCACATTAAGCAGCAGCACACTGTCCAGCAGTGAACAATCTGTAAAGGCGTTGAAAACAGCAGCAGTTGGGTGGGCTTCTCTGTGGAAGTATTATCAAACATGTGGCACAGTGAGCAGCTGCTGGTCTGAGGTCAGAGTCTCTGTTAGATCAGCGATGACCCACATTAGCCTGCAATTAATCCCACTGTGAGTGTGTGAGGGAGGATATTAGGAGAGACTTTTGGGGCCTACTTACACTGCTGTGTCTAATAACTATAGTCTTTGGCAGTGCCTCCATTGGCCTAGCAGTCACATTACAGTGTTTTTAAATACTGTATAAATGCAGTTCTAAGGTACAGCAAACAGCATTAAGTCCAGGATTCTCAGGATTACAAACTGATATGTGCACAAATACTAAGTCATTATTACAATCACAGTTAAGGTACGTTGGGTTGTGTGTAAAATGTTTTATGTGGTGTTGTCATACAATGTTTAAATACAAAATGTAAATGACTGCATTTACTCATTTACACCCCAGTGTGGAAGTGGCTGGACGCAAGGTGGGGACTACTTGGATGGCGCTAATGGGAGGAGCTGGGACCTCCCTCACCAGCTCTTGAACCACTGTGGCCACTAATCACAGTACAATCATTATACAAATGATGGAAACAGGCTGCAATTATCCCAACAGAAAATTATCTTCATCATTCATGCATAATCAACTTCCTCCAGTGTGGTTTGTGTGTCAGCAGGGTGTGTTCAGCACCAGATGATGACAAATTGAAGTTGTGTGAAGAGAAGAGAAGGTAATGAGCAGTTTGATGCTTAGCCATATTTCTGCTTCAGCATTCTTTTTCATATCAGTTCTAAACAGCTTTAGCTAAATATGAAAAAATACACACAGAAAAAATAAAACACTGCAACAATATAGAATGAAAAATATGCTATATACAATAATGACTGTGTGCTCATTCACTTACACGTACAATGTTTGTCAAAACCTGTTAAAGTGACAAGTGCAGTTATTCTACTCTACCTTATGAGGGGTATTTTTCTTAGTAACACAGACACTGGGACACATAGATGATAGCAGAAAACAGTTATTTTCCAGTTAGCTGCAGTATGGAGAAGAAGGCACTATGAAGACAAGCTGTGAAAGTGAGAGCATGGACTAAAGTTTCAGAAAGAAATGAGGCTTGAGCAGGCCTTTTATTATTATGTTGTACTAACAGTATCACAAGGCTCAGGCTGCTATATTGTAAGAGCAATACATGCTGTCCATATGTAGGCTGCAGTCGATGTTGTACTCTGGACGAAAGGAGCCAGTGAACCATGATGATTACTGAAGCAGCAGATGTTCCAAAGATCACTCTGCTCCTACAACACTGTCAAGTCCTCAGGCTAATGGCTTAGGCACAGCGCTGTGACCTTTAACACAGCCCAGTTTGCACTAAATGCTATAACTGTGTGGCTCACGTGTAGGTACCATACACACTAGATATCTTCCAGCTCGGTGTTTTAGTGGAGGTTGAGTAATGCATCAGTAAACAGCAATAATCAGAAGAAGCAGAGACCATGATGCTTTGTCTAATGTGTTGGAGGAAAACAATAGATGTAGACTACGTTTTGTCTGGAAATGTGTTAATATGTAAATTGGTCATTTTTGGGGGGTTTTTTCCACATTGTTTACTGCAGTGTTTACATGAGTACATAGACTCACACAGAGACTCACACAAAGAAGGCTTGTGTGGATTACAGGCAGAACACCACTGTCAAGAGCTCCTTCCTCTTAGCAGTGTGTCCTTTAGTCAAGTGCCTATTGTTGCACTAAAAAGTCCATTAAACCAATAGTGATAGTTTAACAGTTCTAGTTCATTGACAGCAAACCTAATGGGGTGAACAAACCTCTACAGCTGCTGTAGAGTTGAATCCAGCTGTGTACCTGCTAGTTTCCTACCCACTCCACTGTCTGAACCCACAGCACACACAGACCTGCCATTGGATTAAACCAGAATATAACCACCATGTTGTAGGGGAAACCATTACCCCTCTTTCTTCATATCATGTATTGTCAATGAACATGTCAGTGATATCCATTATTTAAAACTGAATTTATACGTGGCCCTACAGTAGGCGACCGGTCTGTCGGGGTGTTCACGCAGGTAAAAGAAACAGAAGATATGTGGATGAAGCAGTTGATATATGGTCGTCACTGAGCAGGGAAAGTGACTGCGGCGGAGGAGGGGTTGATGGGACACGGAGAGCTGCGGGGGAGTTCGCACAAAGGCTGGGCAGTGCGCTGTGTGCTGTCTAATCCCGGGCACAACTACATACCAGCACCATCTGTCATCACAGGAGCAGCGAGTAGGTCTGGGTTCCCATCAGTGGTACCATCTCCGGAGGACGCCAGGGTGGGGGTGCAGTCTGTGTTGTGCACAGGGGTGTACGGCGTGGAGCTGTGGAGCATACAGGACTCTGATTGGAGCAGAGGCTGGGATCTGCCGAGCAGCAGGACTGGTGCTGAGGAAGAGGATGAAGAAGGGCTGATGCGAGGAGGACCGTACACATGGAGCACAAATGCACGCTCTGACTGCGGTAAACACCGGGCACACACGGCCGGAATCACCGCGTATACACACACGGGACACGGACACCGCCGCAGCCACAGAACACCACCCTCTGCCCGCTGCCCAAAGCCACTGCTCACTATACCACTGCACTATTGACCTTCTGGTAAGTGTTTACTGTGAACAAGCAGAGCAGCAGCCTGCTTTAGTCACCTGCTCTGGTTTACCTCTGACAACAGTCCAGTTTTATCTCAAAGTGTAGTCTAAATCATGGTTAATTGAACAATGTTTTTTTCTTAGAACATTTGGACAAATTAGTGTAGAGCTTTATCAAATAGACCTGTAAGCAAAATAATATATCATAGATAGATGTCGTCATTACAGACTGTTGCATGATTTTTCTACCCAGTTTGCGGGAAGAGTTTTGTCCCCGCGCAGCCGCCGTAGTGATGGGAGAGAACATGTCCAAGCGACTCAAACTTATCTCTTCAGAAGGGGAAATGGAGGAGCGCTCTTTTACGAACCCCTTCCCCGACTGGGACCAGGGCATGCTCACCTCCAACTCAGGAGCAGACGTGGACTACCAAGACCCATTTGACGCTGAGGGAAAGGTAAGAGTTGTGTTTATTTTTGCATGAACGAGTTTTGAAGGTGCAGCTAACCGTAGAGCTAAGCTAGCGTCAGGTTGGAGTCTCCTCCGCTGCTCAGGGATGCTTCAAGGCTTCATCGTAGATCTGTCTCTGACATGTAAAACTTTCAGCAAAGGTTTGCCCAATTGTTTTATGATTAAATTATATAAAAATATAACTGTTACTTTGTCGGAGTACATACTGGGTAGCATCACCAAATACCTTTAGTAAACCCGCATGCATATTGCATTAATTGAATACCGTTTCTTGCATAATATAATCTGTATAAAATTGAAAAATGTCAAGAAATACAAATCTCATGAACAAATGCTCAAAAGTAAGTAACAGCAAAGTAGTGGCCTTTGTGGCTTTGCTCTGAGTGGCTCTGGACACCTATACAGCTTTTTTATGTGCTTGGTCTTAGATACAGAAATGTGCTGTCTAAAACGTCTGCTGATGTCATTGGGGTTGTTTCATTGACATGCTTTAGAATTGTCCTTGTGTGTGTGTTTTTAAGGTAAGCACAACTTTCCAAAAGAAAGTGCAGAATAAGATAAAAGACCTTCTTCAGCAGATGGAAGAGGGCTTGAAGACAGCGGACCCTCATGACTTCTCAACGTATACTGGATGGACAGGTGTGACCTCCACTTGTGTAAATGACCAGGCCCCTTTTGAAGAAAGCAGCTAACTGTCCAGTATTTTGTAGGTATTGCCTTGTTGTACCTGCAGCTGCACCGGGTGTCCGGCGAGACCTCAGACCTGCAGAGGGCACTGGACTATGTGAAGAGGAGTATGAGGATACTGAATGGCCGCAAAGTCACGTTCCTATGTGGTGATGCAGGGCCTCTAGCAGTGGGTGCAGTGGTCCACCACAAACTGGGCAACAGTGCTGACAGCAAAGACTGTCTGTCCCGGTGAGTGGCTTTGACCTGTATCAGTCTGTCTCCTAGGCAGGGAGCTTTGTTTGGTTGTATATGTGTTAGCGAGGGAACAAATGTATTTTGTTTATCACAAGATTTGTTAGAAAAAAATCTGCCATTTTTTGTTTTGTTTTTTGCTTCTCGTTCTTAACTGTATTATGCGGCAGTGAAAGGAGGCCTGCTTTGATTATTGTTTACAATATTTCAATCATCAATTTCAATGAATTATAAAAGTACATACATATGAATATATATTGTGTTTGTGTGTAGGCTGCTCCAGCTGCAGCGCTCGGTGCTCAGTCCAGACTGTGACATGCCTGATGAAATGCTGTATGGGCGAGCTGGGTACCTGTTTGCCCTGCTTTATATCAACAAAGAGATAGGCACGAACACTGTGGATGAGGAGACAATCTCACAGGTGAGATTAGTTTTAATTTAGTTCAATTTAAATACAATACAAAATTGACTTTTTATAAAAATTCAATCACATTTTTACACCATTTCAAGGTAGGACAGTATTCTGTATTTTTATATTGCTGTTGCAGTATGTCACAGTACATACAAGAGCGAATGTATACTTTTGCTCCAGTATCTTTTGTGCAGTCTTCAGTATGACAGTGTAAGTCCAATTATTGGATCACAGGATTGTTACCAAGCTATATTTCCTAATTAGTTTTATTCTTAGATTGTATTGGTTTTTGTGATGAATAAAGATGTTTGAGAGAGGCTTGGGATTGGTTAGTTTAGTGTCAAGATTGAATATTCTTACTCTTATAGTAAAGGTAATACATTTCTTTCAAAGGAACGTCAGCACACATCCCTTTCCTAACCATCTGTTCAATACTAGGCTCAGGCCCAGGCCAAAAGTGCAAGTCGTGCTGTGCAAAGATGCACACACCCATCCCCATAGTAATCCTCTATAAATATTACTTAGTACCCTGCACACACAATTCTCAGTTGGGTCATACGCCTCCCTCTCCTCACCCTCACCCTGTTTTCTGCCTACCGTTTCCTGCCAAAAAAATCATCTTAAAAAAGAAATGACAAAGTCCCTTGAATGAGGAACAAAACATCTTCTGTTTCCAAACTATGTCCAGATTTAGCATTATGACTAATTGGATGACTGAGAACCTCCACATGCTTTGACAGACAGCATGAACAGCCAGTGACAACGAGAATAGTGACTGGAGCAGTTATAGCCACATCAGGTTAGAGTGACGCCTACAGCACCATGAGTAGCACTGTTGTCAGGTGGCAGCTTTGTGTCATCACTGAGCCACAGCGCAGCTACTTAGACTAGTATAAAATAATAAACCAAGGGTCCCCAATTAGTTTCCCCCAAGGCCAGAGAAATACCAAGCATACAACACCAAGGGCCAAAAAAAATTTCCATCTAACTGTGCCAGTACGAGATGTTTTATGTGCCGATTACTAAAACCTAAACACTGACACCAGTATTAGTGACAACAAAATAACAACCCTTATATATAATAGTTCTTGCAAGCACAGTGCATCTTTACATTTTTTTTCCAAATGTCCAAACTATTTTACAGAGAATTTCTTTGCCTGCATTCAGACTAGGAAGAGCTAATTGAGACTGCAGTAAGGCATTTAAAGACATTTCAGTTCACAATATTTGACACTGTTCAATAGGAATTAAAAATATACACTCAAAAATCTTGCCACAAATAAAACATTTTTTTTTTCTGTTGAGATTGTTTATTTTTTGTTTGTTAATATATCGTGCTCTTAAGTTTCTGTTCCCTCTTGAGCTGACCTTGCTCTGTTCTTGAGCGTGTAGCTCCGTGTCTGAGTGAGAGTGTGCTCCCTGCTGCTGCCGAGCAGAGCATAAGCCTCTGTTGGAGGTGTGCCGTTTTGTAATCAGTAACAATTGTGTAGTCCATAGTAAAAGTAAATCTCCACACCGCTGATTTGACTCGCTCAATCTTGTCATTTTCCCCCAGGACCTGATGGTGTAGTGCCACAGACACAGGGTTACACACTGTAGATTGGACCTATGTATTTACTCCAGTGACCGGTATTTGATTCAGCTTTTTTCTTTATAATAGGACTAGTTTCCAGTCAGAATATTGGATTGGTGCATCCCTAAGGTCAACTTTACGTTTTTTGAGCAGACCACGCTGCTGGAGGTGTTGGATGCTATCTGTTTTTGATACTGGCTTTGTTAGTGATGGAAAGAGTAGGTGGGATGAAAAGCGTGATATCAGAAGTACCGCACATAATTTGGCTTTTGGCTTTATGTTCATTGTGTGGATTGGGTTGTTGCGGTCCAGTCAGTCGGCTTTCCACTTACTGGGGATGGCTGTAATAAACACACTGGAAATTAATTATAAAAAATAGATGAATACATGAATGTGATTTTTTTTTTAAATCTAAACTGAGAGTGGGGCTTTTTTGATTATTCAACTCGGCCACATCAAAGCCTGCTCCCAAAGATGCTTATGTGGAGTTGGCAGGATTCAAGCCTTGGCTTTGGACCTGACTCTAGAGGAGCCGGAAAGACCGATCTGGGCGTTTAGTCATTACTTTCCTTGGTGTGATGTGATTTTTCTTCCCTCCATTTACAGGTTGTCACAACCATTGTGGAGTCAGGGAAAAGCCTGTCAGCTGAGCAGAAGAAGTCTGAGCGCTGCCCTCTGCTGTATGAGTGGCATAAAAAGCAGTACATTGGGGCAGCCCACGGCCTTGCAGGGATCTATTACATGCTTATGCAGGTAAAGTTCTAGGGGGCTCTCTAGCATGGAGAATTGCATTTGCTTTTGCAAATTAATTTATTAAAAGAGCAGTTGTTAAAGCAATAAATACTACATTTAATACAACAATTTAACCCTTTTAAAACCAAAATAAGTCGTTGGATTTATACATTTAGTAACAATACAGACTTTAATTATTAGATTATACTATATTGGAATAAGTGGAAGAAGATGTAAGAATTAGCTCTACAGTGGGGCCCTGTAGGCAGTTTTTGACTGTGTGTTGTCTGTAACTGCAGCCTGGAGCGAAGGTCCATTCTGACATGTTGTCAGAGCTGGTTCGACCCAGCATCGACTACGTCCGCCACAAGAGGTTTCGCTCTGGCAACTTCCCATCATCCCTGAGCAACGAGTCTGACCGCCTGGTGCACTGGTGCCACGGGGCCCCTGGCGTCATCCATATGCTCATTATGGCTTACAAGGTAAGGCAGCTTCAGACAGCAGCAGACATGAAGAGTGGGGCCATCTTGTGGTGCCTCACTGAACTGTAGACTACAATAGATGCATACTGGATTTTAAGTTTCATACAGTTTCTGTGTAAAGTCTACTAAACACGCAGTTATGACAATTGCATAATTTGGGCTATGTAGTTCATATCTGGATGAATCTTTGCTCATGGTTAAACTGCTAGATTTATTGCAGTATTCAGCCTGTCCTTTCTCATGCACACAACAGAACAGCTTTTTTCTTTTCTTGGCCCAATAGGGAGCTACTTGGCAGCTAATGTGCTGCTACTGTGCCACAAATTCCTCTCTCTGACACAGGTGCCACTGAGAACAAAGCACTGTTTATTAACACATATTTTTAGAAGCATAATTATTATTTATGATATTTATAATGGCAGAGGGACGTGAGCAGTCAGTGGTGGGCAGAGGAGAACACAGTTTTGTGACATTACAGTGTAAACCTCTAAAATGTAGAAACAGTATAGTGTTTTTCAGAAGTTCGCACTCCTATCCTGCATACATTACAATACAGTGAAAATGCAAGCCTCTTCAGGGTTACACTGCACTACACTGAGCAGTGTTTCCCACACATAGAGGAGTCCTTGGCGGCCCACTCTTAATGGCTTGGCCCAACCACAGACTCCAAATAAGCCACAAATAGATTATGATTATTTTGTTGGTATTATGTTCATATTTTAGAGTCACCTGGGCCTGTGTGTGTTACCTGAGTTTTCTTACTTAGTGCAGACACTCAGCAGTGGGAGGAGAGAGAGCGGTGCTGAGAATAGAAAATACAGTGGCTTGAAAAAGTATTCATACCCATTGAACTTTTCCACATTTTATCACGTTATGACTGCAAAGACTGAAGACAAATTATGCATGATTTTTTTTTTTTTTTTTACAAATAAAAAACTGAAAAGAGTCTCAAGTGTTTTGCAGACTCCAACAGGTTTTCTTTCAAGATTGCCCTGTATTTGGCTCCATCCATCTTCCCATCAACTCTGACCATCTTCCCTGTCCCTGGTGAAGAAAAGCACCCCCACAGCAAGATGCTGCCACCACAATATTTGACAGTGGGGATGGTATGTTTAGAGTGATGTGCAGTGTTAGATTTACGCCACACATAGTATTTTGCATTTAGGCCAAAAAGTTCAATTTTGGTCTCATCTGACCAGAGTACCTTCTTCTACATGCTTGCTGTGTCCCCCACATGGCTTCTGACAAACTGCAAACGTGATTTCTTATGGCCTTCTTTCAACAATGATTTTCTTCTTGCCACACTTCCGTAAAGGCCAGATTTGTGTAGTGCATGACTAACAGTTGTCCTGTGGACAGATTCCCCCACCTGAGCTGTGGATCTCTGCAGTTCCTCCAGAGTCACCATGGGCCTCTTGGCTGCATCTCTGATCAGTGCTCTCCTTGTTATGCCTGTAAGTTTAGGTGGATACCCTTGTCTTGGTAGGTTTGCAGTAGTGCCATAGTCTTTCCATTTCTGGATAATGGATTGAACAGTGCTCAGTGAGATGTTCAAAGCTTGGGAAATCTTTTTATAACCTAATCCTGCTTTAAACTTCTCCACAACCTTCTCCCTGACCTGTCTGGTGTGTTCCTTGGACTTCATGGTGCTGTTTGCTCCCCAATATTCTCTTAACAAACCTCTGAGGCTGTCACAGAACAGCTGTATTTATAACTGAGACTAGGTTGCACACAGGTGGATTCTATTTAATCGTTAGGTCAACATTGGATCCTTCAGCAATCATCAGTAAACTTCTGAAGGCGAATGGTTACACTTAGAGAAAAGGGGGCTGAATACTTTTGCATGCAAACCTTTTCTTTTTTTATTTGTAAAAAAATAAAATCATGTATAATTTTCCTTCTACTTCACAATTGTGTGCCACACATAAAATCCCAAGCAAATATATTTATGTTTGTGGTCATAACGTGACAAAATGTGGAAAAGTTCAGCGGGTATGAACACTTTTTCAAGCCACTGTAAGTTAAGTTGAGAATAGCTATAGTCACTCTTCATAAAACCAGCGCTGTCTGATTTTTTGCTTCACTGCAGTAGTGTAAACAACAAACTGTTGTTACAAGACAAAGAAGTGGTGCTCAGCTGAAGGATTAGCATAATGTTAGCAATGTTAGTCGCTAAAGTTACTTTCTTTGCCGCAGCTGCAACTTTTATCTGGTACAGCTCCAGATTAAAGCAGCAGTAGACGTGTGTTTATATTCATCAAAATCCATTGCAGAATTTGCATAAATATTTAATTAATACAAACACTTTGGGTTGGTTTACCCTCCTTGAACCGCCACCTTATCTTGGTGGAGGGATTTGAGCGCCCGAATGATCCTAGAAGCTGTGTTGTCGGTGGCTGTATGCGTCTGGTAGGGTCTCCCAAGGTAAACAGGTCCTAGGTAAACAGGCCAGACAAAGAGCGGTTCAAAACCCTTTATGGAAAGAATTATATCGAGGCCCATGACGTCGCCTGTGACGTCGCCCGGCATGGTGCGGCTGGGGCCCCACCCTGGAGCCTCTCTCCCTGACACATCCACCCTCAACCATTTCCCACATCCCCACTGTCATTCAGACTAGAGACCCACGACCATCTGTTTTAAAGACACAGGAATCACCTCAACCTACTCCCTATTTACTGTGAACCCACCCACAAACGGACTGAACTCAGAATGGCCCTCTTCAACAATAGAGCACTCAATAATAAATCTTTCTCCATAAACGAAATTATCAATGACAATAACCTGGACTGCATTTTAACTAAAACCCGGCTAAAAAAAACCAGATGCCACTGCAACACTGAATGAAGCCTTTCCCCCCAACTATTCCTTTTCTTTTTCTACTTGAGAGGGAAGGAAGGATGTGGGGACAGCATCTACAGGAATCACTACAATACAGAAAGCTGGACTTAGGTATTTTTCATGCTTTTGAATATCATGCAACCCCTTGCAACACAAAACCTCATCTACACACAATAACCTTATACAGGCCAACAAAACTTCCTGTACCGGCCTTTTTAAATGAGTTTTCAGATTTTCAGACATGTCGCTGTTCCAACTCACTCACATGATCACACTCTGACCATGTGAGAGAGATTATTCAGATGTATTGGGGTTAAGTATAAATTTAGGTAAGTCTGTATTGCTCCCACTAAAAGGCTGTGACCTTCCCGAAGTCCACAATATCCCTGTAAAGACTACTGGATAATATTTCAAACAATCCGCTGCAACCTCAACTTCAACCCCATAATCAACCAAATAATAAAAAATGTAATATGTGGATGATGCGTGATCTATCAGTATATGGTAGGGAATTTCAAGGTCTGTATACATCTCTTTATCAATGAATATGCCCAAAAATATTTGTAAAAAATTAGATAAAGTACTTTTTGTGACTACTTTTGAACCTGTGAGTACAAATGTAAGCAGTTTGTGATTTAGAATTGTATTGTCTTGTGTGATGCAGGTGTTTAAAGAGGAGAAGTACCTGAAGGAGGCCACAGAATGTGCAGAGGTCATCTGGCAGCGGGGTCTACTCAGAAAAGGCTATGGTATCTGCCATGGCACCGCAGGCAATGGCTATGCCTTCCTGTCCCTCTACAAACTCAACCAGGACAGGAAGTACCTGTACCGTGCTTGCAAGGTAAACACAGGCCTGCACAATGAAAAGCAGTTGTGGATGGAAACCTGATATCTGTAAATTTCCCTGCCAGAGTACAGTGCACAGTAGGGTTAGTGTTCATGGTTAATCGATAATCGATTAATTGCCATTAAGAACATAAATTTCATTAACCAATTAATCACTATGCTGTATATTTCATACACTTTATCTCTAAAATACAGCTATTGAACCCACTGTTATGAGTAGCACTGTAATCAAATGTGTCTGTACAGCTATGTGATGGAAAATCACATGTTGCCCTTAATTGGTGCACGTTCTTAATTAATATTTGCGCGTTTATGCGAGTCGCTTTAACTGCCATGTGTGCGGGCTACTGTTAGCCGCTAACACAAGTAGCCAAGGGGAAAGTGCAAGAGACTAAAGAGCCAGTCCTGTTGATGAATATTTAGAGTTTATTACACTGCAAGAGCTCAGGTCTCAACACTGGACACAGGTGAGTTGAGTTCCATTTGAGTTTAGTCCGTTCTTACCTCCGTCTGTAGTTTAACTGTTGCACTGAGCGTGCCCCTCCTCGCTTCTACATCTCCAGCGTCTATTTAACATCATTTTCTAAGTTTGCTATAGCTGATCTAAACTAAAACAAACATGTAAAGGGCGCAACAGAAGGCTAATAAATTTGGGAGTGTGGCAGACATGCCCTTGTAGCAGGGAGAGACTTGTTAAAAAGAGAAAATGACATTTGCTGAGTAAAGGTGGAGCGTGCCTCCCATCTCCGCTGCATCTCGTTCATTTTATAATGTAGGGTGTATTGAAGCTAATAAAGTGAATTCAACTAAAAGAAACACCTACAGGCAAGAAAAAAGGCTGATAAAGTGGTAAAGCTGCCTTTGTAGCAGCAGGTGATGCGTGAAAAGAAGGCCTTAAAAACAGATGCCCCCAGTTAAGCCACAGTTTCCCATTCGTTTGTTTTTCTAAATACAGCTAATTGACACAAAAAACAGATCGAAAGAGGTGTGTGGTATATTTGACCTAATTCTTAATTTGATGAATGTATATGCTTTCTTAAAATCTAAATAAACTAATGTTTAAGAAACCCAACGTTATCACACATAAGACATACATACTCCATTAAAAACCCTAAAAATCTTTGCATAAATTTGAATCTTTTTATTTGTCTGTGTGTCTGCAGTACTTGTAACTAACACACTAGAATACCAGACCAGTACCTTAGTGTGACTCACATGTTTTCTCTTCTCCAGTTCGCTGAATGGTGTTTGGGCTATGGGACTCATGGCTGCCGGATCCCAGACAGACCCTACTCTCTTTTTGAAGGTACTTGACCTATTCTTCAAGGAGTCAGATTTACAGGGAATATTGTTGAAAGTCTGATTGTCCCTCATGCTCAGCAAAGCCATAATTAAAGACTTAAGGATATAACTGGCAACAAAATCAGAAAATGAACGGCTGCATAATGGGCGTAATGTGTCTTTTGGCAAAAGTTTTCCCATAGAATTATTATCCAGGATGTATATGTGCAAGTGTGTCCTGAACCACAGCTGTCATGTGTCAATGCATAGTTATTGGCATGATACATTGACATCATGTATAATTTTTCTTCAACTTCACAATTGTGTGCCACATTACTTTTTCTTCCAACAAGAGCTTCAAAGTTGTCAGATTAACTCTAAATGTGTCTGACATTAACGGCTGCTTGTCGTTGCAGGGATGGCTGGGACCATCTACTACCTGTCAGAGATGGCGAACCCAGATGCCTCGTGTTTCCCAGCTTTTGAACTTTGACCTACAGCTGATGTTGCTTAGTGTGGAGAGAGTGTTTACTGACTGCTTCCGAAATGACTGTATTAAGTAAAAGCATTTCTTTGTGCTGCATCCTTAAACTTTGAACCTGGGTATCGACTTGATCACAAACACCACTCGACCCCAAGATCCAGGCCGACAGAGGAGCATTTGTAATTGGTAGATGGACACTACTATCTCTTGTGGCCCATATGGTGCCAAAAGACCCCAGACCAGCCCTAATCCTGGCAATCCTGGCCGAGGTCCTAAGTGTGCTTGTGGTGTGTTTATGTGGTGTACTGAGGCTGCCTAGTTTTCAGTGACTCTGCATGCTCAGTGTAACTCGTCCTGTCCTCCTGGTTAAGATGGGTTTTTGGTTAGTTTTAAATGGAAGAATGGCATTCTTTCTCCATTCAAAGATTTTGGTGGATTAGAACGATGTGAATTTGGCCATTACAGCTAAATCCAACTAAAATGGCATTTTTACACAGTAATAATGTAAAGGGAGCTTTGCTTTACCACCATTATTGTTTTTAATTTTAATTGTCTTTAAGGCCTTGGTGTTTTAATACTCAGTGCCTGCTCATGCACAGAAAGGAAGTGCATAGAAAGATTTTGAAATGACATTTGAATTGCCATGTGATTTTTGTTACAATCATTTTAAAATCACTACCAGCAATGTGGTATCAAAATGTGTGTTAGTATCGAATCCTGTATTTCTTAAAAACCCTTTGCTTAAAAGTTCAACTGTGAAAGCAGATAATGAAGATTAAAAAAACAAAACTACTGTTTGGATACTCTTGGTACAGTGAAACGTTGATTGTGCAATATCTAAAAAAAAAAAAATCCTTTCTCTCTATCCTTTAGAATTTGATTGGTTATTGGCTAGTGAAGAGTTTCTATGGCATGAGTGTGGAGCCATGGTCTGTACTCAGCAGCTGCAGCAGTGGCTGTGTTCCTATCAGACAGTCTTAGAATTAAAGTGTACCCATTGCCGACAGCACATGAATGCACACAGATGCCTAATTCTTTTGCACAAACATTGCCATGAATGTCACTGCATGAGCATAATTCACCTGTAACTAGCCTCAGTGTGTTCTGTTTGTGTCTAATGGGTGTTAATATGCAGCAGAGGAAATGTTGAACTATGTGACGCATCTCACTTGTGATGTGTATGAATTTGTCTGTGTCTCATATGAACTTGTGTTTGTTTCCCCATTAAACTTCTAGGTGAGTGACAAAGCTGTTAGTTCTTATTGTCTGAATAATTCACACTCCCATTAGACTCATACGTGATTTCATACAAGACCTATATTTTTTTTCCTTTAACAAGCGGCTATATTCACAGACATAATAGAGACCTTTTCAACTAATCTTACACGTCTTACCGTGTAAATGTGTTATTTTCACAAATTACATTGTTCATTAAATATGTGCAGAGAAGTGTTGGCAAATATATCACTGTTAAACAGCACAAAAATATTGAAACGCTGACAGGTTTGTTTGTTTTTTTTAATTCCTTTTGTTAAAAGGACCTCACACTGACCTAAGCCAACAACATGTCTTAGTGTTTCCCACTGGGCCATAGCCCTACGACAGGTGAAGGATTGTTCTGTACATTTAAAAACAGGCTCTGCCTAAAAAGCACAGTCCAGGCGAAGAGCAACATTAGTGCATTCATTTAGGATATTTGAACTCATCCACAGTTTGTGCTTTACTGCTGAAGGATGCTCCAGTCCACAGGTCTTCCCATCATTGTTCTCCACTGACAGAACAATGACAATTCATGCAAATGTGAGCCCTGCTATTCAGCGACTCAAATGGCTACGGTCAGGCCCACCAAGCAAGCACATACTGCACATCAGAATAAAATCTTCCTCTCTTGTGAATAAATCATTTTGAAAAGTGTGATATAAAGCAGTTGTAATGTACTCTATATGCATTATACTGTTTAAATGTGCACATGTGGGAAAATAAACCACCTAAAAAAATCAGCTGAGATGCAAAAATACAGATTGGACTGATTCACTAATCTCATAGTAAACATACACCTCTAGTGACAGTGACAGTTTGTAATGTAGCAAATATGAATGAGGCTTGGGCAGTGATCCATTCATTGAGAAATAACTGATGAGAAAATGGTCAAACCTTACAATTGTAGCCTGTTAATGAGAATAGTTTAGAGCATGTTTGTTTTCACAGACCTTCAACTCATCTGTCACCATGTTTATATGTTACTAGAGAAGAAAATGCATGTAAGGGAACAATTGAAGAGTTTAACTATGAACCACATTACAAGTGTATTAGCAAAGAAAATTACAAAACAGTATACACAGATGTGAGACCTACAGGGGCCCTAATGTCTTTACATTACACTTCACTAAGCTTATAAACCAAGGCTTTCAAGTTGTGAATAGTTGCTCCTTTTTCAGCATTGGGTGCCTCATGTTGCATTGTGCACAAACTTTTCAGTGCTTTGCTCTGTCTCATCTAACGTTCATGGTGTACAAAAACCATGGAAATGAGGAAAAATGAAACAGATATGAATCTTCATCATCCTATTGAAGTAATTGTCTGTCATTCATCCAAGTCCTGGTGCAATAACGTAGAATCTGGATTGGATGAAAAACCATAGTGTTCATTGTACTGTATGTCCTCTGGTCCAAAGAGCGCAGACACATGTCCTTTCTCTTTAAACTGAAGGCATCTGTGCTTGGAGTTACTTCTTGTCACTGTTTTGAAATATTTGTTCGTAGGATGGTGGTGGGTGGTTGCAGTAGGATGGAGGCGGGGGATAAGAGCTCAACATCATATGGGCTGAACCAGGTTGTGCTGGATACGGAGGATGTGCCAGTGTCATCCCAGGCTCGGTCATCCCGTTGACCCCAAAGCCCTGCAGACTGCCTGGCTGCTGAGACACTGAAGGACAAAAAACAGCATGAGAGTGCAGACCACATCAGGAACATAGTCTAGAGAGATTTGCACTAGTGTTGTCTGTGTCGAAGTCTATGGCTTTCAAAATATTCTTTACATATGTGATATGATCATGGAATCCTATTATTTAATGGTATGATTCCATGTCTCTGTTCTGTCACTGAACCTAGCTGGTCACCTGTAAAAGGGTTTTTCTGCACACTTTGGGCTCAATGAGAATCTGCTGTGTTTAGGAGTATTTTAACTTGAGCAGCAGCTAGATTCTCTGAAGATGTATGAGTTCACGCTGAAGACATGTGAGATGCAAACCATTTTACGGAGGTTACGGAGTATCTGCTGTGTTAATGATTTAAGCCCTGAATAGGTGCTATACAAGTACAACATAAATGAAAAATCAGCGAGTGTTGTGTTTACCTGGTGAGGTGACAGGATGTCTGGTGAAGGAAACATTGAAGGCAGGCTCGTCTCTTAGAGGGGATGGATACATTCTTCGGCGAATGAAGAAGCCTGCCCCGCAGCAGAACAGCACTCCCATCATCAGCAACACCCTGCAGTCACAAGACACAAGCACATCGCAGGTACTGTTAGACACCTAAAATTAAGGTTTGTGCCCATTATTGACAGGGGGACAGGGAGGAGAAGGAGTCATACCTTAAATCGTTTCCCCCCCTCATAAGTATATTGAAGAAAAAACACTTTTTTTCAACCACTAGCCTAAATGTAAACAATTTTTAATAATTAATCATTTTAATGTTATTGTTATACACATATGCACATTGTTGCACATATAATGTATATAATGAACTATTTGTGTAAAACTTCAACTGTAAATATATAGGCTTTTTTTTCCAACAAAATGTCCAATACTTCAAGAGTGAGAAGATCATTTATATCAAATATAAGTCCGCTCAGTAAGATGTGCTGACTTAGTTATATCATTTTATAATTGATTAAAAAACACTAAATTAACTCATCATTCTGTAGGAGTCTGCATGTCCTCCCTGTGTTACCGTGGGTTCTCTCTAGGTACTCCGGCTTCCCCCCACTGTCCAAACACATGCATGTATAGGTTAATTGATGACTCTAAAGTATCCCTAGTGAATGAATAAAGTGAAGGGATAAGTGTCCAAACAGGCCAAAGGCCCAAAGCTGCTGGGATAGGCTCCAGCAACCCGCGACCCCAAAAAGGGACTAAGTGGTAGAAAATGAATGAATGAATGATAAATTAAACACAGCAATCTGTTTAAAACAATCTTTCCTTGGCCACTTAAAGCACATACATTATAAATGGACACACAACACATATACAGAGATATTCTCTGCTGGAAAGCTGTGGAACTCACCAGAAGTACCATAGTCTCTGAATTGAGAGTGCACGCACACAGCAGCGAGTCCCACAGCAGTCCTCATATGAGCGGCATCTGCAAGCACCACAAAACAAACTAAAGATTTAGTTTTGTTCTGTACTGACTTCTGCTCATCTCTGGAAATGGATCCGGTCGCAGTGTCCGTGATGGTTTGAAGATTCTGGAAATGACAGGGTACACATCTTTCCACTCTGCCATAGCCATAGGTGACAAGATGGATTATCACTGGATCTGATGAACGGGTGCTGGAGATGTTAGAGCAGAGGTAAATGATGGCAGCTCATTGTTTATCAACCTACCTGTGCTTATGCTTAAATAATGGTTAAAAACAAATATGCATCAAACTCAAGTGTTCTCTAAAACATAATGGCTTTAACTGAGTTATGAAGCATATAAAATTATGTGGTATGCTATACACTGTACTTACCATAATAAAAGACCAGAATACAGCAATTGACAATCTGTTTTACTGAAAGGCAAGCTCACATATCTTTCTGTAAATAAATCAAATGCACACACTCAGGTGTATTGTAATCCAGTTTTCTGCTGCGTAAGTTTAAAGTAGTCTTTTAAATGGCAAGCCCAGCATCCTCAGAGTCAAATGCTTCCACCAGAGGCAGAGTGTGATTGATCAGTGCACGCTGCAGCAGGAAGCCTGCATTAATGCAACAGTAACAAGAGCTGTGATAGATGAGGAGAGAGAGGCAGTGTGGCAGTTTAGAACTCACACTCCAACTGTCAGCCATTTTTACACACCAGCACCAACCAAGATCAATTCAGGGCCCTCAGCCACTAACTTCATTTCAATCAAATTTGTTTGCGTGGTTTGGAGTGAACAATGAAATAGACTTGCTTTCAACTTTTCTAGCATTTAGTCCTCAAATTTTCAGATTGCACGTTCACTCTCAACATCATACAATTTTCTCTCCAACAAAATCAAAGCAGCCCACCATTTCCCCCAAAATGCCGTTAACAAAGCTGCTGAGAAACAAGATGCTAGCACAAGTTTAACACTCAACGCCATTACGGCCCAGCAACACCAGAAGCTAAGTGAGAAGCTACCTCACGTATCAGCAAACTGTCGAGCTCAGGGACCAATTCAGGGCAGCATTTGGTAAACTCAAAGCCAAACTGGATGGCTAGAAGAGCCCACTTCCCAGACAGAAATACCTACTGCTATAAGCCATGCCAATGCAATGTCCAGGACTAGATGGCTTTCCGTCAGAATTCTTTAAAAAAGTCTCGTCAATGCTTTTTCCATTACAAGGTCTTAGTCTTTTACTGAGGCCTGCATTACTCTCATCACAAACAAGGTAAAGCTCAACTGATTGTGCTTCTTATAGACCCATCTCTCTCTCAACGCAGATGCTAAAATATTAGTGAAAGTCGTGGCCCACAGGTTGGACAACATTCTTCCAACTAATCAGGCTGGATAACTCCTCCCCTTCACCTCCCGCCGCTATCACCCCCACCAGCTGCTCATTTTGGGTCCTCTCTGCGGCGCCACCCCCTTTTTCAATTCAAGCCGCAATTCCGAGTTTTATACTTCCTACACCGCCAAAAAATTTATTTTTTTTTCCCCGTTCCTGGATGAAAGGAATAAATTCTTTTCCCATTCCAACATTTTGTCCTAATAAAAGTCATTGCCTTCTCAGATTTGCATATTTATCCTATACTATTCATTTTAAACATTCAAAAGGAAAGGAGCTTGAAATATCATTATTGCCCTCATTTCCGGCCCATTTTGTCCATTCAAAGCCATACAAACATTCAAATGCTGCAGATCAAAAGAGAGAGCCTAACTCTACCTCTCTACCCTCGCTCCCATGTCTTCGGCCTGGTTTTCAAAAAATCAGTCCTCCTGCACTGCAACAGCATCTACTCAGCTCTTCTCCTATCACTCATCGCATGACGTTTCGACATCTACTGGGGTCTAAGATATACTCAAGCACAATTTATACTTTCAATAAATCTCACGTCAATGCATATATTGTGTCTGTTTCTGTTTGAGTCTCTCCAGGTTGAATTATATCTAAAAAAACATACCAACTTCTTCAAAGGCAGCATTCTTACTTTAAATGGCATGCATTTATATAGCGCTTTTCATGCCCTTCTCAGGCACCCAAAGCGCATCATGCTTCCATTCACACCCATTCACACCCATTCACACACATTCAGACAAATGGGGCGGCGGGCTGCCATACACCAGGTGCTCAAGCCTTCTCCAACCACCACCAAACTCACCTCTACAACCTGCTCTACCAACTGAACCACTGCGCCCCCCCTTTACTCTCAGATTTATCTTTAATATTGTCTACTCTGCCCATGTGGATGAGAATTATGGCTGTGATGATTGCCATGACAACATAGTCGTTTTACATGTGTATATTTAAAACACTGGTGCTATGCCGCTCAGTGGATCTCCTCTCTCTATTTTGCTGTGCTATCAGAGAGCTTTTATTTTGAAAGGGTGCCGGAAGTTTATTTTGACACTTTGTATGTACTTCCTGTGTTCTCCCTGCTGTAGCTCCTTAGAGTGACACCGATATGCTTAAAAAATAGAAGTCCAGCCTATCCTGAGCAGGGCATAGCGACGTGCTGCTCATTATACCCGCATCTGCCCACGCTGCTGTGAGCTGTCAGACTCATTCAAGTAGAAATCGGTTCATACGCATTTACGCGCTGCTGCTGATTTGGTGTGAATTGGGGGTGACAATAGTTTTGCCACCACTGTGCCACCGCCGGTAGTTGCTCCTTTACCACCGCAGTGTAAATAATGCCACTATCACAGCCCTCATAAGAATGCATGGTCTCAATTAACACAGAAAAAGCATGTTTGCTGTGTTGGAAAAATTTGGTTTTGGACTGATCTTCATCTCGTGGATCAAATGACTCTACACCAAACCCACTGCAAAGATCTGTACTAATTCCCAGTTGTCAAAGCTTTTCAATTTATATCGTGGCAACTGCCTAGGATGCCCTCTGAGCTCCATGCTCTCTGACCTGGCTATAGAACTTCCTGCCATAGCGCTCCGCAACTGTAAAGACAATGTGGACTCTGGAGAGGTGACGAGGAACACAAGGTCTCTCTCTATGCTGATGACCTTCTGTTCTATATCTCTAATTCACCTGAATCACTCACTGCTCTGTCACTGCTCAACCACTTCAGTAGTTTCTCAGGCTACAAGCTGAACAGTTAAAACTTAGTTCTGCTGTGGCTGGACTCCCTGGTGTCCATGTTTGGGGTCCTGGAGGTACAGACCCTCCTGAGTGGGAAGGACAGACGTTCAGTGGCCTTTGCCCTCCCTCTTAACATATTAGGTGGTTAATCTCTTTAGATGGAAGGATGCATGCCCTCCATCCCACACACTGACTACAGGATGTTATGATCTACCTACAGTTGGAAAAAATCAGGTGCTATGTGGACCACTCTCCCAGGGTTAGGGGTTCACAGGGTTGTTATTTGCTTTTCTCTATTGTCTATTGGTTTGTTTTTATTTTTTTATTTGTCTATAATTTTGCAAAAAATTCTCAATAAAAGAAATCTCCCAAATCTGTATTGATTTCTAAATGATGACAGAGACAAGAATAATGAAATTACCACTTATATCACAAAAAATGCTTACAATAGACTTTAGACTGTCTGAGCCTCTCATTAGTGGAGCTAGAGTAAAGACAAAATAGCTGACAGTAGTTAAAGTGGGAGAAGTCTGCTATCTACCTTTTTGTGCTCACTGACCTGCCACTTAAAACTCAATGCTGAGAATAGTTTGTGGAATAGTGGAAAATGTATTTGGCTTGACTGAAAATAAAACTATAACAATGTTAACTGCAACAGAAAATGCCAAATTATGTGCAGAGATAGAGTGTATAAGGTGTTGCTCAGAATATTTAGAAATGCTTAGTAGTACTCACATGAAGTAGATGGGGTATCCACCCTCGAAGTACCAGCAGTACTTCTTGGCTTCGACACACTGTAAAAAAACCATACATCAGTCATTACAAATGCACACAATAGAGTTAAAAACTGCTCTTCACTGTGAAAAAGCATAGTTAAAACAAAAAAAAAAAAAAATCTAATCGGTTTGGTATGGCACTGATGCTTTGCACACAGTATTTATTTCACTAATGTGCTTTATTCAAATCAGGATAATCTATTATACTCAAAACCCAACAGTATATAGTCTTATAGGAAATATAGTTTATAATAACAAATGAGAAAAATAGCAGTCATAGCATCACTGAATTATTTAACTATATTCTAGGTTCTCTTTATATTGTGCAGCCCTGCCTATCACCTTAGATGGAATACATTCAGAATCATCAAGAGTAACCAAGAACATGAATTAATTCTGCTTCTATTCTGAAATATTTCATAACTATAAACTGCTAGCCAACTCCCTTTGAGTTTGGACTTCACATCCGACACCTAGTCATTCATTTGCCTCAATTATTATTTTTTATGTGATCCCCTTACACTGTGAATTTGGTTTTAAGGTAAGGTTAGGTCTGCTGTGGTCAAGGACTAACAAACTAATCTGATCCATGGTTTGATCCACACAACATCCCACACCACACTTTTAAGTGTGGCTCTACTATAAATTATGGTCAGCATGTTATTGCTTCACAGCACAGCTTATTAGTAGACTTTTACAGAATGTCAAATAACGCGGATGAATTGTCTTGGGACTTGTGCTTCTGGGACTCTAACACTGGGCTCTGCTGAGGTAAACATTAGTGGCAAGACCCACATTACTGAGGTGAAATGCATGTCCTTGCAGACTTGAACGCCACACAAATATACATTAGGTAAAGTAGCACAAAGGAAGGGCTTGAGGGCTATAGAAAAATATGTTGCATAGCCCTTCATACCATCATTTATTGCCTCTTGCTCAAAACAGATTTCACTGCAGAAAGCAGGTGAGTGGCTATATTGTAACAGTCCTGCTTGTTTCGTCTGAAAACACATCAAATATAATGTGACTTAAATCATTTGACACTAAAGCTGATTAACAGGACATAATCCTTTTGATTAAACAAACATTAATCCTGTTAAGATACATGTGACCACTCTTTTTTCCAGGGCTGGGAATTGCCAAGGACATTACAATGTGATACATACCTTGATAACGATATCTAATGTCCTATTTTGCAATACTCAACATCATTTACTTAAGACAGACAGCACATATATTCACTTTACAGAAGATTCAGTGGATACCTCTCATATTATAAAAGGAGACATTGAATGCCCCTATTTCTATTAATAACACATTTACTTGTTACTTGTTACCAGTGAAGAGTATGCATGTAGTTTTAATCACAATGTCTCATGGTTGAGGTTACACAGGACCCTGGGAAACTCTCCCTGAAGCGCTCCTCTCTGAACACGAGTTAGTTTGTAACGATTCTAGTGTTCACTCTTAAAATTTTGTGTGTGACAGAGCAGGTGACAGCAAAAAACAAACTGACAGACAGACTAACAACAAAAATATTAGGTAGTCCCTCTGATCTGGTTCAATCAGAAATGCCCACATGACACAGAAGAACCCAGGAGCACAGAGTTTAACAGCAGAGGTCTGTGGGAAGCAGCCACACAATAAGTTATTTGTCAGGCTGTGGGGGAGGAGAGAGCAGGCCAGAGAGCTGGGCTGGAGAGAATACACCACAACACACTAACATCCAGCAGATCAGAGCCCTCTCAGTCTGATTACCCTGTACTCACCAGGCTTTTATACAGCTGTCCTTGATATCTGCAGAAATGCGTCCCTTATATATCCTCTCAAGTCATTATAGTGGATGCTGGCCTTTTTTTTAAAGCAGTACATCTAACTCAAATTAAATTGACTTTATCAACTCCCAAAGGGAAATTGGGAGTTATTTCTTCAAATGAATGAAATTATTATTATTATGATGAGGTGATTCGAACGTCATCTTCCATAGACTGATTGCATTATGGCAGTGGTTCTGTCTTGCAGCTCACTGATCTCAGACATCCAGTGGCTGCTCACTGTGTTCAAAAAACAATGCAGGAGATGGTCCATGTTGTCCAGTCCATCCATCCTGTTGTGTGTCCATTACTACACTCAAATGAAGATTGAATCGGAGGTGTATTGCACCTGAAGTCAATGACCATTTCTTTTTTGGAGGTGTTTGAATGAGACAGTGCCCTACTACAGCACAATTCTCTACTACAGCACAATTAATTGTAAAACGGGGATTAACCAATTCTCTCAAAAAAGAAAAAAAAGAAAAGAAAAGAGGGTAAATAAAACATGGATAAATACTGGCAATGCTTTGACACAACAGACACAGTGTAACAGTAAACTCAAAGATACAAGTTCAAGGTAAGCTCTACACTTTTAAAGTTACAGTTTAAAGTAATGTATTAGTATTTTGTGATTTTTTATTTTTTTATTTTTTTACCAGTTTTACTTTTTTAACAAAAGAAGGAGGAAATGTTGCTACACTGCTGTTGGGGGTGAGTGGCTGTCTTAGGCAGGGGCGGAAAAAAGAAAATGGAGTAGTGGAGCTTTAATTGTGGCCTACCACAATGTTATGATTCTGAGTAATAATTATGAGTAGCTATTCTTAAAGCACAGGGCTCCACAGCCGACAACACAAACAAACACTGGTCATTAATGTCATTTAGGGCCATCTGAAAATCAAAAAGAATGTTCTGATTAGGAGTGTGCACAAATAGTCAAATATTCGATCTGCAATACTCGAACCTCGATCTCAATAATCAAATCTCACAGATTTTTTAAAAATGTATTTATTTTGTTTATTTTTATTATTTTTTGCTGGCCATAAATGAAATAAATCTATAACAAAGCCTTAACACAAACTAAAACTAGTTACACCTATACACAAGGTGGAGCTGAAGGGTGCACAATGGAAAACGTTTAGTGTTGTATTTGATGACAAAATGGCATCCTCCGCCTATAGGCATAGCTAAGTTTATTATAATAAACTTATTGTGTGCAAAATTTGTCAGGTGAAACTAAGTTATTACAATAGCACCATGAGGAATCAAGTCCAAACACAAAAACATAATTATTGACCCCGCCAAATGAAGACAGACAGCTCCCCATCACCGCATTCACAACTGCAGGTAGGTGGATTCTGTATACAATAATTGCAGCAGCCTGATTTATTGGCATTTTTTTTAAATATATATTTTGTTCGCTCTGCCGTTAAATGCCTTTTTTCCCTTTGTAGTTTTGTTTTTAATTTTCATCAGCTACAAAACACAGGATGTAGCCTTCAACTTTGTTTCTGTACATATACTCTAAAACCCTAATAAGTCTAATAATTATTTAGAAATTAATGCCTGTCTCATTAAACTTAATTTAAATAAAAGAATATTTAAATATTGGCTTTTTATGGTAAAAAATGGCCATCCCTAGTTCTAATGCATCCACAAGCGACAAGGCGACAAGTCAAGACAAATAAAAGGAATTAAACCACAGCTAGTGAGTGTGATGGAGGAATTTGTGGCAGTGAAGGGACAGTGTGTGAGCAAGTGTCTAGGTTGCTGAGGTCCAACGGTGAGCAGCAATAGACAAGTGTCTACACCTCTAACAGCTGGCAGAAGGCTCTCTGAGACCTTCTCTGAGCCTGTCTTTGCCCTATCAAGTGCCAAAACCTTTATAGTAAATAGAAAGAAAGAGTTGCTTTTTACAAACCACAAAACTAATGAGGAAACATGCAAACTTTACACCTTTACATGGATGTTAACAATGCACTGTTTTGGGTTAAAAGAATAAATGACATTTAGAGACACAGTTTACCAATAACCACTTTAACCTGACTTACCTGCAGGAAACAGTGTACTGTGCTAGTTTACACAGACTAGTGATAAAAAAAAAATAGTCATGTCCCAATTTCAATTTTTTTTAGTAGAGAAATTATAAGACCTTTTGTGAGAGGAGCTATTTATCTGATGAAGCTGTACAAATACAAATATCAACTAAACCTTATGACCTACATGAGCCACTAAGCTGAGGCTTCCATGTCAGTGCAGAGATCAGAAACAAAGCTAAAAAGCCCATCATGTAGCACAGCTCCTCCTTGGCTGCCTGCACTATGTCAACTGAATCAAGTGAAATAATAATGTACCAAATGAATAATGCATGCAGAGACATGACTTTGGAGCAATGCTAGTCTGGCAGGAAGATGGAAAATGGTGACGACATTGCCACTCAGTGCTCAGTCCTCTTATTGTGATTAGTCGAATGTAGCATAAAGAAGGAAGCATGGCAGGTGCACTGTTATAAAGCGTACCCCAGCTGATGTGTGTCCTACAGGCCCAGTAACCCAGAGAGAGTCAGACAGAGACAAAGGAGCACATCAGCACAGGTAGCTCCTCAGCATCTCAACAAACCTTTTAAGTCAATACACAGCTAGCCTGACTAGTATCTCCTAGAACTGACGATTATTGTGTGTAATTTTAAATACAAAAAATATAGCGTGAAAATAGGTTATAGTGATGTCTGAATTCTACATTATCAAAAAGCTATCATTACAGAGTGCTTTAAACGCCTGTTAAGATCACTGTTATAGAGAAGGGAAATTGTGTTAGTTTTGCATCCAATTTGACAAAGCAAAGCTCTCTAAAGAATATCGGCGACCGTTTCTCCTTCACACAGAGCCTCTTTGTGAAAAACACCTTTTTGAAAAACACTAACAATTCCTCCAAACGCGGCCAGTAAACATCAGCATCAGAGATAACAGGAGCCGCTCACCTCTAGAAATAGCCCGAATGTAAGGGCTAACTGGAACAGTGAATTCGTCATGTCTCGGTCAGTAGGAGAAAGAACAAGGCGACGTTGAGGAGACGCTCCTTTGTTGCTATGTTGGAGTCATTCCGCTCGGATATCTGCTGGAAGCTCCGCTCTAACCGGTAGGGTTCACAGCCAGTCCGCGGGAGAAAACACGGATTGAAGCGGCCGAGGTGACCGTCAGTCGGGTTCCCAAAGCGGATGGAGCTGCATTAGCCTGTGACGTAAGTCTAAGCCCCGCCCTCACCTGCCCCTCCCTCCAGCCTTCTCAGTCTGATCTGAGGCACTGACAGCCATGGGCCCACTGTGGACGGGAGCGGGGCTGACGAATAGAGAAAAAAGTCAACTATACTCCTTTCATCTTTGAAACAATGTTGTAGGAGGCATTTGCATTTCTAGATTTTTGATATTTGTATAAGTTTTAGAGAAAGTTTGTTGAGTATTTCATTAAATGACTTCTAACAAATGCTGATTTTAAGTATTGACGCTTTATTACATAACTGTATTACATAACTGTATAATAATAACAACAATGTAATAGTAGTTATAATATATTATTTTATTCATATTTAATAAACATGTGGATTACAATATTGCATTTGACTTAAAAATATTATTATGTGGAAAGCTAAAAAATAGAATCTTACGTGGAGTGCAAAACTTCTTTAGTGTAATACAGTGGTCCCTCGCAATAACGCGGTTCACCTTTCGGGCCTCGCTGTTTCGCGGATTTTTTTAGTGCAATTTTGCATGCTTTTTTTTCTACAGCGTATGAACGTGCATTGTGTTCTGTGTCCTGATTGGCTAAGGAACTGTAGACCATTGTCAATCAATCTCCTCCGTGCCGTGTCTCTTGTGCAGTACAGAATGCGTTCGGCTTGACAAATTTACATAAATGTTCGATAGCTAGCAGTGTGACTCTGAAGTGCTGTATGTTAAGTTTTCTCCCGACAAAACCCACAATGTCAACGAAACGTTCTGCACCAACAAAGGCACCTGCGGTCGCACCCAAAAGACAGAGGAAGATGCTAAGGTTTGAACTTTGAGAGTGTTTAAACAAGAGAGAAATGTGAGAAAATGTTAATGCCTGTCTGAGAAAAGTGTATAAAGTGTGTGGTTAGGGGTTTTACAGCCTTAAAACATATATAATAATTGTAAAAAATAAAGCTGACTACTTCGCGGATTTCGCCTATTGCGGGTTATTTTTCGAACGTAACCCCCGGGATAAATGAGGGACCACTGTATCTGAAATGATGGCCACAGAGGGCAGCATACTTTTAAAACTATGTATAACTATGTTTAAGAAAATGTACAAAGATAAAATAATGTTATGGTATGCAAAAAATAAATGAAAGAATTAGGTTTATATGTATGACATGAGAATATATGAAGTCGAGTAAACTTTTGGTGACAGGGAGGAGTATGGGCTCATGCTTGGTTGATTATAATTATTTTTTAGATAATGTGTTTAAAAAAGGGACAGGTTATATAAGACTGATCTTCTTCCTATTCCTTTTTTGTGTGTTATGATTGGGATTCTGTCTGCTTTTTTTTCTTTTTTTGTTTTTATTTATTATTGTGTTTTGTGTCATTATGAAATGGCATGAATAAATAAATAAATAAACAAATAAATAAATAAATATTAACATAAAATAAATACTTGACACAGCAGAGTGCATAGACTAGTATTTTTTCCCTCAATTGAAAAGGCAGCAATTAAAAAGCAGACACAGGTACTGTAGTTGTACTATAGCTGTCCTACTCATTTTCGAAAGATTTAGAGTTACGTGAAAAAAGATGACATCAGAAGTCCTATCCTGACTAGAAAATCCACTGGGGCAGCAAAAGTCCTCCTTCAGCCAGATTCATACAAGTTACAGGGCACAGTCTATATGCAGCAATAGCTTTGGATGTTGAGATGTGCATTTCATCATCAGATAAGAGGTCCCTCATTTTTTTGACTTTCTTTTTGCAGTTTATAGGCATTTACAGATTCTACATACTATCTGTGCCCTCTACAACATCAATCTGTTATCACTGTCCTATTCTGAATGGCATTAATGACATCATACATATTCAACACTTTGTATTTTTAGAAACATTGTTATAAAACAGAAATATATTTGAGTGGTTTGTAAACTTTGACAAGTTAAATGAGTCTGCAGCCAGATAAAAAGGCCTAGTGACAAATTTAACTTGACAATTTTCTGTTTAAAGTAAATGGTGAACTTAATTCTAAAAATGCAGGAAAAATTCTTCTGTATTTGCAAAGAATAAAGTGAAGGCTTGAGGGGAAAGCAAAAGTAAAAATGACCTAAGCTGCTATTCATTTATGTGTCCATGAAATAGAGTCAAGCATTTATTAACAGAATGTACTAAATACCATAAGTTACAAGAATGGGAAAATGCATGTTGACACAAAACATGTAGATTGATGCCCTCCAGTGGACGCCCTCCGTTCTGCGTACACTCAAAAATAGAGAATGGACAGGATTTCATATTTACACAAGTAAATTATGTTAATACGGAAAAATATCAGTAATATCAATATTATATTAGCAGAGTTGATGTTAGCACTTCTGCTTCACAGCAAGAAGCAGAAGTGCGCTCACATTTGGTCACAACAGGGGTAGAAAATGAATGAATTAATTACATTGAGGTTCATTTTAATCTTTTAAACTTACATTTTAGCTGAAATTAAACTATTTTCTTTTTTATAACCCCTTTACCATAACCTTAAATACATATTCAAAATATGAAATACTTTTAAGTCAAAATCATATTATATATAATATATATATTTCAGACCTTTAACAATATTGCACAATTCACAATTATAAATATTTCATTATTTTCATACATTATTTAAAAATGTAATACATTTAGTAAAGTATTAGTTTGCATTTGTTTAATTTATTTTTTGTATAAGTTAAGGGTTTACACGGAGGATGATGTGGATACATCTTGTGAGCGCATGATAATGATGACAATAATTATACAGTAATAATAACACTACTAGTAATAATAATAATAACAATAATAATAATAATGATGATGATAGTAACTTATTTTAAACAATTTATTAAAAAATCCAAAGGTGTTTTACATACACATGCACATTAACGTACATAGGCCTTATTGAAGAGGTGAGTTTTGAAAATGCCTGACTGTGCTCGAACCCATTTGGATTTACCAACAGATGGCGCTGATGGAGTGAGTTACCTCATTTAATTAATACGTCTTAAATATTCAGTTCTGCAATCATAAAACGTCCATATTTAATGAATTGCTCCTCATCTGTACTTTGAATGACATAAATATTTTATTTATTTCAATATTTAAGAGATTTAACATTTTTTATGTATGTATGTATTTTATTGTTATATGCTGTATGTGCATTTGGCTTATAAGCTGAATATCAAATATTTATTTACCATACAGAACTATAATGAACACCAGTTTACATGTACTAGGAAGTCAGAAGATGTAAAAAAAAATGCTTCTGTATACAATATTTGAAAAGTCCAAAATAGTATTTTATAAACATATAGTATATGAGTCAAAGGCAGTGCAAAGGCTACTACAAGGCTTTGTCTTGATTTATAAGTCAACAAATGATCATGAATAGGTCTGGAAAAGTGGCGCAATATGAGTATTTCTCATCCCATTCTTGCTCGTATTCAGTTGCAACCACAATTCATGTATCAATTCAGGTGTAAGTTAAATATCAGTTTATTAAAAATATGAACACTGGATGACATAGTAATAACTGTATAGGCCAACTATAGGAAATAAAGGTAGTATTACAGTCCTAAAGCCTCATTCTGGCCTACATAGCTTGATTTACTATGTTAGACAATAAATCATTACTGTACATTAACATTGTACATGTTATTCGTTGTATTAAATGTATACAACAAACCTGTAATCAATGCAGCTTATTCAAATGTGGTATTTAACGTAACCACGTCTTTTTAGTTAAAAAACAAAACAGGCAAGCAAAAGAAGGCTGGCACCAGAGAAAGGGGGTCCCAAAGGGAAAAGTGGGTATTTTTTAAGTATGTCTAGTAGTTGTAAATATGTGGTGCATTGTTTCTAGGTGTGTCACGGTCATCGGAGCTTCTGTAATGAGCACTTGCAGTAGATGAGAGACAATGCAAATTCCTGAAAAAATATTTAAAATGTTCTTTTTCTTTCATTTCAAAACAACAGTAAAATAACCTTAGTAGCCCATGGCAGTACAAACATCTTTCTGTCTAAAAATTCTTCTCTCATTTCTTTACTTTGGTTGAACTCTGTGACCTCAATGCAAAACCATTGGTCCAGCTTCCTTCTAAACACAGCACATTATCTAGAAATTCAACTGACTCTGAATGCAGATGGATTAAGATGTTTGCATGCATTTATAATGTCTGTTTTTAGCCAGACTAAGACTATGCCATGTGTCTCTCAGCTGCTACAACTGCTCATCACAAAAATGGACAGATCAGATCTAGACAGAATACACAAACTATTTACTACCACATACAATCCCCACATTTTAACAGCTTCGGGTCAGTCTATATCTAACTGTAGAGGGTTTGTCTGGATGATTCAAAGTCCTTCCCATTATTACAGACTCTGCTTAGAGGTCAGGGGTCAGTAGATAAACTCTCCAGGCACCTCCTGCAGGGCACTGAAAGGCTCTTCAAACTTGAAACGCTTAGAGATGGCCTTCTGCTCAGTGGCCTGCTGTGCAGAGCCGGAAGACTGGCGGCACTGGCCCAGGGCGTAGGCTGCCATCACCAAGATGCCCTCCCTCACTGGACCCCCCTCTTCCTTGTCCTCTTCCTGGTCCTGGTCTTCAAGGGTGGTGCTCCCGGCTAATTCAGGGCTGCTGGTTGAGCTGGACTCCTCTTGGACGTCTGCTGGGACCAGTATTTGGGGCTCTGGGTCCTGAGGCCATTGAAGCCAGGGATGGCTCAGACACTGCTTGGCTGTGGCCCGTTCACTGAAACACACAGATATGAATGAGATATGAGATATAAAGATGGTAGAGCCACACACATAAAGAATAATCACATATCACTCCCTTTTGGTCTCTTCTCGTCACAGTAATTTCAGGTCACCAAATCTCATAAATGACTCCTTCACAGTTTGTGAGTGGATTATATTTTCTGGCTTAATGTCCAAAATAACAGTCATTTGTAAGAAGCCTTAAGAAAGTGTGGCAGGTGTAAAAAGTGGAAAGAATGTATGTTTCATTCTTTTTCTTCTTTATTGTCATTGCTTATTATAACGTAGTATAGAGATTAGTCAGTTAAAAGTCCTGCCACATAATCTCATCCTATCAGATCATTTTTTTTACCTTTCAGTAATCAGTTTAGAAGAGTTTCATGTGTTAAATTGTTTCTGAGTTTAAGTCAATGCAGACAGCTCTTGTAGTTCTGCTAAAACAGAGGGTCAATTCAATACAGAAAGACAGCTATTCAAACAGGCCACACATAAATTAGAAAGGCAATGGCATCATTCCATCTCCAAGGAGTCTCTGAGGGCCTGGAAAAATAGTCTTTTAATTTTTATTTAATAAGCAAGCACTGCGTAAAACTAAAACTAGGTATTCTATTATGCTGTTTGTGTTTACTAGACTTATCTTTGTCTAATAATCAAATTTGTCTGATCTTCAACATTTAAGTGTGACAATTATGCAAAAAATAAGAAAGAAAGAAATCAGGAATGGGGCAAATACTCACAACACTGAAGATGAGATAAGCTCCTCTGACACACTGAGCTTCTATCCTCTGGCTCTGTCTCACTTCACTCTAATTACAATATAGTCTACATTTCTGCTTAGTTCAGTGCTATTCACAACTTGTTCCTTTGTCCCACTCACTTCTGGGGGAGTTCATGCAGATGTGTGGAACATTGTTAGACATCCCAGTGATGACTGACCCCATCTGTGCTCCTGTCCCAACCCAGCAGCTTTTGAGGCAATTGTTATTGTGATACTGGGCTATAGACATAAAATTTAATCCAATTGAACTGTTCAGAAGAACTGTTCAGAAGAACTGTTCAATACAGGTTCTTAGCCAAAGCGAGAAAAGGAGACTTCTAAAGGAATTTGAGGCAATAGGTGAATATTAAAATGATAAGACAATAGTTGAGCATAGTTGCCTCTTCTGGCCCTGGGTCAGTGTAAAGAGCTTTTTTGTTGATAAGCGAGAGTAGAACAAAGACAAGGAGACTGACTGACTGACAGACAGAGAAGGCAAATATTTGCATTGATTAGTTGGTTCTGGCCAATAGAGCAGACTGAGTACTGACTGTGGCTTTTTAAGGAGCAGAGTCTGAATAAAAGACACAGCGGCTGGGTCCAGATGCAGCAGTTCCTCCTCACTGTAGCTCACGTTGAGCTGGGAGATGTTGAGGAAGGTCTCCTGCTTGTCCTCACCCAGGAACGGGGAGATCCCGGTCAGCATAACGTAAGCCAGGACACCAATACTCCTAAACACACAACACATAGGACAATGATGGCAAATCACCAGAAATACTGTTTTCACACTGAGCTCAATGAAATATGAGCCAGAGGTTCTTTAGATTTTACAAACCACAAAGTATTTCTGAGTTCTTTTTTTTTTTAAACTCCAAAGAACAAAGCACTATTGTTTTTAATAACTGCCAAGAAGGACATTTCCATACAACTGAAAAAAAAAATAAAACATGCTTTTATTTATTTATTTTTTTATTGCGTCGACACTTGCACACAGCTGCCATAACATGTGATTTTTTCCCACTGTGGCATCAATAATATCCTACCGTGTCTTAAAGTTTCTGACAATTTTGATCTGAGTGAGAGAAACACAGTCTGCCATGGTGTACATGCACCTTTTCCTGAATGCACTAATCTAAGTCAGAGCAGAGGCTCTTACCACATGTCTGTTGCTGTGCTGATGGGTTCATAGTTGAGGATCTCAGGAGCTGAAAAGATAAAGATATGACTATGAATATTAGTAGTCCATGAGTATTAGTTCTGATGTCAGAGCTGAGTTGGACTCACCCACATACTCAGGTGTCCCCATGATCTCCCTGAGCTCCTGGTGGGTGCTCACCATGCGGGACAAGCCAAAGTCCACGATCTTAATGTCCCCCAGAGGAGCACTGCAGGTCAGCAGGATGTTCTGAGGCTACAGGGGGGGCACACATAAATGTCGCTTAATATCCCACCACTTTTGCCATGTTGTCCCTGGTACACCACATCATCACTGTTATCTTTTATTGAGGTATTATTTTTGGAGTAACTGTTAAAATGAGTGCTACTAAGAATGGTGTAAAGCTCAGTTTAAAGTTAAGCAGAGTTGTGTCGCTTGAGTTAAATTTAATCTTGATTTTGTAAACCTGAATTAAGTGACATCAAACCCAGTGTTACCAGCTTGAAAAGGTGATAGAAAATATATTAAGATGAATACATCTACTTTAACACCACAGAGACAGCCAGATGTCTCTCTGTTTTACATGACAAAAGTCAAAAAGGGGCCTGTTTAAACACTCCCCTAACATAACCTAACTCTCCAGAGTGGGGTTATGTTTATACTAAACTTAACTAAGTTTATTTTAAACTCGATTTAAACATGTTTGACTGAATTTTAAGTGAAACCTTTAAATGGCTTTAAAACACTGACACCTTGCAGCTTTAGCCTACTTTTATATATTGGTTCACTGTAAGTAAATCATTGACAGTCACCAGCTAACTTAGTGCCACTCAATATCCCACAGGAATCAATGTGATTGTTATTGATTTCTAATAGCAGCCCTGTAGCACTACATGAGCAGCCTAGAGGACATAAAGGCAGATGAGTGAGTGCTGCTCACCTTGAGGTCCAGGTGGACTACATTGTTCTGGTGCAGGAAGGCCACTCCCTCCAGGATCTGTCTCATGAGCCTCTTGACATTGTCCTCAGTGAAGGCCTGCTCCTCAGAGACACAATGGTGGAAGATCTCCCCCCCAGCAGCACTGGACACACATGAGATTGATACAAACATACAACCCTTAAAAGATAGTTTGTTAACATGAAAAACAACAAAAGTGAGGTACACAGTAAAACTGGTGCCATGTCCGTTCACCACCAAACAATCGTCATAAAAAAATCTACGTTGTTATCTGTTAGAGGTTGTAACATGACAATTTCTGCACTGAGCACCAAAAGACAGCCACAGGCAGCCTCTCCCTAACAGACAAACAAATTGACTTTCCAATTTAGACTAGCCTCAGCTGCACTTCTTTGGGCCGTGGTAGGAAGCATGACAGCCACAGGAAACACCAACAAGTCACCAAAATTACAATGAGAGTAAAAGACAATGAGGCCAATGGAAGACTGTGAGAACGTGTGACCCTCTGTAGGCAGCAACAGAAATACTCCAAGACCCAAATATAACTGAGTAATTATGATGTGAACTTGAAAGAGGCCATTTATAGTGTGAGATCCACTTCTGACATGAGAAAACAAGGCAGTGATTATAGAGGAGCAGTCATTTCCTCTTATCCACGGGATGTGCTCCTGATAGAAGAGAGTGAGAGCAGTCACAATTAGACAAAGAGTCCTCTCAGACTCTGCTGAACTGAGCCTTATCTAAGAAGACAAGACAGACATGAGAGGGGCAGTTTGGTTTGAAGGTGAGAAAACACTGGGGGCACAGCTTATGACATTCCACTTTACCTTGGGCTCCCTAACCTTTGTCTATAACACACAGCCAGGTCTTACAATAGTTTTCTGTCACTCCAGATGCTTATTGGGGTATTTAAAACCTTTAAACATATTATCTTACCTGTCAACATTGTTTTATGTTCCATACAAAAACAGGTTTCCTTTGCGTTAGTTCAGTTCAGTAATATACACTTGAATTTCAATTTCAAAAGGGCTACAAAAAGTCCCAGAATATGTATTGTACTGCTGTTTTCTAATGTCCCATACTAAACTACAGAACCCTGATACGTGGAAACAAGGCGTCAGTCACACCTTGGCCATCAACCAACGGAAGTAATTTTAGAAATGAATGAGGTCAGCTCAAGGCAGCTTCCTTCACGTGCCGCAGTTGTTGGAATGAAAGTTCATTCTTCAGAGGATCAGACTGTGTCTAATCCAGTCTGACACACACAAACTGAAACACTTTTTTCTGAACTAATTTACAGATAAAGACAACTTTTAGAATGTGCAGCTCAGAGGCAAGGTTTGGCCTGTCTCCATCCTGTTTAGTTTCATTATTAAAACCAGTCCTAATAATTTTGATATACATTTTATACAACATTTATATTATGTGCTGATGTATCTTTGAACTGGATTGTGATCTGGATTTGGCCTGATCCCTGACCTAGTCTGTGCCATTATTACAGTCTACTAATGTATGACTAAGGGCCATATCTTGTGGCAAGGCCGGTGCAGTTGGGATCAAGACGGAGATATATTTGCTATCTTGTGCCTGGTGTAGTCATCTTCCCATCTGCCCGTCTACATCTCTGCCAGCGCCATGAGGCATGGTGATCTAAAAACAAGGCGTGGTATGGGGCAGGTGGATACAAAAAGCTGGTCTTAGTTGCACAAGCCAAACAACAGTGTGTTTTTTAAGGGCATTGAAGTCAGTTCAGTGAGATATTGGGCAGATGCATGGACTGATGCATCATTAAATTCAATTAGAACATGATTATTGTCACACACATTTTTTTATTATTGTGCGTATGCTCTGACCTATGACCTAATTGCCAAATCTAAAGTATCCCTAGTGAATGAATGTGAGAGTGAATGGTTGTCTGTCAATGTTCATCTCTAAGTGTTAACCCTGCGACCTAATGGCCACTGTCCAGGATGTACCCCGCCTAAGGCCCAAAGCTGCTGGAATAGGCTCCAGCCACCGGCGACCCCAAACGGGACTAAGCGGTAGAAAATGAATGAAAGCATATGCTCTGGTAAAAAAATAGGGAAAAAAAACTATTTTATTGCCCACATTTTTTTAATTTCTCTGAATATTTTAGGCTTATATCCTGAGAAATAATTTTCAAATTACAGTAAAATTACCATAATTTATCAAATTATTTGCAACATCCACGGCTTTATAGAAGTACAAAGCACAAAGTCTTAGTAAAAAAAAAGCTACTGTGCTGCAGCCAGGACATGTTGTGTGGAAGTGGAAGGAGTAAATAGGCAGATTACATTAGGAGACAATGGGCAATAGAACACAGGCAACTCAGTGGGATGAAGACAGGGGTGATCCGGAGCTTGATCTGTGCATTGGGAGCATTGCTTACAGTCCCAAAGCCCACTGCACAATCATCTACATAGTTCTGACAGGTGCGGACCCTGTCTGACTGTGCTATTTGTGTGTAAATTCTCTGACTGGCACAGGGCCACGAGGAGCAAGTGAAGTTCACCATGGGCTTTTCCAACCGCAGCCTAAATGCTACAGCTTCTGGTAATGTGGCTGTCACACACGTCTCCACATAAACGACCACGACTGCTAAAACAGGAGCAGATGAAGTAGTAAATACAGTCTGAGAGCGCTTCACATGAACTGAAATGGCCTGTATTCAGTTTGAAAAGCAAATCAAAAAGCTAGTTTTCCTTGTGTGATGACCTGGAACAGAGCTGACCAAACTGTCTATAGTTGGCTATACAGTGTTATGTTACACAAGAGCATTGTGCGGCACAGAGAGACGTGATTTAAAATATTACACATGGAAACTGCAAAATGCACCCATTCCTCCTTTTTCTGCATCGTTTTAAAACAAATAATGATAAAATAAAATGTTTGCAATAAGAAACTCTATCTACTTACATATATATATATTAAGAGCTTTTAAGCAAACAATGATACTCAAAGTGCTTTACAGTGAATTCAAGAAAAAAAAAAGAGAAATGGCTTTCTGTGAAAGTGAAAATGAATAAAGCGTTCAAGGAAACGATGAACAATTATTAAATATGACTAAAATAAAATATAACAATTGATAATGGATACTATATATTATAACTAATAATAATAACTTTCTTTTTGCGCAATTTAATTCTGTTATATACAAATAAAGTTTAATTTATTTATTTATTTATTTTAGACCGGCGCCAGCCATAGTCAAACCTCTTTATATCTCCTTCTACGCTCTGATAATCGGGGAAAAAAATTATTTGGACACCTCTCTCACTGCCCTTCAGTCTCTGTCTCTGCCTGAGTTGAGATCGGGAAGATAAGGCCCTGAGTATAAAGTTTCACTTAATGTGCATTACTAAGACATCTGTAATTAGATCATTTAGATGCTGATGAGTAATGAGTAGCTGACCACAGTTACACCATGATATTTCAGGCTGGGATGTGTATCTCTGAGACTGTAGCAAGCAGTCCAGGAGTTCCACAAAGGTCTGCCCCATCACTCTTCACTTAATCCAATACAGAAAGACAATGACAGTGCTTTAGTGTAAATTAGGTTTTTCCTTTGAGGTAAAGTTGCAGTGTGTCTTGGGTTTATTGCAGTGTATGATCAGATAATCCTGCTTTCGCACCTGGGGATGCAGTTCTGGGAGTGAGAATCTAATAATAGATAGATAGAATAACAGATTTTTTAAATTATTGTGTTCACTGCAGTGCACTGAGTCATTTGAAAAAACGAGACAGATAGCTTTAAAAACTGACAGAAAGGACTGACTTAACAACCAGAGAGAGTTTGGAGAAAGCTGGTGAGGTGTTGAGGGCTGGATCGATGCTACATTAAACAACATGGTCCATCCTCTACAGGCTCTACATCTGAGATTTGTTTTGTGCAGGACAGAGTGCCCCCCAGGGTTACAAACACCTCAGAGTATGGCACTACCACTTTGGAGAGAAGGATTTTACCCCATCTGTAAAGTTTTAAATGAGAACACTTTGCTTTTGTTGTCAGGTTGTTGATTTAAATAGCGTGTGTGTAATGTGTTAATAGCATAGCAGACAGGCAAAGCAGCCTTATCGAAAAAAAAAAAAAATCCTCCATTGACATGATGCTGCATGTAGGTCATAGGGCAGCCAGTTTGATTGGCCAGTTGCTAATGTAATTAATGAAATGTGCCAGGGAAGCACTGTGGGAATGGATCGAGACTTTGATCATCCATCGGACCATCCTCTGCTGCTTGTGACCTATCAACCTTTAAACACAACAGTTGGCAAAAGAAGGATGCTATTTTTGTTGCCTTTCAAGTTCCTCCTCTATCATTGGCTGGGAAACAGACCCCTTTGTTTCTTCTGAAGTTTACAATGTAATGAGCCAATACTCATTCTAGAAGTGTATTATAAGTGGGAATTCTATGTCTCTGGTTTTAGTATGAAATATTTTCAGCTGTAGAAGGACATGTGTTTAAGATAGAGAGTTCATCTTGGGCTTAAAGTGAAGCTCATGAATTGGAGAAGGTTTACAGTGGATGCAGTAATTCCAATCACACTGTGTCAGAATCTATTCATTTGTTAAGAGAATTTGTTTTGCAAATCATTTTCTTGAATGTTTAAAAACACAATTACATTATGCTCAATAATTTCATTTTTGCTATGTTCCCCATCATTTTAGGATACTTCTTGCCAAATTTCAAAATTCTGTGACAATTAATGTGACTGTAAGACTACATTATCCAACCAACCACAATTCAGTTTAAAGAGTGTCCTAAAGAATCGTTTTTTGGCCCCTGACACCAAACAGGGCAAGAGTTGGAAAAAAAGATTATGACCTTGTAATGTACCAAAGAATAGACTAATGAAACAAAAGTAGTCAAACAATGACATATGCAGACTGTAATCCTGCTTACTACATGGGACTTTCCCACATCGAAATGACTTTTTGGACCTTTGAGTATCTTATAGTTCAGTAAAAAAAACAGCCACAAGTGTTCCCTTTATGGAGATAACACATCATTCTCTGTACATCTCCTCTAGAGGCCCTGTTACCCTTGTTACCCTTTACCCCTATGTCCTGGGCTGGGCACAGAGCTCTGCCTCATTCATCAACTTGATCTATTTAGTGTCAGTGATCTTTATAGATACAAAGACAGATAGAATCATGCTGCATGGACTTAAAAACAACAAGACTGGATTTGGACTACACCTCAAAGACTCTCTTTAAATAAAAGGGCTCCACATTAACAGTTGTCCACCGTGTGGGAAAAGTGCACACGTCAATGCTGCAGGTCTAAAAAGTTGTCAACTCATTGTTGGCTACTGCCTTCTGACTCTTCTTCTGAGCTTCTGTCTGTCCTGAGAAATCTGTTTGGGGCTACAACTGCTCTGTGTTTAGTGATTTCAGAAAGATGTTCTACTCAAGTGTGACAGGCAGATAAATTACAAGTGGAAATCATCATTCTGTTGTCTCTACTCTGTAAGCTTCTGGAGCCCATGCTAATTAGCCTCCACAGCTAGTGTTCTCCACCTGCACCAACTTTACAGCTGACGCCTGAACAGCTTTCCCTGACCTTGCAAGCACTACAACCGGTACAAGAACAAGTTTTTCGAACCGCTCCGCGTTTCTGCAGGCACGTGGAGATAATTTTCCAAACAATGCCCGCACATTAGATAGGACATGGGTACACGAAGCTTGGCTTGGAGCTAAATTTTAGCACAGTAAACTTATTTGGACTGGACTGCACTGTTCCTGCTGCAGCCAGGATGGATCCCATAGTCAACAATGAAGGTTTAGACTCTTTCCTTTGGTCACATTTGCTTGAACTTAACAATACTTCCAGAGTGACCACACTAAGCCAGAGCCTCCTGTGTTTGCTGCAGACAACATGCCCCCGGAGGACTGGCTGCTAGCTGTTATTACATATAAATCCTCATTGAACCTGACTGACTCTCAGTTGCTTAATGAACTGCCACACTTTCTCAGTATCACACATCACCTGCAAAGAAAGGTGCAACTAAGGATCAAGTGCATCAGATGCTAAAGGACGGCATCCTAGAGCCTTCTACTGGCCTTGGGGCTGCCCCTGTGGTCACTGTTAACAGACCAGGCACTGACCCAAGATTTTGTGTGGACTTTAGACGTCTCAATCAGATCACTGAAAAGACTTTTTGGCAAGAGGTAAAATTGTCTCAACTTTTGACTTGGCACAAGCCTACAGGTCAGTGTCAGTGGCAAAAGAATACAGATCAAATGCAGCCTTTATTTCACACTGTGGCCTCCCCCAGCTTTGTGTACAGCCCTGTTGGACTCTGCCCTGTTGTAATGCACCCCCAACTTTTCAATTAGACTTATGAATTCTGTTGTTGCTGGCCTCATTTACAAAACATGTGCTGTTTACCTGGAAGACATTGTTGCTTCCCCAACTTTTTACCTACATCTAGTGGACCTAGAGGAAGTGCTCAAGCAATGCTCTGTCTATGAAGGTAAAAAAAAATGTCAGTTTTATTTGAGCAAGCTGACTTTTCTCATGTACCACATCACACCCTCAGGTGTTTATGCATTTTTGTCAATATAACCCATTCTTAATGCAAATTATTTCTTGATCTACTTTAATCCAATGCAGAAAGCTTTCTTGGCTGATAGTTGTAATGATTTCATATAATTGAACTTACAATAGAATGTGGGGCAAATCTTGTTTGTCAACCTAGGTTGGGTAAATGGGACAGATTTTTGGGGGATTCCGTCACTGAAGCTACATTTAGAAGCCTTTGTGACGGTGGCCCCTCACCAGAGCCCGTGCTGGGGCCGCTCACGTGCACTGTGAGCTCTAACCCACATAATGCACGTGCAGTGAGGCCATTCCATTTCTTTACTGTTATGTCTCCTTCTGCTCATCCCTTCTTTTCTCAGCCCCAGACCCCCACCCTCCACTGCATGAATAGCTGTCTATGTCAAGCTGACCTTCATTCACACTCCCCCTCCTCAATATATCGCACCATCTTCCTTCATTAGCGTTTGCCCCACTGCCCAAAATATCTGTCAGCTGTCGGCTGAATAAAAGACGTTCAGCGGAAAAAGGAAGATGTTGTCAGTGTCTCTTTGTGAGAGTGCATTCTGCTCTAATTCCCCACATATGAAAAAAAACACGGAGGGTGGGGGGCGCTTTGCACTGGGACCCTTCCCCTGTCAGTCTAAGTATGTTTTGATGAATGCTGACAAATAAGCACTGTTTTAAAATGCCATAAAACATGTGACAGTCCACTCATCAACACTTTACAGTACATATACTTAATAATATATATATATATAATATATATATTAGGGTTATTTGTGGTAGTTGTAAATAGTATATTACAGCGGTGAAGCCACCAGTATTTTACTACTATAATCCCTTCACCACTGTTGGACACCTAGGCCTACAGAACATACAGACTGGCCACCACACAGTGAAACAATGCCTATAGAATTGATTCATACTTTTTTTATAGGACTGACACATTTCAACTACAATAAGTTATACATGCCGTATACAAACAGCAGCATGAGCTCATTCATAAGGAGCACTATCCAGATTGAGGCCAGCAGGTACTTCTCGGCTAATCCCTGATGTGAACAATGGCTGGGATTGGGATTATGGAGTAAAGTGGGGGCTGTCTGGGGGATCTCCTTAACAGGACAGATTGAATTGCATGGCATGTGCTTCTGACAGCAAATAATCCTGTAAAAGACTAGAATTTGCACAATACAGACGGTCCTTTAAATCTGGCCGTTCCCATAATCCACATTCTGAATCAGAAGACTTCAAGGTATCACAATGGTGGCCTTAAATCTGTAACTACCAAGATGCAAAGCACCAGCACACATTTGTCCCTCTAAAATGACTGAGAAGTTATAACAAATAAATGATACGTGGCTAAATATTTACTGCAGGTGCTGCCACTTTTTATGTTCAACTAGGGCTGTAATCCTGGAAATCCTGGCACATTTTAGTGCATGTAACTATCGAGTTACTAACTACTGATTCTGCAAATTAACTTGAAAGTTCATAAATAAATGAGCATTTGTGTGGAGTTTACAGAGTTTAGAGGCAGAGTGCCTAAAAACTTGGTATTGCTGGTCAGCTCTTACCTTTTTAAACACGCATTTATAAATAGTGTACATTTTTTACAGTTATTATTGAGTGAAGACAAAGTCCACCTAGTCCAGAGAATGTAAGGGAAACTTTTGTTGTAAGGGAAACTTTTGTTAAAGCATGTTAGAAATGCATTAATGCAGTTCACTGTGGGAACCAGGTCAAGCATTGCCCAGGCACAACACAACCACTGGGATGAGATCATTGACAACTGGCCCTGCTACTGTAGTCCACAGCAGCCAGTGCACGTGAGACTGTGTGAGAGTGGGTCACGCCGAGCTTTGCTCTACAGTTGCTGCTCTTGTACTGATGGATTTAACAGAGCAGCTGCTTCTCTGGGTTCCCTTTAGCTCTGTAGCACAGGAAATCCAAGCCACAACACGGTCTGTGTACAGGAATACAGGCTGGACACATTGTTCAAATAGCTTGTGTTTGCTGGAGCATAAAAGTTTGGCCTGGAGCACTACACCACCAAAACCAATGTGCAAGCTCTAGCCTCTAATGAGTATGACTGTGACCTTTTATCAATGGGCTAGAGATTTTTAATTTCAACATGCTTTACTGAGGATAGATATTCAGTACCAGAGTTTTCTTTTACATAAGTGCACCATAGGATTGAGAGTATTTAGGTTGTTTTTCTTTTGCTCTGCGTACTTTGGTATTGAGCTGAATGCATATTTGTAGCTGCTTTTGGTCAACCAATGATGACAACTAGAGATGCACCGATCCAGCTTTTTTAGTCCCGATACCGATACTAGGGCTTTAAGTATCTGCCGATACCCGATACCAACCGATACCAGTACTAAAACTGAAAATAGACATTTCTTAAATCAAAATGAACATATCACCAAACTGATATAAATGTTATAAAATCTTATTTATTATTAAAGTAACTATGCAAGAAAGTAAAGTAACTAACATATTCAAATCAAACTTTCAAACACTTTAAACATGTAGTAGTGCAATCATCTGGAACTTAAATATGCAGTTGTTTGGTTGTACTTTTTCCCTTTGTTTCAGTTAGTTGCACAAACTCCGCGTGTGCTTTTGAAGATACTTGATTACCCGGGAGGGAGCCCCCAAAAAAAAAACACCCAAAAAAAAAAAAAAAAAAAAAAAAAAAAAAAAAAAAAAAAACCCCCAAAAAAACCACCCCCCCCCCCCCCCACCAAGAAAAAAAAAAAAAAAAAAATTGTAAAAAAAATAGGATTTTGGATATTTTTTAACCCGGGGGGGGGGGGGGGGGGGGGGGGGCGGCGGGGGGGGGGGGGGGAGAAGAAAAAAAAAAAAAAAGGAGGGGAGGGGGTGGATTCCCCCCCCCCCCCCCCCCCCCACACCCCCCCCCCTTCCCCCCCCCCCCCCCCCCCCCCCCCCCCCCCCCCCCCCCCCCCCCCCCCCCCCCCCCCCCCCCCGGCGGGGCCCACCCCCCCCCCCCCCAAAACCCCCCCCCCCCCCCCCCCCCCCACCCCCCCCCCCCCCCCCCCCCCCCCCCCCCCCCGAAAAAAAAAACCCCCCCCCCCCCCCCCCCCCCCCTTTTTTTTTTTTTAATGGGGGGGGGGGGGGGAAAAAAAAAAATCTTTTTTTTGTGTGGGGGGGGGGGGGGGGGGGGGGGAAAAAAAAAAACGGGTTTTTTTTTTTGTCCCCCCCCCCCCCCCCCCCCTGTTTTTTCTCCCCCCCCCCCCCCCCCCCCCCCCGGGGGGGGGGAAAAAAAAAAAAAAAAAAACCCCCCCCTTTTTAACCCCCCGGGTTTAAAGGGGGGGAAAAAAAGGGGGCTTTAAGTCCGGAAAATACGGTAAGTTAGTTGTATTGTATCTGGTAACGTTACCACTGCCTCTCGACACCTCGTTTTTACATATGTTACACAAAGCAGTTTGACTTGTTGGCATCGCGAAGGTGAAAAACCTCCACACAGCTGATTCTTTGGCTCGCTCCATGTTGTTGCAGTGTTCGTCCTCGCGGTGGTGACACATTAGGCACTGACGTGATGACGTGATGACCTTCTGCGTCAACAGCGCCCAGTGAATGCATGAAATAAATAGAATAGTGGATCGGTCGCTTGGATCGGGTCCTTTTCACGTTTTCTGATCCAGTAAAAATTACTGGATCGGACCCGATATCCGATCCCATCCCTAATGACAACACATGAAGTTCTGTGATACTACTATGTTTCAGTCCAGTGCTCTCTTGTGTGCTCATTAAATGTAATGTGAATACTGTTAAAGGCAATAAGTTAACTGTAAAAAAAAAAAAAAAAGAATAAACGTAAAACTTTTATTTGCAATTCATGAGCTCAACTCTTCAGAGATCTGTCACCAACATTATGGTTGTCTCAGCCTCATCTGGTCACAGTAACATTTGCCATTATCAGAAAGTAGCACAGCAACACCTTCACATTAAAAGTCTTCACAGTGATGATACTCACAACTCCAACACCAGGACCATCTCAGAGTTCATCTCGTAGACCTGGTGCAGATTGACCACTCGGGAACTGGTGGTGGCCAGCTCCAGGACAGCGATCTCGTGGATGATCTCCATACGGCAGTCTTGGCCTTTCCGTCTCTTCCTCATGAACTTTGCTGCATACTCATTCCCTGTGCATTTCTCCACACATTTCCTGACCACAGCAAACTTTCCCCTAAAAAAAACACACAACAATTTTAAAGGTTAAACAATCCAATGAGAAATGATCCTTTAAAGTGTTTACCATTAGGGTTGGGTAGTACTACAACAATACTGTGTACCACACTATGTGGCGTAAATACTGACAGTATAATGAAAAACTGGCATAAAAAAATGTCTGTGTACTATCTACATTCAACACATAAGGAGTGTTTTACAATCTTCAGCAGCTGCCCAAGTCTGAAAATACTGTCATGAAAAGGCTCCTGTGAAGAATGTAGGTGTATTTCATCAAATGAAGAAGCTTTAAGTACTTTAAGCACTCAGTAATTCAGTTCTTTTGCTGAACATCACGTGACTGCCTCTAGTGAAGTTGAAAAAGTTGTGGGGATAATCAAGATGTTTTTTGGCAAAATAAGACGAGCCTTTATGTTCTTTTTGGTCAGTAGTGGTTTTTGCCTTGGAACTCTGCCATGAATGCCATTGTTGCCCTGTCTCTTTCTTATGATTGAGTCATGAACTCTAACCTTAACTGAGACAAGTGAGGCCTGCTGGTCTTTAGATGTTGTTGTGGGTTCTTTTGTGATTTGTTTTGTTGGATGAGTTGTCGCTGCGTTCTTGGAGCTATTTTGGTAGGCCGGCCACTCCTGGGAAGGTTTACTATTTTCTCCATTTGTGGATAATGGCTCCCATATTGGTTGGATGGAGTCCCAAAGCTTTAGAAATGACTCTGTAACCCTGTCCAGACTGATTAATGCCTGTTAATGTTCTCATCTGTTCCTGAATTTCTTTGGATCATCAGCATGATGTCTTGCTTTTTGAGATCTTTTGGCCTACTTCACTTTATCAGAAAGGTTCTATTTAAGTGATTTCTTGAGTGAACATGTACCTGGGTATGGCTAGTGAAATTAAACTCAGCTTTTGATTTGACAAAGGGGGGCAACTACCTTTTCACAATGGCACTTTGTATAGCTTTTCCCCTAATAAATAAAATCATCGTGTTTACTTGAGTTATCTTTGTCTAATATTTAAATTTGTTTGATGATCTGAAACATTTAAGTGTGACAAATGTGCAAAAAAAAAAAAAAGAAGAAAGAAATTAGTACGGGGACACCTACTTTTTTATGGCACATGACAGTAGCACTGACCATCTCTAACAGCCTGGTCTGACCTACTTTGATATGAGGCTGGAGGTGTTCGCATGTGGCGTGCACACAGCAGTGGACTGTGCCCCGGGGCAAGCTGGCTTCAGCTGATGGAGAGGACATGTTCCCCTCGGGCTCAGGTCGATGCTTCAATAATCACAGTTGATCCAGCTTCTCTCACTACACTGACACTCCATCCTCCCTTTATTCACTTCTTCTAATGGATAAGGGAGTTCCTTTAAATGTAGTAAATATACACAGAAAAAATGTCCTTTATAATTGAAATTCTGTAAGGACACTCTAAAGCCCCAGTTCCACGGTGAAGTATGCTTTGGCATATTTCTATTGTCATATCTATTACATCTGGATAAAATCACATCCCAGAAGTATCTTAATAGGATAAACTAAAAGTACGTCAACAGCTGTTGCCACTTTTAGATCATCAGTGTCTCGTCTAAACCAGGAAAACACACGCACTATTTAAAAAAAGTAGTTTTAGTATTAGTAGAGAGCACATGACTGTTAATCACAAAACAAGGCAAGTTTTGTTTGAATGGTTGAGGTTTTGTGTTGTCTTGGACTGTCTGTCACAAAGTGGAACAGTATGCTTATTTGGGACACTTCAAGGATTGCCTTCTTACAATAGAAACACTTGTAAAAGCATATTGCTCCATTGATAGTGTGCTCAAAGCTTCAGAAAGAGAGTAGTGTGTAATCTCAGAGTTGTGTGTAAGTGACGAGGAGCTCCAGCCCTGGGGCAGATGAGGGCACTCAGCTGGACTCGTGAGAGTCATAGGCGCATAGTCTATACTGAGTCGCTGATGAAATCTGAAGCTTTGTACAGAAGCTTTAAGTGGAAGACTGTGAACATTCAATCTCAAGAAAAAAAACAATCAAACTATTATATAAACTATTATATATAAATGCTATATATATACCTAAAATTTGAGTTGGACCGGTCAAAAGCTCAATATAATGTAAGCTGTACTTGGCTTGATGGTCTTGAACATGACAAAGTTCTGACACTTCCAGCATTCGAGGAGTCTTGCTGTCAGGCCTGAAGACTGTCTATGGCTCTATAGAACTGAAGAAGAGAAGTGAGGTGTGGAGGAGAACCAGAGGCTGGTGGTATGTTACATGCTGTAGGTGCTGCTGCAGTGAACAGCACTCGTGCATTACAGGGCAGTAATTACAATTTTTCAACCAGACTAATGCCCCTGCGCTTCATAGCTACTGCTGGATGTACACTGAACTGATGCACTACCACACCGTTTTCATAATGAGCTTGTTTGGAAAGATTCAGCACACAGTGAGCTTTAAACAGTCTCACCTGTTCCACCATAGTGACTGGTGTCTCTCCTGCAAGTTGTGTCCCATTGGTTTCAGTGTGGGTGTGGGCATGTTCTTTACAAAGCTCTCCACAGCCCGCTCTGAAGCCCACTCAGCACATTACACAGCAGCCCTGATGAATGATGATGTTGGCTTTGTCCAGAGCTTACACACGGCACACTAAAGGTGACAGGAGCATTCATGTAAAGAAGCCTTCAGATCGAGCTGAATCCCTCTGATCACTGTAGTCTAACCCACATACTAGACACTCATCTACTCTAGAGGTCATTTTATTGTGGAGGAGATACATCAGCACTTCTAATCCTCTTACAACAGTAGTTTTAATCTGACATCTCAGAGGCTACGTCCACACTCATGCCTTTTTCTTTTTTAAACCCGTCATTTCTGCTGGCATTTTCTCTCAATATTTGAAAATGCTGGTGGTGTCTGCCCTTACATTCTGATCAGTTATCAGTGTTGATCAGGTTATTCCATTTGATACAACACAAAAGTCAGCATAAATAGTATGTAATGTAATAAACTCAAGATATTCACTCACTGACATCAGTTATTCACTCACTGATGGACTGGACTGATGAAGTAGCATGAGCCAAATACACATCATTGACTCTAACTATACTTGTAATGCACAGCACAAATCTTCTAGAAGCTGAATTGAATTGCAGATATTGAACACTGTTCCCGTCCTACCACAGTATTTTTGAAGAATTGTCAACAGTCGCAAAAATGCCTTTTATGGTTATGCTTAGGACGACCATAGTTAAGTTTAGGAAAAGGTACAGGGCTCAGTTTAAGCAGTATAAATGTATCAATTAACAGTGGATAATAATGCAGAGAATGTGTATGTTGGGTGAAAGAGTTCCCCTCTCTGAAGGATGCACATAAGAGGGTTATATAATAATATCAGCACTTATTGTTTGAAGTGGTATTTGGAGGACTAATTCATATGGAATTACATGACTTCTTACTATGAAACGTGGTATTCCTTTGAAGCATGCTGTAACATCTGCGACAACCACATCTCTCTGACTAAAGCCTATTCTGTAAGACATTACAGGAGATGGATAACTGGCCCAATCAAAACTGACATTGTATTTATAGTAGGCTCTGATTTCTGTGCAGTTTAGTTGGCAGTGTATAGAAATCTGCAAACATGTGTGCCTCTGAACTTTTGCTCATTGTGTGTCAAGTTTTGAAATGTGTGCATGTTATTTTGACTTTTACAGTCTAAGCAATAAAAAAAAAATCTTAAAGTGCTTGAGGATAAAGTTTTGAAGTATGTGTGTAAACATTTGCCGGCAGTAAAAAGCAGAGAGAGAGAGAGAAAAAAAACAAAGGTTCGCAATTGGACAAGCTTATCCTTGTGTACACATGCAGGGTGTTTTAAGCATGGCTCCATGTGTGGTGCTGGGTGCATATGTGGACTGTTGTCAGCTAATGTTACAGCACTGCAGATCAAGCGCAGATTTATTCAGCCTTTCATGTTTCATGTTTCTCAGATAATCTCAGTCACAATGTCAGGTCATAGGACAGACACACACTCTGCTATTGTTGTGCTCCTATTCCACTGTAACACACATACAAAATAAGTGTGTTGGGCTGAAGCTGAGAGCATACAAACCTTCACCTTCACAGAGTTCCACTAATTTGCTGTGCTTAGTGTTAAAGTCTCTCTGGAATCAATATACTGAAAGAATGATTTATGTCAGACTGATGTGGTTTAGGATAAAACTCTCTCTTACACACACACGCACACCCACGCACACACACAAATGTTTTTCAGCTTATTAACTGTAGCAAAACCAGCGTGTGACAGTCACCAGTCAAACCAGTAAGAGCAGCTCCAGTGCCAGTCTCAATAAACAGCCCAACATCAACACACTGACGCTTCCATTCACTACTCATTATCACAACAAGGGAAAAAAGAAATAATAAATCCACTTGAAATAATGTTGAAAATGCTGGTTTACTCCTGGGTAAATCCAACACAAAGCCAGTCTTTCTGGTGATTTCCAGAGTTGGGTCTTACCTCCCCAGCTCTTTGCCGGGTATGAGGGTGTAGTGGTCGGTGAAAGGCTGGGTCCTGATGGGGGTCTCAATGTGGGACAACAGTCCGCTGTGTCCGCGGCTCTGGCTCGGCTCCACGACGCGGGGACACTCGGGAATCATGGCGGAGAGATTCGGTTCGAAGAGCAGATTTGAACAGCGATGAATATGAAATCAGTCCGCCGAATCAAAATACTCAAATACTCATGCATTCATTCATAAAAGCAGTCAGTGTCGGACATTAGTCACTTTGGTGAACGTTAAAGTGTGGTCGCATGACGGGCGTGTGGCTCTCATGTTGATCCCTTCTCTTTTTGCCTCCAGCGAAACAACTGCCACACACCGGGCTGCGCTCCCCGTAACCATGGAAGCCACTTCATCCACTCAGCCAATAGGACAAAGGGGAGGGCTCACTGCCATAGGAATGGAAAAAAAAGGGTTTCAACCAGTAGCTCTTGAACTGTGTTGCAGGTACCACTGGTGGTTCTCTGGTTCTCTGGAGTGGTGCTTGAGAATCTGATAAATACAATAAAAAAAAAAATTAAAAAAAAAGAAACATAATGGTAAACAAATAATTTAATTTAATTAATATTTAATAATAATAATTTAATAATAGTAATAAAAAATTTATTTTTTTTTTTTTATGGTAAAAGAGTAAATCATTTTACTTTGAAGTATTTTTCAATTTTTTTCAATATAGTGTACAGAAAATATCTTACATTGATTGTAAATCAACATCCAGCATTTTATTCGAGGTGTTAATTCAATAATGACAAAAATTTGGTAAAAAAAATAGGGTATAAAACCCTAATTCAAAATGATCAGAAATTTTCAGTAAAGGTTCTGTTATTTTACAGTTATTTTCTTGTCTTATTAACATCAAATACCTTCATATGACAACGCTCAAAGTTCTGCAGAAAAAGACCATCATTTTAAAGTGAAAACAGCCATAACTTCAATGAGTGAAACCATCAGTGACAATCACAGAGACGAGATGGAGATTCACTCTATATTTTAGTCATTTACAGTCTACTCTTGAGACACTGTTATGGACTGGAGGAGTTTTACACTTGAATTTGAGTCTGTGGATGTTATTAGAGAAAATCTAATGTGTCCAGGACAGTCATTCACCATCATTAGTCCATTTATGCTATGCTTTCCTTTAGCATCTAATGAGCACAACCTCCCTCTTTTACAAAAAGATGCATAAATCTGGGTCTGACATAACTTCTTACTTGTACGCTACAGGTTAACACTAGGGTATGTCAATGTACGATGGGCAAATTTAAAATAAGCACAGGCATATTAATGTCCAATTATTGAAAAATGAGCAACAACACTCATCCCTGGATCAGACAGTATGAGAGCATTGTTTTCACTTCTACATTTGCGTTTATTTTAGGGAAATTTGTCAAGTGACCTTTGTTGCTGACAGGTCAGGAACCAATTGTGCTAACGAAATAAAATAATAACACATATAAAATAATAATAATAACAAAAAGTGCTAATCTCTTTTTATCTTTAAAGTTTTAAATCAACTTTCTTTATGCAAACAATAGCCTTACTTCTGTCTATCTGGTTCACAATTTGTTAACTGTACTGATGTTCCCCTTTGGCAGGTAATACAAGCACATAATAGTATTTCATATAAGCTTGTGAGCTTTGTGCATTGTGCCTTGGACAGGTCACATTCAACAAGATTTAAATCAGCCCCTGCTTTACTTTTAGGACAAAAGTATATATTCTCAAAATCATTTTGATGGTTCTTAGTCATGAGATCGATAGAATCATCATCTCACTGACACAGTACCCTGAGCTGGACAGAAACCTCCAATGGAACTATCTTTTTTGTAAGTGAAGTGTGGTAAAGAGTGAATAAACATTCTACCACACTATATGTAAAATAAAGAAAACAGGCCAATACACTGGACCCTAGCAGATTCATATTTGCACAAAAAACACTAAAATGACAAAATTAAGTTTCAGAGGACATGTTTTTTTCCCCTAAATTGCTGCTTGTATAGTCGTTACTTGTTGCTACTTACAGCACAGTTGCATACACATACAAAGAAAGCAAAATGATGTATTTTTTAAATAAATTCACACAAAATAAGCCAAGTAACAAAGTGACCATTTTATTATGAAGATTGATAAATAGTAAATCATAGCAACCAGTTCTTGGATAAATCAGAAGCACATTTTAAATGAACTTTCTTTACATTTACATTCTACAAACACAACTGAAGCTCAAACAAATAAACCATGCTTTAGTGCCTTCCTTTATAACAGCATCACTAATTGAGGAATTACCTTTGAAAATGACCAGATTAGATAAAGCTGTACAAAATGAGTGAATAAGAAAACAGATTTTCAAAACCATTGTTTAACCCATTGATGGTGATTTGTGTGAACAATTTTAATGGATTATCAGTGCATTTAAATGTGTTTGTGGCAGCATTCTTTTTACAACCAACTTTGATGTTTAGGACTTCAACACATGACAGAGACACTTTGAAATTATTTGCATGTTATTCGTTATATTCGTACACAATACCTGCCAGATACATGCACCTCCTGATGTCTGACATCTATAAAAATATGACCAGAATATGAAAAGAAATAGTGATAGTCACATGGAAACAGAAACAGCTCAACAAAACAGCTCAAGTCAGCATAATAGAAAAGACACAAATGACAAGGCTTTCAAAGTCTCAACATGAAGGCAAAATGTAACAGACTATCATATCATCAAACTAAACATTCGAGGGAAGCTTAGTGCATCCTGATACTTAAGAAAACAATACAGTAGAAATAAGTAGAAAAGAGAGTAGAAAAAAGAGAGAACACAGCCTGGTGGTAGAGGTGTCTATAAGGCCTCGACAGTGCAGTGAGCAGGAGCCACAGGTTTGGTAAAGTGTGCAAGAGGACACACTGTTATTGGAGTCCAAATCTAAGAGTATCACTGCTGCTGTTCCCTTTTCTCTTGAAATTAATTCACTTCACTTCCTACTTCAGAGCAAAAAAATACATGTTATAAATGTATGCATCATTTAGACCTTTGTAGAGAAATGATCATTCCACTCTGTGTTTTTTAAAAAGTCCAAGTAGAGTTCTATTTCAGCCATAGTACCATCTGGAAATCTATATATCTGTCTTTAATGTGAACTAAAGTATACATAGATACGTGCTGGATACAGAGTTGAGAAGAGGGGTGTCCTGGTGAAGAATTAATAACAATTACAAACTAAACAAAAAGTGATTTGAGTTTTTGTGTTGGGTCATCTCTTAAACTGTAGCATAAAGAGAGGTTACAGAAAGCAGGTTAGCATCAAGTTCTCCTTGTGTTGGCAACTAATGTTCTGTGGCTTTAATGTCTCATTGACTTCTGTTCAGGGTCTGGCAGTGTGTGCTCACACTAATCCCTTCATGCTTTAATTTTCTTTTGGTAATGGTCAGGTAGATGGACATTATCTTCTGGAGTATTTCTCTGTCAACGGATTAACTTTTCTTAGACCAACTGCTGATGGCAAAACACAGGGGTCTCTACAAAAAAAAAAAGTTCCCTCAAATCTTAGCACATTTTTGACTGCTGCTACTGCAGCTTCTGTTATAAGCACTATGCAGAAAAATAGAACTATAATTTCTATAGCCTCATGCACATTACTGGAACATGTTTTTATGGGGTACAAAAATGGGCCTCGTCTTGACAACTATGTACCTGTAAAGCTACAAAGTGCTCATTGCTCACCAGAGAATTTTCTTACATTAAAATTTGATGTGGTTCAAAAGCTCAAAATTTGAATATATTTTATTATATAAATTATTTTTGATTAGATCTTCAAGTAGGCATTATGAACAATCATGGGATTGGTTCAGACAAGAAACTGGGTGACTGTAGAATGAGGCAGAATGAGGCAGAATGAGGCAGACTGTGAAAGAAATCCAAGTACACTATTGCATATTATTCACTGACCCATGGTTATGGGGCTCACAAACACAGAGCCTACCCACCCCTGTGGTCCTTCATATATTCAGATGTTGAATGTTCATATGTGGATTGAGTTCAAAGAGCGGTTATATAGAGAATAACAAGTGGAAGACTTGAGTCAAAGTTCAAGCAGCTCCCATTTTGACTGCAGGAGTAGATACGACAGACAGAACCCTTTAACAGCATATGATCCATATGTACCTCTTTGCTGTGTCAGTATAGTCAAACGCACTGACGATATCCCAGAAGCCCTTGTGTTGGAGTTAATGGCTAACTTTGTTAGTCATTGAAAGTGAAGGTGAGTAGATTCAGAGTTCAACGTGAACGTGATTGGTCCAGGTCCAGCTCCTGTCCTCACTGATGGGAGGCTTCAGTCCATATCTTCAGTCACGATACAATCATTTACATGAAAATACAGCATTATTCTGTAACGCTGCTTTAGATTGTCTGTACAAAGCCCCCAGTCCCAGAGTATGAGACGTACCACAATGCACCACTCCTTTCACTCAAGAAGCTGCACTTTTGACAAACTGTTAGAAAACTCAGATTAATTTGATGCATCAATAATGACTTACATTTTCATGAATTTTTGAAGTAGAAGTGATATCTTGACCATGATCTTTTTCAGACTTTACTGTTATAAAAATGTTGAGTCATGGCTGCTTTTTAAATAGAGACTTCATCTTCTGGTGTGCCATCCCCTTTTATTTAGTGATCAAAGCATAGCCCTATGGATGTTTGTTAGCTTAGTGGGTTAGATTTGCTCTCAATGGATGTTTCTTATTGTTTACTTTATACGTTTCTAAACTGTGGTATTTTTCAAGACATTGAACTGAATCAGTAACAGAAAAATTAGATTCAGGAACCTGCATGTGTGTTCTGCCTTGGCAAAACACCAGATGACATTACATTTAGCCTCTATTGTTCCGTGAACCTTGGCGCTCAGGCATTCAAAAGTATCTGTATTTTATTTTTTGTTTAATGTAGCTTATAAGAAGGACACCCTGAAAAAGTAAGACCCACTGTTGTGCCTAAATAAATAAATAAATAAATAAATAAATAAATAAATAGTGGGATGTAGTCATTTATGTTTTTCTGGAATTGGCTGTGTTCCAAACTCCTCCCTCATCAGTTCTATGTTTAAACAGGATGAGTCACTGCTGTTAGTGATAGCCACATGATGCTGTCCACAGACAAACAGCACTGAACTACACTGAGAGTGGAAAAAGACTTATTAATACATATAGTCTTTCTTTCTTGTCTTAACAATTTCTGTTCTATTATAAATCTGAAACACTACACACCTCTCTTAATGAATATGTATGGCTTTTTATAATAATGTGCGGATGAATTCATTTGCACACAAACTTCCCTACTGCCTGTTTGTCCAACCTTCCAAAGTTCACACTTTCTCTGCTAAGAAGTGCTAGCATGATTGCAACACAAACAGCATAAAATAAGTAATATAAAAACATTTCAGTAAAGCACTCATTTACCAAAGTGAACCTGTTTTTTTCATAATAGTGATATTATAGTGGGAGTGTCAATAGGAATACAAAGCTATTTGGACTCGCCCATTTTCTCTTGGTCGCTTACTCTTTGGATGCTGACAGATACAGACAAACTTTAAGATATTATTAAAATCTTAATTTCAATCTCAATTTACACATAATTATTTTATAAAATTAGTAAAACTGTTGCATCTGTGTCATCTTCTCTGACAAATCACACAAAGCATTATCTGCTCATTATTACACACCATTTTGTGATGCATTGCGTTAAACCTGATTTGCATTCCTAACTATTTAGACAGCACTACAAAGTAGACTACTGACAGGGAGGTTTTGGGCACAGCCATGTCTGCACTCCTTCCTTACTCGTTTTGTATTGTATCATAGGGTGACTGTATTCTGATTCATGCAGTGTTAAATTTTATTTTAGGTATACATATACAATCTAGATATCTAAATATATGTTTTTTTAACCTGTCATTATATGTCATGTATTAGGGCTGAATTATTCATATAAAAATAACAGCAGTCTTGTAGTGGTGGGTAGTGTACCAAAGATCCTCAATGCTAAGTGAGAGACTCTAACACATAGTACCATAACAGTGACGTACATATAGCCACATGACCACAAACTGCACAATCTGCATCTCTTTATGACAAACTGAGTTCAGTGGAGCGACTTTCCCCATTCCATCTGGCCAGTGGACTCCCAGCAGGAGAGTGTAGAGGCTTGTCTGTGTTACTCCAGGCCAAATGTGCTGGTTTCCTCCACAGCGATCAGCAGTTTCTCATACAGCATGGAGTAGGAGGGGTATGGAGGCAGGTCCAGGCGGTTGAAGCACGTATGAGCTCTGAGAGAGAAACACACAGGTTTCAATGTCAAATATAACAAATATGTTGACAACCAACCAAGTGATAATAATTCCACCAGGTTGGGCAATATCACCAACACATGAATAGAGTTCCTTGTAACCCTTTTTGGTTTTGGCATTAACTTCATCATTCTTCCAATGTCTTGCCAGTGTAGCCTAGAATAGCTGATTTTTTCTGTTGTTGAATGTTGCATACACATTTAAACAATTTTCTGGTTGCTTTCAAATAATACAACGGTGGGGTATTGTATGGGTCACACTATTTACTAAGCTTAAAGAACAAATCTAGTTATGGGCTAAGACTTTTGCATCACATTATCAGCATTTATCCTTAACTTATTTGTCATCTTTCTATAGAATATTAAAGATTTAAATGTAACAAAAAGCAGGCGTCTTCTGTTGAAAACCTGTGATTGGACAAAGCACCGACTACCATGAGGTTTCTTTAACCAATCATAGCAATAATTCAGATGACGTGGCACTCTTTGCACTTTTTCAAAGAAGAAATACTCTCTACTTTTGATAAAACTGATTTGATAGCAGCATCAACGCTAACATCTTTCGGCGTAGCCATGTTGATAACAAAGAGGAGAAGAGAGCACTTTTTGCCTTCGTCAAATTAAAAACTCGCCTCTTCCTGTTCGTGCTGCCACATCATTGGTCACGAGAGTCTGGTGAGCACATGGTTTGACTCAAGCAGTTTGCTTGGCGCCGTACAAGATGTATTTACTTGAGTTTGGAAACTCCCAAATCTTGCGAGAATCTATCTGCAGTGCAAGGTTAACAGTGTGGTGATAAATAACCAATTAGTTCCTCATTTAAAGGGCAAGACAGCATCTCCCTGATGTTCTGTAGTGTGTTTTGAACATGTTTAGTCTGGTTTGGATTATTTGGCAGATGGTGTGCCAAATAAATAGCTTTATTTAAGCACATCTGGAGCATTTGGCTCAGCCCAAAACACGCCCAAAACCCCACTTATCATACTACAGCAACTAATGCCAAACTTGTACAGGGCAAGCTGAGGAAAAAAATAGATAGCCTTTCAGGGATGTTGTGTGGCTAAGAAAATGGCGCTCACGGCTACAGCTGATGTTGTGATTATTTCCAAACACATGATATTACAATTCTGGTATTATTTAGTAGTGTGTGTTTCTAACCTGGGCAGTGACGTGACCTTGCCCCACTTCTCAATACAAAAGCGCCGCAAACCATTTGATCCACGAAGAGCAGCAAATCCTTCATAGGGCACGCTGGACGTTCCAGTGACAAACTGCAGAAGGCGCAGGCGCTGCTCATTGTTGAATCTTTCCACTGCAGCCCAGAACCAGCGCATGACGATGTGACCGTCGTGATAGCCTGGCAGGTAAATATAAGCATACAGGGAATCAAATATAATGATACTAATAGTCAGGATATGATATGTGCTTAAATGTCAAAACATACACAACTCTACAACTGAAGTATATTCTGTAACTTCAGTGTTTGACCCTTTCAGTAATTATTTCTCATGCATGTCATGTCTGATTTCTCATATCTAATTTCTTACTACAATCAAATGATACAATCTTAGAAAAAGATGGATGGAGTTTCAAAGATAGAGTGCAGTATTTAGACAATTCCTGTACTGTATTTCTAACATAGTACTGCTGGTAATAAAACTACTCTAAAAATCTTGGTAGTGAGTTTCCAGTGCCCTCTACCACAACAGGTGGTTGTGAAGATTGTACTTTCAGATTTTGACCATATCTGTATAACACACCTCCTCTGTATTCAGTGTTGCTCCTCCAGTCGTGGAGGTCGATCTCCACTGTACCAGCAATAACCAGCTCTAGCTCCCGGGCATCAAACACTGACACCAGCCTGGAGTCAACCACCTGGAGCACAAGAAAGGAAATTAAATGAAATTCATTCTGAAGTGATGTGGTTGATATTGCAGCGCACAATACTGTTATTTGGCTGAGTAAACTTTAAAGCTTTGCATTGAAATAAAGACACTTATCAGGTCCTCAGCTGGTGGGAATAAAAAACATTAGAGCTATAAATTCACCACACAATGAAATTTTTTAACATAAATGTTTTGTTATCTATTCTGTTCCTTCTCAAGCAGATTTATGTTGTTTATAGTTGTAATTAATTTGTTAAATAAATAAAAAGAAAACATTTATAGAGCAAGCTTCTAAATATATATCTGAATGTTTTGTTGCTTCACCTCATAAAAGCCTCGGACGAGTGCCTCTGTCTGCTGCACTACTCCCCTCTCTACTCTCCACTTGGCCATTCTCTCAATGTAGTCCTTCTTGTTCTTCTCTGTCACCTGGAGGTGAGCACCTCCAGACTTTAGCTCCCGCTCTGTTACCTGCCAACACACAACAAAAATGGATTTGGAAAGCCTGTCAAATGCAGAGTATACTGAAGTTTGGCTTCACATCACCACCATTTTTTATTAAATATTTGTTTTAGGGCTGTAGGATTTTGCAGTGGGTGGAAGGCTTGTGAAGATTATAAAATGTTAAATTATTTTACACAGTCTTTTGTGATTTGTATTCACTACCTGGCCAAAGACTTCCTCGTTCACAGTGAAGGTCAGGTCCAAAATGTCAGTGATGTCATTGTCCTTCATCCACTGCAGAGACTGGTGGAACTCTTCGTCCAGATATTCAAGATCAGAAAGGTCTGTTGGACTGAAAAAACAGTTTTAGTGTTAACCTGACTCTAAACTTCCACAGAAAGTGTTTGCAGGGTGCAGATACTTTTTCTAAATAGTTGGTAACTGGATGAACCACATGCCAGTAACTGTTAATTTTATCCAATCAGAGCAATGTTGTTTACGTTAGTAACAGTAAAACATAACTTTTAGATGAAAAAAAAAAAAAGTTGAAAAAGCTATGACTATAAAAGTGTTTACAGTGAGAGTACACCTACAGCCTTAGGAGAGCCTTGTAGAAGGGCCTAGTAAAAAAGGCATCCAGCAAGTACTGATGGATCAGAGCCAGACCCAGGATACGTCCACTGAAACGGAACCTGCAAGCACAAGTACAATAGTGTCACAACAAATACAACTGCAGTTCAGTTTTAATTCAGTTCATTTTTATTTCTATGGCCTAATATCCAAACATTTATCTCAAAGAATTTTACAGACTGAGGATTTCAAACAATCCCTGAACACTTGAACGCGTGGATGATGCAGAGCTTACCATTCCAGATGGTTCTCCACAAAGGCAGACATAGGGCTGATCTGAACAGTGTACGTGTCATTGGCAGAGTATTCAAACAGACCATAGTAGGGGTTAAACAGCTCCTGAGACAAAAGGAAGAAGAACTCCCTGGAAGGACCACTGTAATCCAGCCTGATGAGAGGAGACAGCAGATTAAGTCTTTCTGATTATGACATTTTCAAGTGAGGATCACCTGTCATCCAACCAAGAGACTGAAATGTTTAGCTCCACCTAACAGAAACCACTGGGATTACCATGGTACAATACACTTAATTATTCTGACAATGGAAATACTTCTAAATGGTGGCATGTGGACTGTGCTGTACCGTGTCTATAGAAATGTGATTTAAGAGAGTCTCACCCTTCTTCTCCCAGAAAGGTCACGTAGAGCTTGTTTCGCTGTAACTCCTTGCGAGAATAGGCCATCACCTGGTTAAAGGTTCCCTCCAGAAGGTGTTCTCTCCTGATTAGTAATCTACAAACCCAATAAAATGTAAATAAAAACACAATGCAATAATTTGCAAATCTCACAAAACCAAATTTTATTCACAATACAACATAAACAACACAGGTGTCGGAACTGAGACATTTTATGAAAATAATAGCACTTCTTGAATTTGATGGCAGCTACACATCTTAAAAACGTTGGAACAGTGGCAACAAAACCAGAGCCTCAAAAGGAGCTATTATTTTTCATGAAATAGTAAATTTCTCAGTTTCAACAGAAAAACCATAACATTTTGTTTTTATTGACATTTTACACATTGTCCCAACTTCTTGTGAATTGAGTTTGTATAAAAACAGCACATATGGAAGTTTTATAAGGTCAGTGTACATAATCTTAATACATATCTTATGTCACTGAGCATTTGTAATTAACAAATCATCTGTTATTAAGGCACAATAATGATCAGTGTATGACTGTGAGTGAGACGTACTTGATCTTTCCTGGTCCCTGGCCATAGCCTTTAGCCTCTAACTTCCTGTAGAAGTTTCTGAGTTTTGCCTCAAAGTCTCTTCGGTACGGCGCCGGCGCCCTGGCCCTCTGTAGGCCTACATCCACACATACAAAAAAAGCAATTAAGCACTTTAAATCATACAGATTGCATGCAGACTACAGGGAACTCATGTGACATTTATATTTAAGTGTAACACTGATAGGTACGAATTTAATAACAAATTGAATCTAAAATCAACACTAAATTCCATTTTGTATGATCAGGGCTAGATCAGATTATTCAGAAAGATGTTCTAATTCTGAGCGGGAAAGTCAAACATCTGGACAAAAATAAATATTGTACATGAATCCAACTTAAAATGGGCTTCACTAAAGAGTTTCTGTGACTTTCTCTGATGTAGAACAGCCTGCCTCGCTGTTTTTTTTACAGTGGTTTTCCAGGTCACTTTTCCAGAGACAATCATACAATAATGAATGAAACACAATTACAGCCAGGCTTCCTGCTGTGACCCAATTTCCCTTTATATAATCTCCCATCAATAACACATACAGTTAGACTGCATAAACTCTACTGGAGCTTATTAAGATAACATTAGTGCACACTAACAGCACAGTCTGTCAAACACTAATGAATTATGCGCTTTGTGTGGGTCACCATTTCAGACTGCTCAGAGAGAGACAGAAACAACCCAATGTAATACAGGGAAGAAGACAGTGTGGACAGGCCTTAGGGTGGTACCCACTAGCTTCTTGCAAATAATAATTGCAAATAGAAGCCAGTGATTGTGGAGCACATACCTGGTGAGTTCTGAGGCGAGGAGGCAGGGGAACATCGCGGGGAGAAGTTAAAACCAGCGTGGATTGGGTGTGGAGAAACATACGACATAATTTCCTCCTCAAATAAACTGTAAGAACACAGTAAGATGACTGCAGAGTGATGACATTGAAACAAGTACTGACTGAGAAAATACACACTATTTTATTAAAATATGAGTGTAGTGCACAGGCTTATTGTTCCAGAGTGACTTGAGATTACCTTAGCAGAATAACCAGGTCTGCATCACATGAAAGCTTCTCAACTGCCTGAGTGCCTTCTGTGCGGATATAGTGGATCTTCTCTCTATGAAGTACAACGTCTCAATCAGTTAAGTTGGTCATTTATTTACTCCAACCATTTTCTTTCGTTTAGCCAGGTGACAGATGTAACAGTCTAAGTAGAGATGCCCTGATTCTCTCTATACACCTCCACCAGCTCGCCTCCTCCAGTGACTACCCTGTGTTTCTAGACCACCTAAGAGACAACTTCAGAATGTCCTGGGTCTGCTCTAGGGCTTCTGCCTGGTGGGTCATGCCCAAAACCTCACAGGTGAGATCTGGAATAGATGACAATGGTCTCTGATTTGGATGTGCTGATTCTCATGCCAGCCATGTCACACTCTGGCTACAAAATGGACACCCTCCAGCCCCTGATGGCCATAGAATTAATTAGCACTGATGAAGTCTTTAAACCCTGGCATAAAACATAATATGATCTGTAGAGATTATTTTCTTAACAGTTTGTTTATTTTTATTTATTGTAGTGCTGCTCAGTTAATAAAGTTGTGTTCTTTAAGCTAGATAAAGAAGACAAAAGAGAAAAAACACACAATTATAGTTTGGTACACAGACCAGCATTGTTGCAGATTAGGTAGACTGAACTTGAAGAATAAAAAAATAAACTAAACAGGCTGTAAAAAAATATGTAACACTAGGCAGTCAAACCTGAGTGCATGGTTCCTGTTCAGACTTGGCTGGCGCTCCTGCAACATGTCAAATATGTTTGGTTGTCGGAGGAAAGCCACAATCTTGTCATTGTATGCTAGAAGACAACACACACAACTGTCAGCGCGACAGGTCACAGAATCTGAAGCAAAGACAAACTGTAACAAAAAGTGAAAGGCCCTAGGCAACAGACACATTTAAATGATTTGGTGTTACAACAATAATATGTTGGTTAAAGTTGTTGAACTATATCAGAATTTGATAGTGTTTACATGGAGAGGCCATTGGTTGTGAGTCAGAATGATGCTGGTTCCGTATGGCAGCCACCAAGATGTTTCCAGGCCTGGCCATCAGGGAAGTCCCGCGATTTCTGGACACTTCAGATGCCTGCAAACAAATATTGTGTCATTAAAGAAACTGATGGCATTACTGTCAGCTGTTAAAACAGACAATGCATTGGAACTATGCTAATGTATGCCATCTATTGGTAGAAGGGGTTGGTCTTAATACAGATGAGTGTTAGTACCTCTCCAGCACTGTAGCTGCGCAGCCTCTGCAGATACTGTTTATGTGCAAGGTGGCCAGGCAGACGTCCATTTTGCAGAGGGATTCGAGGGTCGATGAATGTTGTAGCGCGACTGTTGTGGTCCACAAAGAATGACTAATAGAAAAAAATACATCATGATGCATAAAAGTTCACTTTTTACACACATTACTCTATATAATAGCACACAGAAATCCCTGTGAATGTGTAAAGCAACCGTGGCTTCATCTATATTGCAAGAAGGGCCTAGCAGAGAAGTAAATAACTCATAAAGAAACCACTTCACTTAAGCTTCAGTGTCCATGGTTGTCCTGCTTTGCCTCCTCTCCAAAACAGACTTTCAGCTATGATTATGCATCCATAAAAAGGTCACTCTGGATGCTGTCTTACCTTGCCCTGATGGTCTGTCTTGATCTCCCAGCCTCTTGGCAGCTCTAGATGGGTGTCTGCAAACTTATTGAGGAAGACCACCAAGTCCCTGTTATGCTGATAGCGCTCAAAGTTTCTGGCATCGCGACGCACTTTCAGGATCATGTGTTTAACACAGCTACTGCTGGTAAACATCCGGTAGGCTGCCTGTCACGTACATAAACAAACCCAAAACTCATACAAACTCAAACATCAATATGAATTACATTATGATTGCATTTTTTAATGTAAAAACTTGAAAAATGAACTCACATAGTTACTGTGCAATACAGTGAAGAATTCTGGGTGTGTGATAAACTTGATGGCAGGAGATTGTAAAAGGTGGCTGATTTTCTGGTTATTGACTGGAGAGCCAGAGCCTGGATACATCAAATATAGTTTTGGTAGTAAATCAAGACTGTGTGGTTTGTAAAACATAGTCTATTATTTAAGCAGCACCTGTTGGAGCTGAATCAGGTTCTGTGTCTGTACTGCCACTGCGTTCAAGCCTTGGACTTCCCCCATCTTCCTCTGTGGCCATGGTTCTCTGAATACTCTGATATCTGCATCAACAATGTCACAATGTGTTTACCATCTATTCACATCATACAAGAGGTGTATGAACTAGAAAGGAATAAAAGCAAAAAGGAGCACACATGCAATTCAAAAGTAATACTCTAGTTCAAACTAATTTAAATATTACAGAAAGATAACTAAGTAAACACAACATGCAGTTTGTAAGTGATGAAAAAGCGATCCATACCTATGTGAAAAAATAACCATCACTTTGACTAGTCCATTCTAAAACCTTGGTTTTTTTTTAAGCCATGCAGAGGTAGACTTGCTGGTGTGTTTTTTATCATTGTCCTGCTGTGGAACCCAAGTGTGCTGCAGTGTAAAGTCACAAACTGATGGCCAGACATTCTCCTTCTTTTTATGTTGTGCCTAATCTTGGATTTGTAAAATGCCCAGTTAGGGTATCCACAGCACGTCAGGGCCTTGTGTTGTTCCTCTGTTTCCCTTCTGAGCTTGTGGGCACCTCCTGAGCTCTGTGTTGTGAGGTCCTAATGACTCCTAGCTTGTGTTGTAATGGGTGGTGAGAGTCGAACAATGGATATTGATCTATGTGAGTGGGCTTCCTGTATACTTCTGCCTAGAGTTTCCTGTCTTCATATACGACTACATGACAGTTCAAGAAAGCCAGGCGGTTCTCTTTGGCATCCTCACGAGTGAACTGTATGTTCTTGTACACAGCTTGATATGCTCTGTGAAGGCTTCCACTTTCTCAGTCTTAATTTTGACCCACATTTCATCCACATATTGGAACCAGTGGAACAACAAATCCACAAAACACTGAGATCCTGTGGATACCGTAACAAATCCAAGATTAGGCGCAACAAGAACAGAGAGGAACAAACAAAACATCTCAGTAAATTTGACTGGTCCACCCCAGGGGCAAGATCCCTACCTACAAACAGAGCAATGTGGTCTATGCTGTTCAGAGCAGTGAGAGTGCAGTGATCTATGCTGGTGAGACCAAACAGGTCTTTCACAACAGGATGTATCAACACACAAGAGCCAATCCTGCTGGACCTGAGTCTGCAGTACAGTATTCCTCCATTTGAAAGACAGCAGTCACTCCTTTGAGAACAGTAATGTCCAGATATTGACCAGGGAGTCCAAGTGGTTTAAACGTGGAGTGAAAGAAACTATTTTTGTTAAATTAGAACAGCCCTCATTAAACAGAAGGGGAGGCTTAATTCCCAATTTGTCATCTATTTACAACTGTGTATTAAAGCCTAGACAGAGCCAGTTTCACAACAATAGGCCATCAACTTCAGAGAAGGTAAGTTATGCTAATGGTCCTCAGGTGGGAAACGACTCCCCCATTGATACCAACACAGGCCATTTATCTGCTTAATGAGTCTGGCACTACTTCTAGCCTCTCACTGGGTTAAACTCTGGTTAAACCACTCCTTCTCAAGGATATAAACTCATCTCACAGACCAGTCAAGTCCCTTGGATGAGGGATTTCTTCTGTTTCTAAACTATGCCCAGCGGCCTTCTTTTCAACCCTTTAACAATAGACCGATAGACCATGTAGGTTTGGACAGCTTTTTGCCCTAATAAATAAAATCATCACTTAAAAACAGCATTTTGTGTTTACTTGAGTTATCTTTGTCTATATTTAAATCTGTTTAAATGTGACAAATGTTTATTTACTTTTTTGCCTACAAGCATGACCAAGATGGAGCATGTTCTGACCTGCGGTTGAGCTGCTCCATCTGTTGTATCGATCCGGAGCGGGGAAGACCGTGGTTACACTTGCCAGTGTGATTAGGCCTCTGCCAGGTTGTGGTCCTGTTCACGTGGTCCACATAAAAGACTCTGCCATGGCTATCAACACGGGCCTCCCAGTCTGTAGCATCACAAAGAAGGGTCACAAGCACTAAGTAAGGTTTGCCCTTTGTTTAAATTTTATTTGTAGAAATGGTTATGTGAATCAGTGACTCTATGTCATTGTGAGCAGGTGGAGAAAACACCAATAAGGCCAAGAAAATCTAATAATTATTCTTTGTTGGTAAAAAATTAACTACTACATGGTATAAAATTCATTATAATTCGGTACCTTATAAAAACATTTAAATGATAAATGATCATTCAAATAATGAAACAAAAGAAACTGTCTTTTTTATTTTATTGCAGAATTTGTGGGGTCTGTGGGTCAATCTGGGGCTGCTCATGATGAGGTAAACATTCAATATGGAATGATGTTGTTGAATATTGTGGGGACAATATGTGTTTATTTTCCCACAATGATGTAATACACTATGCAAGCTTACATGAAAAAATTGTGTATCTCTACATTTGACCACTGATCAAACCCAGTATTAAGTGTACAAAAAACTACTGTATGAAGCGATGATGAGAGCAAAACAGCAAGTGCATCACAAACGGAAATTATAGCATGCAGTGGGGGAAAAAACAGCACAGAGAGCAAAGCAAGGTGGACTCCAGAGTAAGAGGGAGGTGAGCTTCTTACTTGGAGGTAAGGCTGGATCAATGGCAGCAGGAAAATGGTTTAGGTCATGGCTGGGTCGCAGAATTGGAAGATGGCCAACAGGAGGGGTGGAGCCTGAGCCTACAGGACATTAGAGAGACAGTATGTTAACTAAACTAAAGGGACTAAAGGTAGTGTCTAAAAAGTCTTAAATATTTGTATATATTTAGGTAATAATTGATGTGCAGTCTCCTTAAATGTTAGTTTATTTGCAAATTTACTGTAAAACTTGAGAGCTATGACCACTATTTTTTTGAAAGTCAGGATGAAATTCTTAAACCTGCTGTGAATGCATACAAAATTAGTAACCAATTGTGGTTAAGGGTTGGAGGCAAATTTTAGGTAATAGAAATTTAGAAAGAAAAGATAACGCCTGGACACTTACTCAAAATGCTGCATTTTATTGACAACCTTTCGATCCCTCATGGATCCTCCTCAGGTCCCATTTTTCTCATATATGTCACTCCCATTTATACACGGACTGTTCACCAATTGGTTAGCCAATCAAGTTGCAATGGGCGTGTTAAGCAGTCCATATATTGATAAAACAATGAGTAACATTTTTACAAAAATAAATGTTTAATCATTTTAAAGTACATAGCATTTCAGCCATAGCATTTAATTCAATTCCATTTTAAAGATTATATTTATATAGAAGCAATCTTTGTAATCGTTATCTGCTTTGATAAAAAAAAAAAAAAAAATTATCTATTTACATGGTAACCAGGGAGGTGCTGGTTATCACCCACACTAAGTCACCCATATTAGGGTCACAGACAATTTAAACGTTTCTGCAAGTTATATTTTAATGTTGATCAGGATCAACAACAATGTTTTATTTGTTTTTTTCTCTTTCTCACAATTATTTTAAGCATGTTTTATGAAGATGTTTTGGGTAAATGATCTGTCAAATGAAAACAAACAAGCATGATTTGAGGTTGAAATGTGACAGTATAAGTAGAAAATAGTACACACAAATGTAATTATATATATGCCATGGCCTCATCAACTGAGCAATGTAAAAAATGATGAAATGCAAATGCAAATGTACTGTAATACATCTACAGATAATTTGACTGCAACAGTAAACATCAGCACAGGAACATATAATTTATCGATATTTTAGTTTGTTATTTTTCAGGTTGTACCACATATTTGAGAATTCAATATTCAGTGAGGTCTAGGTCAGTCAGTCAAAACTAGAACACTAAAAATACTACTTTAATTCTTATTCGGGAATTTATTGTTTTAAACCTCTTACAGTGAATGCCACTGATATTTAAAATTGTTGACTTGCACAAATACTACTGAAGTCCTATGTTCCTCAATGTGAGGGGTCTCAGAGCATGTTTGATGTCACTATGGTTCATACGGTAGCATTCACATCACAATCATCAAATGAACTGCATTGATTACATTGATTCATTAAGTCTGACTCAGCACTGTAGAATGCAAAATCTTATCATTTAACATTTTAGGGGTATTTTTATTCCTTTTTTGTGATATATTAAATACTTTTGGCTCAATTGACTCTATTGTTATAATATTGAAATTGTGACATATGTATCACCAATCATGGAGAACCCTGTGATTCCCAGAAATAATCTGCAATAACCTTAATTATACTTAAGTTATTGTTTATGGAAGCAAGTGTGTGTGTGTCTGTGGTTTCTTGGGGTTCATTAGCTTAGGGTGATGATTATTGAATGATTTAATGGGATGGTTTCATGACTTTGCAAAGATGGTAAACCCGGCTGACTTACCAATGCCGTTTCTGTCACTGGGCCCTGGCACAGCAGGCTCCCCAGGCTCCCCTCGGTGGGCATCTTTCCAGCGAGCCGTTCTTCTGTCTCCACTGCCCCCTCCCTCCTGTATCTCTGGGCTAAGCGCGACATCAGGGGCAGACTCAAAGGTGCTGTTTTCGTCCTCTTCCTCCTCTTGGGAGGAGAACACGGTACTGCCGGAGAGTCGGTTACTGTCCACAGAGGAGAGACGGGTGTGGCTGCAAAGGCGGCCTCTGCCCTCATAACCCGAGTTACTGTAACATGATGTGCTGTAACAGGACGTGCTGTAGCAGGATGTGCTGTAGCAGGACGTGTCACAAAGCTCACAGTCATGCTCTCCCACTGGTCTGGAGCTGCCCCCCGTCACCCTCCGACCTGCAGTAGAGTCTCCCTCCTCACTCTCTACACAGGACGGAGAGCTACTCCTGACTAGAACAGGAGCGCCAACCCCTTCTCGCTCCAGCAGGTGGTTCAGCTCAGACAGGCGTTCAATGGAGAGGCTGCGGGGAAGAGTGCGACGACAGCAGGGGCCTGGACACTCAGGGACCTGTAAAACACCAGCTGTTACTGCCCATGTTTGCACACACATACAGAAACAACAACAAAAAACAAAGAAAAAATGAAAAGTTTCTTTGCTTTGTTGAATAAATACAAAAAAGTTCAACCTTGATGGCTTTGCTACTGCAACTTGCTATTTCAGAGTAAACTTACAATACGTATGATATGTCAGAGAAGCACTACTGTTCATTATCTTCACCTGTAAAGGGGAAAGGGTGGTGTCGTCATCTTCCTCATTCTGTATGTCATCTGTGTTTTTGGTCGTCTTGAGTGATGGTGAGGTGGATGTGCTCTCTCCGTCACAGGGCTCCTCCTCTTGGCTGGGAGCTCTCTGCTGTGCTGAGGGCAGACTGTGGAGGAGGTGGTGTATTCGGATATAGTGGGACCGGGGCGTCTCAGGCTCGCCACACTCAGAGGCGATTACTGTCTCCAGCTCTGACACCGGCAGTGAACAGGGCCGGGTCTTGCGCCGAGAGGGAGTGTGGGAGTTGTAGTTTGAGAAGAGCGGCTGGCAGGTGCAAGAGGAGGGGCTTGTCTCCTCTCTCATACTCACTTCCTGTGGGGCCTCCTCAGATGTTTCTACGTGTGCCTCATAGGGCGGGGCATGTTCCTCTGAGCTGGCTTCTACGGTGAGGACTTCATTGTTCGCCGACTCTTCTGTAACGTTTACAACCACCATCTTTGTCTCATCTATAGCCTCTTTCCCCTCCTCTGGCATTTGCTCCTCTTCCTTGGGAACTGCTCCCTGCCCCCCCTCTCCCACTTCTCCCACCTCTCCTCCCTCTCCAGTATTGTCATGCTGTTTCTCGTTCTGGATCTCGTTGCTCAGAGGTTCCTCCCTCACAGTGTTTTCATCCTCCACAACTGCTGACAGTTCCTGCTCTTGGTCTAGGAGCTCAGATGGTTCAGGATCTTCAGAGATAACAAGGTTCTCTTGGAGTGTGGCAGCAGGTAGTTCGGGGGGCTTGTGATTGCCAGGGGTGTCTAGTGGGAGCTCGGGCATGTCTGGCCCCACACTGAGGGTGTCATCTTCAGCGACATTGTTATGGTTGACCTCTGCTATGTTGGCTTCAGGGCATGGTGCTTCAATGACCAGTGACACCTCCTCATCATCTGACAACACAACAGACTCATTATAGAACAGTACAACAGAGCACGGTAGGTATCATGATGTTAAATTAGTATTTCTTTGGCTACAATTGGTGACTTTTATACAGATGGCACCTTTTTCCAGTTTTGATGAACTTTGCTCTAAGTGTGTGTTTTACAACTACAAGATTTTTATTTTTTTTAAGTAACTGCGTTAAAAGCACACACCTGAAGCAGTTGACAGCCACTGTGCAGTGCCCAGAGGAGCAGTTGGGGTTAGGAGCCTTGAGAGTGCTGCTCATTCACGCCCCTCCACCAACATCCCTTTTAGTGGTGGGAATTGAACACAAGCTCAACTCCCTAACCTCTCGGTCAAGGCTGCCCTAAATGAGGAACGCTTGACGAATTTGCCTGTCATCCTTGCGCAGGAGCCTTGCTAATCTTCTCTGTATTGTTCCAATTTTAGTATATGTGTTAGTGCTAACACTGTGCCATAGACTTTAACTTTAAACACAATTGAAAAATGATTTTGCCTACAATTTTCCATTTCAAAAGTTTTCAAAAAATACAGTCCATCACCAAATTGCTCCATCTTAGCCCCTCCTCCAAAGACCTCTATCGTGACCCTTACAACAAATTGGCATCCTTGTTAAATTCAAGGCTGCATACCAATTAAATTATTTTTCAACTAAAATGGCTTTGATGTGAACTTAGTGATTACCTATTTTATTCAGAATGGAGAGGATGCATAATTAGCTTGACGGAGCTAACACAAAGTTAAGAAAGAAATGAGTCGACTGCTTTGTAGTGACAGTGATTACTGTGCAAATACTGAAACAGTTATTTAAACATGTGCAACTTAACTAAACAGTAGAAAGTGAAGTAAAAACTGTTGCAGAAAATGTGAGGCAGAAACCGCACAGTATTCACAACATCAGCTCACTGCGGAGTGGACATACAGTGAGTTTGATATTATTTGGCTTGTAAATGAAGAGCTTTTCAGTTAGACTTTATTAATTATAAGCTCATAAGTAGTTGCAGAGAATATTCGTATTCCAGTGCTGGTTGTTTTGACTTGCATCTGAATGTGCCAGTCTCATATATGAAAAATGAAAACTATGTCTATGCTGATGGATAGTGCTGTGGTGAGTCTACCTGGGTGAATGGACGAGGTCAGCTCAAAGCGGAACTGTAGCTGTCCACAAACATGATCTGTTGGTAGTCTTCGCCCAAGAGTGTAACTCACAACACGATCACTGCAGACAAAGCATGGAGACACAAGTGAACACAAATAAAAACAACAAACAATTAAAATTTTCCAAAAAAGAAATACTGTACATACTGAGGGGAAGAGTATAAAGAAAAACTTCCACAGGTCTCATTTATTAAACACTACAGTACAGTTCCACTAAACTCCTCCTCAAACAACAAAGACACAAGAGTTTTACCCAATAGCATGTTTCTCCAGCAGCCTCTGAACAGGTACAGACAACTTTCCCAGGAATCGCTTGATGATAGGCCGACTCTTTGCAAACTTGTCCTTCACCTCAATCTCCAGAACATCCGTGGGGAGAGAAACGAAGTTGAACCTCTGTAAAATGTTAAATAATTCACAAGGTTAACTCAAACTAGAAATGTCCTGATAACCCCCTTATAAATGATTACTTGTGTCTAAAACAAAACAAAAAACCTCAAACAATGTGACAATGAGAAGGTAAAATGTCTTAGTGTTTGCTGACATATTGACTTACTGTTAAAACAAATCTAACAACAGCATTGAGCGCTGCTGCCAGCATAGTTTTGGTTTGGAGAGTACAATCACAAACATGATGTTGACTGACTGTAATGTTTGGTTTGATGTTGAAAATACCACTATAATCACAAAGATCATCTCCCTCTCTGCCATAGATTATAAACTGTCAAGTTCCAATCCAACAACAGACTTTGCCTACCTGATTGTTCAGTCAGCTAGCTGTAAGTCCTAAGTCTTTTTCACAATTCTTGCACAGTGCTAAGGCAGTTATTTTTATAGCTTTATAAATGAGTAAACATGAGTGTGCCCTGCTCTAAGACTCTGTGCTTTTAACATGGGCCTAACTGTTGCTCGGAGCTGGTCTAAAAGCTTCTATATTTGACTGCAAAGCTCATGTCTTTACAACACTCAGAAATCACAATCAAATAAAACATTATTTCTTCAGTGTGAAAAAAGAGCTACAAAGGGTAACTTGTGATACTCCTCAGATCATACTTATAATAGTCACAGGAATCTACAGTCACAGAAACAGATGCCCGTTGTTAGTATGTAGTAGTATGGAGAGAAACAAAATGTTCTGACACTGCTGACAATATGGAAAATGAGAGGAGATAGAGAAGAAAGCTTGTGCAGTAAAATCAGTGTGAGAGCAAAAGAGGAAGATGAAGAGGAGTCCAAGTGAATAATTTAACAAGATGAGCCAGAAGAGAGCACAAATAGCAAAATCTGAAACACTGGAGGACATGGCACAGAGCCAGTTGAACACTAGCTTTGTTTGAGAAAATGTTGCTATTTGATTTCCCTTTTAATTCTTATTTTGCCCATGGACCGATCTCATGTGACAGAATAAGATGACGTTGCTGCGTTCTTGGTTGGCAAAAAAACGGTTGGCACTGCCTTGAAAATCGTTAGGCACATTTTCAATTTTCACATTTTGTGCCACTATTGAAGGCTAATTTCACACATTTTAAACCCGTCCCGCTTTTGCTGTATGTCGACATCATCAGTTCACCGCGGAGCGTACACTGCAAATTGTTCTCCCAACCGAGTACTCCAGACTTAACACTAGGGTCCCTGAAGGATCGAGTGCAGGTGTGAAAGTAGGAGGGGGATTTTGTTCACACAATCAGGCAGCTATGATCGGTCTACAATCCTGATCTCAGTGGGTGTGGGAAAGTGGCTTATGTGACAACCAGATTTCCAACCGAGCCAGTCTAAATCTAGGTAGAGAGTAGTGTACCTCTGCAGTCCATTGTGGGTTGACTGTGTTGCAGGTGACTCCAGAGCGTTTCTCCTGGCCGTGGTGAGGCAGCGATGGGAAGATGCTGTGTTTGCCAGGCTGAATAGACAACTTCAGGTAGGGGTCAGGATTAAAAAACATTCCCTTCTTTAAACCCAATGCCTGGAGATCTTCAAAGAAAAAAAATTAAAAAATGACAAGGTTAGAATTCCGTTTCCACCAAGCACTACAGTTGACACGGTTTTAGAATGAGTGCCCTGATCTGGCCTGTATTTCCAAAATATGTGCAGTAAGTTTAGGTCCACCTTTTAGTGAGTGTTCCACTGTTATGGTCTCAGTAGGGGTGCCTATGTTTTTAAATGGCTTATCATAGACAGAGAATACATGTTACAAGTTTATTAGCCGGCGACAGGCCAAGAGGGCCTCTTATAATTGGTCAGATTATTTATTATTTTTATGATTAAAAAAAATTATACTATGGTTGTCCATTTCGGATTGAAGACACAGATTTCAATCCTGTCAAATATTGCAGTCCTCATACTTTAACAAACTCGTCCTATGGTGTCGGATTTTGCTCAGCTTCAAGTTTTGCGTACGCTCTTGATTCTGCTTACAGCTTTATTTGTGTATTACAATTATTCATTATGTGGTCACATGTGAGATGTATCTTACTGATCCTAACGGAGGTGGAGACAGACATGGAAATGTGCTGAAGGGCTTGTTAAAATCTATTTTTTCTTATTATCAGAGTGTAGACGCACGTATATAAATCAAATCTACTGGTCAAAGTATTATTATTGTTTTATTTATTATAAAGCACTTTATATTGGATTACAAAAATAAGAGAAGTAGCCTTTTAGAAAAATACTAATTATTGAGAGTACTATGATTTTATTGTTAACAGTCACTTACATCCAGGTGTTTTTCAGTTCCTTTATGATTAATTCGGCATTCGGCACAAAACTTTCAATGGGGCAAATTCTTGAGGAAATAGTGGAGCCATTCTATACACAATGGCAAGGTTTGTAGACATTTTAATTTAGTATCAAAATGGAATTAAGTCACTAATAATCAAACAAGGATTTCTGCTTTACTCACATCACGTAAAGCTGTCCTTGTTCATGTTTTCTGGTTGAACATGAGAAATGTGGATATTAAACCTGCCCCAATGAGTTTCTCAGACGTTTACTCTTGAACAAGCTTCCATTATATTACACAATAGAATTTTATTTTTTAGTTCTGTAATTATTGTATTGTATTGCATTTTGTTGAAATGCTGTGGAACGTTGACGTAAAATAATATTGGGAACAATCAAATTAAGTTTTTTTTGTTTGTTTTGATGGTTTTCAGTTTTTTTTTGTGTGTGTATTATTAACTGTCCCAGACAACAGACAAGTGGAAACAAGGCTATACTATGTTACCTGACAGAGAGAAGTTAATGAGCCTCCTGTTCCCTGGTCCACAGTTCACTTCTGGACTCACTACTGGCTTTAACACCTGCAAACACACACACAAATAATCATATGGAGAAGTAAAAAAAATAAATCTCTGTGTATACTACTGAAACTGCAGAATAAAAATGATTCTCAATGGTGAAGGTGAATTTTCAAGCAAAATTGAAAAACAGAAAAGTTGCACATTTGCAAGACAAAAATGATCAGACATTTGATGCATTTGCTTTATAATTGAAAATAAATGATACATACACTTTTTCTATGAGTTGAAAATAAAATCGTAACCTATAAAAGTGAGAGAACGTGAATGAACAATTTCCACGCTTCTCTTTGCTTTCTATATGGCACAAACAGAGCAGGGTATAATTTATAGATAAATGAAACTAAAATGTAAACAGTGCATACATGGCCTATGCTCAAGTCTGACATGTTATTTGTATGTCCTGGTCCTGTCATCATCATCTCAACACTTTCTATGCCAAGCTCTTCTTTCAGTCAGCATCCTGTAATCAATACGCTGTCTTTATACAGGCATTGATCTTCAGGAAGAGGCGGAATGTGGGGGATGGGGCAGAGTTGCTCAAACAGACCAGAGGAGCACAGAATATGCCTCCAGGAGCAAAATCAGCTGCATCATAGCTTTAATATTAGGTTAATATTCAAAGCCACTAATACATACTTAGGCTCCATGAAGATTAATGTATTACTGTTTTAACTTACATCGTTGAAACCTAGCAACCAGACTATTACACAGAAAAAACTTAGGCTACATAATACCTCAAATTGAAACATCTGTATATCTTGCATTGAACAACAGACACATTTGGACAGTTCTCTGTGTTTAGCTGAGCAGTAGTTACAATGTGGTTCTTTTCGATTCTTTTTGTCATGAAATAATGCAAGCAATATTCAAAGCAGTTCACCAGCCTGTATTATGGCTCACAATGGACACCAGGAATCAGCTGTTAGCCTTCAGCAACATAGCTGATATTACCAGATGGAGGAGACAAGGAGGCAGTGATGAGGGGAATCTGCTGACAGCGGTGCTGACTGAGTACAGTACAGTTCTGCTGTTAACATGGACCCTTTTTTCTGTACCAAGCTTGATCAAACTTACATAATGTAAAAATAGAAGTGCTTGGGATCAGTGAATTCTTTTCTACAGTAACCTTGTTCATTCATTTTTAATGAAGTTGCACCTTCGAGCTATCCTTTAACAAGTGATAGAAATATTCATCTCTATAGAGATAAAAGAGGAGGACCCTTTGCCTCAGGGTTTACTTTGTGTTACAGGTAGGCTAATGGAGGGGATAGCAATGGAATTAAGAGATATTGCGGCATTAAATAAAAAAATAAAGATCAGCCCCACAGTGAGTGAAATGTAATATCTAAAGTGTCATGTCTAACCATCAGCTCTAGAATTGTACTTATTTATGTACAAAGTCAAAGAGTTTGTTGTAAGCTTTATCTACAGTTTGACCCCTTGACAATACAATACTCCTGTCCACACCACAGCGCTGAACTTGCTTGCAGTAGGATGAGTTGACCTTCTGTTGGACATTTATTACACTTGTTACAGGGTTTATATAAGACATAATTGTATTTAGCCATGCCAAACAGGATGTGTACTGTATATTTAGTCCTGCCAGTCTTCTGTTTTGGCAAAAATCTAATTTGACTTACTAGCTTGCAAGTGTAATGATAAGCCAATGAGAACTGAAGGAAAGAAATATGCTCACATTTATCGACCAATATTAGAAAACTGCAGAGGAAGGAGTTAACCACACAAATACCACCTGAAAATTTCATAGGTCTAAATGTAGGCAAAAAATTGTATAAATACAGGCGCAAGTTGCATAGTCAATAAACACTGCCTCATCTAAACACATTAGGAATTATGTGAAATGCAAATGCTGCTTCAAAAATATGAAAAAGTGGTTGTCTAAATGTCAGCAACAACACTCCATAACTCAGTTCTTAAAAACTAAAGGAAAAATAATAGATAATAATTTAAAGCTATTATCACTGTAAAACACAACTATAAGAGTGAATACCCAGGCTATCCAGCTGAGCCTTGTCCTCCTATTGCTCGTCCTCTCATGACGACTGGGAGACAGCAGTCCCAGCTGGAGACAAAGGCCGTCCATCACACAGGATTTAGCCCTGACAGATCAGACCCGTCATCACTGAAGGCTCCTGAGGGCTCCAACTGTTTGACCCAATCCTTTCGTGTTCAACTCCACAGTGTCTCAACTCAAGCAGCTTCTGCTGTTTGCCTGCTTCTCTCTTCCTGGCTCTTTTCCTATGGGAGCTATTTTTACTCCACTGTCTGTCCTCAGGAAGCAAGATCATGTTCTGGGTCCATCAGCATTTAGACTGGTCTATAGCAGCAGAATGAAACACTCACATGGAAATCCAATCACAGCAGCTGGACAACAGGGCCGCAGTAAAACTGACCTTTTCAGCCCCGTTTCTCACAGTAAGCAATACTAAAGTGTATGACCGCCCCTTGCCATCGTCAACATCATGGTTCAATAGGATGATAGGACACTGTCTCCTTTTATACTGCGTCCTGGTAGTTCGTGCCAACCAGGCTCTAGTGTGATGCTCTTTTTATAGTTGATAAATAATTAATAATATGTCAGGTGACACAGGGTTCCAGTTAGTAACTATTATTATAGTGAAAACATTTAAACCAGGTTTGGTTTGGTTGTTGACACAATTTACTCTCTTTCTATGATATGAAGTAAAGGGAAAACCACTAGGAGGGCCAAATTTCTGTAAAGAATAGTATAACACTGTATGCTTTCCTGGCAGGTGACATTCTCTGCATTCATAGCAGTAATGAGCCACTACATGTTTGTGATCCACCGGTACAGAAGCAGTAAGAAGCAGCAGCCAGCCAATGATACATCTTGTTTTGGTCATGTGACAGAAAATTGTACACGATGTAGGAGAGCGCATTTCAAAACATGGCAGAGGCTAAAACTGAAAGGTAACGAACAATGAAGCAGTAATAAAAAAGTGTGGAAGCACTTCAGACAAAACCACAAGACATTGTATACGTATGTGCAATTGCCTTTAAGCCCACCACGTCTTCATACATTGAGTGGGACATTACTATGCTATCGTGATGGTGAGCCAATCCTTTTGATCTGCCTCAACCAACTACTGCACTTTTGACTAAATTTGAATATTTGTGATTACCACTTGGTTATGGGTGCACCCAAAGGTAATAAATAAAGTAAGTAAGAGATTATCGAATGTGACAACAGTTACTGAATGTCAAACAAGCAACTGCTATGAAAACTGTTGATACCATACTGCATTATATACAGAACTATTATTTTATATACATACATCCCAGAAGACTGAGATAAGGTTCACAAGAGATTTTTACACTATTTACAACCACAGTTCACGGTGCTAAAATATATAAATTGTCAAGACATCCTTTACAACTATCAGTTGATTAGTTTTGAGCCCATGCAGGTTCTTAGTACCTTCAAGGAAACCTTCAAGCAAAAAATAAAAAATTATGTCTTTTCTTGTGATTCTTCACTCACTGTGCTCCAGAGAGCAAACCAGGCAGATGTGAAATATACTGAGATGCAGTCTACCTCATAATTTACTATAGTTTTTTATTATGCAATTATTATATTTTCAATGCTTTAGGCTCTGTAGCTTTCATGTTGTTTTAAGAGCCACAAGACCAGGTTTACAGCAGCAATCTGTGTCTTAATGCACCGGAACACAAAGCTCAGACACACACAAATGCCCCAAAACCATGCTATTCTTCATCTACACCTCCTTTTAAATAGTCTACTTTACATAATATTAACTTATAATAGCCTTCTTCATTATTATTAATGGCAGATAATCTCTTATCTTCTCTAGTTGTTTAATATATTCCACACAACAGCCATGTCCTGCCACTCTTCCCTGTTTCAACCCAAATCTCTCTTGACGCTACTCCTCGTCCTCGGGACAATAACTCCTCCATAAACCGCTCAGACACACTTTAGTTGGTAATAGCCCATGCTGTTTTAACAACCACTCTTTCTTTGTTAAACTTTAGAAAAAGACACTCCTGTCAGTCAGAATCACAGCCCACTCTTCAACAGCATCAACAAACTCATACATCCAGAGCTGAATTCAAGGCAAATAGTCTAAATCAGGGCAAAGCTGACTGGGTTTATGTCCTAAAAACTACAATTTTTACATGGTGTTCACTTCCATGCGTTATGCATTTTAGCTTAAAATGTTCAACAGGTGGCTTACGTGCAGTGGACCGGGATTTGAGCCCAACAATGTTCCCGAATCCAGGAAAATAGTTGCCGGATCCAACCATGTCAAAATAAGATGGATCCTGATCCCCCTGGATCCAGCTGAAATGAACGCCTTCTTAATAGTAATGGAGAGGAGGGACTTTTGAAACGGCCAATAAAGCAGCTAAATAAAGACCATTACGCCACCTCTTACCTTTGCTTCACTGTGACCTCTCATGTCCACTCTGCACTGACGTAAGCATGCAGCTCCTCGTGAGCGCGCAGCTCCTTGAGCTGCTCTCCTGTAGTGAGTGCATCAGTCAGAGCCGTGAGGATGACGGAAGCTGTGCTTTTTAACTCCATGACAACTGTTTAAATGTATCAAAGTATAGAAGAGACAAGTCGTGGGCTGCTTGTAGGCAAATGAATAAAAACCCAACCGCCAATACTTCACTCTCTCTGCCAAGCACATTGATCGCTGAGTCAAGTGTTGTCATGGCCCCAGCCGCGGTTACAACGCTGGTCTTAGTGGTATGGACCCACAAAGCCAATTGGCACAGCAAACAGCTTTAGTAACTGCTTTGATGGACCTAAATGCTAAAACGGCCCGACTAGGCATGGTTTTCTTCAAATTATGGAGATATGATGAGGTGTGATCAAAAACCACTGGCCTGCCACCTGTTTTTTTGGTTTGTTCTGATTAAGTCTTGGTTTAAATCATAACTGGCAAGAAGACAAGAATGTGCAATAATCAACAATGGAAAATCTGTTTACCCTTTCATGCTGCTACCACTTTTATGCATGCTATGATTGTTGTTGTTGACAAAAAAATAAAAGAGAGAATGATTTACAGAGCCACTAAGATTCTGGATAAAAAAAATATTTCCGCCACTGTCAAGTTCTGCAGTTAAATATATCCTTAGTTTGATGAAGTTTTGTCAGTTAAAATTGAAGCAGGCTCCTCAAGTTCTTACTGAGCTAATGGTTTCACTAAGAGCTGTGGGCTACATCACACAAGGAGCATGTAAAAGCCCTTTAAGGAGGAGCTGCAAATGAGCCTTGACTATAAATTCTGTAGTATGTGACATAACGAATAAAATACATACTTGTACCAATAAATAAACTTCAAATAACTGACTGTGCAGTAGCCAATTCTGATGAAAGAATAAATCTCAAACTGTTAGGGCTTCTCAGGAGACTTACTGGAGCAGTGCTGGTCTTAATGGTGACGCTGGGGGTGGTTGCCCTCAGAGCTCCGCTGACTCCGTGGTAATACCTGAAGCACACTTGAGTTTCAGCTGAGGACACAGAGAGGGAACAGAGGTGAGAACAGCAAATTGTCCACCAATAATACAAATAACAAACATATTTCCTCTAAACAAAAGTTTTTGTATCTAAATTTATATATTTATTTATTTTTTATTTAGGGAAAAGGCAAAGTAGGTTGTGCATTATTCCAATAAGACTGGTATACTGAAACATTTAAAGCAACAAAAAAAAAGATTCCATTGCACTGAGTAGAATAATAGTGCAGTGACAAAAGCACAAATGAGATGTAATATCTGTAAAATAACCTACAGTGAACTTGGTCTGCAACAATTTATAGATTAAACTGATGTAAATCCATTATTAAAATAATCGCCAACTAATTTACTTAATTTAATTGATTGCAATTAATAATCAGCGTCAAAAGTACGTATATTATTCATGGTATTAACTATCAACATACTGATCATGTGCCGTTACACTTTCTCCCGAAAAGGAGGCAGTAATAAGCCACTACATGTTTGTAGAAGGCACACAAGTTCACGTGCACCTGGACAGGAGCATCAACTGGTTGAGCGTTGAATCATTTTTACAAGATTCCTTTCATACCTCACATCCACGCATAAAAGTAGCCAGCGGCTAAACACACACTGTTTTGATTGGATCCTCAATATCCACTGGGTTACATCTCAGCCCCAAAGTCCGCAGCTGTGGCAAGTAATAATGCTCGACCCGTGGTGTGTATTTATGAATGGTGCGGCCACGAGAATCTGCCTGTGTCCTCCACAACAGGACACAGCGCAACACTCCTCATTGACGAGAGGGGCACCTTTCAGGTCTAACCACTGAAAATAGATAAAGGCGCAAGGCTGGACACACACAGACAGGACCAGAAATGGAAGACCAACTCCACAAGTGCATCAGTGTGGGCCTGGGTTCATAGCGTTTCAAAACACTCCAAAGCTCCCTTCCCAAGGGCAGAGAGCTGATAGGCTCGTATCTCTGCAGTAGACCAGGTAGATGCCAGCCTATTTAAGATAAACTATCTCCTCATAAAGAGGAAAAGCCACGCATTAACAAAATGAGGCAGTGCTCTCAGTAGAACTCAGTGCTACAGTGCTATAATTTCAATTATAAAACTTTAATAAAATTATTTTTGTACATTTTAATATTAAATATTTTTGGCACAAAGGCCAAAAATCATTCTGAGGTTTGTGAATCACTGATTAAAATATCTAAGGGTACCCTAATGGCACACAGTACCCTATACATTTTTTTTTTACTTTTTAAAATAATTTATTACATTTATTAATATATTTTATAATTTTTATGATTTTTTTTGCATATGATTACACAATAGTCAGCATTCATTTATGATTATTAGATAATATTTAACAAAGCTTCTATTTAAACCAAGTTTAGTACAAAATGTAAAGGTCCAAAATAATGCTGCTCTCAACTGATCCACTTCTGCTAAGCGACTGTCCCCCAACATCTCAAATGCTTCCTACACCCATGTGCCAAGGTACTGGGCAATGAAGAGATATATCTAACTACTAGTCATAAAAAGTATGGAAGCCCTTTAGATTTAACCACAGGACAATGTAAATGTGGAGTGTTTGACTCAGGAGCATCGCTCCATAATAAAACATCTTAGGTTGGAGCAGGCGACAGAACGGGACCTCTTTACATTCTTAACTGAGAAGTAAGCAGAATAAAAACACACATATAGGCTGTAGTTGGCACAGGACTTAATTCTGCTTAAATGTCTTCTCCACCACCAGTTGAAAAAACTCATTAACTAACTGTCCTGTTAGACATCTGAAAGTCCCAAAAAAATAAATAAGTCACTAACTCTGCATGCTATGGTATATCTTTATCTTTTTTTTTTAGGAAAAAACCTCTAGTAAGTCTATAATTTAAGCTTTACATATTTTTTTTATATTATTTTTAAATGTATTAGACACTGAATATATATTGAATAACACATTTATAATATGTATAGAATTCATAAAGACAATAAAATATAATTTATTATTACAATCAAAATTAGATTTTTTGAATTTAGTTAATAAAATGCAATTGTTATCACAAAATCATACGTAGTCCTTGTGTGGCACACTTTCAGTCACATTTCAATTTAATTTACTGTAGTATTTTCTCAAAATCTTAACTGGAGCTAAAAAAACAGTAGTATTACTACAACTTAAGTCCACCACATCATCATATATCACTTCAGCACATCAATATCCAAACATTAATCGATTATCAAAATAATAGTTTGTTGCAGCCCTACAGTGAATAACATAACACTACAGTTTTAAATGTTACTCAAGGGTTAAGGCATTGCATATGAATCTGCAATATGTTAATTTAATTCTTAATTTATTTATTTATTTTTAAGATTATTTTTGGGGGCTTTTTTGGCCTTTCTTGATAGTGTAGCAGTAGCTGGACAGGGAATGGGGTGAGTGGGGAATGACACTGAGCAAGTAATGTTAAAGCTGCCATAGTGGAAAAATACATCATAATATTGCTTACCATTGGAGAAGTGGGCACCGGAATCAATTTTCCAGACAATCTGTCCCTTTTGAGAACCGCTGATGCCTCTGCTCTTATAATCCAGAAAGTTTTCAGATAAACTCTCATCTGGAAAAGAAAACAACATTTATTTTCAGATGCATTTGTATTTTAATTATTTATTCTTTTTTTGTTTGATTGAAAAAAATATATTTTGGGGGAATTTTTCTACTTTTATTATACAGAGATTAGAAGGGGTAGGGATGACATGGAACAAACTGACCTGAACTGCCTCTCTCTCTGCCACCAACGCACCCAGTTGTTTAGGGCTTTTTTTAGCTGATGTAACATATTAATCTACTGCATGTGATGGAAAAAAAACAAAGCAAAGTTTCGAAGTTCTTTTTCTGATAACAGTGTCAGCAACTGAATTTTTGTGAGATTAGCGAGTTCACAAAGTCATGAAAATCCATCTTGTCCTGATCTAGGCTATACCTTTGCATTCCAACCTGCTGTGATTTGGTGAATGATATGTCAGAGCGAGGTTAGTCATCTACTGCTACAATAAATCTGCCATTCTGTCAGCAGCTGGCTAGCACTGAGCTGAGAGACTGAGAACACTTCTCTCACAGGCTAATACACAAATTCTCCTACATGTTTCAGATCATCAAACTAATTTAAATAGAGACAAAGCTAACTCATGTTTTGAAGTCATGATTTTATTTATTAAAGGAAAAAAGCTATACAAACCTACCTACCCTATGTAAAAAGGTAGGTGCCCCTTGTTAAATCATGACAGATGAGAAACAAATAATTGACATCTATCAGCCTGTAAAGGGTTACAGAGCCATTTGTAAAGCTTTGGGACTCCACCCAACCACGGTGAGTACTGACCAAAAGGAACATAAAGGCTTGTTCCACTTTTGCCAAAAAACATCTTGATGATCCCCAAGCTTTTTGGAAAAGATTCTGTGGACTGATGAAGAAATTGAACTTTTTGGAAGATGTGCATCTTGTTACATCTGGTGTAAAAGTAACACAGCATTTCAGAAAAAGAACATCATGACAACAGTCAAATATAATATAAATATGATTTATTGGGCTTAGTGGGCAACTACATTTTCACATTGGCTAGGTAGGTTTGGATAGCGTTTTCCCTTTAATAAATAAAATCATCACTTGAAAACTGAATTTTGTGTTTACGTGAGTTATCTTTGTGTAATATTTGAATTTGTTTGATGATCTGAAACATTTAAGTGTGACAAATGTGCAAAAAACATTCTGTATGCACATTCTAAAACCCTATAAAAAAAATGCACTAGGTCACTGTCAAATGATGATGTGCCACATGACCAGGACTCCAAAAGTACAAAAGCAGTCCATGAATTGTCGTTTCAGGGTGCCTGTTGAGAGTGTACCACATACCCCCAGGGACCAGGTTCATCTCCCAGTTTGGGTCTTTTTCTTCCATGTCAACCCTTTTTTATTCTGTGGTACCTGCAGTCTTATTGGGCCAATCAATGCAAAAAAGCCCAAAATCAGATCTAAAAGAAAAACACTCTTACTGAGGAGATACATTCCAATCCAGTCACCAGCATCCACCTCCTCTTTGATGTCCCAAGTGATGAGCAGGTCCTCAGACTGGCCGATGGTGTAGTGGGAGGCGCTGGTGGTGAGGGTGGAGCGGGCATCAGGGGACACCAGGTCCGTGTCACTAGTAGAGCGGGACAACCCGAGCATGAAGGAGTCCTGGTTGAGGTCCGACACAGCAAAGGTCTCTGGACTGAAGCTGAGCCGGGCAGCATCCTTAAAGCGCTGCCGCGCCTGGCTGCTGCGGGACGGGGAGGCCATGGCCGCCAGGCCCAGGAACCGGTTCTGGTACAAATTCTGCAACAAAACACACCAGCATTAAACAGAAATAAGTATTTTATCCTGACAGACATGTTACAATTCAACAGATGCTGGAACTATTGTATCTAGCCTTTATTTATTGTGTTATGAATCTATTAACAGTTCTCTTGTCTTCTGTTTGCTTGCATACATTTCCTGAAAACAAATTGATGTGAAAGACTGGATTTCATTTAAACATCACATACAAATCATCTCAAAACTGGCTTTAGTGCAATAGCAGTAAACTGTTGTCATAATGTCGTTTGTGGCAGCCTTTATAATATTGCTGACACAAAGTGACACAAGTTGGGTTGATATTATGGAGCATGAGCAAATGGAGAGATTTTGATGTGACAGGTTCTCAGTATGAAAGAGGGACTGGTAAAATGTTGATAAGCTACATAGCTAGGCTCTATAATGGATTAATATAGCACTTTTGTGTCAAGTCACTCAAAGTGCTTCCCAATTGAGTCCATAATTCATTCATGCCACACACACTGGTGGTGAACTACCTCTGTGGTCACAGCTGCCCTGGGACCAACTGACAAAGATGTGGCAGCCATTCTGTGCCTATGGCCTCTCTGAGCACCACCAAACATACTCACACAATCATGCAGTGCCACAGACACTGGAGACAAGATGGGTGAAGTGTCTTCCCCAAGGACGACGAGGACAACGACAGTATGAACAGGAGGAAGTAGGAATTGAACTGCCAACCTCACAGTTATTGGACGCCCTGCTCTACCCCTGAACCACTGCACCCCAAATCTCATTATCTGATCCAGCTTCAAATTAACACTCTGTTTAAAGATACCAGCTTCATTTATGAGCGGACAATGTCTATTTCTACAGTAATCCTGTTGCACTGAGCTCAAGTGGCGGTATATGCATGTTTATCAAACTTGTGAGTCATTTGCATAAATCTATGTGTAATTAATGCAAACACTGTGCACCACATGTCCTTGTGGTGTGGGCAATACTATACTATACTTTTTACAAATTATTAGGCCTACCAAATTAGGCCTACAGGCATATAAAATGACTTCAGACATAAAAGGTTTAATGTCCAGAACAGTAAAGTACAGTTGTCAATCATATTTAGTGGGTTTGTGGGGTAGGTTGCTCTCATTGGATAAATCCAGTGCAACTGTGTGTTTATGTGGGATCTGACAGAGGCATGAACCAATGAGATTTTGCTTCACAGACGCCATGGTCTTCGTGCTGTCCTATGCTCTGTCGTTTAACCACTAGCTGGCGGCATTATTAATGTTATTGGAGCAGCTTTGATGGTTTTGGTGAGCTTTTAAAGCAGGACGTGATTAACAAGAAATAGGTAAACTGATGAAAATTCATATCAAAGTGGGAAGTTTTCTGTTCCCAGTTTTTTCAACAAACAAGTCAACTAATCAACCTGGACTGTGCAGAAATGATTTTCCCTTGCAGATTCTGTCATAATCCTGCAATGTGCCTATAAGCTACAGTGAGTATAAATCTGTGGAATTAATTACAGTCATTAAGCTGCAGTTATTAAGCCTGAATGAACAGCTAAGTGCTAGTGTCACATGAACATCGAGTACAGACTAGACTTGTGTAAATGAGGTGACATCTGTTTCTCTATTAGTTTTTTTTTACAGTTGTTAGCTAATATGGCGAGAACACAAACATGACAAAACAAATCTTTCACATCAGAGTAGTAGTTAATATGACCATAAATATATTAATAGTTATATTAACTATAAATATATTCCACAATAAGGGCCTTTTAACTATGATGATAGAATTTTACCATTACTTAAAAACTCACTCTTCAGATTAATAATAGCCCTCCTTAGGTTGTCCCTCAGCTTGGAACATTTCTGTAACTTCTCTCTAATAATAAAGAAATGAGGTCGGTGGTGATCATATTGTATTGTATTGTATTGTATATTGTATGTATATAATAAAAAAGTTTTGTTCAGATCAGATCAACTTTACTGTTCCAAAGGGAAATTTGTCCTGCCCACCACAGCCAATAACAATATTTCACATAACATACTGTACATAACAAGCAGACAACAGCCAGCACAATATATACAGTCTACACATTTATGATATGGCATTATTATAAGATTATTGCACAGTCTAAGTAGATGCTTTGAGAGTACAGACTGGAATGTAACAGAATGGGAACAGATAATGGATTTGATTTTTCTGTACTGATAGTCATTCCCACCAAAACAATCTGCTGTTTCCCAAATAAACAGCCCTGGATGAGATTAAGGCAATCCTTAATAAAAAAAAAAGGGCTTTTAAAAGCAGGGACAAAGTTAAAATAAAACACGCCCAAAAGGTTTTCAAGAGGTAAGCAAAGGAGGAGTACAAAAACAAGATGGAGAGGCAGCAGCACTGACATCTTCACTTCCTCTTAATGATGGAACCTAAGTCTTCAGTTAGGTTCCATATTCTGTAGTAAAAATCTTGCAGTACATGTAGGCCGCCCAGCTGAGCCAAATCATTAAGTTCCATAGCTCTCATATCTCATATTATGAAAACATTTTAAAGGCTGCTAATTAGAATTTTAAGATCACAGGTTCAACATGTTTTAGATCCCCTTCAGTTTGCCAATAACAAACATAATGGTGCTCGATAGATTCAATTCTCACCTGAATGAACCAGGTGGTAAGGGTTTAAATCAAGGGTTATGTTCTTTGATTTTTTAATGTGCATTCAACAGACCAGCTATTCTTAGTGGAAAAAAAATACACTGATAATACACCAATAGTGGCTTATATCAAAGCTGGACAGGAAGAACACAAGGGCCTCAGGAGCCTGGTTTCCACTAGGGGGTCCAAAGTGTCCCCAAAAAGCATACAGTTCCGCTTTGGGGACGACAGAGCTAGTGTTTATCAACAGCTGCCTCTGGTTTTAAATCTAGTTCAGAGTCATAAGCCTTTTGCCTCATCAATTTAAACATTGTATTTATCATCTACACTGCATTAACCACAAGCAGAACATATGCCTCAAATATTGAGTCCCTAAACTATTGTAAATTGGTGCAGCTCCATGAATTTAATGTTCAGAAATATGGGAAGTCAACACGAACAGTTAAATGTTTACTGCAGCAGTTGTACCTCCAGCTGAGAGAATTTACTCTATACAATTTATAATAAGGTTTACAATGCATGAATGTTTCAAATAGTCTGCTTCAAATATGTTTAATATCTCAATACAGACACCAGATTTGCTACACTTCTGCTACAATTACAGCATTGTTTAAGAGCAAATGCCTGCTCTTTAGGAAAAGTGGAAGTGGAAACATGAGGCTCTTCATGAGTTGCCTGTACCAAACCTTCCCATACTGACCCAACCTGTAGAATAGAGTGCAAATAAGGCTATAGAGAGCTTTTACAGATTCAGCCAAAAACTGTCTTATTCTAAACATCCTCAAAACCAAAGAGATGGTCAGAGAGTTTAGGCACAATAGATCACTAATTCAAACTGTGACCATCAATGGAGAAGATAAATATAAATATAATATACCTGAGAGCGCATCTGGACACAACAGAACGGATGCTACACTGAACAACATGGACCATTCAGCTTTAAGTCTGAATCAACCTATTTTGAAGAGATTTGAAAGTTATTTTGAGTTTGAATGTCCAAAGTAAAGTGATAATTAGCCAAAATATTTGAGGTTTCACTATAGAAGTCAGTTTAAAGGCTGTGTTTTGGCAGGAGTTGACACAGAGACTTCCCTCAGTGTATTAGAGCTCTGATGGTGACTACAGCCCACTGGAGAGTTTCTGATCACATCAAATACTGCTGTAGTGTAGGACAGGCATCATCCTGCCTCAGTGGATCAGACTAATGGCTGCATCACAAAGAAGTAGTTTGTAGTGAGGGTTTATAGCAGCACTGTGGAGAAGGCAACATTGTGGAACGAACATTAGGTTTGGATTAGGTAAAGTCATCATACATCAGCATGATCCTAGGGTAAGCTCTTTTTTACATGTTGCATTATTAATTGAAACCTTTTTTTGTGATAAGTCATCTTGTTAACATAAAAGGTCTACAAAGCATAATTGTGTAGCAATTTGGTCAATGTCCGGGTCTGTTGTGTTGGAGATCTTTAAATCCTTACCCTCACATACGGTCATAGTCTGTGGGTCTTGACTGAAAGGATAAGAACTTGGGTACAAGTGGCCGAAAAGAGTTTCTTCCATAAGATGGAAAAGATTGTGTGAAGAGCTTGGTCCCAAGGGGGGAGTTAGGAGTAAAGTCACTGAGGTGGCTCAGGCATGTGTGTTGGATGTCATCTAGATGCCTTCCTGAGGCAGTGTTTTAGGTACACTGCTTCTTGCCTCCTCAACAAGGTTCCAATTAAGCGCAAGCGGATAGATGGTCTACAAAGTCTGAAAGGCCAAAGCAGATTCTAGTGGATCATGTAGGTTTTTCTCTTAAAGATCGTAATTCCCACAGCTCTTGAAACAGGATGTGAAGAGTCACACATGACTTGGGCCATGTTTGAGCACTTTCAGCCAATAAGAAAACTAGGTGGGCTGTATAATGGCATAAAAACTCCAGTGATCCAGGTAAAGGAACAGACACTAATGATGGCCTCACACCAAAGGCAACTCAATGCTTTAGATCACTGAGTTTGAACTGCAACGTTAGGGAACCTGGGAGGGTTCCAGGAGGAAAGTCCTTTTTTCACCTGGACATTTTTTGATTTTGGAAAACAATACAATATCTGTCATTTAGCAATACTACTCCTTGCGTGCATAACATAAATTAATGCTCAGCTTTGTTCTGTCGTTTTTGTTGTGAATACAGGACACAAATCATATTAGCAATTTTTTAAATTGGTATATTTGAAAAATATATGTTTTTTGAATATACAAAACAGAGCAGAATAGGGAACCATGAAACTTTCTTAGGTTCTTAATAACAAGTCAAATTTTTGCTTTATAAACCTTGTGTTGTGTTGTTGAGACAGAAGTGTGCAAGCAGATGGATAGGTGGGTGTTGGGTGGGGTGTGCAGACAGGTGGACAGGTGGGTGGCTCCAGTGATGGTGGGAGGCACTAACCTTGAAACTACAGAGCTGCATCAGCATAATGAGCAGTCAACCCAAAGCAGAGCAAAACCTGAGGAAGCAGTAGCAGAGGGGTTACAAACACACAACACAAAGAGCACAAAGAGTGGAGGCAGCAGGACACATGTCATATTTTAGTCACATTTAGTTTGATCACACAGGTGGACATACATTAGACACTGGGACACAACAATACTGACCAAATGTAAAGCAAACACAACATATCCATGTGTTCCCATGTGCATCCGCAGATGATCACATGATCAGCAGTGAGGCAGGGCCTGAAGACAAAAGGTGTGTTAGCAGTGCTCAGGGCAGTGTCAGGGATAGGACTACATTTAAGACTAAACACAGAAGAAGTGAATGCCTCAATCAGTATCTCTATATAAAACAAAAATATGCATTTCTAAAGCCCAAATTTGCTTTTTGGCAGAAATAATAACAGTTTAATATGAAATAAATGACTGTAATAAACAGAAATAAATAAATGTAATAAACAGATTATGTAAAACTATGCAATAATTTGCAGCTATTTGAAAAGCAATGTTTACTACATGCCACACTATGTACAACCATCTTGATGTAATAACACGATATGTTATATTAGGAGCAGGAATCTGACCTGTCTGCTCTTCTCTGATATAACCCCTCATTTTAGCATCAATATTTATTTCAGTGGCATTTCACCTGCATGCTACTTGACGAAATGACTATTGTAAAAGATTACAATAATTCTATGGCTCAGAGATGAAGTGTGAACGCACTGAAAGGGATTTGTTCTGACAGTCCGAGTAACTCACACACTTTATAAAACGCAAACCAATCACCATGTGATGTTCTTCAGAGCAGTAGAGCAGTCTGGGTGTTACTCAGAGCAGCTCCAGTCTGTAACAGGACTCCTGGAATGTCCTCACCACAGCTCATATTTCTGTGTTAAACCACTCAAATCTTCAATCTGTGCATTGCGATCAATATGTGTTAATACACTCACTTTCACTGACTCTACACTTGAAAGGCCCATGGCAACTGACTTAACATGGAAATGTATATGTAATTCTTCATGACAAAACGACACCAAGCTACAAAAATCTGTGTCACTGTGTCTACACTGCTCTTCATTGAAATTAAAAGTGACACTAAAGAATGCCCAGTACAGCTCAGGCTGACACAGATTATATAATTATACTGTAGTATACTATACTACACATTTAATACACTACCATCATCACAGATAAGACTTCTAGAATAAAAACCTGATAGGAAAACAGAGAAAAACAGTGTTGGAGATATAAAGCACTGCATTCGACTGTTGTGTCATATTTAATCAGCTTGGCAGCCTTCTCTTCTATGGGCAGCTGAGTCACTGTCACAACAGAAAAGTCTGAGAATGATTATTATAAAGGGTTAGGGCAGATGATTCATCTGAGCAAGCATTTTTAAACACTAGCATACGACGATATACCCATACAGTTTACAGAATAACGTAACAGTATGACATAGTATCTCAGCTGACAGAGACTGCTCAATCACTGTGGACAAGCTCAGCTCAGAACTTATATGAGTAGTGATATCAACTTAGACAAAACAACAAAGGCAAGCCCAGGACCTATTGGGATAATTTTACATTTAAGTTAAAATAGTTACTTTAAATAATATTATTTAAAATTACTTGTAGTCCATTGTTTCCCCTCATCCCGTGGTATTTTTGCAATCTCTAAAATGGTAGGTAAATTATGTAGAGGGGATTGCTAACAAATAGATATGTAATAGATGATCATGACGATGGTGTTAGTTTACCCTAGACTTGTAATTTTATTGTTCAGCCGATTTATAGTATTCTTTCTTGTTTTCCTTACCTGCATACTGTTTGACTGGCTAACTTAGACGTTTTAGACGATAGCTATGTAGTAGACTTGTAAACATGACTTAAAACAAAAGGAAAATGAATTATTGTGTGTGTTAAGAGGATTTTAAGGTTGGGAATCCCCACATAAAAAGGAGGAGGGAGCAGCCTGTGTCAAATGCAGGCTCTCATTCACAGCTAACGCCATGCCATATGTTAGCTTAACCCTAACCAAACCATGGGATGATGTCATGCTCATTATTAAAGCTTGAAATTACCACAAAAAAGGCAAATTGTTTTAACACCGTATTGCCACTGAACCCAAACTGGCCTTTTATTTATGGTTAAATGAAACGCCAGCTTGAGGTAATACAGACAAAATATCATCGAGAAAAAAAATAGTGCTATATGTACGGCTTTAAAAATTAACATCGCAGTGTGCCTTTGCTGTCAAATCAAAAACGTGTTTCTATCATTGATTAATTCCGTGAGATCACGTTAGGATCATGAAATGGTTTCCTCCGAACAGAGGGGGATGACACAAGAGCAACACACAACACAGGGGCCGCTGCAGATCAGAGGCTCCATCACTGGCGTTACACAGCGACGCGAGAAAACACGTACCTGGGATAAAAGGACCTGCCGGTGGATCATTCTCCAGCCTTAGGTCCGAAGCTCGACGACGTACACGCCTGAGAGTAAACGTCCACCGAGCTGCATTTGTTCTGTAAAGGCCCACAGGAACACAAACACGCCACGGTCATAGAAACAGGCCGAGTCACATCCTTTTCTCCTCCGCTGGGGCCAAAGTAAAGCCAGACAAAATACAAGCTGCTCATTCCGAAGCATGGGCATTCCTACCGCGGATGTGTGGCGCTTTATAAGTTTAAAACGTGTTTCTATTATTGTTTAATAGTTGTCTTCTCTTTATTTCATACGATATATGTATATTTCGTAATAGATTGTAATTCATTTTTCGCCCGAAACTGTAGACGCTTGTATTTTGAAGGGTTGATTTCCGGTTGTGTTTCTATGATATGACACTTGACGAGATGGGTACCACTGCCTCGTAGCCAATCAGACGTGAGGATTTTATCATCGCGTGCGCAGCTTACCGTGGTGGATGAGAGGCACAGACTCTGTTATAGATGAAACCAAATGAAGATTGAACCACTGGCTTCAAAGAGCTCTATCAGTAAGAAGACGAAATTTACTATCAACGGCCGAAGGGATATCCAGGATAACATATGCTGCGTTATCTTTAAATGTCAACCCTTTAACTTGCAAAACTATTGATAAAATACTAATAAATTTATTTGGAAAAATAAAACACATTACATGGAAGACACTGTCCTTGTAAACTCAATTGACTCGGGAGGACTTCACCACCTTTAACCATATGTTTAAAATTAATTGGATACAGAAATTTTTGATTGATGCAGATTCAATGTCGAACTTTATCCAAATTATGTATTGTCTAAAATTGGTGGCCTTGCATTAGTACTTAAATCCAACTTTAATTAACAAATTACCCATAAAATTGGCTAACTATCACAAACAAATGCTTCTAGCCTGGTTTCTAATATATAAACACTCATTTTCTCCTCATTCATTTCAAATCTGGAACAACTAATATTCTATATAACAATAAATCAATTTTCTCACAGACTCAAAGAAAAAGTCCATGGTCAATATGAACGTGATTCCTAGATTATTACACACCTTTATTTCTTTCAAACAATCTTTATTTGGAACAAAGGGAAACCTAGACTCATCACTTTGTGTGAGCTTTCCAGCAGTTTTTCTTTGTGAATATTTGTCTAGTTCTCTCGTGTTTTCGGACCCTTGCTTGCTTTTTTGGACTTGATTCTGGATTATGATTGTGTTACCTTTGCCTTTGGAAATTAAACCTTTAAACGTCTTCCTGTTTTGGGTTTGCTTTGTGAGCCATTTATCTGTACCTGACTATAACTGTATGAACATATGACAGACCAGATGTAATGTAAACATGAAAGTGCTGAATGTGTTCTGATTTTGTGTAGGAGACATGTTAGGATATGTGCAGTGCTTTAAGTGGACAAAAAGAAGTGCCGGTACTATATTTTATCTTAGTTATGTAGCCTACATTAAATGCAGCTGTATCAAATTTCTATATGTATATAGCCTAGATATAAATATAACACAGATGCAGACTTTTTTGCTCAACAATAACTAGTACTCAGCAACAGCTGCATTTTAGACATTTGGGCATTTTTTTAATCAATAAAATAATCAGGCTTAAAATAAAAATAAATAAAATAAAAACAAATAAATAAAAAAAGAAGGCTTTTGGCTTGCTCAGTTAAAGAAAATTATGTCCTAAAAATCCAGCCCACTTAAAGCACTGAGTGAAACTGTGGAACGGTCTGAATCTCCAACACAAGCAATGACAAAATATTCACAGACTGAAGTTACTTTATAAACAGATGGTCTGGTCACTGGATTTTATTGGTTGTATTTTAGATAATTATTGTGAACTATTTGTTTTTATTACCTAATGACTGTGTATACATATATAAATAGCACATTATGTATTTATTTTATATTATTTGTACAACTAAAATATGAGTTTGGTGGCCATTGGTTTGATGCCAGATTGTCTTTAAGGAAGTAGCGATGCATAGTGTGTTATGTCTTTAAAGAGAGATGAGGATGGGGTTAAATAGGTTTTTTCTTCTTCCCACTCCTAGTGTCTGTATGGTTTATTGTAAAAATTATAACAATACATTTATGTTGTTGGATATATGCAAATTTATTTTATTAATGTATTGTTACTTGCTCAAAATAAATAAATAAATAAAATAAAAATAAACAAACCCTGGTTTCAGCAGATTTTTGTAAGATGACTGAAAGACTGGGAACTACATCAGATTTATGTGCCAACTAGCCATGCTGACTGTCCCCAACTAGTGCAGACTGGAAAAGACTTTCCCTGACTGAGAATCATGGGTCAAATTTGGCAAAAATTCTAATAGTGCGTCCTCTGCTTAAGTGTTAGCCCTTCAGTTAATTCACAGTTGACTGTCTTACTGAATAAATACTGTATGTCCTGTTGTTTTCTCAGAATAACAACACTGATAATGTAATGCAACAGTAAAATGTTTATTTACAATGAAATGTAAGTAAAAGTAAGTAATAATAAGTAAGTAATAAAGGAAGTATTAATCAATGCTGCTTCAGGTTTCTGAAGATCTTGTCGAGGGGACGTCGGTCGCTTTGTGGAACATTGTTTTCCCACAGACAGAGAAAATCCCTGTGCAACGCAATATCCTTCAAGATCTGGATCCCAAAACACCTGAAGAGAGAAATGTGGTAGATTTAGAAGTTGTAAGAAAATAAATAATGAATGTATAGAAAACATACTATATACAACACTCATCTAGGACTTTATGTTCAAACATGAGCAAACTTAATCACCAACCTGACATCGGGGGCAGCATCAACAGCCATTTTGGAGACAGCAACGAGGAAGCGCTCAGTGAAGCCTCTCTCTGATGAAAAGATAGTATCTGCTCCAACTTTCTCAAGCACCTGCTTCAAATGCTCAGCAGTGCTCGAGCGAACAGCAACACAGCGGTGACTGGAAGAGAAGAAGAAGAGAGTCATGTATCAAACAAATCTGGAGTCTATCTCTAGTTAAACTCATCCAGTCCTTTTCTGCTCGTACCTCTGGCCTGTGTTGAGTAGAGCTGTAACAACCCTCTTGTGGTTGCAGTTTTCCACCAGGGCATCTAAAGCAGTGTTGACCTGCTCCAATATGAAGGTGTTGGTGCCCTGGGCCAAGCGCAAGAGCAAAGAACGGCACGTACGCTCCACTTCTGGGTCGATTATACTTTTCAGGTGAACGTACATGTCAGCCATTGTGTTAATGGCAGCGCAGGCCACAGTGGATCTTAAGTTTTTCATCTGTGAATCAAGGAGAGACATTAGCAGTCAATCAAGTGCAAACTGTTAATTGAAGCATGGCACAGAGAAAACATGACAAAAAGAGAAAGTTACCTCTTCTATAAGGATCAAACACATTTCATGGAGCTTTGGTAGCATTGTCTGTTGATGGTATCTCACAAGACTTTGAAAAGTCTTCAGTCCATCCACTTTTTTCATCCTTTATGTTTTATAAAATGATGATGTTAGTCCATATTGCTTGAAAGGCAACACAAATGACATAAAAACAAACATGCACTGTGTCTTACCAGTCATCACATTCAAGCTTCTCAAAAGCAAGCCTCAGACTTTTTTCAGGATTGTCTAGTGGTTTGTGATCACTTTGTGTCTCTAGGCTTGCTGCCTCATTGGCAGTTGTCTTCTCTGAAAAACATGTGACGTACACGTTATCGACATCAGAGTTTTTACTGTACTGCTTTATTAGAACAGTTTACATTTAGCTACATTTAATACATGCAGCTGAGAACACACCTTTTTGAGCAGGCCTCGAGGTTCTTCCTGGACGGATTTTTTGTGTCTTTGGAGGAGGCCCAGGTGGAGGTGAGGGAACCAAAGCTGGACCCTGAGGTAACATTTCTGATGCACATTCAATGTTACATTTCTGCTGCCAATCTAAAGCTAAAATAAAATATACATTGTTTGTCAGTGTACAAGAACAACTAAAGACAGACAAAACACACACTTTAAGTAGTAAAGAAAACAATAATACAAGTAGTGCCAGTCATTATTGTAATTAAATGTAGAAAAACACACCTCCTTGAGCGGGCCTCAAGGTTCTGCCAGGACGGATTATTTGTCCCTTAGGTTTGGGCCCTGCTGGAGGTCTGGGGACCATAACTGGAGCTGGTGGCTGAGGTGAAGGCCATTGTCCAGCTGAAGCACTGGTCTTGTTTGGCACAGACTGGATCCTTCTTTTCTGAAGCACAGGAAGACGTGACACTTTCGTCTTCTGTGGCTTCGAAGCATCAGGAGTGAGGACTGGAGTTGGACTCGGAGTCAGTGGGTAAACCGACATCAGCTCACTGGGAGTGTGGGTGTCTACAGAGCTGAGGCTGCTCAGAGGAGGCAGCGAAGCAGCCGGAGTGGTGCTCTGGTACGAGTCGGTCACAGGCTTAAATCTCACAGAGAACTGAGGGCTCTTTACCGAAGGAGGAGGCTGAGGCAGGAAGGTGTGAGCAGTGGGAAATCCCAACCTGCATCTAACAACATCAGTGTGTGCTCTCTCGGCAGAAAACAGTCTGTCTGCACGACGACTGATTAGCGCCTGGTGAGCCCGTTCCTGCCTCTGAATCTCTAGGATTCGGACCTCCTGCTCACTTCGCTGTGGATGAAAACAGACACACACACAGATAATTATAATACCCACAACAATACAACACTACATTGATTACAATTTGTCAGAAAGATGGTGAATATCCTAAAAAATATCAGTGTCAACAGTTAAAACAACATGTATTTCAGTTTGTTGAGTTTCAGATCTGATTTTTAGCAAATTGATTCAGAGTTTATACTAGGTCCCTCTTTAAAACAGCATTCTTACAATATAATAAACAAAATATATAATAAAATACACAACACATCATGAAAACTAACCATGAATAACTCTTTTAGTTGTAAACTACTCTCAAACTACATAACTTTGTGTTTGTTGAGTTCAGGAGCTAGTGTTAGCTACTTACGTATTGCTCATCTGTGAGTTTCTTCGGTTTCCAGCTGCAGAAATGCTGAAAATCGATCTGGTTTGTCTGGTAATCCATAAGTACAACAAAAGTGCGAGTTTGTCGTGAGGAACTTTTTTGTGTCTTTCTCTCTGAGAGTTCGTGGAGAAATGTCTCTGACTTAGAACTGATTTACAAATTCTGAGGTCTGATCTCCATGACGCCACACTCTGGAACACCTGAGTTCTATTCACCTGGTTCCATTTCAGGGACATTTCTCCTATTGTTTTTCATGAGTATTTTCAGATGTTATGAAGTTAGGCTGAATGTATATTTTTACATTTTATGAAGCTACAGAGCTGCAGAACTGAACAGAGGGCCTCAAACTTTGAACTGTATAGTATTGTGTATACACTGTATACACTGTATAAACTGTGCGGCCTTCACTACATGTAGCCTACTGTGCTCCATTTAACTACATTTTCAGTTCAGTGTAGTCATGCTGATAATTAACCATATTTTTAAACAACAGTCTTGTTTATTCTAAGTTAATGAATGAATTAACCCATGTGGACCCCTCCAATTTAATACCTTCTGGGGACCCTCCAACCACAAATGTACATGCAAAAAAAGTTCTATAAAATCTTCAAACATCAGTCTTTTTTTTCCTTCTTTTTTTCAGAATAAATTTCTTAAACTACATCAGCTCTGCTCAAAACTACAAAAAATTCAATAATTTTCTAAATTTTAACCCTGGATTTGGAAAAGTGGCAACAACATTTTCGTCTGTGGTACTTCCTCTGGTTATATAAGTGATTTTTTGTAAGTTGAAAAGACTATTTAATATACAATTTTACAAATATAGTATATTGTTTGTTTTATTGCTATTAATTTACTATATATTTTACAATGTAATATACTACCACACTTAACTGTTTGGACCTTTTGAACCAGGTGATTGAAGTAAAAAAAAAAAAAAAAAAAGTATTTTAGTCACATGGCAGTAGCACAGCAGAATAGATAAAGGTAAGTTATAATTAACATTCTTTCATTACATTACAAACAGAACAAAACTGTCTGCTATAAACTATTGTAACACCCTTTTAAGCTTCTGACCAAATAGTGTTGTGTGGAAAAATATGCAGCAGACAGATCCAGGTATAAAAATAGAGAATTTATTACAACAAATAAAAGGTTAAAATGTCAAGGGCTTGAGCAACAGGGGGAGTCTTCAACTTGGGGTAGATGTCTGGACAACCAAACAAGTACTAGGCATTATTACTATGGTATGGTCTTTTAACAGGGTTTTTTCTAGCAATTCCACTGATTGAATAGGCCTATATGCGTTACCTAAGCAGAGGTTCACACAAAATAGAATGAATGGAGCTTGTGTGCAGCTTAAATAGTTATTTAATAAATATAATACATGCAATAGTTGTACTGAAACTGAAACCACACCAACACAGCAAGACACCCAAAGATATAGAAAAATACAAAGATGATACAGGTTTACCAGGTTACACTACCTGTATAATATATAGGTCTAGATGACTATATAACAGACAAAAGATCCACTGGTCCAATAAACTGACAGGCCAACACACCTCACTTATTTGCCTGTGAACAGAAAGACATCAAAGCAATAATAGTATTCCAGCCAAGACCATACTAAGACTGAGGTGAGGTCCAAGTATACTGAGACCCAGAATAAGCCAGAGACATTGAAAGGGAAGACTGAAAAAATTAAAATACTAATTATCAGGTCAGCAATAAAAACAACCAAGATCAACACTGAATTCTAAAATACTGTGAGAGACTGTATTTGACAACGTAACTCAAGAACACTAATTGTCAGTGTGCTTACTCTTCATTTCCACTGCTTCAACCACTTTCAACCACTGCTGTTTGGTGAGGACTTCAAAATTAGGACAATACACCTTTCCATGGTACTGGCTGTGTCCTGTGTCTCCTGTATGGAATTGGTTCTACTATATGGCCTTTTAGGTGTTGAGGTAGGGCCCGGGACACTGGTTTAGGCCGTGGTGCCTTGAAATTGAGACACTGGGAGGAACACTGGCACATCATGCACAGTCTGAAGTGCTGGCATGACCAGAGGTGCTGGAAAGCTGGAACTGCTGGCTGACTTCGGCCCCTTTGGTTGGATGGGACGTGGAACCTGGGGATGACCTGTCTCCCTGTGTCGTGCCTGTCCAGCTGTATTTGCTGGCAGCCTGTACTGATGCTCCTGTACTGCAGGCACAGGAGCCGGAGGGAGCAGTCTTGGGGCCTGCAGTGGTTGCGCAGATGTCGGCAGAGCCTGTGGCAAGTCTGTGCCCTGCAGTAGCACAGAGAGCTCCTGCCTCTTCTGGTGGTTGGTGTGCCACTGGATGAGCGTGGACTGATTCACTACCACTAGCTGAATCTCACTCTGCTGCATGACCAGGGAGTTACTGACAACCAGCTGCCTAATGTTATGGTAGTCTCTTAATATAAGAGACCACCTGGAGTCAGTGTGTTTTCTCCCCCTGACCGGGGCTGGTGAAAAGTTACCCATTTGTCAAACATTTTAATGTAAGCAAAGATTATAGGTTATAGGGCCAGCACCCATTGTGTTGGGGTGTTGGGAGTGTTGTGCATTGGGCTGTGTGTTTGTTTGTACCTTGCCCTGTGGCTGTCTTTGTGTTCTGGCTCTGCTTGATGAGTGCAATATTTCCGAATGGTATTTAAAGTACTCTGCAGAGCTACCTGTCACACTCATGGTTGCCAAATGTATAACTGCATGACTCACCTTGAGAAGAGTCCCCCTGAGATCGCACCACAAAATCCCTCTCAAACTCTGTAATTTTTTTTTACATTTAATGTGACTTTACCCATAGTTCACCACAAATGTTTTGTATTAAGTGGGCCTACAAATGTGATTTATTCAATGCATAGTGCCTATTTATGCCTAGTGCACCAAGCAGCACCTGAAATGCCTCCCTTGGCCACACGGTGGAGTCAGAGAGCTGACAGTGACTCCTAGACTGTGATGAGGAGGGTCTGCAGTGGCCCTCAGTGGAGGACAAAAGTGACTAAAACGTCCAATGGCCTTATTTGGAGCCTCCACCTCAGAAACAATAACCAAATGCACAGTCCCTACTGTAGTAAGGATTAGGGCATAGGCCAACAGCAGATCAGTGCAATTGTAACATTTTATGTGAAGACATTTGACATGTATTACTTTTTAACAAGTGGAGAAAAAAAATTGTTTCATAACTCTGTATGTCTGTATCTTAGAGATGAAGAAGAAGAACCATGCTGTGAAGCAATAGCTAAGAACTGGAGAGGAACTGGAAGTAGGGGCTTTGAAGTGGCTATATGAAAAACAGTGTTACACAGAGTACAGGATTCACTGTGATAAGCAAAATATAAATATAATAACCTTTTGTAGACTCCTGAGCTTTGCTTGTGTCATCACTCGCAGAATACACAGAAACTGAAGAGGCTGGAGCAGACTTTGTCTCAAATACTAAGAAAAAAGAATGAATGTCATTTTCTAGCATAAAACTTTACTTGTCACTTTTTTGACAAAGATGTTAAACCTGTGGATGCAGACACACTCTTAATGCTGGTGACTGACACTAATGGTCCTGGAAATAGAGGGAAAAGACATTAAAAACAATATACATATGTAAGTATAAGACATACTTATGTGTGCGTATGTTGAATTCTTATTTCAGAAAAGACTGAGAGAGAGGAGACTGTGAATCTATTCCTTCCAGCATACTGTTTCTCTCACACAACCCAAGGTTATGTGAGAGAGGAGGCTCCCAGAACAAAGTCGCACACAGCTTTTATAGAGACAGATAAACAGAGATACAGGGGGTGAGTTTACGTCAAGTCAAGGACATTAGGCTACATGAAACAAGAAACTTGCATCCTTCCATGAAGGACAGATACAGGTTTTTTTTCCATCAGTGTAACACATTGAGCCTTGCTGCTGTGACAGAAAGCCACACTGGCTGAGAGGTGAGGCACAATGTAGTCTACTTCTGCATCAGTGAGGGGTGGTGGAGGTTGCAGGTGAATTGTGTATTTACCTTTTTCCTTGGCCAAAAGATGTACTTTATTTGTGTGTGTGTGTGTGTGTGTGTGTAAAGATATTCATGAACTGATTTAGTTTCTAAAATTTTATCCTTTTTGGTTCATGTCCCTGCAGGGCTACCGTACTGCCCCCACTTCGGACAGTCAGACCACATCTCTTTGTTCCTGTACCCGGCCTACAGACAAAGACTTAAACAAACAAACCCTGTCACCAAACAGGTTAAACACTGGACCCCGGAGGCTGAAAGCACCCTGAAGGACTGCTTTGCAAGGACTGATTGGGATGTGTTTGAGGCTGCAGCCACGCTGGAGGACTCCTCTGTCAGCGCACAGGACTATGCTGAGTATGTCACTGGGTACATCAGCACTTGTGTTAACAACATTGTACCCACCATACAAGTCAGAAAGTTCCCCAACGAGAAGCCCTGGATAAACAGTCATGTACGTCAGATGCTGCGTGCCCGCTCTCGTGCATTTACATCTGGCAATGAGACGGAGTACAAAGCAGCGAAGTACGGACTGGGAAAAGCCATCACATCGGCCAAGAGGCAGTACAGAGAGAAGCTTGACAGCTTCTACTTGACTGCAGACCCCGGGCGGATGTGGCAGGGCCTGCAACACATCACAGACTACAGGACTAACACCAGCACCATCAGCTCCTCAGACAGCCTGCCGGATGACCTCAACACATTCTACACCCGCTTCGAGACCTCCAACCACAGCACAGAGAGGAGGCAGACACACACCTGGACCACACAACCCCCGTCCTCCCCACCACCAACCATCTCACCAGCCCAGGTGCACAAAGCTCTGAGAAGGATCAACCCCCGCAAGGCAGCAGGGCCAGACAACATCCCTGGACGAGCCCTCAGAGCATGTGCCAACGAGCTGACGGACGTTCTCACCTCCATTTTCAACCTCTCCTTCAGTCAAAGCATTGTGCCCTCATGCTTCAAGACCACAACCATTGTCCCCCTTACCAAGAAGAGCCCACCAACCTGCCTGAATGACTACAGGCCAGTGGCACTCACTCCAATCATCATGAAGTGCTTTGAGAGAGTGGTTCTGGCCTCATTCAGAGCAGCATCCCGGACACACTGGACCCCCTACAGTACGCCTACCGCTCCAACAGGTCCACGTCAGACGCCATAGCTGCTGCCCTCCATATTTCCCTCTCCCACCTGGAAAATAAAGACTCCTACATCAGGATGCTCTTTATTGACTACAGCTCCGCCTTCAACACGGTTATCCCCCACAAACTCACACACAAACTTTTCTCACTTGGACTGCACCCCACACTCTGTGACTGGCTCCTGGACTTTTTGACTGGCAGGCCTCAGTCTGTCAGAATTGGGACCAGGACCTCAGCCAGCATCACCACAAACATTGGCACCCCACAGGGCTGCGTCCTCAGCCCCATCCTCTACACCCTGTTCACCCATGACTGCGTCGCCTCCCACAAGGACAACACCATCCTTAAGTTTGCAATTGACACTGCAGTGATTAGATGCATCACTGGTGGTGACGAAGCTGCTTACAGGAGGGAGGTGGCCAGCCTGGTGTCATGGTGTGACCACAACAACCTCACCCTCAACACGGACAAGACAAAGGAGCTGATAGTGGACATGAGGAGGGAAAGGAGCCCTCACCAACCACTATTCATCCGGGAGCTTGAAGTGGAGAGGGTGAGCAGCTTCAAGTACCTGGGGATCCACACCAGTGAGGACCTCACCTGGACCTTCAACACCACGCAGCTGGTCAAGAAGGCTCAGCAGCGGCTGTACTTCCTGAGGAGGCTGAGGAAATTTGGCATGTCGCCTAAGATCCTCAGCAACTTCTACAGCTGCATTGTTGAGAGCATCCTGACCAGCTGCATCACCGTGTGGTACGGCAGCACCACAGCTCTGGACCGCAGACGCCTGCAGAGAGTGGTGAAGACTGACTGAAGATCACCTGGACTCTACTGCCCACTCTGCAGAGCATCTACCAGCGCAGAGTCCACAGGAGAGCTGCCTCCATCATCAAGGACCCCACCCACCCCCAACACAGACTGTTCACACTTCTACCCTCAGGCCGGAGGTACAGGAGTGTGAAATGCAGGACTACACGACTTTCTTTCTTTCCTTCCGCCATCAGACTCCTGAACAGCTGACAGGAATCATGGACTATCCCCACTGTTCACTTAAAGATGACTGCTTACACTTTATATGTTCACTTTGCACATTAATGCTGATTACACATACAGCTTATGTTGCACTATACAGCTCATTTGCACTTTACTGTACAGTTATATATATAATTCCCATCATACTCTGCTTCTAATTTGCACTGTACTTAGAAACCTGCATTGTACTTAGAATCATTTGTATTTAGAATTATTTAACTATTTTTATACTTAGGATTTATTTTATTTTATTCTATCTTCTACATGGCATTCACTGTGGACAGCAAAGAAAGACTTTCATTGTACAGGGAAACCTGTTTCTATACTGTGTATATGACAATAAACCTTTTGAATCTTGAATCTTGAAGTGCTCAAAGGCTGCAGAAAGAGAGGTGAGGAGTGTGGAATTAGAAGGCCTTTCCAAAACAACCCTTGATTTGTGAACGTGTTAATATCGAGGGCGAGTGGCTTATTAAACCCTCCACAGAGAGTTTTGAACCGATGCAGACTTATGTTTTTAATATGTGGAGTCTTTCATGAGGGACTTTGCTTTTTTCTTTTCACTAAAGACACCATATTCTAAAACCAGACATCTAACTCTTACGGTTTATGAAGTAAAGAGTGACTAGTTTCTGAAAAATCCATGTAAGATTAAATAGTTTGCTGTGTGTGTGTTTAATTGTAAATCTGTCAATGCCTTGTTTCTTAGCGTATCTTCTCATTTTCCAGCAGCATTATCCAGAGGTTAATGGTGTTTCTGCTTCTGTGTGTGTCTTTGTGTGTGTTTGATGTGTTTGTGTAAATTAAAATGTTGTAGATGTTTCTTACTTTCTACTATGTTTCAATGTAGGTATATGAAAAACTAAGAAAAAGATAACACAATAAAAGGATCAAATAAATGACTTAAAACCTGCGCTTGGTTAGAGTTCCTTCAGAGTTACCAATGATACTGACGATGACATGTTTTTAAGTTATCGAGCAACATTTATTGTGTTATTCTGGCTTTTTTATGATGCTAGTGACACTTATGTGATGTGAGTACGTGCATACAATATAATACACATAATAATGGCTTTTCTCAGGCTTTGAAAACTGACTGAAACTGTCATTGTTGATTTTGAGGAATCACATTGATCACAATCTTTCCCATGTTTCTGTTTGCCTCCATGTGTCGATGAGCCTCTGCGATGTCCTCCAGGCTGAAGGTGCTGTCGATCACCGGCTTCAGAGCCAGAGGCCGCTCGGAGAAACGTGGCAACACTCGTGAAGAGAACACCTTCACCAAATCGGCCTTATACTGGAAGGAAATACAGGAGCGATCAGTGTCCAGTCCCCGAGTTGTTGCATCTGTGTGAGGTTTGTGTCTGACCTGAAGGCTGCGAGAGCGGAGCAGGCTGCAGAGTAACCGTCCTCGTTTGGAGAGAAGTTTTCCGAGCAGATCTCCCTGGACCGTCCTGCCTCCCATCGTCCCGTACAACACCCACCGACCGTCTGTGGCTAAACTGGAGACGTTTTGTTCCCAGTTAGAGCCACCGATGCAGTCGAGTATGACGTCCGCTCCTTTACCTGTGACATGACCGAAGAATAGGTTATTTAAACATTACACACATGGGACTGACACATCTCAAAACGATTCTGTGTGGAAAGTGTGTTCTCTTCTGTTTTTCAAGACTTGTTTTTATTTATTTGACCTGCTGTGAAGTCATGGACTCCTTGGGCAAAGCTTTCCTGTTTGTAGTTAAACCCAGCGGCTGCTCCCAGTCCCTCGGCCATCTTCAGTTTCTCTGAGCTCCCTGCAGTGACGACAGGAACGGCTCCGAACAGACGGACGAGCTGAACGGCAGCTGATCCAACACCACTGGCTCCAGCGTGAACCAAAACCACCTCATCCTTCTTTACTTGAGCTGAACACACACAATAAACACAGAAGTCCGAGCGTGAATGCACCACTTAGTACTAGTGAAAAATACTTGTATACTAATGCTAACTCTCTCAGTATAGCAGATAATTGAGCTGTATTTAACTCCAACATAGACACCCTTTACACAGAGGCTGTAAAAGAGCAATTTTAGAATAAAACTGTACAATTCAGCAGTGTAGTGTAGAAGCTGTGTACAATATTGCACATGATTAAGAATATTAAAAAAGTCAGAACACACAGACCTTTTGGATAATGTTACAACTGCATTAAAAATAAAAATAATTGTGGAGGACAACAAATATCAATACTGATCATATCAGATTAGATTAGATTAGATTAGATTAGATTAGATTAGACTTTATTCATCCCACAATTCACATATAGAGCAAAAATAGTGTTGGAAAATATATAAAGAGGTCATGCAGTAAAAATATATACACAGACTTAAGATACAAATTTGAAATATAGAATCTCAAAAAATATTAAGAAACTTTAAAAGATGTTTTTAAAGGAACTCAAACAATAATTTGTGAACATAAAACAATATTCTGCAAAATAGGGACCAACTACACACTCATCTTTAGAGACTAATAGGTGCTTCTTAAACTAATTTTGTGCATTTACAGAGTGTGTCTCATGCAGGATGCTAAAGTTTGACTGTTTTTAAATGATGTGGTAGTCCTGACAGGAGCAAGTTCCTTCTGATTTAATACTAGTGTAACTCCTCCATGATCAATTTCACAATATTTGCAAAACACGTTCAAGTCAGTGCAACAACCTGATCCCACATTCAGACTCCAGACAGTCTTTCATGTTTAGAATTTCTCCATCGTGGTATAAAGCGTTATCTTCCAAACCTATAAAGTCCAGCAGTTGAAAAGCCGTGAGCCACGCTTCTGGGACGGCTGCAGCTTCACTGAACGACAGCTGAGGAGAAACAGGCATCAGCAGCTCCTCGGGGACAGACACGTACGCGTATCCTCCTCCGCACAGCAGCGCCATCACACGGTCTCCAGGTTTAAACGCGCGCCTCGCTCCGGGACCGACACTGTCCACTGTCCCGGACGCCTCTAAACCCAGGATCTCACTCTCACCTGGAGGAGGAGGGTATAGCCCCCGTCTCTGTCCACCAAACAGGAGAAGACAATGTGATGCAATATTGATTTGGAAAAGTAATAAAGTATTGGACAAAATAAAAGCAACTGATAAAGACGTGTGCAGGACCCATACAACTGTTTATCCAGAAGAAGGAGGATCAGAAAACAAGTTTAGTTTGCAATCACTTTCACTTCACGGAGAATTTCCTCATTAAATTGGGTACAAAAAAGCTTTGTTTTTGCAGATTTTACAGCATTTAATGCTTACTCGTGTATATAAAACGTAGTAACAGAAAATTGAATATGAATATGCTTTCAATTTGAGATTGAGCAAGATTTTTTTCTGATGTTTGGAGACAAGCTTCTGGAGAAATGGCCAACAACATTTAAGGAGAAGATCATCAATGAGTGCAGAAATATTCCATCCACTACAGAGATTGAAGACCTCTTGTTGGCAGCAGATCCTTGAAGATGTACCTGAAGATGCAGACCGTGGTAGGTTACTGATAAACTACTAACAAATAGTAGTTTAAATGCTTAACAGTGCATACTGTGGAACTGGTGGGGTCTGTGGACCCTCAAGATACTGGGAGCAGTCTACATCTAATAACAAAGCTATCTGAGACATAAGAACCATTATAGTGTGTGAATCAGTCAATCATCTGTAGTAACCATGTTTAACCAAAAGAGGGCTGCTATCTACTCCAGAGAATTCTATCAATAGTGTGAGGGAGCTGTAGTCACCCCCCTCACTGATCAGGTGTAGGCCATCTACATTCTGAAGTTATCAGCACCATTCATTTAAGTGTTAAATATTCACACTTCATTATACCCAAATACATACTTCCATTTATCACATTAATTGAATTACATTGATCAGTTATTCTTTGTGTTGGCTGCTAAAGATTGGATCCTATTTAGTTTGTCAACCCACAGAAATCCCTTGCTTGTTTTCCTTGTCTCACCACTCTCTCTTTTCTTTGAGGTCCTTGGTTGGGGCACTTTCATGGAGGCGCGCCCATGAGAGTGCAGGGCAGGTGCACTTAATCGGCCTGATTGGACCAGACCACGAGGCCTAGAGGAAAGAATCCTGTTTAATATTTATAATGTGTAGGTTAAGCAACATGTTAGGCATAGGAAATTAAGTACAGTAACGGTAGACAGTAGAAATATATTTTTGGTAACTTTCTAAATTATTGTGAATATTTATTGGGTAAATAAGGGTGAATGACTTAGCCTGTTTCTGGGGGTTTAGTGGTTTAGGCCATCCTATTTAAAGGGGTTCTGGGCTATTGTTGGTGGTTGTCTGTTTTGTGGAGGGGAATCCATGTCTGTTGGTGTCCTGGTGTTTGGTGACTTAAATAAAACTGAAGAGCTCTGATGCAACTCTGCTGTCCACCTGGTTTTCTTCACCATCTGTCTCAGATGCTACGGCTATCCTCGGCTAGTAAGAGGCCTGGTAACATCTAAATCTGACAAATAGTATGCATAGTTTTATAATCATTTGTCCACAGTCTCAGGTTTTTTTTATTATTAACAAAACCAGACAAATTATTTACCTCAGAATCTTTTTTAAGGGGCCATGGCCTTAAGGGAAATGCACAGTATTTAAAAATGCATTTGAAGTCACCAAGTTTTTAACTGATGTCAAAATGTGCTTTCACAGGCTGGGATAGTGACCTTGCTTCAATTTTGCTTTCTCTACATCTTATTGCCCCCACTGCACAAGGCCGTAAGAAACCTGGGAAGATATCTGCCTCCCATGCAGAAAAACATTTGGTGGTCTTTAAAAAGGTTAGCATTTTTCCTTGACCATTTTGTAATTCACCATATTTATATTTTTGTGTGTGTCTGTTTTAGCTTATTATGGATTATGTTTAGATCAGTGGTTCAAAACTTTTTTTTCTTTGAAGCCCCTCCACTTGTGTCCAAAACTAGTTGTAAATGTTGTTTACACCAATAACCGCTGTTGTAGGTTTTTTTGCTCTAATTCTTATTGCTTCACAACAGGGATAGATGTCTGCAGATTCATTATACTTCAAAAATAACCTTGATAATCTCACTACCTCTGAGCAGGCAAAGCTTTGGGGACCCCCTCTCTCTGGTCCCCATCTCTCGTGTTGGGAACCACTGGTTTAGATGGTCATAATAGTTCTAATTTTCTTTTTAATATGTTGTTTAGACTGGAACAAGCATTGAAGAACATCTCTCATCTCTTCAGTTGGCGCCAGAAGAACAGGATCCATCAGTTCATCATCCTTGACAAGAATGCCAACCCATGTATGTCTAACATGTCATTAGGTGCTTTTGATGAATTGTTCAAAGCACATTTTGTGTTTAGCACATCGTACCACACGATGCTGTTTAACATGTACACATTCATTCAGACAACAGTTTACAATATTGATGTTGGCAAAGTGAGGGAAAGGCCTCGTGTTGCAGAAATAAGAGCAAGGTTACTTCATTAGTGTTAACATGAAGTGCTGTGTTTGTCAGGCTGAGTTCATGAGTTCAGATTTGCTGGTTAGGCATATCAAACTCATTCATGGTTTTCTTCCCGGAAGACACCTTGGTCTTAGATGTGTTGAGACTGGATGTGGTCGTGTCTTTGGTTCTTTCTCTGGGTCCAGGAAACATTTAAACACAAGGCACACTGACCATGATCTGGCACAGGCTGACCCAATGGTTGACTCGATGGTTGACTCAGCTGTTAATGTCCATAGTGGAACTGAGGCACAAACAGTTAGGGTTAGGGTAGAAGCAATGCCCTCAACATCAGAGCAGTTGGAAGCGTCTAACAAGAGCACTTTGGATATGTGTTGCACAGCTCAATGCAGCTGGTTTAAGTCAACCCTGAATAGTTTTGTCTCTTGCATGGAGGAGATCCATACTCAGGCAAAAAATGTGACTTTACAGTGCTTGTCTTCACAAGACACCAAAAATAAAAACAAAATCAAGCAGTCTTTCCAGATGCTTAAAAACCCATTGACAACTATTAATTCTGAAACCAAACGAAAGAAACATTTCACAGAGAAATGGAGAATTGTTAATCCTGTTGAAAAGGTTCTTGGCACACGATTTGACAGCAGAAGAAACAAAGCTACTGGTCCATATGAACAGGTCATTGTTACTGATACATTTACATATGTCCCTATTTTGGAAACTCTGAAGACCATTCTTCTAAACCCCAATCTTTCAGATATGTTTAATAGCACATGCGTTCAAAAAGAAGGCTTGTATGTAGATTTGAGGGATGCTACTTATTTGGAGGAAAATCCTCTTTTCTCTGAGTTCTCTGTTTTATGACCATTTTGAAACTGCAAATCCATTAGGTTCTAAAAAGGGTGTGCATAAATTAGGTGCCATTTATTTTACATTAAGAAATTTGCTACATCACCCCAGAGGCCTGTTCTACTCGGCTTGAGCCTGCTACATCACCCAGAGGCCTGTACTGCCCGGCTTGAGCCTGCTACATCACCCAGAGGCCTGTACTGCCCGGCTTGAGCCTGCTACATCACCCAGAGGCCTGTACTACCCGGCTTGAGCCTGCTACATCACCCAGAGGCCTGTACTACCCGGCTTGAGCCTGCTACATCACCCAGAGGCCTGTTCTACCCGGCTTGAGCCTGCTACATCACCCAGAGGCCTGTACTACCCGGCTTGAGCCTGCTACATCACCCAGAGGCCTGTACTACCCGGCTTGAACCTGCTACATCACCCAGAGGCCTGTACTACCCGGCTTGAGCCTGCTACATCACCCAGAGGCCTGTTCTACTCGGCTTGAGCCTGCTACATCACTCTGTGTTGCCAGCTGGAGCCTTCTGTACTACTCTGAGGTCTGTGCAGCTTCTGATATCCAATCATTGTAGGTTGACAAGTGCATGAAGTTGTGGATAATGGCATTAGTTACAACTTTATTTTGTTTCTTGGTTGTGTGGGACCTGGGGGCAAATGATCGTCCCTGGGTGAGTCCTACTAACAATGCATTTAGCCTGTGGGACATTGGTTATGGATGCACTCATACTAATCCTGCTGTACAACCTGAGCAACTGCCAATTCACTTGGCTCAGGACATTAACTTATCATCTGCTCTACCCAGAGATTTACCTAAACTTCAAACTTTCTTTCAATAAGAGATTTTGCTTGGTCTCAACTTTTCACAAGACTCAAAATGTAAGGTAATGAGACAGAGATTGTTGATTCTTTTACTTTTACTTTTATCTGGTAATGTGCAACCTAACCCTGGTCCTGAGCTGCAGTGTACACAGACACCATCTGACTTTAAAGCCATGTCTGGGCTCAAATTTGTCCATCTTAATGTGCAAAGCTTGTTATCCAAAATGGACATGGTCAGAATTTGGGTTAAATCAACTGACGCTGATATCGTAATAATCTCTGAAACTTGACTAAAACTATTGCTAATGAGGACATTAATATGCATGGTTACAATGTTTTTCGTACTGACAGGCCTAAAAAAGGTGGCAGTGTTGCTGTTTATGTTAAATCAAGATTTGATGTAGCAATAGTTCTGTCAGAATCTATCTGTAAACAAATGGAATTTTTGGCATTGAATGTGGAAATAGCAAAGGGCCTTTGCATAACTGTCGTTGGGTGTTCCAGACCTCTATCTGCCTCCAAAGAGGCTTTACAATCCCTAAAGCATCTTTTGGTCAAAATAAATTACAGTGAGCTTGTTTTGGTGGGAGATTTGAACTGGAACTGGCTTAATCCAGTTTCTGATGAGTTTAAGTCCTTCTGTGATTCTATTAATCTTACCCAGTTGGTCAATTTACCCACTCGGCCCAACCTTAAGTGTCTTGATAAGTCCACCTTAATTGATTTAATTTTGACAAATGTTCCACATAAATTTTCATCTCTAGGTGTTTTCTGCAATGACTTGAGTGACCACTGTGTGGTAGCTGCCGTTAGGAACACCAAAATTCCCAAATGTAAACCACGCATTATCTAGAAGAGAAATCTCAAACATTTTAATGAACAAGCCTATCATCATGATTTGTCTACAGTTAACTGGAAGAATATAGGTCTGTTGCCAGATGTAGAGTTAGCTTGGACATTTTTTGAGGAAAGTTTTATGCAAATTGTTAATAAGCATGCTCCTTTAAGGAGGCACAGGGTAAAGGGGCGAGAAAACCCCTGGTTCTCTCCAGAGTTGGCAGATACTATTCATGAGCGTAACATGGCTTGGGCCAATGCAAGAAAAACTGGCGCTACTAAGGATTGGTCTGTTTTTGGACAACTAAGAAACAAATGCTCTTCCCATATTAAAAAGGCCAACTCAGAATACTATTTATCTATCACCACAGAAAACTTAAATAATCCACAGAAATTCTGGAAAGTTATTAAGTCTTTCTGTGAGTAAAAGCTCTCAGGCTCTACCTAAATATGTTTTAAATGGGTCTGTCTGTTTTTAATAGAATGGAGGTCTTAAATTGTTTTAACAAACATTTTATTTATTTATTGGTTTATTTGACAGGGACAGTGTACATTAAATAGCATTGCTGCAAATGTACCAGAATTAGCCAAAAGGCTGTTTTTTCATCCGTTGTCCCTGGACAGATGGTAAAATTGTCTCCCTAAAACACCATTCAGGAAGTGCACAAAGCCCTGAAAGCTCTAGATCATAGAAAATCTCCTGCATCTGATTTAATAGAGCCTTACTTTTTGAACCTAGCGGCTGATTTTGTGGCAGAACCTCTGACAATTCTTTTTAACCTCACTGTCGAAACCAAAGAAATTCCCTCCATTTGGAAATCAGCTTTTGTTCTCCCTTTATTAAAAGGAGGTGACCCTGCAATCGTAACTAATTATAGACCAATATCTAATTTATCAGTATTGTGCAAAATTCTTGAATCTCTTGTAAGTGAGCAATTAAAAGTCTTTTTATTTTCCAACTCAATCCTGTCAAAATATCAATCAGGCTTTAGAAAAAACACAGCACCATTACAGCTGCAATGAAGGTGATTAATGATATTATTGTTGCTCTTGACAAGAAACAATATTGCGCATCACTTTTTTTGATCTGTCAAAAGCATTTGATACTGTCAATCATGTTGTAAAGAGAAGACTTCTTCAGTCAGGACTGTCAGAGCAAGCAGTTGATTGGTTCTCTAATTATCTGAGTAATAGAACCCAGTGCATTAAATATGAAGGTCAATGCTCTGAATTTGTTACTGTCCACAAGGGGGTTCCACAAGGTTCTATATTGGGTCCCCTCCTATTCATTATTTATATCAATAATTTGGGATCAAATGTATCTGATGCTAATGTACATTTTTATGCTGATGAGTTATTTACTGCTGTGGATCAACTCTTGTTCAGGACATTGAATCCTAGGCAGAAAGCCTTTGTTGCTGTCCAGCAATCTTTACTGCAACTAAAATGAGTTCTCAATGCTGACAAAACCAAGCTTATGTTTTCTAATTGTAAGAAGATGCCTAACACAATCCCTGCAGTGTCCACTCTTGAGGGAAACAACATAGAGGTGGTTCATGAGTATAAATACTTGGTGTACTGATTGATGACTCCCTCACTTTCAAACCACATGTGGAGAATCTTGTCAAGAAACAGACTAAAATTGGGTTTTTATTTTCGAAACAAGCTGTTTTTCGTTAGAAGTAAAAAAGCGACTTGTCGCTGCAACTTTCCTATCTGTGTTGGATTATGGAGATCCGTTTTATATGAATGCTTCAGCTCAATGTCTTCGAATGGTTGATACTGTTTATCATGCTTCTCTGAGGTTCATTACTGTAAAGCAATGACACATCACTGAGTTGTATTCTCGAGTGGGATGGCCACAAACGTCACACTGACTTTAGCCAGAAAGCACCAAAGTTGTATGGCCTTGTGTATGGAGTCTTTCAGCAAGGAAAGGTTGACTGTAGGTCCAGAGAAGATCATCACACTCTGAGATCAGAGACGCTCCAGACATTGCTTCCAAATTTGGATGTGAATTGTCAACAAATGTATTTTCTGCAAAGTGGATGAAATATCAAGGTATGGAGAACCGCCATGACTTTGTTTGCAGTGAGGTATCGTCAGGAATGCCTGTGTTTTGTAAAATCAAAGCCATTGTTGTGGTAGATGAGACTGTTGTTTTTTTGTGGAAAACTGATGGAAACTGTGCACTTTGATCACCATTACTATGCTTTTAAGGTCAGGCTTTATCCATGTAAAGTTTTAAAAGTGTTGACAATGAATGAGTTGTGTTATTACAAACCATTTGATGTTCAAAGAAAGTATGGCACATCAGATTCCTCTATGTATGTTGTCCCATATTGTCATTTTATGCCAGCAGTGTAAATTGTAATGTTTCAAAATGTATTGACTTATGGGGACAATAAATCAGATGTGATTGTCCTAACTTGTGATTTGTATTTTTTTTAATGCAGAAATTAATGTTATTTTACACTACAAGCAGAGTAAAGTTTACACTAATTAGAGTATTTATTTGCATAACTACTTGTAGGGTAATTTTAACTCTATAAATGACTCTGTACAGTGTTAATACACATTAGTGTAGAGTAAAAGTGTAGAGTTATTATAGCACCACATAAGAGTAAATAATTTACTTTAGTAGTTTTTACACTTCATGGAGTTATAAACCTCCAGTGGAAAATTTGATCAACACTACTCGGTGTAATCAGTGTGTTAATTTTACTCTATAATTTTAACACTGAAGAGAGTAGATTTGACTCTATATAGATAAGGACCATATATCCTCGGAACTAGAGTAAAATTTTACTCTTTCCGTGTTTAATTTTACACTGCAAAATTTACTGTGCAGCACTCTTAATTCCCAAATTAAAAAAAGGCTTAACCTTATTTAAATATTCAGTCAAGCCAAGTTTTTGTCTAATTTTAATCTAGTGTTCTAGTTGTCTATTTTTCTGGACTAGACTAATACAGCACAATCTGGTCTAGACTAGTCCAGTATAGTAACAATAAACCACTACTGACTATTTGTACAAAAGTTAATATAAGCAACAGTGAAATAAAGCACAGTGTAAGAAGAACACCTAAACCATTCATATATGTGTATTTTGCTCATCGATACATTCAGGGAACAAATATATTCAATATTAAGATTCATTATTTATTGCAGCTCAGTGGGTCGTCCCTGGGCGTTGTTAGGTCTGTTTTGTGGAGGATGGAGCGCACCTAAAATATCTAATTGAGGCAGTAAACATTTAGAGCGATGGATTACTCAAGGGCTTCAGATTCTAATCCTTTCAGCTGACTCAATGGAAGCAAACCATATTAATACAAATCCATTTACACATTGTCACTGCCTTTAAATCCCATTTTAGATCTGGTTTAGACCTGGTTTATTTCTGGTTTGGTTTATGAAGGCATTTACAGTTTCTAGTAATTCTAACGTACACTAGAGGAAATACTACTTATGTTAAAATACAAGAGTTAGGACAAATATGTATATGTAAGGTTATCAGATCGTTTATGTGATTAAATGTCTGCAGAATTGCTGTTGTATTATCGTGAACTATGTATCAGAAATGATATCACGTGGAACCATGTCAGATGAGATGAGATGGGACTTTATTGATCCACAGTTGGAGAAATTCACCTTTAACGGCAGCTCTCAGACATTCCTCACACCAGCTACTGATCAGTTTGATTTTCACCCAAAATGAGCCACTCTTGCCTTTAAATCCTTGTTCAGTCACATGTGCATTAACACTGCAGAGATTTAGTTTCAACATTAACTTGGCACAGTTCTGTAATAAGGTTAACACACAATAATAAGAGAAAAAAAGTTCTTTATTTGGTTTAGGATCACACGAAAGTGGCTCTGGTTTTAATCAAATGTTATGTGCAGAGGCCAATGTCCCAAGAGCAGTTAAAGTGTCTTTTTAAAAAATTGTTGACCTTTATTCCCTCATAAGCTCATTATTATTCTCTGTCTTACATTTATGCCTCCGTTCTCTCTGAAATTCAAGTCCTCAGACAATGTTGGTATCAAAGTGTTTGTAACAGCAAAAATACGCTATATTCAGTCTGAAAATAGCACAAACCATGCATTAAATCCTCTTCTGAGCCTCACTGTTGCTCTTTTCTTTCTTAATAATGTGTGTTTGTATTACAGGTGAGAAAGGCAGACCCGTCTAGACTTGTTTTCATAGACCTAGGTCTAATAGAAATCCCCCCTTGCTTTATAACAGGCTCTTAAATGTCTTAAGCTGTGAGTGAATGGGAGTTGTACTATTTGACATCTCGAGGTGATATTCAGCAAAGTGAATCTTTTCAGTCATCTCAAAGAAAGTGTTCAAGGAGTAGCTTCTTCATTTAAAAATAGTATTATCGTTTCACCAGAGAATAAAGAACAACTCAAGCACAAGAAAGATACGCATATGGTATTGTTTTTTCTTTATGGCCTCATTAAAAGTATGTGTTTTCATGGGTCTATCTATATACCAGGTTGGTTCAAGGCAAATATAAGGCTTTGTTGTGTATATGTGGCACTGATTGATAAATGATTGACAACTTCCTGCTGCCATTTTTGATTCAAACATTGGTAGCTTGTTTTTTCATTTAAAATTAAAATGAATACTCACAGACAGACAACTCTTTCATAGTGGTCTGAACCTGAAGTTTTAAAAAGACTACATTAAAGTGGCACTTCCTCATTTTATTTTTCTTTCTTTCTTTTTGCTGTCCCTGTCTCAGACTCCACTCACACCAACAGCAGCAGAGGGGCCTCTCCTGCTTTTCTTTTATGAATAAAGTCAAACAGGATCAATTTGTCCTCCTCAAAATACTAATATTACATCAAACTGTAGTTTAGAGTTTACTTTTAGCTCCAACTTCAGCAAATATCTCCGCTCTATTGCAATCACTTGGATTACGTTAATATAGTCAATTTCCGTAGAAAGAACTTCAGAAAATGTATAAACCTTGAAAGTTAAAGTAAAATACACTAATGCTTGAAATGATAAGATACACAAACTACCTGAATTTGTTAATGTCACAAATATTTATTCAGTTCTTGACTCATCGCAAACACCTAACATCAGTTTAAATTTACAGCACGTTAGTTACGGTCACACAAGATATGTTAGATTTAGATTTTTTTTATTATTTTTTATTTTGGTTATTTATCTTAAAGAAAACAGGTTGATGTTTCGTCTAAAATGAATTAGAGGAAACATCAACCTGTTTTCTTTAAGATGAATAACCAAAATAAAAAATAATAAAAAAAATCTAAAATGAATTAAACGAATTGTTCATGAATTAATTTCTTCTTCTTCTTCTTCTTCTTCTTCTTCTTCTTCTTCTTCTTCTTCTTCTTCTTCTTCTTCTCCTCCATCTTCTTCTTCTTCTACTACTTCTCCTCCTCCTCCTCCTCCTCCTCCTCCTCCATCTTCTTCTTCTTCTACTACTTTTTCTCCTCCTCCTCCTCCTCCTCCTCCTCCTCCTCCTCCATCTTCTTGTTCTTCTCCTACTACTTCTCCTCCTCCTCCTTTTCTTCTCCTCCTCCTCCTCCTCCTCCTCCTCCATCTTCTTCTTCTTCTACTACTACTTCTCCTCCTTCTCCTCCTTCTCCTCCTCCTCCTCCTCCTCCTCCATCTTCTTCTTCTTCTTCTACGACTACTTCTCCTCCTCCTCCTTTTCTCCTCCTCCTCCTTTTCTCCTCCTCCTCCTCCTCCTTCTTCTTCTACTCCTTCTTCTTTCTCATCTTCTTCATCTTCTTCTTCATCTTCCTCGTGGTGTGTTCTGCTCCAGTTTCTGTGTCTGTCTTTTTGGTCTCTCTTTGGCTGTAATTAAGTAATTAAGTTTTAGTTATTTAGCTCCTTTTAGATGAAAACAACATTATAAGTTGGAAAAGCAAGTAAAGTGAGAAAATGCAAATATGTTCAAGTCTAACCTGGTGGTCTCTGGACTGTTTTCTTGGCTTTGAGCCTCGGGTTCACTCCGTTGATCTGATCCAGCGGTGGTCTGGGATCTATTGAGGATCTCTGCTGGAGTCGAGGTCTCAGGGTCAGTCAGAGTCTCACAGTGACTGTCTGTGTCTGGGGCAGTAAAGGTGGTGGTGGTTGTTTCTGGTCCAGTGGTGTCTCTTTGACTGTAATTAAAGAAGTAAGCTTTATTTATATTGCTTCATTATGATAAAAAAAACAAACATTCAAATTGCAAGTAAAATAATAAAATGTAAATATTAGATGGAAAACATCTAACCTGGAGGTCAGCAGGTCTGCCTCTTGGTTTTGAGTCTCAGGTTGACTCTTGTCTGGTCCAGGACTGGTCTCAGGTTCAGTTGGAGAGTCTGCTCCACCCAAAGCCTCCCGCTGACGTTCAGTGTCTGGGGCAGTAGTGGTCTCACTTTGACTTGATGTTTCTGACCCACTAGCACAGTCTGACTGACTGGTGGTTTCAGGGTCACTGGTGGCATTTGGAGACTCAATCACTCCCATCTCAATGAGCATAGGCAGGAGCTCTGGAGGGATCAGCTTCAGGTCCACCTGGACATCATCTTCCACCTGAATTCAATCAAGACAAAGTTTATTTTTAGAACAAAGTGGAACAAAGTGTCAAATAAACTCCTTAAATATCAGTGTATCCAACAAGCCCCTTTTACATCTATTAGCAAGAAATACAGAATAATACATACAAAACAAACTACCATATAGATATTGAATTTATTCAATAAATGATTGAATATGAAGGTCATGTACCTGAGGTGGTGGGATGTGCTGCTCAGTGAGGAGGGGATTATAATGGGGAACATTACACCCCAACAGCAACAGCATTTTGGCAGCTGCGTTTGTCTTTGCTGCCTTTTTTGTGGGCCCTGACCCTTCTGCGCTGAGGTGCCCTACTGTCACCTTCATGAAGAACAGCCACCCCCAGGGCAGCCTCCTGGAGTCTACAAGACAGTACTCTGGGTACCGTAACCTTCTGGCCTGTACCAGCTGAGACAGGCAGCTGATGGGGTTCCTGTCTTGAGAGCAAACCTGGAGGGGCTCCTGTCCGTTTGGCTCTGAGTTGGTGGTGTTATTGAGGCCTGGAGCCGGTTGGATGTGTCCTGGAGCTGGTTGGATGTGTCCTGGAGCCGGTTGGATGTGTCCTGGAGCCGGTTGGATGTGTCCTGGAGCCGGTTGGATGTGTCCTGGAGCCGGTTGGATGTGTCCTGGAGCCGGTTGGATGTGTCCTGGAGCCGGTTGGATGTGTCCTGGAGCTGGTTGGATGTGTCCTGGAGCTGGTTGGATGTGGCCTGGAGCCGGTTGGATGTGTCCTGGAGCTGGTTGGATGTGTCCTGGAGCTGGTTGGAGGCGTCCTGGAAGAGGCAAGCTCTTCAGACGGCTCAGTACAGCTGATGCTGCGCGGGCCTTAGCCTCCTTTTTGGACGAGGCTTGTCCGTATGCGGTAAACCGACCCACTTGAATCTGGTAAGTGAAGGTCATCATGTGGGCCGGGCCTTCTGCCGTCACCTCAGTAAAGCTAAGATTTAGCTTGAGCTTTGCCGCTAACTCATAAACCTGAGTGATATCATTTCTGTACTCCACGTCTCCATTAGCAGTTGCCATTTTTGTGATGGAATACCGCTGTGCCTTTTGTAAAAATCGACTGGTGATCTTCTGGTGAGTAAAGTTTCTCTGAGCGTTCAGATGTGTGCTTTCCCTTCGGAAGTCAGATACGAACTGAGAACTTCTTGCTGTAGAATTGGATTTATAAGGTGTTGTGTGACTTCATCCGTCGTCATGGCTGCGATGGAACCCAGACCAGACACACTCTGCTGCAATAAATTAAATATAAACAATAACAATACATTTAAAAAATAATGTCTCTATTAACATTTTAGATCTTGATCATTATTAATACTTAATTTAGAAAAATTGTATTTATTTTTTTCTTGGTGCAACAACAAAGTGCAGTCACATGTAGCATTAAAACAGCTACAAAATGAAACTTGCATTTGTGTTTTACTGTGTATTAACTGTCACCAGTGTTTATTTTCTGTTACCTGTCTGGGACTACAGATGAAAATGAACAATCTTGCTAAAATCAGACATATTTCTCAGTTTTATTTGTTACAGAAGGTCATCATTGTGCACAGTTTATGTCTTTTTTCTTTATTTTCACTGTTTAAAAAGACATATTCAGCTGTGAATTAACGTTTTCTCTGTTTCAGCTGCGAAATTCTCTTATATTTAAATCCTTCATAATAAAGCCTAGCGGATGTCTTAAGGTCTTGTTTTTTTCACAGATGACCCCTATTACAATATGCTGTTAAGTGATTTAATGCATATAAACTCAAATACTTCATGTTTAAGCATCTCAGTGGCTACTTCATTTAGCAAAATATACGGTTAATTTTTTCCATTGGTATGTATTGTGTAACTGAGACTGTTTAATTAATGAAAACAGTTTGATCTGGGTTTATCCTTGTTTTGGTTTTGGTAAATTCTTTATTCTTAAACTTGATTTAATTCCATACCTCAATGAAACCAGATGGATCTCACACCTGGATAAGGTCAGAATGGATTAGTCTTCTGCAGTTTCATTATCCAGAGTTTTATATGTTTCTGTGTGTGTGTGTGTGTGTGTGTGTGTAAACAATTCTGGCAAGAGATATGAACCATAACCAGAACACTTTAGGCCAGGCCATGCCATTGGGTTCATTTCCTTTTTTTCGCCTTCTTTTTTTTCTCTAAGATACAGACATGCTGAGTTATGAGAAAGTTTTTTTTCCACTTGTTCAAAAGTACAAAAGTAATGCATGTCAAATGTCTTTGTAAAATGTTACATTTGCACTGAGCTGGTGTTGGCTTATGGCCTAAAAGTTGTTGAGCCTTAAATACCAGAAATATTGCACTTATCAAGGAGAGCCAGGAGGCGCAGGCAGGCACCAGGGACATGCATAAACACACAGCCCAACACACAACATTTTTTACCATTGCATTTTATACCATTATTGGTACCATTATATGCCGCGTGAATATGTAAAGGGAAGGTTTACATTCCTGTCCCCGAGGTCATTGACCTCATCTCTGGCTCCATGCATGGAGGCTGGACTCTGCAGTGACACCTGAATGTGACACACTGTAGCACCTTTAACTGGGTTGTGTGCTCAGGGGACATCACGGAGAAAATGAAAAGTATAAGGACAAATTAAACACAATTATTGATTCACTGATCAGTGTTCTGGATGAAAGTTCTGTGTGACTGCGATCATCCGGACGTGTGCACTTCACCTCATCGAGTGTGCAAACAGATGTGGCGTGCCTGTTACTGTCTTTCTGTATGTCACCAATACTTTCATCTTGGACTCTTAATATGTTGTGACTCTCCATAGTGTAGAAGATTACGTATTTCATACACATGTGCATGTACCACATTAAGCCTCGCTGATGTGACAGAAAGCCGCACTGGCAGAGAGGCAAGGCAAACACCATAGCCTACTTCTGCATCAGTAAGGAGTACGTGTGTGGGCCCATTGACGTATGCTTGTTCTGCAATCTAACAAAGGAAATCAAGTGTCAAGTCCGCTGCAGTGCTCCTTTCATTTCTTCTTTTTGCTCTGACACAAAGAGACTTTTTTTTTGCTGTTGACAAAGCCTGTTTTCTGAAACGTGGAGTCATTGTGGCAAATGTTTATGCACAAACTCCGCTACTATATCCTTAAGTGACCTTTGAGAACGCCTGCAAAATGAAGCACTTGGAGAAAGACTATAAAAATGACATTTTATTGTCTAAATGTGACGCACTATCACCAGATCTATAAATCTGTGCAATGTGATACAAGAAGTGCGATGCTGAGAATGTGTGTGTAGTTGTGCCACTCTGAGATCACCATTTCCGCCTTATCAACTTTTGAAATGTGTGCATTTATTTTCTCTTTAGAATCCAAGCAATTCCAAAAAACTGTGAGGCAAACAAAAAAAGGAAGAAGGAAAATGACAACAGACAAGGCAGGAGTGTGCGTTATACGGTATACCTGGGTCTTTTCAGGGCAAAACTGGCTGTTTTTTCTTTAGCTTTAGTAGAACATCTGCCTTCCGTTCAAATAGTTTTGAGGGGCGGGGTTTGTATCCGCCCTCAGCCTTAGCCTGTTACTTACCTTCCACACTTTCACACAGATTTAGCCACAGCACCACTTGCTCAAGGTAACTGTTCCTACTTAAATACTGACATATGAAAATGTAACCAAATATTTCATGTTGCTCTTTATAGCCTCTACCGTCAAGCAGGACACAGGCTCCAAACCCCCAGCATCTTACGTGGACCCTGACACAGCCCACACTGAGCTCAAGGTACTGGGGCTATGGCCTGGTTTGGGTCCTGGGCAACACCCATCCCCTTGGCATCCACCGCAGCCTGAGCTGATTGATACAATCACAGAGCTCCCTTTTCCAGGGAACTTTCAGCTGCACCCACTTTTTATTTGGAAGCCCGAGAACAAACTGATGGAGAGGCTAAGAAATAACCATTCTCTAAACCAGACTCCAAGAGTCATAATTGGCATCAGTAATGAGTACTACATTTTTTCTTCAAGACTTACCTGCAAAGTCTCAGAACACCTAATTACCAAAAAGGAAATAACCTACATCACGTGATGTCCAATTATTTAAAAGGAAAGTGCATAAAGCTGAAAACTCTTTATACTTAGTGCACAGGCAGTGAGAGAGGTGGGAATATTCACTGCGCATGCTGTAATAATAAGATCGAAACAAATTTAGTTATACAGTTGTATAGTCTCTCACATACACTAATATAGTGTCACACATATAATACTATAAACTCTCATACACAAAACCATCGTCTGTAAAAACAACAAGACCATAGCCTCACGTGCAATACCATAGTCTTTCACATACACTACTATAGTATCACACATGCACTTGTATAGTCCTTGTATAGTCCAGCCACTTGTATAGTCTCTCACATACACTAATACAGTCTCACACATACACAACCATTATTTCTAACAAACAATAATGTAGTATTTTACATACACTACTATAGTCTCAAACATGCACTGCTAAAGTCTCAAACATACACTCCTATAGTCTCACACACACACTGCTATTGTCTCACACATACATAGTCTCTCACATATATAGTCTTACACATACACTTCTACTGTATCTCACATACACTAATATAGTCTCAAACATACACTCCTATAGTCTCACACATACAATACCATTGTCTCTGACATACAATACTATAGTCTCACACATACACTTATATAGTTTTAAACATAGACCACTATAGGCCTCTTCACAAGTGAGAGCGTGGGCCGTGTGCGGCCCCCAGGCCGCCAGTTGCCTATCCCTGGTCTAGAACATACTACATACACTACTATAGTCTCACATGTACACTTGTATGGTTTCTCACATACACTCCTAGTGTATCACACATACAATCCTATAGTCTTACACATACACTTACAGTATATTGTCTCACACATACAATACTCTAGTCTCTCACATACAAAATCATCTTCTCTTGCAAACAATACTATAGTCTTTCATATGAAATACTATAATCTTTCACATACACTGCTATAGTCTCTCACATACACTACTACAGTCTAACGCATACACTGCTATAGTCTAACTATTGCAATTGTTTCACACATACACTACTACAGTATGACTGTTATGTCCTGGCTCAGTGGGTGCAACATTCACGGGGATTAGGCCATTAAAAGATTTAAAGTAATTAAATACACAAAGAAATCTAGGGGGATAAAATAACAAAGTAGGGAGCAAGGAAAGGATGTAGAGGTGAGCAGCAGCTCTGCTGATCTGGCTGCCAGGCTGAGGAGAGAGAGAGTGGAGCCAAGGCCTTTTAAAGACTCCAAGATCATGGGGTTTGAGACAGGCTGGAAAACCTGGAACTGGAGAACAGGCATCAGGGCGGTTCTGTACATAACAATGACACGTAAACCTATACATAATATATAATACTAACATATACAATACTATGGTGTCACACATACAATACTGTAGTCTCTCACATACACTACAATAGTCTCATACACTACTATAGTATCATACATACACTACTTTTGCCTCACACATACACTCCTATAGTCTCACACATATACTGCTATTGTCTGACTTCTATAGTCTTACACATACTCGTATAGTCTCACACATACACTGCTATTGTCTCATGCATACACTACTATAGGATCTATCATACACTGCCATAGCTTCAAACATACACTCCTATAGTCTCACACAAAAAATGCTATTGTCTCACACATTCTATAGTCTGTCACATACACCACTATAGTCTGTCACACACACCTATAGTATCATCAATACACTTCTATTGTCTCACGCATACACTACACAAGTCTGTCACATACACTACTATAGTCTGTCACACACACCTATAGTATCATCAATACACTTCTATTGTCTCACGCATACACTACACAAGTCTGTCATATACACTACTATAGTCTGTCACACACACACCTATAGTATCACACATACACTTCTATTGTCTCACGCATACACTACACAAGTCTGTCATATACACTACTATAGTCTGTCACATACACTCCTATAGTATCACACACACACGTCTATTGTCTCACGCATACACTACTATAGGATCTAACACACACTACTATAGTCTCAAACATACACTATAATAGTATCACAAATACACTCCTATAGTTTTACTCAAATACTGCTATTGTCTCACACATACACTCCTATAGTATACACTAATATAGCCTCTCACATACAATACTATTGTTTCATACATGTAGCTGTATATATTGATACAAATCAGAGACCCCAAAGCTCCCTCAAAACTATTCTATAAAGAGAGAATCGAAGTACTGTATCTGCAGCTCCCCTCAGACTAATGCTGCATTCATGTGGACTTTATATTTAGCAGGATTAAAACTTAAAAAGGGAAGTCAACTTTAAACCTGATTCATCTGTGCCGTTAAATGCTAAGGTGGGATCAAGAGCAGCGGCTTTGATCCAAGCTCCTCACCATATCTCTAAGGGATCACCCAGCCACCGTGCGGAGAAAGTTCATTTTGACCCCCTGTATCTGGGATCGTATCCTTTCTTACCCATAGGTGAGTGTAGGAACATAGATTAATTGGTAAATCGAGAGCTTCACATTGCGGCTCAGCTCCTTCTTTATCACACTAAAATGGTACATCGACAGCATTACTGGAAAAGCTACACCAATCCATCTGTACATCTCTCATTCCATCCTTCCCTCACTTGTGAACAAAAAAAAACTTTAATACACATACCTGTCTTTGAAACATGGATCCAAGAGAGTTGCAATTTCATTCAAGGGCTCTTCCTCGATGGTGGGCGAAATGTTTCTTGATGGCCTCAAGAAGGGTAGTTTTATATTGTTTTATTCCAGTGTCCTCCTGGCACTCCCAAGAAAGTAGCCATTTTAGAGCAGTAACTGAGGGGATAATTTATGCTATAGACAAGGTGAAGGAGCTAATCTGTTTGGTTTGTTCCTCAAACAGTGCCAAAACAGTGACAGTTTGTTCCAGCAAAGCCCATTGGCTGGCTGTCAATGTGGCTGGCAGGACTTCATCAGCTCTGTGTGTTGAAATCAGCTTCTGCTCAAGTAAACTCTCTGCCATATAAAAAATACCGTTCCACCTCATCGCCATGTCTAGGTGCAGACATTTTCAGATCCTTCTGAACATCCTCCACGTACGTTGTGGTCAATGGTGAGTGTTTGAAATGGCCAATTATCTTCCAACAATTCACCAGTGAATCACTCACACGTCTCTGTGATAACAGGCCCATGTGTACCACCAGTTGGAGATCGCGCAAAATAACATGAACACGGCTCTTAGAGATATTCCATTTCACAAGCATACCCTCAATTGACTTTGTGATGGACTTGCCCGTGTGTGACCCAAGAAACCCATTAGCACTGCACTTTAAAGAGTAAAAAATGACGGCATTACTGTGTCCACCCAGCGTGCTGTCAAACTTAGTAAAGACAGCAGGGTCGTATCGCAGCTCCAGACATTGGTAGTAAAGCTGACTGACTGCACATCTTTTAGTTTACATGACATGTATTAATGGACTGTCTCATACAGATTAGGAAGTGCTGTTTCAAAGATGTATTTGCAACCAGGCATACTGTACCGGGGCTCCAAATGTTCAATTAAGCTGCGAAATTCTATCCCTTCGACCACTGACAGCGGCTGCTCATCCAGAACAAATAAACTTAATCATTTTGCTGGTTGTCTTTGTTTGAATGAAGCTTCTAAAGTTTGTTGAGGGTGGCATGGCTCATCCTTCTCTTTCTTGACTTTTGTGTAGTCATTGTGTTCTTTGGGGTGACGCATCTTCAAATACTTTATTAAGTTACTCATGTTAAAGGTGCTAATAATTGCACCACCCCTCGAAACTGCAGCATGGCATATGAGACATGTTGCAGTTTTACTGGATGGTTGGTCCAGTCTTAAATACTGCCAAACCACTGCGCATTAGCATTTCTTCTTTCTTTCTTCTCCTGTGTTTGCATATTCAGCAGCAAAGAAGAATTGAATTCCGGTTTACAGCTTTAAGCAAAGCTAGCGGGCTGCACATCCCAGTTTCTGAAGCATAAATTAGTGTAATTTGCTTATGATTTCAGAATGTAGTGGTTAGTTTACTGAAATTGAGCTTTGAAGATGCATGTGCATGTGATAAATGTGCACAATAGAGGACGCAGCCTCCCAATAGGGACACACAGAACGTGGTATCGGAGCATACATGGGTAAGTACTCGTTGATACCGATACCAGATTACCAGATTTACAATACTAATATCGGTATCGGAACATCCCTAAAAACTTGGCCATAATTCCAAATATACATATATACAAAGTGTTGCAGTGTTTCAGTACACAAGCCTCACACAATACCAAAGAAAAGACTTTTGACAATTTAACAAAAAGATAGGACAGTGTGTAAATGAAATGCCAGAGGAAAGAAATGCATCTAGAGTGACAGATGCAATTTAAGAATCTACTGCTGATAACTGTTCCACTGTCTGCTCTGAAGCCGACTGTTCTCCCCTTTTCTTTCGTCTTGACTCTTTCATGATTCAGACTGGCTGAAATCCCTGGCGCATCCTTGTTATGACCCCAATCATTTGATCAAGGTTATCAGGTTTGTTAAAGAGGCCAAATAAAGTATATTTGCAATCAAATGCCCTTGCTCATTTAAAAAATGTGAATGAGAACATGACACTGTTGTTCCAGGTGCATTTCTGGCCTCTGCCTTAATCTTAACATGCAAACTATTGCATTTACAACCTGTACATTATTGTTATGTGTCCACTCAAACTGTTCCCACTTTCCATTACTGAGCGTGGTGAAATCCATATCTCTGAAATAAGCTGCTGCAAACATTCACAAACTGTTGAAATGCAGGCACAGAAGATTGAAGTATGATTTAATGTGAAATCAGTGTACAACAGTCCTCTAGTCCATTTAGAGTTTAAGAGAGTAGAGCAGCCAAAAAGTGTCTCCCGCTCAATATGTAAGGAAATAATTGATCAGTAAATTAGCTGTAAACATGTCAAACTGTAAATAGGCATAAAGATACAAGAACATTTTTGGCATTTTTTTTCCAGAGGTTTTTATTAGCAGTTATTTTGTTTCTTTTTTAATTCTTTTATCCTTCTTTTGTCTTTGAACTGAAACATCATATATATACTCACATAATCATTTAACCTTTTCATTGGTCACTATTGTGACTTCTGAAATGAGTTTAAATAATTTTAATTTTTTCTTGTTGTAATGTTTTGTTGTTAGATTGGTTGAGAATAAAACAAAATTGGAGGAAAAAAGCCAGTGTCAGATTATTAAAGCCTTTAGTTCATGAGTACAATTCTGATACATTACCTGAAAACAAGGCTAAATAAAAAATAAAAATACGCCAATGTGAATTGATATAATGAAACACTCAGAGAAGAGTACAGTCTCTGCAACTGCTCTCTATCTAGGACTGTAATAATGTTAGAAGTTGGACTTCCATCTTTCTTTATTCCTACCCAAGACGAATTTCAAATGAAATTTTTTTTTTAACCAAAAATATCACACACACACACACACACACACACACACACACACACACACACACACACACACACACACACACAACATACAAAAAAAAAAAACATACAGTAAGACTGAACTTCAAGTGTTCAGAAACAATGTCTCTGTAATTACAAATGACATACAGGAAGTAGAGTGGTGCTGCACAGGTAATAGCTTTGAAAAAGGGACTTGGTTCTCTTCTTTGATTATTGTTATAATGTGTTTTAACCAGTTATCTTTCAAGCCTGGTGATTTTGGTTTGGAATGTTCCACATCTGAAGTGTGTGAGTACGGTGTCTCTGTACACCAATGTCATGTCCACTCTGCTCAGCTGCTTATGGAAGACTTTTGACAGTCCTGTTCTGACTGAAACATGAATACTACAGAGTGTGTAAAGCAGCTCATGAGATGAGGTGGTAAATATATTATGCCCTGATGAAAGAACAAGCTCATTATGAGACAACCTTTGAAAACAAACCATAAACAAAGAACCTTTCCAAAGTGAAATTCCACGGCAGGTGACTGTCAACTACAACACATACAATTAATCTGTGTTTTAGATTCTAACAGACAATATTTATAATAATATAATAATAGATATATTACTCAAATATATATTCTCCTGTTTTGTTCACCCTTGAGCAATGAACACGTAAACTTGAGCAAACCATTGCTCTGTACAAGAAAAGTTTCCCCTGCGTATTTGAGGTTAGCGTGCTTGTGTGCTGGGAGCGCCGAGGAGGACGCCTGGGAAGCAGGCCTGAAAAGAACGAGAGAAAAACAAAAAGGGACAGTTTGGGTCTTGGGCCAAACAGTTCTACAAATTATAACAAGGCATCCCTCAAGAAACCACCAGCCAGGAGCAGGATGGCCAGGTCAGGGGTCCAACTTATCCTTGTACCTGCAGAGACAGAAAGGGACCACTTTAGACATCAACACATCTACAACTTTCAACTAAAAAGTGACCATCTGTAGTATCTGTAGTATTTTGTTGTGTCCAGTAAACCATGCCATGTCACTAGATGTTGCATGTGTACAGAGAAAAGCCTGAGAAGAGGAGATTGAGAAGTAAGATGGAGACTATAACAACAACTGTTACATGTTGTGTTCATTTGTTGTAAAGTGCTCTGATTGCACTTACCCCAATTGACACCAAAGCAGCAGCAGCAGCAGCGCGTAAGTGCAGCGTAGCGGCGTACCCGTATGAACCGTTGTCTATTTTATTTAGTCTGACAGTTCACACCAGCGCGGGCATATGTGTGTATAATGATCACACTCCACTCCGCTCAGGATAGGTTGGAGTTCTATTTTTCAAGTATATCGCTGTCACTCTACGAAGCTACAGCAGGGCACACACAGGAAGTAGACACGAAGTGTCAAAATAAACTTCCATTACCCTTTCAAAATAAAAGCTTTCTACTAGCACAGGAGTGATGAAAACACAGCGCATCATATCCAGGACTTCAGTGAATGTTTGACAATGGACGACAAAAAGTAAATTCTTGGTGGAGATGTTTAATATATGACACCAAACACCAATTTTACAAGGACAACGTAAAGAAGGAGAAGGCATTTTGAGTTTAGACTCCCCCATGGAGCATCCACCTTGTGCCCTTTTGTTTGTTTACCAGAAGTTAAATTCACTTTACCAAACGTGTGGTGCAAAGACATGAGTGTTAAGTGATGTAGCCTTTTTACTGAAAAGTACATTTCTTTCCTATGCCTACGCGACATCCCATGACAGCTCTGGGTGTAAATTCAGGGTTATGCTTTTATGTACAATGCACTGACTTGTAGTAAATTGTTGTGCTTCACACATATTATGGTAATCCACATGGACACCCGTTGAAATGCACTGGACATGTGGATGTGTTAAATTCATCCAGACTCCACCCTTTAAGGGTCACCTTTAAGATGATGCTGTTTGGTTTAAGCAAAATAATTTTCTAATGCAGCACTAAACATGATGAACATGGAATGGGCTACTGGTTCAGTGAAATGCTTTCAAGTAGCTCTTGGAAATATCCATAAAGGCCCAAATAGTATTTAACTATAGTGGGCACAGTGAAGCAGTGTGCGCTGGAGAATATGGGCTCCCGTGAAGGTACTTGTAAAATACAAACTGAGAACTTTTACCAAACAAATCGGAAGTAAAAATTTTCACTTAAAAATATTCACACTCTGGTATCAAAAATGTACAGTTTTAGTAATAAAACATGTTGGTAAGCCACCATTTACACATGTAAATTTTGTTTACATGCCTTCTCTTTACAATCCAATCGGCGTGGTCGGACCCTGCAGAAGGCTACCGCTGGCTTGGCATATTGTGTATTGTGCACTTCGGAAACTAAGGAAAAATTCTTCCCAGGAAAATGTTTTGGAGTTTAAGTGTTACCGGGCACTGGCCAGAAGAAGAAGAAATGTTGGAGAGCTTTCTGTGGCACTTTAGGCCCCAACACTCCTGTGAAGCTGATATGGGCGAGGATAGAATGTCAGGAAAACTGGTCAGTACAGCTATTCCAGTACTAAATGATGGGCAGAAGAAAGCTATAGAGAAAAAGCAGACATGTGTGTCAAGGTTTTTCAAGATATGCATAATTCTAAGACTCTGGGGGCAGAAAGGCTCAAATTAAGAGAAAACGCTATTATGAAACTTCAGTAGAAACTCTCTTGAAATCCTGACTCCAACTGTGCATATAATATGGTCTTCTCCTTTAAAGAGCTCACTGATGCTATCCATGCAGGGTGCAACTCCTCCCCTGGGCAGGACATGGTTAGCTACAAATTGTTGCAACACCTGGATGACGAAGTGCTGGAAGAGATTCTTGTTCTTCTCAATTGTATCTGGGACGCTGCCTGTCTTCCAGTGTTGAGGAACCATCCGACTGTGCCAATTTGAAGCCAGGGAAGGACCCTTCTTCTCCGTCATCTTCCCAACCCATTGGATAAAGTCATTTTATGGTCCAATAGTTGGGGGTTTAAAATTTCTGCTGCTAAAAGTAACTTTATTATTTTTGCTTTAAAAACAAAACTCCCTAAAGTGACCCTTAAATTGTTTGGATTTCCTTCGGAGAGAGTAAAAGTCTTCACATTCCTCGGCATTTGGATGGATGAAACATTGACTTGGAATGTCTATATAGAGAAAACAGTTTCAAAATGTGCGAAAGTAATTAATCTTCTACGTTATTTGTCGGGCAGTGACTGGGAAGCAGAAAAAGCTACTCTGCATATGATTTACAAAGCAATGATTAGGTCAGCACTTGACTATGGGTGTTTTGTTTTTGGATCAGCTGCAAATGCTGTTTTACAAAACCTTGCTAAAGCTTTGAAAGTTTGCTGAGGTGCATTTAGAACAATTTTAATCCCAGCACTTTCTGTAGAAATGGGTGAGTCTCCATTAAAAATCAGGAGAGAGAAGTTGGGGCTGCAACACTGGATACAATTAAACGGATGACGCCATGTTTCAGCTACAAAGTGTCTCTGGGAGGAGCGTTACGAGTTAGTCAAAATTGGTAGCAAAGCAAATTTTCTGTGACATGAATAAGACAATAAGTAAGATAATTTTTCATTCATTGTACATATATGATGGACTATTTGTCTGTCCTGGGAGTGGATTCCTCCTTCTTCTCTTTCCGTGGTTCTCCCTAAGGTTTCCCTTTTTCCCCGGCTGGGTTTTTTGAGTTTTCCTCACCCTGATGGAGGGTCTAAGGACAGAGGATATTGTCTAGTTCATCTTGTTAGTACATTTACTGTCTGTACTGTTTTTCTTCAGCCCTTTGAGGCAATTTTTGTTGCGATACTGGGCTATACAAATAAAATTGAATTGAAACCATAAGCTCAGTGTGAGTAGCTGGGATTACAGGTAATGAGGAGGCCACCTCACTGGCTAAGCAGGCCCTAACTAAGAATTCAATTGATGTGGACGTCTGTCTTGGTAGACTTGAGTGCCTCAGCATTATTAAGGCCAACTGTGAACAGCAGTGGCAGAGAGAATGGCTAGAGGAGTCCAAAGGGAGACATTATTATAGCCTATTATTATAGACATTAGAAGCACATACAAATTTAAATTACACAGAACAAGTTATCATAACCAGGTTGAAGATTGGGGCATTGTGGGTTTGCTGCTTATCTGAATAAAATTGGTAAACATTTAGATGGACTGTGTGTGGAGAGGCAGAAACTGTGCATCATGCTTTAATTACTTGCCAAATTTACACTACTACTACTACTACTACTACTACTAACGGTGGGGGGCAGCATTACACTACCCTCCAGCCCACTGGAAACTATTATAAGAAGAAGAATATCAAGAGGAGGGCATGCACAGGGACAAGTAGCAGACGGACAAGTGCAAGGGCAAAGGCAGAGCAGTAGCGGGCAGAAGGCAGAGACAGACACCGCGGGGAATTGACCACAGGCACGCCAGGACGAACTAGTGAAGCATGGACACACTGACTGTGTTAACAAACGTAATACACACAGCAGCAGAGTGAGGAGCTCTGCCCGGCTGCAGGAGTAATCGTTTGAGTAGTAGTAACACTTGTTTGGATTGAGTCTAAAGTTGGAGACGTGTCCAGGGCGCAGACATTGGCAGTGTTATTGTGTTTATATGTGTTTATGTCCTTAAAATGGCAGTGTTAAGAGTGCTGTGAGGAGACAAGGCATTGTGCTTTATGAGTTGCTATGTAAACTTTAACGTTTTTAATCTCAGGGTTTGATGTCTCAACCCCTCTCGGACACCCATCAGGCTGAGGTGGGTAACATTCAAGTGACTCGTCCAGGAAGATTTTCTGCATCTAATTGTCCTCAGTTTGAACCTGACTTCAATTTCTGGACCAATGCACCACAACAGCGATCCAAGATGTCAGCCCTTCAAGAGTTACAGTGACAAATTCAGAAGCAACTGCACCAGTTAATCACCTCTGCTAATACTGAAGTTTAAAACAAGCTGGCAGCCTCCTTCAAGAATGAGGTAAAAGATGAGGTATCAGGGGGTGACATAACTGATAATATTATCTTAGAGGTAATAACCAAGTGAGTATGTGAAGATAGGTCCAATGGATAAAACTAAAGTAGTGACTAATAATGCCACACTTCAAAGGGAAAGAGAACTCTCCAGCCTGCAGTGGAAGTCCAAGCCACTGTTCTCCAGACCCAAGCCAAAGTCCAAACACAGCACACATCAATACATGAATTGACCGTCCATATTTCTGCAACACTCTAGAAAAGGCTTTCACACCAACAGCAAAAGCACCAGACCCAATCATCTCACAGACCATCTCAGTAAATACAGTGCAACTGCCCAAGTTATCCAAGTCCAGGAAATGTCATTTATGTACAGCCCAAGGAACTGAAAAGTGCTGTAAAGATGGACACAGAGACATTGGCTGCCTGCTCAAAAGTAAGCCAGTGGGAAACTTGAAGGGACTACTGGGGAGGGACCACCAGTGACTACATCAAACTCAGCATCCCAAGTCAGAGCAAAAAGTCACAAGGAAAAGACTCTTGCTAAGAGCCAGCCAGAGGGGCTAGAACTATTAAACTATTTCCAGCTTTAGTTAATGCACCTGCTGCTCATCTAAACCAGCTAAAATCCCAGACAGTAATCCAAGTAAACATGACATTTTCCTGCCACCATGCATAGTATTAGCCTGTGTGGAAGACATTACAGTGTACCTTTGCACCTTTCATTTGCCCCATCTCAACTCCCTTCTCATTCGTGCCCATGATATGAATCCTCCTAAAGCCATCCCTCTCTCTCTGTTTTGAAGTTTGGCTTCAGTGAAAGATAACATGCTGTAGAACAATAACACATTTCTGTTACTGTTATTTTATATCTTTATAACTTTTATTGTTTGTGTTTTCAAGAGTGTTTGAGTACAACTAAGAGACTGTGTCTAAGTAATTTCCCTCTGGATCAATAGTCAAGTGTCAACTCTCAGTCATTAACACTAACTACAAACTTTCCCTTTCATTTAAACTCATTTTCATTATACACCTGTAAAGAAAACTGATAATCTGTTGCATCAGAAAGTGTTACTTTGGTTTTGGGTTTGTTTGTGTCGTGTTAGGCTGTTACCTGATGTGGGGCTGTGTTTGTTGTTAGTGGATGATGTGTGGGAGCTGGAGGTGGAAGGAGGTGAACTGTTGTCGCGGCCCAGGGCGGTGCTGGACTTGCGGGGCTTTTTGTCTGTTAGATGCAGGGGGGTGCTCTTCTTGGGAGGGAGCTGTGGTCTTGGTGGTCGGGTTGTGGCGTTGACCTTCAGCCAGGCCTGGGCTTTGTACTCCAAGATCTCGCCGTAGCTGGCGCGCGTCACACGGCACTCGTACAGGCCCTCGTCACTCTTGCTGACTCGAGATATCTGCAGCCTGTGTGAGATATCATTTCCTTGGACTTTGACCGTCTGTGGAGTAAGTTCAGAGGAGTACAGTGTGTTAGGACAAGCACCAACACTGCAGTATGCCACATATCTATGTTTGAGCCGAGCCTCTAAACTGCCCAAACATGTTTACAAGCTGATCCATATAGTGGGCCTTGCCTCAGGGATGTGTAAGAATGTCAAAGAGCAACGTGTGGAGGAGCAGAAAGGTCACATTTGGAAAGATACTTACATCTTTGACTGTTCACATTCACTTACAACACAGAGGAGGAAATGATAAAACAACTGAGTGTGCGCTTTTAATACTGAGAGGTCGTTTACATCATCCACGTTCACGCAGAGTCACACAAAACACCCAAAATGATGTCGTTTTTTGCAACTTCTGCCACCCCTTCTTCTATAGAGACGTTGGTTGTGCATGTTTTCTGAAAGGACGCCAGTTTGACAGTTTACACGAGCCTAAACAGCAACAAAATAAAATATCTCCTCCAGATTCAAAGTTTGCATTTCATGGAGTAAGAACGCCAGCCTTGTGTAAACAATAGGCCAACCCGCAACGGAATAATTAAGGTTTCAACAAAACACGGCGTTGTGAAATAGGCCTCTGAGGTACACTCAGATACACTCACTAACCCACCTTCATCAGAGCAGAGGGGTGCAATCAGCTGACAGTTTGAATGTAAGGCAACACACTTTTCTTATTTTCCAGAATTGTTCTAAATGTGCCATGATGGTTCCAGCATAAAGTGCATTTTTAAAGTGTACTCATTTTGTGATGCTTCTGAAGTGTAGAGATAAATAAAACTAGGATTTCATCATTTATCCAACTAGATATAATTACACTTAAGCTTTACCAGACACACAAGAGAGAAGTAACGGCTAAAGGTTTATGTGAAGCTATTTAAGAGTATTGTCGGTCAGTGATGTCATTGTGTGGCTTGTGTGTTACATATGAGTTGTTGATCAATGACAGAAAACAACTATTACACACAAAATGTAAAAGGAAACTTAGAAGGTTTCGTTTACAAGTAAAAACACATTAGGCTTCCCTGGTCATCGCTTTTTCTCATTACACTGAAAGTTTAACACACAATGATTGGTAGCAGATATATTTAGATTTTACATCTGTGTGATTTACATATAAAAATGTCTTCTTTTTTTTTAATTGTAGCATAGCACTGACAAAAAGAGGACAATGTGGTCACGAAGATAAATGTTGATGTGAGGTTAGCTCTCACTGCGTCCACCAAAAATGTACCGTACTGCTTTGGGGTCACCTCGGCGCAGTGTAGTGTGCCTTCTCTTCTGATGGTTGTGCAGATAAAGTGGAGCCTGTACTGTCTACATAATAATTTTAGACTTGCATGCTTCCACAACGAACGTGGATCTTCATTTGTCTGGGGCATCTGTGATGATGAGCGGAAGCCTGCATTAAACAGTGAGTCTGTATCTGGGCAGACTCGCTCTCTCTTAATAAGCCAATCGCCCTCTACACTTACACAACCCTCTGTGTGAACACGCAAATTGAATGGAAATGTGTAGGGCAAGGGAGTAGGGAGCCGATTTGATTAAATTCAATGCAATGCAATAGCTATCATATGTACATCTGAGTGAGAGGAAGTGGGGTCAGGAGGGGTCCGTGTGATGTCACCCCCATTCATATAAGCCCTATCAAAAAGGAATGTCTTAAATCTAACCTTAAATGTAGAGACGGTGTCTGCCTCTTTTACATAAGTTTAGTCCATAAAACAGGAGCTTGATAACTGAATGCTCTACATCTCTTTCTGTTTTTGGAAACCCTGGGAACGACTAGTAGCCCTGCATTTTAGGAACAAAGAGAGTTTTTTCACAGTAGCTTTGTAGTCCTCAAGCATAAACTGAAAGGTAATTTAAAAATGATCTGATAGGACAGAGTTATGGGGGAGGACCTTTCTCTGTAGTGCAGGTAAATTTAAGGTCCAGGGTGTGGTAATAAATGCACTGGCTAAACAATCTCTACTGTCATCATCATCAATCAACAATTTTATCAGAGTCAAGAGCTGCATAAAAACAATAAAAGAATTCATTTAAAAACTAATTTCAGGGCCAGGAAGATGGTAAAGAATAACAAAACAGAAACAAACAAAAGTACAAAAAGACTGTTTAGGTCTAGAGCTCATAATAATAAACTGGAGAGTGAGATTAGTCCCACTCCTCCACCTGGGCCTTTGCTTCGAGGTGTTTGATTTTATGTGACTGGGTGGAGTAGATTCAATTAGACTAACATATTCTCCCTGCTGGAGCCATTTTTCTGTTAGAGACACAAAATGTACTCCACACTACTTGAGCCATAACAAAGAGTGTAGAAAAATGTGAACCATGTCAAATGTGTTAAACCTTTTGTAAAAAGAGAACCTTGTCACAATCGTTTGATGATAAAAAACTAATTAATGTTTGATGAAATGGATGAAAGTGAGAAAAACGGCGATAACAGCATTTTGAAAACACTTCAGAAACCAAAACATGAGTAAAAATGTTAATTGAAATTTGAGACTTGAGTGTTGACTTACACTTATTTTGATGCCCTCTTCGTCTGGCTCAGGCTCAGGCTCAGGTATCATCTCCAGCTGCAAACAAGCACAAACACACAGTGAGATACATGTCGGCTGATTCCCACCTCACCCTTTCATTCAGTCTTTCATTCTTTAATTGGACGTTCCATACACAGTTTACACACCCACATCCTCCTTCCTAAATAAATAGATGCAGATGCTGCTCGCAACACTTTTGGCATTTTTTTTAAAGTCTGAGCAGCTGTGTAAAGAAAAGAAGAAGGCAAATGCTGGAGAAAAGAGCTCACTCACAACTCTTTTTTTCTGTGCAGATTTAGTCAAATGATTTGGAGAAATATGATGAAAATCTTCACAGAGAACAACAGAAGCATCTTTTGGTTTTACAGGAAAATGCCTGAAGCAAGTGCAAGTCTTATTTCAATAAAAGTAAATGTAACTGATTAAAATGGTTCACGATTGAGTTCACCTCAAGTTGACCCAAAAACCTGCAGATAACCCACATCCAGATAAACCACTCTCTGGATGTTTGCAAAGTCTAAGCCAAACAAACTGTCACTAAGTGGATTATTGTGTGTTTGGTGTTTAATGAATCAGTTCTGCCCTATTTGACACAAACTGGAGAGTTTCTGTGGTGTTGCTATAGAATCCAGACTAGTCAAAGGGCAAAATTCAGTATCTGTGCTTCAGACTGACACTATCTCAAGAGTGTGCTCACTTTTTCATGGGAGACATTCTGGACATTAGCTTCATTCATTTTGTTTAATGTTATGCCACTTAGTTCCTTCCAGACTCACATGAAACCAAACTGTTCTTTTAAGGGCATACATCTTCTAAGAGCATCTTTACACACAAACACAAATAAGATGCATATTTGGCCATGGAAAAAATTGAAATAATGTAGGCACAATGCCAGTTCACCCACTTACCCCTTAGCCCTACTCCTTGGCCCCTCAAATGAAGGGGTAAAAGAAGTACTATAATAATCCCCTGAAAAATGAGACACCAATACAACTGTAGGTATCATTACAGGGCATCAATCAAACTGCTACACAAACTGGTTCAAAGGAGCTCAATGGTATCAGCTTGTGTTTTCCTCTGGCTTACCTGGTCACAGATATAATACACTGGACTGTTGGCCATTTAACAGACATATGGTTTATTTTAATGCTTTATTGGCGCTCACTGTCCTCCTATAAATTTGATGATTGTTTATTCTCAAGTTTGTATCCTTTATTTACATTTTTGTGTGTGCACAAGACTTTCAGGAGACTCAGTGTGTGTATGGTAGACAGTGTTTTTGTTGGATTTCTTTCTGTTGTGCTACTTTAAACAGCGCAAATGAGAATGTACCACACAGAACTGCACCACGTCTCTACATTAACTATTAGTACTGGTTGGACTTAATATGTTGTGTCCTATTCTACTAAAATTCATTGTTTGTGACATGTGAAAACTCCTACTACTACTTTAAAAATTGTACATGTTTACTACCTTTTCTAACCTATGGAGGTCACCATTATTTTACCTGCGCAATGCATTCTGGGATGATGACCTAATTTGGTTGCACCCAAGATGAACGTTAAGGGGAAGTTACTTTGTTTCAGAACTCTAGAAAGATCCTTCTTTTGTTATATTACTTTGTTTACTGTAAGTAGGACAGGTGTGGCCCTTTTTGTTGATCCTTATTGTCTTATTTTGGTTACCTTGCACATGTTACTTACACCAAGGCCCTTTTAAATAAATGAACAGTTTACTTGACCATTACACCTGGTCCTGTGTGGTCCTTCTTCCCCCCAGCAGTTGGGTTGTAACATCATGTTACGTTTTCTCTTACTTACTCTTGAAAAGTGGAAACAATGCTGTACTGTGCTGCTTTTGGTTGCAATTTATAGTCAAAAGGTAACAAAAACAGTGATGTAAGTCTTCACTGCTTTTCAAATGATAAAAAGAGAACTGAATGGGAGAAAGCCTGCAGAGGACTTCTTAAGGACTTGCCTTTCTGTTCTTGGCACTGCTCGCCTGATGCTTTTGAGTCATTTTATTGACCCCTAACGTTATAAATGTAGGCTGAAACCTAATGCTGTGCAAACAATTTTCTTGCACAAGGCACCTAACTTACCACTTTTTTTTTCAGATGATGAATCAAGCGAGGAGAGTCAGCCCCAGTGCAGACAATCTGATCTGATCTGAGTACAGAGTAAGTTCATGTGAGCCCTTTCAAAGCACTCAGGAATCACAAGACTCAGCTGATACCCAGGCAAAACCAAGACTTTTTCTAGTTTTTGAGGGATAGTTAAAACAGTTGCTAAAGTTCTGTTTAAAATGTGGCTCCTAGATTTTCAAAGAGGAAATGAAAGAGTAACCTTGCGCTGCAGCTAGATTCTCGCGAGATTTGGGAGTTTCCCAAACTCTTGTAAATCCATCTTGTATCGCGCCAACCAAACCGCTTGAGTCATGAACCGTGGACTCACCGGACTCTTTTGACCAATGATGTTGGAGCACTAACAGGTAGAGGTGGGTTTTTAATTTGAAGAAAGCAACAAGCGCTCTTTTCTCCTCTTTGTTATCAACATGGCTACGCCGAAAGACGTTAGCGTTGTTGCTGCTATCGAAACAGTTTTATCAGAAGTAGAGAGTATTTGTTATTTAAAAGAAGAGCAAAGAGTGGCACGTCATATCGTTGCTGTGATTGGCTAAAGAAACCTCATGGTAAGCGGATACTAGTCGGTGCTTCATCCAATCAACACCAAGTTTTTGACAGAAGGCGCCTCCCTTTTGCAAACGCCTTTTTAGATAGGCAGAGTCAAAAGGTTGTGGACTTCAAGGTAATTAGCTGCACCCAAGTCTCAAGCTCTAATACCATGGAAATCAGAAAAGCAAGGAAAATTAAGTGAAGGTCTCCACTATCTCTACTGACAGACATCCAATGGTGATGTATGATGGAAATTCATTTTTTAAAATGTATAAAAACTAAACAGTGTACAGTATTTTTTAAGAACACATTTTCAAAGCTAAAGCAAATGTTTATTACACAAGGTCAATTATTCCTCCAAGTTGGGGTTCCTTTTAACTGTCCACAGGAGACATGATGTCAGGTTATTTACACAGGCGTCTCAACGAGCTTTGACACCACAAAATGTTCCTGAGATCTGAAGCAGCTTCTTTTTTTTTTTGCACAGCTGCCCTTTGCACTGATGCTCAATAATCATCCACTCCATCTCAGAAACGGTCCAGATTACATTTCCTCCACCCGCAGCTGCAGCACGCTCATATGACAAATATATCCTCAGCTGAATGCTCCCACTTGGTCTAATTATAACCCTCTTCACTCACTCTGACTCAGAACACTGGGTGCGCGGCCCTTTCTGTCAGAGCTGCTATGGCTAGGTTCAACACTGTTATAGCAGCTGTTATAATTGAGAAATAGGCACAGAATCATCCTCACTTCAGGTTTCCGCAGCTTATGATGCACAGAGGCTGAGGACTTCATTTTAGAATAACAAAAAGGATGCTTAAACCAGACGGCGCAGGAGAAGGAGATCCTTTTCTATATCCTGGACTAACTACCAACATGACCTACGTGAGCATGACATCTAAGTCTTGATTCCAAACATTTTCCAAAGCTCTGGGAAGGATGTGGATATTTTTTCTCATTAATTGTTCAATTATGTCACCTTTCCCCAGTGGTTCCCTGAACTTGAATTTCACATGGGACATTCTCAACATCACCTGAGATGAGGTCTGCAAACAACTGGAAAGTGTCAGTGTGCGTCAAAGTCTGCAAAACATTGATCAGATTCCCGCTCTAACTTTTCTATAGCAGACATATAATAATCACCACTAAATTCAGAGCCTTTGTCCACAATAGTTCTGCATGTTGGAAAATGAAGGTTTTTTGCAGCAATGTGTTTTTCAGTTGTCTTAGTTGACAGATTAATACTTGTCCTGGGCCTTCAAAGTTATTGTGTTGTGGCCACTCAACATGCAAGGTCCATGACACAGTTTGAATCAGCAAATTTGGTCAAAATAACCCTCCATGAATGTCTTAATTGTATGTCTTAATTTAAAAAAAACACTATAGGGCCACCACACCTCTGCTGGAATATATCCTTGGCTGTAGTGTGGCCATGCATGGACAAAAAGTTCCTCAATTGCTTCAAACTGGTTATAAATACCAAGGATGAAAATGGCTAGCTGTGCATTATCTGTTTTATCTGTACTTTTGTCAAGCATCAAGGAGTATACAGCAAAATGTTGTGCTTTATTCCGTAGCCATAGGTGATTCTAGAGTCTCTTGGGGTCCTAGGCAAAAGTTCAAAGGGGGTCCTCCAACCAGAGTTTATCATCCTTATATGTTAAATAAAATCACACAGAAAAATGTGAAATGTAAACATTTTTTATTTCAAAGTGCACACTAGTATCTTTTCCAAAGTAGAATAAACATTCAAACTTACTATTTAAACATAATTGATAATAATAAAGTGTAGAGCATAAAACATATACAGTATAATCAGTTAAAAGTGTGAATTCTGAACCTACACTTCCCAGAATTTGGAGAGGGAACAGTACCACCGTTTGATGCTGGAGCAAGAAACTTTGATAATGATCCTGTGGAAAGATAACAAAGTGATATTGCATATGATATTTAAAACAATAATATAATGATAATTTTATTTTAAAAAGCTTTGTTTGCTTTCACTACTCATTACTTACAGTTTTCATTTCATTCTACAGGGCCAATAATTTAACATAGTTCCAATGCAGAAGGTTAAAGTACAGTGCTGTGAAAATGTATTTGCCCTCTTCCCGATTTCTTTTTGTGTGGAACACCAAGCCCTCACTACATATACAAGCAATACAAGCAACAGTAACGCTTGTATTACAATAGAGCGCTAATACGGTGTGAATACTGTATCAACACACAGCATACACTTGTACTACATAATAATACAGTCATTAGTGGCTACAATCGTAGTGACAGTCTTGCTCTGTAGACTCCTGTATCTACCAGATATAGACCCCTCATCACCATTACTCATGTATTATTTGGTAGAAGTGGAGCTTTCAGCTGTGTTCTTATTTTAGCAAATACAGGTCAAAACAGTCACAGTCTACGACACAAAAATATTTGAGAAAAAAATGGTCTCATATGTGTGTTAGACTAAACCATGGGAAAATAACATTAGCCTACTGTAAGCACAGATGGGACACACAGTAGAAAATCAAAGAGCCTGCAGCACTTACCTGTTGGTGGTAAAAGGCTGAGAGTTCTGTGTCTTTTCTCTGTCTGGAAGTTTTCTTCAGAGAAAACCATTGGTCCAGAGCTGACTTTTGCTTAGCCCTGACTTTTTTCATTGATCCTCCGTAACGGTGTAATGCTGATGTCTACATTATCCCATGGCTCTCTGTCACTGTAGCAGACTCTTCCAGGGGAAGGGGTGGTTCACCTGTCACAGAGACAGACATGTGTCTGATTGGCCCTGGGGCAAAGGAGAAGGTCTGAACCGACAGCTTGAAATATACTGCATAAATATGTCTAATAAAGAAATATAATCATAATCCAAATCTTACAAATTGTTGCTTTATGGTTTAATGTAGCAGGAGGAACTATCAGTGTTGGGCAAGCTACTTGGAAAATATAGTAAGCTACACTACACTAAAGCTAGATACACTAAATGTAGCAAGCTAAGCTACAGCATAATGGCAAATGTAGTTTATTACATCCAAGCTATTTTTTGGACAGCTTATGTATTCAGCTTTTAAGATTATGTATAAATCTCAAATTCCTAAAATTAATCCATATGACAGGTTTTGTGGTCCAGGGTTACATTTGAGCAATATCAGTGATTAAACATAGTTTAAACATGAGCAAAACTGATTGAAAAAAAGTCTTTGTTCAGACTTGAACTTGACTCAAATATAGCTCTGAACATGGATTTACATTAGTGAACTAAAAATAATAGTTTGGTATAAATCAGTGGTCTCAATCTCAATTCCTGGAGGGCATAAATACAGGAAGAATGAAGAATGAAATTCAAGTCATATTTATTTTCAAATCGCTCAGCTGCATGAGAGAACTCCTGCGGTGAGTTACAGTATGTCCCAACAATAGTGGTAACTGTTTGGAGGCAGCCCCAATCCTAAAAGGATTATCAGCCCTGACAACACACGAGTACATATTGTAGTGTGATCAGTGTCGTAACTGCTCTACTGCAGCAACACAATACATTTAAAATCTCCTGCTTCGGGCCAGAACCTAACACAATTAAAGGCACAATCATTGGCAGAGTCAAAACAGTGTGACAGTTCTATTACCAGGACATAGGAGGCTTTTCCCTCACACTCACCTCATCTGTAACAGTAAGTGAAGAGACAACACTGCATTCATGAGCAATTTCTGTGTTCCCACTTGTGTTTTTGGTTTTGTTCTGTATTACTAATTCTGATGAAGACTATGGCAGTGAGGACAGGCCCAAGTACCATTCCAGGGGCCAATGGAGCTTCCACAGTGGCTTTAGACTTCTGAGTGAATTAAATCTCCAGAGTCCCATCCTCTCACCGGTCTGTCTTCCAGAGGCAGCACACAGGAAAATGAAATTAGCTTGAATCTGTTCAGATACAGTATAACTCACAGTATGCTTCTAACTGAAGAATCATCTGAAATGAAACAGTGCAAATAAAAGTAACTGTTTATCACATGAATTGCACCAGCATTTACACAATTTTAAATATTAGTGTCATGCTGGGCAAAAGCAGCTAACATTTCTTCTTTTAAAATTCTAAGTCATAATTCGATATTTATCTTGTCAAACAATGCCACTCACATCAATAACAGACAGGTGGGGACTCAGAGGATTTTGACTTTGTCCCTTATATATATTGTTTTGTTTATCTCCAACAAAATGTAAAACAACCTCAATAAGACCCAGAATGCTCTCCTGCAGCAGCCTCCTCAAAAGCCCTCTTTTCACCAAACAGTATGGTCGGCTCTTTTTTAGTCATGTTTTCACAGGCTAAAGGTAAAATGAGCATATAGAGACTGTCACATCACAGAGTCTCATCATTATCTGATCACCCACTGAATCTAACAGCCAGAAGCCCACACACAGCCATCACTGTGAAATACTGACATTGACGTTGGCAGGAGAAATGTGGACAGTGAGTTTACTGACTGTGGTGCCTGTGCCTGTTCAGATGTGTGACAATGGCCTTTCTGCATGTCCTCCCTGTGTTACTGTGTGTTCTCTACGGGTCCGGCTTCCTCCCACTGTCCTAAGGCATGCATGTGTAGGTCAGCCATCAGTAATCTGGGGTAGTGGTGGGGGGTCATACAGCAGAGATCAGTCCTGCTGTACTTTACACTGCACTCTGCAACAGGACCGTGGCACACAGCCCGTGCCACTGCGCTCCAGTGAATGTGTACAGCTTCTGCACACTTACAGAGGCTTTGGTGTTCGTGCACACAACCACTTTACTTCGTTATCTTAAATGCTCTCCCTGTGTCTGCTTAGGTGGTGGCTAAAGTGTGTGATCAGTCAGCCACAGATCCTGTGAGGTGAGGCTGGATTCTGTCACCATCTCAGGCACAATTATGGCCCTAATACAACAGCTACACAAACAGGGACACAAAAATGAGTAGTGGAGTGTGGCTGTGAAAGTGAAGAACACACTATATAGATGAGGTCATCAAGTTGAGAGACTATAGTCAGTGACACTTTAATTAAAGAAATGTTTTCTTATTCTCTGTTGGTTAGTGTTGCACAGTGAAAACGGAGAGAAATGTGTTGCATGAGTTATTCATTGCACAACTTGATTTGTTACAATTTTGTGGAGTATAACAGTTCAAGGGTAGAGAGTATGCATTATACTTTTTGAAGTGTGAAGCGTATTTTCTGGAGTAATTTATGTTTACATTATTATATGCATTGAGAAACTTTGGGGAGAAAAGTGAAAGAATGTAACCAGAAGACTGTGTTAATTGTATTTGGTTCTGGAGGACTGTTCTGTATGTGACAAATGACCAGGCGAGGGCAGGTAAGACCAAATGTGACACTACAACTGGCAATAAAGTTGAAGTAAGCAATGGGACTGCTTTAACCATCAACTGTATAGGTTAGAAATGGAACAGGATGAAACAGTGTCAGCATTTTTTTTTTTTTTTTACCAATCCTCTTCCTTCTCACTGCTCATGTTCCAGTTTGTCAGTTGTCTTGGTCTGTTATTTAGTGAGTATTTTGTCACTTAGTCACTAGTCACTCATTTTTAAGTCCAAGGCATTTTCAAGTCCTCAGTGTTCAAGTCTGAGTCACTAAAACAAATGTCCAAGTCGAGTCCAAATCAATTAGAATTGAGTCTAACCAAGGTTAGTTACAAATCTGAATACTGTGGGTGCAAAACTGACACTTGATTGGTATTTTAGTTTTGTGTGTGCCTATTTCATGACAAGACATCTAATGGAATTTTGATGGAGCCTATAGAGGCCTATATTTTCTATTAATGTATTTATTGAAATTTGTTGGTCTTTTTGAAGAGTGCTTAATGTATGCTTTACTTGTGTATTGTATTACTTATGTATTTCTGCACATATAATTACTTCCATTCTTGCTGTAAATGTGAAAAACTAGCTTCTTTTAGTAAACTAACACTAAAGACTGAGCCCAAACAATAATATGTGAGCAGAGCCTCTGTCTCGGTTCTGTGAGAGTGGAAAGAGAAGGAGAGACTCCGAGACTCTGAGAGGAGACACTCTCTGGATCAGAGTTGGCCATTTTCCATTAAAGGTCATTTATTTAAGTATTGTTGTATGTTTAATGAGTTTGAATAAATCCAGGACAGTTTTAAGTCAGTATTGTACCGGTATATTAAGTATACTTAATAGGCTCTACGTCACCAATGACTCACATTTACAGACTACAGCTTGCCCTGCGCACGACCACATGTATGAGGGGGCAGTTGTGCATTGTTGTGGCAGAGCACGACTCACAAGTACATAGTGAACAAGTCAGAGTCTAAGTCCGAGTCATCAGTTCTAAAGTCTGAGTGGAGTCACGAGTCAGCCCTCTGCAACTATTGTCACAACTTCACACCAGTTGAGTCTTGACATGTGCAGACCGGAACAGTCCACAGCAGCCTGTCTTACTGTCCAACTGAACAAAGCAGATATATTCTCTTTATTCTTCCACAATAATCAAAAATTACAGAGTAGAAGTCAGACTGACTGGACATGTACATGAAACTCATCTTCTAATCCTCATCAAACAAGTTACAAATGTTAAATGTTGTGTTTGGACAGCTCACAACAGCGTCTGCTGTGCAACCCGTATTCAGACAGTTAGAGCAGCCGGTGTGCCCTAAGCTGCCACTTTCTGTCTGTCTTTGAGCATTAATTGTGGGGTTTTGTGAGACCGGCCCCGTCCACAAGCACTTCTCGCTTCTTTACTATAACTTCACTACATTTAAATACTGTAATATCTGTTGCTGAGTTAAAAAAGCACCACCCAGTGTGCAGCTCTGGGAGATGCAAGCTCGTGTTGCTCTTAAAACAACATTAAAGCTAGAGAGCCTATTGTACTAAAAATGTAATATTTGCATAATTTGAAAACCTAGGTAGGCAACATTTCAGCACATTTTACTTCTGTCCAATAGTGGTATAAATGTGATGTGTTGATAAATTTTAGCACAGGTCATAGGTTTGATCATGAAAAACATGTGAACAAATTAACAGCTAAACTGTGGCCAGTGAAAACTCTTGGTGGCTAGTAACTTTTGAACACCACTGGCCATAGTAGCCAGTGAGCAAAAAAGAGAAAGTCAAGCCCTGCACACACTTGGGTGTCTCCAGCAGCAGAGCGACTGCCACAGCAGTGCTCACTTTCACCTCAGATGCACTCTCACTTCTTTTATAGAACTGGTTCTGTTGCTTTGTGAATTCAAGACACTTGGATTTTTCTGCTTTTGTAGACAGCTGAAAAAAAGAAAACTATTTTCTTCCACTGTTCACAGTAATACATACAGTATACACCTAAACTCAGGAGACTTTATGCTTTTCTGATTTTTAGATCATAGCAACATCAACATCACCTCAACATTTTAAAGTCTGAACTGGAATGAACTGTGTAGCAGAGCTGTTCCAGCTTATGTTCACAGCCTTAGCCCAACAGCTATGACTCACCTTGGTCACAGCAGCATGTACTATGTTTCTGTTTATTTTTCTCATATTTGTGCATTATTCCAAACTGGCAGTATGTCATGTCTAATCTGAGAACAGCATCGTTTAGCACTTGTTGTGAGCAGCAGCCAAACAGCCCACTCTGTTGACACCAGTCTATCTTGCGTTATGATCATTGGCGTTCATTAGTGGAAATGACAGCAGAACTGCTGCGGGAACTCTTTTGTGTTTTCAGTGTTTTCATCCAAAGTGTTTTTAAGTACAACAAAGTATAGTCAACATTCAATAATATAAAATGTAGTCAAAATGCATGTTGGATTATTTACTTTTGTTATGAAGTTTAGATGACATTCCATGTGAAGAGTTGAAGGACAATGACTTTCCCTCTCCTTTTCTTACTTTTCATTTGAACCTTAGACTGAAAAGACTTTGCATGGAGTTTGTATTTGCCTGAGATTTTTGGTCATGATGATGAAGGTTCAGTCCATTTGCTGCAGTGCAGCAGCTCTGGCTCTGATCTGTTCAAAGTACAGGGCAAACACACAGGGTCTTTGATGTCTCTGAGCTGGACTGATGAGATATGCAGGTACAAATGTAGTGTCTGAGACAAAAAGCCTCTTCAGCCCAACATGCAGAAGTCAAGCGCACATCAAAGTCTGGACCAGAGCAGAACTGACTGACAATAGGACCATATGTAAAGCCACATGAACCACTCTCACAGTGGATCTGTTTGAAGTCTGCCACCACAGTAACTCCACACACACATACCTGCTGTGCACTGAGCTCCATGTGTTTGAATCTGCACTATTATGTGAGAGAGGGGCGCTGTGGTAAAGCTGAGCTGTACAGACACAATGCCAGTGTACAGCCTAATGAGCCTACTATAGAACAACAGGGCTCTCCTGCATTGACTCAAGCACATTTCATCTGTTCATGAACAGTCAAGGCCACTTATTTATTGGCTAATTAATATCTAGATCTGCCTTCATATGCGTTATCTTTCCTTCTGCAGTAGTGAGTGATTAATGTGGTTATTGTTTTTCCTAATGGGTTTAACCACTAGTTCTGGTCATTTAACTGTAACTCACAACTAAAGAAGAGAAAAGATACACAACAGTCCCAGGTGGATCATGGAAACATGTCAAATAAAATCTTGATTGAACAAGAAAAAAATAATATGGACAACACTGAAGCTTAAATAAAATAAAAAATGTACAGAAATTTGACCACTTCAAATGTATTTCTGTGTTTCAATTGACAGCCATGAGAGTCTGGCAAAGCACAATAATAAAACAATTCTTCTTGGATGGTAGTGAAGCACAGAGCAGCCTGTGTTGTAAGAGCTATGTTGACGCTGTGTAAGGTAATCTGGCATTGACTCCTGGAGCAGACAGAAATTGTGTGCCTAATGTCACCAAATCAAGGTCAAGACAGAGAGATGCACAGTTCTCCTGTGGCTCCTGCTGTTCTTAAAGCAGACATAATGACTGTCCATGCACAGTATTTATCGTCTGTAAATATGCACAAAACATCATAAAAAGGATCACTTCAAACTATAAACTATAAAGTTATAGCAGTGAAGTTTAAAGCACAAAGCCCAGTGAGCCGTACCTGCTCTGGGTCTTCCTCTTTGTCTGGGGGCTCAGGGACCTTCACAAACCACCACTGGATCTCCAGATACACCGAGGGTGTCCCGCTCTGAAACGCACAGGCCATCTCAATGTTCTGCCCCTCTTTGAGGCTCATGTTGGAGGGCAGCTCGGTGAAGCGGCCTGTGGATGTCAGAGAGAAGAAGTAAGTAACTGCACAATAATAATACCCTGTGTGTTGTGTGTGTGTCTCTACTTGGTGTAGGAATAAAAGTGATTCCTAAACAGTCATAAGTCACCCATACGATTCTCAGTTAGCTATTGTAGGAGAATTGGGTTACTGCCTTAGAGCTTCGAAGTATTGGACCACATAAAAGGACTGAAGAGAGTCTGGATGTCTTAAGCAGGAGAAGTTTATTACCATCACATACAGGCCCGGAGACAGTTGAACAGTCAACACAGAGTAGTATTGAACATTCAAGTCTGGCTATGCTTTCATTGGTCAGAGTGTATAATACCTCGTAGAAGGTCAATTATGCAAACAGTACGATAACAAAGAGTTGCTATTCAGTTGTTATTCAGCTGATTAGGCTCGAGGTTGGAGACATGTTATCCTGCAGGTGTCTGAGTCTATCTGTTGACAGAGCCCAAGGCTCAGGGCATCACAACCTTACAATAGATCCCAAAATTCTCTAACAGCTATATAGTTTAAGCGATAAAAGAGTGATATAATATACACACTGGTTAAGTTCTCTTATTTTATAGGTTTCCTGACAGCTGGTCACTTTAGCCACTCTAAGGACAATGAAAGTTTCTTTCAAGTGAAAGTGACTACCATGAATGTGAACATAAACTTGGCAAAATTTTTAAAAAGTTCATGAGCATACAATTAAAAGAATAAAGACGCATGTTTGTATAAGTTGTTAGGACAAACTTTTTGTGCCTAAAAACAACTTGAAGGCACCACTGAAAAAGCACAAGACTCTGGAACAATGTCCTACAGAAAAAAAGAAAAAAAAAAAGAGTGGCCTTGTTTGATCTCAATTCCATGAGCCATATTTGACAAAAAACAAACACATTATTGTTGGCCACAGGACCATGAACTAAATCAAAGAGGTCTAGAGACACATGTGAGGACATCTGTCAAACAGCTAAAGATTAGTCCAACCTAGCTGATACAACAGGACAATGATAAAAACCACAGCAGCTCTAAAAAAAGAAACTGATATTTGTAAATGTGCTGTCAAAAACTATTAACCTCAATGGAAAAAAGAGTTGTAGATAAAATGGCTTTTTTTATATTGTGTCCATCAAGACCGTGTCCTTGTCCCAGTAACAGGTCATTTAGAAGCACCAAAATAAAACATGTAGGGAGACCGGAACATTTTGAGAGTCCAGTATATGCTGGGAGTCTAGGGCCGTTTGTCAATATACGTTCATCAATACGCCATCCGTTGTGGACAGTGTACTGTTCCAATTCAAAGTTCACACAAGGCCGAGACCGATTCAAATCCCCGGCCCGGCTTCTGTCCCTCCTCCTCCGCAGAAAACTCTTCTTGCCCATATATGTCTTCTCATCTGGGCCGCCTCCTCGGCCTCGAATTACAGGTGCCCCACAGCCAGAGCAACGGCAATTTGATTCATTTTTAGTTAAATTTTTTATTATTTATATTTATTCTGGGGAGAAATGCATGGTAAAGACGAGCTGGGCTGTGATGCCATTGAGTGCTCTGCCGTTCCAATACTCAGGTAACTGGTCTGTGTTCTCCCATTCTTCCAAAGCTCGTACTTCCAGCGTACTCAGCAAGAGCATACTTACCAAGAACACAAGTACGTGCTTTGCGTTCTAGGTGTTGAGAAGCGCCCAGGTACATTTTGGGAGCCGTGTACATGTTGGGATCTGGAACATGTTGAGAGTCCTCTAGATGTTGGGAGTCTCATCCATTTTAGGAGTCTGTTAGTCCAGTTCATGTTCTGAGTCTGGTACATGTTCAGATTCAGTCACATGTTGAGACTCTGGTACATGTTGGTAGTCTTTTACATGTCAAGAGTCCGGTACATGTTTGTAGTCTGGTACATGTTCAGAGTCCAGTAAATCTTGAGTGTTTGGTACATGTTGTGAGTCTGGTACATGTTGATAATGCAGTACATGTTGGGAATGTGGTACATGTTCAGAGTCCAGTACATGTTCTGAGTCTGGTACATGTTGAGATTTGGTTACATGTTGGGAGTCGTGTAGAAGCCCTGCCGCACTCAACAGCTCACTAAGACTGCAGCTGCAATAAAGATGTTACTTACAGGTGTTCAATCGAACAAGACAGAGCTCCCACACTTCATTTACAAAACCCCATTATGGTCAGCAGTGTATCGCAGGCTTAACGCAGGATGACTACCCACTTCTTTAAAATCACTTTGTAGCCCTTTGTGCTCACAGCCCGCGACGAGACCTGGTCAGTGCCAAGTTAACTCCTATCAAGAATGCATTTAGACTCTTTAGTGAAAGAATTGGTTGTAAATTGAGAACATATTTTGGATGAGGAGTAAATGGTCTTTCAGCCTTGATGTTGAAAGCCACATATAAGCACTGACGCGCACAGATGAGCTCTGTGTAAAGCTGTAAAAGCGCTTTGATTCCTGTGATTTCCTGTGGTTTGGCAGTGCACCAGAGAGGACCAAAAGGAAATGTAGTGCTATTTGAAAACAAAACCACAGACGCTGTCTCTGGTGCTGAAAACACACTTCCCAAAGTGCTTCATTTTTTATGACCATTCTGTTGCTAGTAAAAAAAAATAATAATTAAATCAAATTAAAAAAACAAAGCTCAGACAAAGGCAGCTCTGGCGTTTCTCGCTGTGTCAAAAGATTTACAGCAATCACCAGTTGCATTTTGGTCGAAAAAAACGACTATACTACCTCCATTTTGTTGAATCACATGGTCAATAATGCAACACGATTTGGGATATTTCCATCGGAGGAGCTCTTAACTGCTTTTCGTCGAGACTGCGCACTTTTAACACTTTACGCGACAGCTCCGTGTCTGTTTGAGTCTATCACAATGCCGTGGAGAAACAGCGCTCACAAAAGAGCCTTACCTTCGAAACAGAAGCCCAGCTGCGCGCAGAATCCAGCCAAGCACACAAATCCCACTGTGGTGCCCTGGGAACCCCACATCGTTCCGATCTGCGCCGAGCTCGCTCTAGAACATGAGCCGAGGAGGAGTGTCCAGGGGCGGGGACGGGCTCAGACGGGGCCGGGGACACGGAACGGCTCTGGCCGGAACTGGAGCATGTTGCAGAGGCGAGCGGATCCGCGCGGAGTGAGCGGTGGTCCGTGTATGTGCGAAGGAGGCGCGGGAACCGAGAGAGCGCACCGGAGACACGTCAGTCTGCCGAGGGAGCACGCGCACACGCACACCTCTATACACGGACCGTCTCCTTGACCGCTTCATTCCAGCACAACTGAGCACTGAGCCACGGCCATGCAGCTCCCGTTTCAGAGCCAGACCTAAAATATCCAAATGAATAAGAAGACTTATTTTTATATATTTGATTTTATTTTTGAGTTGGCTACTCTCAATTTTTCTGAGACAGCAAGATCAATATTTCGTGCCACAATGTCCCTGAAAATGATCTGTTGCTCAGATATTTTATTTTGAATATAATAAACAATTCTTTGGAAACACGTCATGCCCCACAGTCCTTTCTATCTGCAGTAATTGAAGCTCATCTGACAAAAGCAATCCTCCATCCAGGTGCTTTAGAAAACTATAGACCAATATTTAACCTCCCTTTTATTTCAAAAATCAAAAATGAAAGTGTTGTAGTTACACACTTATTATTATAATTATTATTATTAAACAGTTTTTACAGTTATATTCACTTATTTAAAGATTTTCAGTCTGGGTTTAGACCACACCACAGGACAGAAACAGCTATAGTCAAAGTCACCAATGATTTGTTACTCACTTCAGATAATGTACTGGTCTCTGTCCTAGTTCTTTTCGATCTCAGTGCAGCCTTTGACACAACAGACCACAGTATTATGTTACAGTGGTTAGAGTCTGACATAGGCATTAGAGGATCAGCTCTCTACTGGTTTAAATCTTATCTATCAGATACCAGTCTGTTAGAGTTAATGAGCAGTCATCAGCGTGCACAGGAGGTAGCCATGGAGTAACTCAGGGCTTGGTATTAGGTCCCATGTTCTTTACATTACACATGCTCCACTTAGGCTACAATAATAAAATAAAAAAACAAAAAACAAAAACACCTTATTCAACGCCTGTTGTATTTATCGATTAAACCGGATAAGAATAATTCAATAGCTAAATAAAATGCATGTCAGAAAGACATAAAGACCTGATTAATGGTAAATTATCTTTTCCAAAACCCAGAAATTATTGAGGTGATTATACTAGACCCCACAAATCTAAGAGACACACTGTCAATCCAAATAGTCAGTTTATTTGTTAGTGTAGCTTCGGGTTCAGCTGTTAGGAATCTTGGAGTATTTGAGCAAGATTTGTTGTTTAAAGCTCACATAAATCAAGCTTGTAAAACTGCATATTTTTTCCATCTGGCAACATACAGTAGCAGACATTAGGAATATCCTATCTAAAAGTGACACTGAAAACTAATCCATGAATTTACAATGAAGTAGAATATTCTCGTAAGTGCAACAAGGGAAACCACTGAGTGACACAATGATCTTCCACAATGTAGATTTGCCTGCTTGAATTATCTTCATGTGGAGCCAAAGCAAGCATTCAACATAATATGTGCCTGTACTGTTCTTCACAACACTGCACAAAAAAGAAGAGCTCCACTTAAAAGTCCATCACCTGATATTCTTTCACTGTTACATTTAGTTTGACATTGTAATCACTAACAGCTTATTCTGACAGGAATAGTCCTTAAGATGTGATCTAGGCTTTAAAATTAAGGATTTAAATAGATGACAATGATCAGCCACTTCTAGTAGAAAGGGAGCACTCCCAATAGTTGACACTAATGTCAACAACAGAAGACCAATGAAATAAACCAAGGGAATGGGAATATGCCTTATTTTACTGCAAAGCTTAAAAATAGATAAACAGGCAGCAAAAGAAAACATGTATAAATGTTGGCAATGCTATGATGCAATATGATTGGGCCTGGCTCTTTTGTTTGACCAAACTACTCTTCAATAAAAGATATTTAAGCTTGAATATGAATTTCTTATTTACATCACAGTTTTTTGTAAAGTTATGATAAAGGCCTCCACTGAAAATCAGACAAATGTATTTATTTACATGCATTCAGCACACTAAATAAATTTTACTCACCAAACAAAGTTTAAACTGGCTGTTGTGTCCTCTTTCCACAAATATTTCGAGGTGTCTGTAAAGACAACAAAAAAAGCATTTAGGACTGTTGACAACATAGTCCAAGCTGGCTCCAAAAAAGACATGTATAAAACATTTTAAAATAGACACACAATGCCTTGCGAGTAAATGCATAATAATTTGGACTGTGGACTGCGGCATACGGCTAACTTGCTTGCTAACTTGTTAGCTCCTTAACACAGAAGTCAATGGAGCAGTGGAGCTCATGTTAGTGCAAACACTGCTTTATTTGTGCCTTCTTTGCTGAGCTCTTTTTTCAACTTTGTGCTGTTTTAAGTAATTTGTTAACTCAATATTGCCTTTTATAGTCTTCATCACTGATCAAGATTCTACTTACATTTGGAGGTGAAAGTTGTGTTCTTCATTCTTTTGGTAAAATGTTCGCTTCATTTCCTGTTTCTTGTCTGTGATTCAGGGGATGGGACAGATGTGGACATCCCAATCTGCAGGTATCAGTTTTGACATACCGGGATGGATCATTTTTACCCATGGCTGAGGATAAGGGGATTTGGTTATCTGGATCATTATGATCTGGATTACAAGTTTTGAAATATTGGCCCCTAGTGAAACAAGGGAGTAATCTTAATGCCAAGATAGAAAAAACCCGACATGGACCAACAGCATGGGAAGGATATTAAGGAGTCAGTTTTATTTCTGACGCTACACCTTGGCATCACAAGAGATTTAGTTAATAATGTTAATTTTGTAGCCTGTAAATATACCAAACTGTTTAATAATGTCAATGATACAGGGGAATGAAAACACAAGATCTGTAATATGTAACAAGATGTCATCAGTGTATAAAGAAGTTTTATAATGAGTCGCTGACTGCCCTTATTTCTGAGTTTTGCCTAATCCACTCGACCAGAGGCACATGGGCAAAGAGGGCGGGGCTGAGAGAGCGGCCTTGATGAGTTAAGCAGTGAAGTGAAAAATTGGCAGATCTACAACCCTTTGTAATTACTGCGGCTAATGGGTTATTGCATAATTATTTGACCCACCCTAAAAAAATTTCTCCCAGATTAAATTTGTGTAAAATGTGATGCCACTCAAGGGCCACTCGACAGGATCAAAGACTTTCTCTGCATCCAAGAAGATGACCAGGCAGTCAGTGTCCTGTGCTTGTCAAAGATTAATTATGTTCAAGAGTCTTCTGATATTGCATAGTAAAGCCACTATGATCTTCTTTGATCATAAATGGCACAACTTTTTCCAGACACAGTGCTAATATCTAGGATAATACTTTAAGTTTTTGATTTTACGAGGCAATGGGCTTATAACCAGCACAGTCATTTGGGTATTAGCTTTTTTTTTTTCAAGGATAACTGTGATGTCTGCCTCCCTTAACGACTGAGGGAAAGAACAGGATACAAAAAGTGTTCTGACATTGCCAGAAAAGGGTCTAACAACATACAGTGGAATACCTTTTAGAATTCACAAGTCAAATCATCTGAACCGGATGCTTTACCTGCCTGTAGTGTTTTAAGTGCTAAAAGGGCTTCTTCATTGGTGATGGGAGCATTTAATTGAGCCTTCTGAGCTTCAGTAGGAAGGATTAGACCAGAAAAGATAGATGTTTTCCACAGCAACAAGAGGGCATCAGTAGCTTGAGAACTGATATCAAGGTAGAGTTGCACTTGGGAAAAGGTACATGACATGTGGCCTTACCCATAAAGCAAAAGTGATCTCTCTGTTTCTGCACTTGGCTTGTTCAGTCACACATGGCCACACATCTAATTCCACATTACAAGGAACAGCACAGAAAATTCAATTTGTTTTTGTTTCCCTGCCATTTAGTGCAATTTCCATAAAATGAGAGTGGCTGACATCCAAAATCAATGGCTGTTTCCATACCACACCCAACCCCCCCAAGACTAATTGGGTGGAGAGCTAAATTGTTCAGGAATGTCCTTGAAAGTGAGTGAGTCAGCTGCTTTCTCACTCAACGCGTCTTCTCTTTTTACACGGTCTCTTCCCTGTTCACACCACACTCCTTGTTGCTCTTGTTAAAGGCATAGAGCTGTCACGGGTTTTGAATTGCGTAACTGGGCACAAGCTAGGAGAAAGGTACACCTCACATCACCTTCTGTAATAAATGATTTCAACAAATAGGTGGCATTACTGTTGGAACAGAAACTGGTGGAATTTTTAGAGATGGGATGTAGAAACACAAACTGACAAGTTGGATTTATACGCAGGAGAAGCTGATGAGTTGTTCATGCTGGGGGTATCATCTGACATTTAATTTTTGGCTAACGACTGGACAAATTTAGTAAAAATTTGAACCACTCAACAAGGGTGCACACTGCAGAATAGAAAGAATTCATGCTTGGATAAATCTGTCAAGTTGAAACTGATTTGGATGTTAAAGAACTGTAATCCTACATTTTTGATCGGTCGATCAGTTAAACCAGTTCTTCTCTTGTTTTATTTAAAATCCCTTAATTTCCGTTTCCAGCTAGGCTTTGTTTTCTTTCCTACTGAGCCCATCAAAGTGTCTGCCTGTCTCCCGAAAATGCAGTCTAAAGGTAATAAAACTGCAGAGAAAAAAAGAGGCTAGTGCTTCCAGTGCTAAGGCATCTAACTAAGGATGGCTTTTGCTCCAATTAAAGCCAAGCTGGAGCAAACATGTATAACTGTGGAGCTAAGTGGTGAGCACATTTTATCTCTTGAGCTCGCGTTGGAGGACCAGAGTCAAATCAATGACTCTGAGAGGGTAGCACCTGGCTTAAGGCTAAAGTTTTGGAGAGCCGTAGCTAGCTTAAAAATATACACATCCTTGGATTACCTGAGTCTGCTTCATGAGATATTTGGTAAAGAGTAAATGGAGCTATGGCTCCAAAGACCCCTCTGGGTCGCTGCATCACATCCGTGATTTCTAAAAGCATGTGCATTGCCGCTCTGAAGAACCAGGAGTCTCTAAAGTCTCAACTTCAGGCCAAAGGCGACATCCCTCCTCCTCCCCTCCTCAAATGCCTTATAAAGTCACATCTTGCCACCCCCATCAATATCAATGCACTAGCTGCTGAACTTGCGTCCCATCCTGATCAGGACTCTTGCAGGGATTTCAGGTCTGCCTTTCCTCACTCCCCAAGTCCACCTTCCTGGCAAAAAAATCTCCAGTCGGCCACTAACGATCCCGAGACTATTAAAAAATAATAATAATACAAAATTTATTATTAAAAAATAATAAAAAATATTTAAAAAATTGGCTCTCAAAACAGACATCATCCATGCTTTAAAATTATGCCAATTCACCCCTTCCAGTGGCACCTTTTCAGCATCAAATGGTAGTCCAAACTTTACTTCACTGTTTGCTTAACCTTCGGCTGCAGAAGCAGTCCATGTTTGTTCAACATGGTATCCAAGGCTCTGCGCTGGATCGCCCTAAATAATGTTAGTTTCCCCACTATCCTTCAATGATTTTCTCCTCATCGATCTTACCTCAGACAGCCCCTGCGCATCTCTGTCAAAACTCACGTCTCTTTGCTCGACTGGGCTTTCCCTTACCTGACTGAAACTATAGGTCATGTCAAAGGTTTTGAGTTTTCTAGGCATCACTCTGGACTCTGTTTCAATGAAAGCCTCCGCCTCCCTCCCATACGGTAAACTGCAGCGCATAGGGGAAATTACTTATTCCTAAGCCGCTAAGTCTTTCCCCAAACGGCAGCTACTCTTGCTTCTAGGTGACCTCATTTATACATTTGAGGTCTGCAGGGGCAAGGGGCAGCTCTGGTGGTGACAAGGGTGGGAGAGTGGGGTGGGATGGTAGCCTGGCCAGCCAGCCTGCTTCCTCATTGTATTACATACAGAGGAAGTCAGTCTGGTAGTACGGGCTTTGAACAGGATTTCAAGGCGGGACCATGGGTGAAACTAACGCTCGCTGAGTAAAACCACGGATGTGACATAAGGAACGTGAAACCGATTCTAGTTGTCAACAAACCACAGTGTATACCAGAAAAGAAGATGCTTCGGTGACAGTGAATGACTTCTGTTGTTTTTGTCAGAAAAATCTGAGAACACAGGGTGTAATATGGAGTTCAGTGCTTATTTCGATTGTAGTAAGCTACCTAAACTTGCGTACTGTTTTGGTTGAAAAAACTCCACCTCCCTCGCTATGATTGGCCAGTAAGAAAGAGCTGGAGCAGAAAACGGGGGCAGATTGGACAATCCCAGAATGACTTTCTCTTTATGTAATACAATGAGAAAGCCGTTTGGCTGGCCAGGCTGGTGGGATGGGGCTTGGATTGTGTGTGTGTTTTTTTTTTTGTTTTTTTTTGTGATTTCTCAGTACCTGTTTTCTTGAATGTATGTTTATGTTTTATTAGTTACTGAATATTAAATTATTAAAAGAAAAAAAAAACAACTCAAGAGAAGTTATGCTAATGGACAGATATATAAGTATTATATATAAGTGTTCCTTTTGGCTATTTGCTTATCGACTATAAAAGAAGAACTCTGTGTCTTAGAACAGACTTGCTGTCAGATCTGTTGTCTCTGTGCCTAAAAACAATGATTATTATTACTATTATTATTATTGTTGTTGTTATTATTATTAATAATAATAATAATCATATTCATAATAATGATACAATTTGATTCTTTAATAAATGTAATATCAGCTTTGTTATGATTTGGATGAGTAACAAAAACAATACCTTGCCTCTTTTAATAGTGTCCCCACATCCTTTTATAGTCCAGCTTATACATCTGACATTATTCATTATTATTCCTCATAAAAATTATAAAAATACATAAAGATGAAAGTAAACAATGGCCCTTGCATAATATAATAAATCATAAATCATAAAATAAAAGCATAATAAAAATCAGATTTCGAGTTGATATATATTTATTTATATTTTATTCCAGTTTGCAGTTTAGTGTTATTTGACCTTGTTGGACAGTCTTGGAGAAAGAAAAATACCACTGCATCAAAAACCTGAAATTTATTTTGTTTTCTTTTCTTGCACATTAAAATTTGAAAAACTCCTGCCATTAGTGTAAATTCAGTCTCATTTTCATTTCCATATGTGTTTGTCATGCCCGATTACTTTTTAATAAAAACAAATCAAAAGAAAAGAAAAGAATAAGAAACTCTAATGAACTGAAAACTTAAAATGACTACCTAAAATTTCAACAGGGCTCTCGGGCTCTTCTTGGCCAAAGAAACCGTACAAACACATTACTAGTCTTGGTCCCTTGGGTACAGTCCCTCACAGCCGGAGACCTTCTTCTCAGATGCTTGTTGCTAGGCGACAGACCATCTCCAAACTCACCTGCGCTTAGTCTCACACATTGTCCACCTGTAGAGTGCACCTCATTGTTCCACAGTCAAATATTATCCCCTACACATCATGCCTCAGCTTTGCAGTCTGTTGATAAAACGTGCTGCCTCCTCAGCACCTTCCAGGTGAATGAGAGTTTGGCAGACAAGACCAGCGTATCTCACATTCAGCTGCTGGAATGTCATGTCCGTGGACTGGAATGTTTTCCTTTTCGCCGCTAATTCCTTTGTCATGTCAGGAAAGATGGATAATCTGTGGCCATCCCACACAAGCCCCCCTTTCTCTGTTACCATTTTCAGCACTTTCTCTTGGGCTGACTGCCTCAAAGTGTATCAACACGGGTCTGGCTGCCCCTCCTCATTCGGCATTGGGGCTAACACGTTCAATTTCAAATTCGAGGCTAATCCCTCGCCCTTCACTAAGCACTTTTTTAACACGTCTCCAGCGTGCCATTAGTTACATAAGTCTCTTTTAACCCCACCAGTCTAATGTTATTTCTTTTGTAGTGGTTTGCATTTGTGTGCGATCTCAAAATGTTCACCCTTATTTCCACTACAGCAGAACTTGTCAATGAAATCCGCGAAGTAGTCACCTTTATTTTTTACAATTATTATATATGTTTTAAGGCTGTAAAACCCCTCACCACACACTTTATACACTTTTCTCAGAGAGACATTAACATTTTCTCACATTTCTCTCTTGTTTAAACACTCTCAAAGTTCAAACCTTAGCATCTTCCTCTGCCTTTTGGGTGCGACCGCAGGTGCCTTTGTCGGTGCAGAACATTTCGTTGACATTGTGGGTTTTGTCGGGAGAAAACTTGCAAACATACAGCACTTCAGAGTCACACTGCTAGCGATCGAACATTTATGTAAATTTGGCAAGCCAAACACATTCTGTACTGTACAGGAGACACGGCACGGAGGAGATTGATTGACAATGGTCTACAGTCCCTTAGCCAATCAGGACGCAGAACACAATGCGTGAGTTCTCCCTTAGCCAATCCGGACGCAGAACACAATGCGTGAGTTCTCCCTTAGCCAATCAGGACGCAGAACACAATGCGCATTCATACGCTGTAAAAAAAAAAAAAAGCACGCAAAATTGCACCAAAAAAATTTGAGAAACAGCAAGACCACGAAAGGTGAACCGCGTTATAGCGAGGGACCACAGTATATATAAAAATCGAAAATCTAAAAAAACAAAACAATTAAAAGGCATTTTCATCACATTTACTGCTGAATATATTATGTTTTAAGAGCTGATTGATAACACTGACAACTAACATGTTCAGCGTGGACATTTTTTTGCCATTACCAGAAAAGTACAAGGAGATGTTATTTTTGTCTTATTTTACACAGACTTTGCCTTGATCCTCTTTTGATCAAAGGAATAAACCTACTGAGCTGTTAATACATTATAATGCAAAGTACAAAAGTTGGGAAACTTAATCCGTATTCTTTTTGCTGTAACGCTGTAATTCAAATTGTCAGACTTGACATGATTGATGTATTGCAAAATCAAGACTTGACATAACAGTTTGACATATGCACAATACAGCTAGTCATTCACCATGGCCCACTCCACTACTTTGTTTGCCACATGCACGAACTCTTGGAAACAAATTTGGAATCATAAATGAGCCCAAATCGGTAAGAAATCTTTGCAACATTTACTCTGGAGAAAATATCCGTGACTGTGAATTTTAAGGTAACAGTAATGCACTTGATGGAGTAGCAAATGGAAATTGGGGATTACAGTTAGACATTGGATGTGAAATAATGATCTGTCACACTACTTTTTATGTACTTTTCCCAGTCTCCTAAACATTCAAACCATTCAGATGTGAACAAGTTGACTTTTGAGGCACTGTCAGTAACCATGACCTCATGTTGACCTCTGCTCAGCAAAACAAAGAGCTGCACCGCTAATAACAGCTCGAATATTTACTTGCATTACTAGAGGTATATGATTGGCAGAATATGAGCATCAAGCAGTACTTGATTAGAGATATCTGTTGAGCTTCTCTTCATCCATGGGTTGACATAATCATGCTAATCAATGAGCTGGGGAGGTGATGGGAGCAGAACTGACTGTGTCAAGGCAATTCTGAGCTTGAACTGAGAATGTAATCCACAGTCTTCTGAATACCTCTTAAAAGTACTTAACAGTTCTTGAGGGTGTTCTGCTTTGCCCTAATCTTTTCCAGCAGGGAATTAAATGACGCTATAATGTGAAATGCATTTTGACAACGTGGTATACATTTACATTCTGCAAATGAATTCACACCTAGTACCTTCTCCCTGATGATCCCAGAAAGACACACCTTTAAAGGGAAACACAACAAGTCACTTATTGCACGTGAAACAAGGAGAATAACCCCTCTTTCAGTGCCATGTTTCTGTCAGCAGATAAAAGCCAGTTCAGATGAAAGCTGAGATTTTCTCAAGCTTGTGTGTGTGTGTGTGTTTTTTTTTTTTTTGTTTTTTTTTTTACATCACAGAAATCACCCTCACAATACAGGCACCCTGCCCATTTATCATCTCCCATAAATGGTTTCAAACATCCTTTAGATTCAGGATTTGTTTCCCACTCCTTTCTGTATTTTTGAGTGGAGCTACCGGGCTAGATATTTAGCTTATGTCACAGACACAGTGGACGAGTCGAGTGAGTGACTGAGGCTGTGTGAGTCTCAGGTTTAATGATAGGATACATCCATGATCAGGATGGTGAACATCTCCTGCCCTGATGCAGCTGAGAGGGACTGATGGGACTGCAGTCCTCGTTGAGAAGACTGATAACGAGTCTCCTAAAGTCTCCAATAACACCAGGAAAAGTTGCTAGATTTGTCGCTAGTCGATTTTTTGAAAAAGAGTCGCTAGAGGGGCCTGAATAGTTGCTAAATATAGCAACAAGTTTCTAAACTGGCACCACTGGTTCTAGTGCTGTCCACCCACTGACCTCGACAGTTAAATGGTGCGGCTGCAGCTGGGGTCCTTTAGTGATTGCTGACTGAAAATAGGCCCGTATGACAATATTTTGAGCTGATGGCCAATCTCTAAAAATGTGCAAAAATCGCCTGATATGTCAGCCGATATCTGTAGACCATCTTATGTGAGAATCAAAAGCAACTGCCATTTCTCTTTACTAAAAGAGGCTTCTGCAGGCACTTACACACACTCACAGGTATTGAGCCTGACACACATCTCACCAGTGGTGGGCCGTCAGGGCCAGCAAGACCTTCTCTGCTGGCCTAAACATGCTCAGAAAAGTACATTTATTTTATTTTATTTTCATATATATGTAAACAAATTTTTTCTCTATTCTCTGTTCTCTTTATGTCATATTAAATCCACTTGTCGTTTATTATGGTAGAGTTTTTATCCAATTATATTTCAGCTAGCTTGTGTTGTGCTGAGACCTTCAGAATCAACAGAGCAGGCCCCTGTGCACTGTAAGTGAACGGACACAGTCAGTTGCAATAGCCAATCAGATCTCGATTCTGCAGACCAAGGCCAGCTAGAAGGTCTTACGTTAAACTGGACATGTACGCGTCCTGTGATTGGATAAGCACTTGCTAGAGCCTGAAAGGCGGCAATTTGAAGATCCAACAGCTATCGCTGTATTTTTAACCCATAATGGCCGAAGGAGGAGAAGAGATTGATCTGGTTGCAGATATACTTTCTACGCCATTTTTAAGACGGGCCTTTCAGGAAAAGCTGGATATTGTGAGAAGAGGTCTGTGCTGTACTATCTAGCCTGTCCCAGCAAGGAAAAGGGTTTGTCTGTCATTTCCAGACGAGCAGCTATGAGTGGTACATCACTGAAGACCTAAGCGTGAAATGCACGGCCTGCCACTGCATCTCACTGAAGCTGTTCTTACAAAGGGTGGAGGAAACTTCTTTCAGAGCAAGAGAAAAGTAGAAAAAAGACTTTGGGAATCTCTGCTACATGAGTTCAACAGCACAGAGATGAGCAATCAGATGAGATGAGAAAACGAGGATTCAATCTTCATTTTGGTTGATTCATAAATATTCATTCCTAAATTTAAACCACAAATTCATTTTCATTTTTGCGACTGATTATGAAGTTGTTGTTGTGTGTTTTATTGGCATCATCCACCAAAATGTCTGTTGAAAGAGAGAGGACCTTGGCTACCACTCCAAGGGTAATCATGCATGGTACTGTTTAATGTTTTCATTGTTGCAGTAATTATTACCTCTTTAGTAACTCCGCTTCTCTGTTTTAGGAAATAGTTTCTCCAACAAATTGCTGTATCATTATTGTTTCAACTTATTCTTCCTGAGTATCAATCTTGCCATTAAACCAGCTGCTTTATTAGATAAATTCATCGTTTTTCATATGCAATTTTAGCTTCTGCTTTAGCAGGCAGTGTTTTAAATTGTTAAATGTTAGCACAGGCACGTCCATGTCTTGTTTGCATTAGACTTCAAAATGCTGTTTGGACATCATGGATACCATCCATAATAATGTGATGAACAGTGTTCATCAGTTCTGCTCTGACTTCATCGATTTGGTTAACAAGTCCTTAAAAATGGAGGTTTTAAACTTCTGGGTAGTTTCAACAGAGTTTGTAGAGTTGTTCCACAGATGTTGAAGGCTGCAGTGCCAGTAAAAGATGTCAACAGGACAGTGGGCTTTGAAATATCTGTCTCCTCTGCACTTCTCTCTAGTAAGTATTTTAGAGGCCTCAGCATGAATATATTTGATAAGATTTGATTTTCCTGTTCCAGCACCACTATTGCTGTAAAAAATTAACTGTTCTACATTGACATTGCCAACACTTTTAATTCACCAGTCCTATACAGCGAAAAACACAGAAGCCTGCATCTGGTTCACAGTCTGATACATTTGACGTTTCATGGTTTGATCCAATTTAAGAGGTTTAAGCATGATTCTGGCATCTCTCACTATATTTGACTCAGGATTATATTCTGGGACATTGTCTTGTACATCATCATCATCTGGCTCTCTCACTTCCATCAATACACTCAAGCCTTTCTGCCTCTGCCACTGGCACAACCATACAGGCCCAAGCATTACTAAATCCACTTTTCTCTTGATATTCTTTTAAGGCTCTCTGTTTTAGCATGCTTGTCATATTTATTTTTGTTTTCCTTCACAATATTCTGCACAGAAACAATATCATCTGTATAAGGCAGCTTTACACAGGCATGTTCATAGAAAGACTAGTAAATGGGAAATGCATTTGTTTTTAGCTCACACTCTGCTAGATGGAGAATTTAAAGTTTTAACATGTTACTGTGAAATTCTTCAACGTTCTTTTCTGTTGAATATCTGATTATGGCATCTTTATTAATGTGTGATCCTTTCTGAACATATCCCAAATCATTCAGCATTCATCATTATATCTTTACCTTTATTATCTTTGCCATAAACCAGTCTGCAAATGGAGGCGAAATTAGCATACCACATCTGCTCAAATGCTGGTGTTTCAGGTTGTGATATGTATTTGTCCAAAACACTTGACATCCAGATGTTTTCACTGCCAGGTAAATGGTTTTCCAGCTTTGACATGGGTCTTCTCAGTCTGACATTGTTATCTGTTGGGAGGGACCCTACACTGCGAGTACACTTTTCAGTTGTAGTCCACACTTTCTTGTGCGCTGACCTCTCTCTTTTTAGAATAAGCTTGCATAATATTCTTTATCTGATCACTTGGTTGTTGTCTATCTGAGTTGTTTAAGACAGTTTTGAAATAATCAACTGTGACTCCTTCTTCGTGATGTAAGAGGTGAAATACACACAGCAAGAGAATGCATTTGTAATAAATTGTATATCCACCATGCTTGGAGTATTATAAGCAGTCTTTAGTTTCACGCTTCAGCATTACAACATTAGAGTTTGCCATTGCAGGTTAATGAGTTTCATATTCATTCATGGTTTAATCACACTCCAAACTCATAGGATCACTTTCTGGTTCATGTAGCAGTGCCTTAAAATATTTTAGTTTTTTCATTACTTCCTTTGAAGCATCCTCACAGTATTCAGGTCTGGTGATCATCATTTTATTAAGATGCTTGAACCAGCTAAGCCTCTCCCTGCCATGGGAATAAAAAAAAAAAAAAGTTATCTCTAAAAACTGTTACATTATTCACAATCAGCAAACCATACTTCACTTCATCACGTACATAGCTCAGTCCAGTTTCTAGGTCTATAAGGTCTGAACATCTCCTGAATCTCCTGTAGTGGGCTGCATTTTTGGTGTTTTTATACCCCCATGTTTTTCCTTGCATTACATCAGGTATCTCTTCAGCGGCTGAAAATGTATGTCTGACTGTTTGTCTTATTCTGTTATAAAGAGCATCACCTTTATCTAAAACTTGATTTAGATCAACAGTTGAGAGGTTTTCACACTTACAGAAAGTTGCTAAGAATGTTGCTGCCATTGCAATGCATTGTGTTGTTGAGAGGAATTTTGATACTGCTTGAGAGTAGGTACATGTGCTTCATTATGTTCATGTAATTGGATGACTACATTAGAAATAGACCTGACAACACCCGGGGTAATGTTTACAACAACTTACTGATGCTTGTTCAGGAGCCCAGAAGACAGCGTTGGCACTAGAGTTATTTAATTAATGTTTACCTCAGGGCACAAATCAGCTGTTGGTTCAGTTACTGCTCTCGGCATGTCCAGTGACGTGACCTCTGCGCTTCTCTGAATGTCTTCTTGTTGAACACCATCTCTCACGGTCTTCCATTGGGGAAGCTCACAGTGAACGTTTAGATTTTCGTGGCATGTTGCAGATAGTTGGTTGATAGTAGAATTATAATTAATATAATAATTAAATGGCCACCAATGACCTACAGAGGTTTTTACTAAAATGGGCAGAAAGGGCAAGTTCCAAACTGCTCCTGGGCAGGATTTTCTAATGCACAGTTCAGTAAACGCGCCCCTCATCTCAGAGCCGAACAAGCTAAAGGCTAACAACATGCTAACGGCTACTGCTGCTAACGGCTGTGGATCAGGCCTCTCTACTCTCTCGTCTCTCAGCTTGGGGTAAGTCAACAAAACTTGACAACAAACTTAATTTTAGCTCCTGCTGTTAATATCAGATCATTGTTATCAATATAAAAGCATATTTATGTTATAATATATCATAAGTTTAAACATGAGCAATTTTTATCTTTGTCTGATAAACCTTTCTAGTTCTGTTAAATTAGCCATGTTTTTTGAACATATTTCATTATGTCCTTCATATTTGTTTAAATGTTTGTCCCTAATTTGCAAAATTTGTACATTAAGGCTTTAGTATTTGAGGGAGGCACATTTGAACAAAGACTCATTATTATGTCATATGATTATAACAAAACAACAATGTTTAAGCATATAACACGTGAGGACATTAAAATAGTAGACTTTCACTCTTTTTAAACTAGACACTCACACACACACACACACACACACACACACACACACACACACACACACACAAACAATATTTTTAAAAGGTAGTTCAAATGTTTCAATCAAAGTACTGTAACACTTTAAACAACCTAGTTATAAATATAATGATTTTGATTATATTAGATTCTTGTGTTGTCAGATGGATATTCTTCAATACCACTTTGTTCTCCACACAGCTGACTCTGGTGTCACTTCTTCACTTCACAGGGAACAGCTGTAGATCAAAACTTGTCAAATCACTATAACAAATCTCTCAAATTTCACATAGTATTGCAAAGTGCCAGAACAGTTTCACAAAGCGACAGAACAGTTTCACAAAGCGACAGAACAGTTTCACAAAGTGCCAGGCGTCACACAGTGCCTTTGTTTTTGTTTAGGTTTTTTTTTTTTTTTTTTTTCAAATATCAAATTTCACACAATACTGTAAAGCGCCAGAATCTTTTCACACAGTGCCAGTTTCACACAGTGCCAGTTTTACATAGTGCCAGAACACACTGGAACAGGTCACAAATTGCCATTCCCATAGGGCCTTCACAAAATTTGAGGGTGGGGGAGCGGGGGAGATAGGACAGGCATAAAAGGGGTTATATAAACAGAGAGAATAAAGTGGTTAAAGAAATTAATCTAATGGTAAAGGCTGAAAAAAGGAAATAGGACAGTGGAAACGACAGCCACAAAGAAATGATGAGTCCATCATTTCTTTGGACTTATCGTGTGCCACTTAGCACAGGCTACATATTGAATATTATCTTAACCGTAGCATTGTGATACCTAATTAAATCTCCTTGTTGTCTCTATGTCCCATCTGAATGTAAAATGCCAGGACAAAACACTCTATTACCAAGCTGAAGCAGCGTACAGTAATGAACATGTAGCAGATTAGCAAAAATAACACAACAAATAGTATATTGTATGTGTGTATTTCGATTTGTTCTATTCAGTGAACATTTTTATTGGTCTATTGCACTATTCTTCTGGTCACCACATGTTGAGCAGGGCAAATATTTCATTTTTGTTGCTTAAGAAAATATTGAGATTGTACAGTATTTCAAGATATGGACAAACTATTACTTACCGTATGTGCAAATGGTTTGGAGAAACAACAGGAGTTCCTTAAATCATAATAAATGTAGAAAAGAGCATGACTCATTCTTGCTGTCAGCATCGCAAACACAAAGAGAGGTAAAAAAAACATATTAAATTACACTGGATTTGAATTTTCCTTAATGGTGAGAGAAATCTTGTATTGTCTGCCTTTAATATGGGGCAAAAGGCCATGTCATAAAATGTAAACTTTAAATAAGCACCATTGCTCTATTTCTTTGCCCACAGGGACCAATTCAAAAAAGTCTTTAAAAAATGCCAATAAAAAAATCTATTCATTAATAGGATAATGGGCAATGGTGTGCACCTTAGCTCTAGTAAAATAAAAGCACTTAAAATATAACACCCCCTCCTAGAACCGCCACCTTAACGTGGTGGAGGGGTTTGGGTACCCGAATGATCCTAGGAGCTATGTTGTCCGGGGCTACATGCCCCTGGTAGGGTCTCCCAAGGCAAACAGGTCCTAGGTGACGGGTCAGACTAAGTGCGGTTCAGAAGGCCCCCTATGATGAGTGAAAGAACAAGGACTGTGACGTCGCCCGGTATGGCGCAGCCGGGGCCCCACCCTGGAGCCAGGCCCGGGGTTGGGGCTCGAATGCGAGCGCCTGGTGGCCGGGCCTCCCCCCACGGGGCCCGGCCGGGCTCAGCCCGAAGGAGCGACGTGGGTCCGACCTCCCGTGGGCTCACCACCTGCAGGAGGAACCGTAAGGGGCCGGTGCAATGTATCGGGCAGTGGTCGAAGGCGGGCGCCTCGACGACCCGATCTCTGGATACAGAAGCTAGCTCTAGGGACATGGAATGTCACCTCGCTGGGGGGGAAGGAGCCTGAGCTTGTGCGGGAGGTTGAGAGGTACCGACTAGAGATAGTCGGGCTCACCTCCACGCACAGCTTGGGTTCTGGAACCCAAAACCTCGAGAGGGGCTGGGACTCTCCACTACTCTGGAGTTGCCCGCGGTGAGAGGCGGCGAGCTGGTGTGGGCTTGCTCATAGCCCCCCAGCTCAGCCGCTGTGTGTTGGAGTTTACCCCGGTGAACGAGAGGGTCGCCTCCCTGCGCCTTCGGGTTGGGGAGAGGTCTCTCACTGTCGTTTGTGCTTACGGGCCGAACGGCAGTGCAGAGTACCAGGCCTTCTTGGAGTCCCTGGGAGGGGTGCTGGAAGGCGCTCCGACTGGGGACTCCATTGTTCTACTGGGGGACTTCAACGCCCACGTGGGTAGCGACAGTGACACCTGGAGGGGCGTGATTGGGAGGAACGGCCCCCCCGATCTGAACCCGAGTGGTGTTCTGTTGTTGGACTTCTGTGCTAGTCACAGTTTGTCCATAACGAACACCATGTTCAAGCATAAGGGTGTCCATCAGTGCACGTGGCACCAGGACACTCTAGGCCGGAGGTCGATGATCGACTTTGTAGTCGTTTCATCCGACCTTCGGCCGTATGTCTTGGACACTCGGGTGAAGAGGGGGCGGAGCTGTCAACTGATCACCACCTGGTGGTGAGTTGGATCCGATGGCGGGGGAGAAGTCGGAAAGACTTGGCAGGCCCAAACGTACTGTGAGGGTCTGCTGGGAACGTCTGGCTGAGTCCCCTGTCAGAGAGGTCTTCAACTCCCACCTCCGGCAGAACTTCAACCAGATCCCGGGGAGGTTGGAGACATTGAGTCCGAGTGGACCATGTTCTCCACCTCCATTGTCCACGCGGCTGCTCGAAGCTGTGGACGTAAGGTCTCCGGTGCCTGTCGTGGCGGCAATCCCCGAACCCGGTGGTGGACACCGGAGTAAGGGATGCCGTCAAGCTGAAGAAGGAGTCCTATCGGGCCTGGTTGGCTCGCGGGACTCCTGAGGCAGCCGATGGGTACCGGCAGGCCAAGCGGACTACGGCTCGGGTAGTTGTGCAGGCAAAAACTCGGGTCTGGGAGGAGTTTGGTGAGGCCATGGAGAAAGACTATCGGTCGGCCTCGAAGAGATTCTGGCAAACCGTTCGGCGCCTCAGAAGGGGGAAACACTGCTCCACTAACACTGTTTACAGTGGAGGTGGGCAGTTGTTGACCTCGACTGGGGACATCGTCGGACGGTGGAAGGAATACTTCGAGGATCTCCTCAACCCCACCGACACGTCTTCCTTTGAGGAAGCAGAGGCTGAGGGCTCAGAGGTGGACTCGTCCATCACCCAAGCTGAAGTCACCGAGGTAGTTAAAAAGCTTCTCGGTGGCAAGGCGCCGGGGTGGATGAGATCCGCCCTGAGTTCCTCAAGTCTCTGGATGTTGTAGGGCTGTCCTGGCTGACACGCCTCTGCAACATCGCGTGGAGGTCGGGGGCAGTGCCCTGGACTGGCAGACCGGGGTGGTGGTCCCTCTTTAAAAAGGGGACCGGAGGGTGTGTTCCAACTACAGGGGATCACACTCCTCAGCCTCCCGGGAAAGTCTATGCCAGGGTACTGGAGGGGAATCAGCCGATAGTTGAACCTCGGATTCAGGAGGAACAATGCGGTTTTCGTCCTGGTCGTGGAACACTGGACCAGCTCTATACCCTCTCCAGGGTGCTGGAGGGTTCATGGAGTTTGCCCAACCAGTCCACATGTGTTTTGTGGATCTGGAGAAGGCATTCGACCGTGTCCCCGCGGCATCCTGTGGGGGTGCTCTGGGAGTATGGGGTCCGGGGCCCTCTGCTGAGGGCTGTCCGGTCCCTGTACGACCGGAGCAGGAGCTTGGTTCGCATTGCCGGCAGTAAGTCAGACCTGTTCCCGGTGCATGTTGGACTCCGCCAGGGCTGCCCTATGTCACCGGTCCTGTTCATAATTTTTATGGACAGGATTTCTAGGCGCAGTCAGGGGCTGGAGGGGTTCCGGTTTGGGGACCACGGGATCTCATCTCTGCTTTTTGCGGATGATGTGGTCCTGTTGGCTCCATCAGACCAGGACCTTCAGCATGCACTGGGACGGTTTGCAGCCGAGTGTGAAGCGGCCGGGATGAGAATCAGCACCTCCAAGTCCGAGGCCATGGTTCTCAGCCGGAAAAGGGTGGCTTGCCCCCTTCAGGTCGGTGGAGAGGTCCTGCCTCAAGTGGAGGAGTTCAAGTATCTTGGGGTCTTGTTCACGAGTGAGGGAAGGATGGAACGGGAGATTGACAGACGGATCGGTGCAGCTTCTGCAGTCATGCGGTCGTTGTACCGGTCTGTCGTGGTAAAGAAGGAGCTGAGCTGCAAGGCAAAGCTCTCGATTTACCGGTCAATCTACGTTCCTACTCTCACCTATGGTCATGAGCTCTGGGTCATGACCGAAAGGACAAGATCCCGGATACAAGCGGCCGAAATGAGTTTCCTCCGCAGGGTGGCTGGACGCTCCCTTAGAGATAGGGTGAGGAGTTCAGTCACTCGGGAGGAGCTCAGAGTAGAGCCGCTGCTCCTCCACATCGAGAGGAGCCAGCTGAGGTGGCTCGGGCATCTGTTCCGGATGCCTCCTGGACGCCTTCCGGGGGAGGTGTTTCGGGCATGTCCCACTGGGAGGAGGCCCCGGGGCAGACCTAGGACACGCTGGAGGGACTATGTCTCTCGGCTGGCCTGGGAACGCCTCGGTATTCCCCCAGAGGAGCTGGAAGAAGTGTCTGGGGAGAGGGAAGTCTGGGCGTCTCTGCTTAGACTGCTGCCCCCGCGACCCGGCCCCGGATAAGCGGAAGAAGATGGATGGATGGATGGAAAATATAACACGGAAAAAACAAAAGGGACAGAGTTAGTGACTGAGTAACTTCCGCTGCTAAACACGGGGGGTGTTATCTTAGTATTTTCTAATAAAGGCATAAAATAATTGACATCTCCTTAAAAAACTAAAAACAAATGATTACATTAGCATACAACTGTGCTTACTTTACCTTTGCCTTATTGCCAAGAAGTAAATTAATTTAAGGAGATAGCGGAGAGCCAAACTTACCAACATGGATGTTCTTATTATACATCCATTAACTTACCTCAGTCGAGATCAAACAAGGAAGGGTGACAAAATATACATGACTAGACACTGGCGTTCTGTTTAAGGAACTTGGCCATTTAAAATTTCATCATAAAATGTCTATAGCTTTAAGTTGTTACAGCATTATAACAGTCATAATTCACATTATGAATATGCACACTAAGTATATGGGCAAAGAAAAAACACAACACTAAAACTGAAGATATTTATCTTTTTAAAATATAATATATCTGTCACAAAACCTTAAAAACTAAACCCTCTTACAAACATCTTAAATACCTTGAATGTATCATGTATCAATTTCTTTTTAAAAGTTATATTTTATGATCTTTTGATTGATTGGTTTATTCATTTGTTTATCTTTTTTTTTTTCTTTATGTTTATGCGTAAAAGTGACAGTCTGGTCCTATTTAATGAGTGAGTACTCTGGCATGTATATTATTTTATCTTAGTCCCGTCCTATGGAGCCCTATATATTTTTAACTGACGCTGAATTTTCTTTGTCAATAACGTTTTAGTTTCCTGGAACCTAGGCTGACGTAAGCAGTCAATCAACGGATGTTTCTCAATGTCAAGACACCTTGCCTTCGAAGCGCTGGGAAGGGTCATCACCTGCTGCCGAAGGCGTGTTCCAATGTTCACAGCCTACCATGTCTACCTACTATGTCCTCCGTTGGGCCAGAATACCAAGGATACATCTCCTTCGGTGCCTTGCTCCTCCCGCCTTTACCCACTTTTTCGCTCATTTCGTGCTTTTTAAAAATGGCGGGACACGAAGCCGGGCATTCAAAGATGTCCAATTTTCAGTTTAAATGTAAGTATAAATTTAATAGTATGAATTAGAAATGCTTTGTTTAAGGTAGCGTTATTAGTGTGATTTTCTAAAACGGAGTAATCAGCTACCAATATGCGGCTTCGGCAGCTAGCGGTTGCCGCCCCCCTATGTACAGCACCATTAACAGCTATTGCAAAGTTTTTTGTTCTTTAGTTACACAGGTTCATTCTGGAGAAATTGGGCCTGGGGTCTGTGGGACAACGAAATACAAGTTGAGAAAAAAATAAAATAGTGTCCAATTGAGCAGTTTAGAGATGCACTATCTTAGACTTAATTAAAGAAGTTAAAATATAAAATAATAGGCTATGTACAAAAAAGTAAGTCTGGTATTCACTGTTCAGGAATGCAAGTGTCCCAGGACAGGGCAAGGGACGGAGGATGGAGGGCCAACAGCAGCGACTTGGCCCTTCATCACTCTAATGGATGAGTCTCTAGGGCAGTTGGCGGTGGTCTCGCCCCCCTGCCTTATAGCCTCCATCCCGGAGAGTGAGGCAGGGCCAAGCGCTGCTGTTGGGGCAGGTCAGGTCAGAGAAGAAAGAAATGAGGAAGAAGAGGGAGAGGAGGAAGCAGGAGCAGAAGAAGAAAGGGACAGAAGGCAGAGAAAAAGAAAAAGGAAGAGAGAGGAAGACCCGTTCCTTATTTGGATTTTGGTCTGTTTATATTTGACTACAAACACTCTAAATATGTGTACAGAACAGCTGCAGACAACACTTAATTTCTTTCAAGAATTTAATAAATTAATTCACTGATTCACAAAATATAAATGCAAAAATACTTTGAAATATAAAACAAATGATTTACAATATGATTAAAAACTATTTACAGAGGAAGAATAGCTATATACATATGTATTGTATTTTCGTGTGTGTGTGTGTGAATTGTGTTGTGGGTGATCATGTCTGCAGGAAGAACAAAAATATTTTAGTAAGGGTGATCATACGTGTCACACAAAGGTAAATAACATTGCCCACAAGAGTCACCTGTGAAAAGTAGTCGTGGTCCAGAGGTGCCTGCTGGAGTGCAGACCTGTGCAGTGAGAGCTGCCCACCCGTGCTGCCCCACTGTTTCTCCTCTTCAGGTGGGTCCACTGGCAGTTCGTCCCCAACTCCAAGACATATGTAAATGAAATACTGCTCAACATGCTCACCTGTTCAATAGGCAGATCACACACAGAAAAATGTTATGGTGTAAAAAAAGAATATCACTTAAGATTGCTATGAATATTATTGTTATAATAGTATTGTTTTAAATATTTACATATTTGTCACCGTAGGAAGAGTTTTAATGACACATTACCTTAGGGATAAACTGCACATCAGCACTTCAAGTGCTTCTAAAAAGATGCACCTGCAGCGGGTTTTTATCATCCCAAAAGCACGCTCAACCACAGAACGTGCCCTGGAATGATGTGTATTAAACCTTTGTTCTGCCATGCCTCTCACTGGACTCTTATATGGGGTAATAAGGACCAGGGGTCCTGAAGACATGATGGTCACAGATTGCCTGCAGCACAATTGATGGGAACAGCTTTCTGCAAACCAGAGATCTGTTGTCACTTCCACACATTATAATGGGAAAAATGTGGTATAATAGACAACAACAACAACAACAAGAAAACAATATATGGATATGGGATCCGTCAATGGCCCCAGCTGCCCTGCTAAAGGCCGGATGCTGGGCCAGACGGGCGCAGTAGCTCCTCCCCAGACAGCAAACACACAAAGCGGGGGAGGACACCCACCACCTCATCCACTATCCGGTGCACTACCCTGTGGACTTTAGGGAGAGGCATTTGAAATACCGTGGAGACTATTCTGAACCACTGGCCAACCAAAAAAGGAACACCAGAGTCTCCAGGGTTGGGCCCCATCCGTGACGCCTTTCCGTCTTCAGCACACAGAGTAGGCAGGTGATGGAATCCCGGGACAGGCTGAAATCTGGCCTATGTCTTCCCCCTGCAAAATATTGCTGCAGGACAGGAACTGTGGGATTTATCCCGGACCTATATATCAAAAAAGAGCCTGTAGGTTTTGTTGGTATATATTTGATATATCTCCTAAAATAAAGATATAATTCCAAATAATAATAATAATAATACATTGTGTGTTATCATACAAAAAAAAGCCTATAGTGTTCAGATAAACATGTCATGCTGCTCTTCAACAGTAATTTGCAAAGCATTATGATCTATTTTGACCCTGTCGTGACTATCGCTGCTCACTACTTTTACTAATACATTGTTACTGTTGCACATTGTAAATGCATTTAGTAACTTATTTTATTTAATGAAATTTGTGCATTCACCACCTTATTTTTGTAGAATGATTTTATTGTATTTGTTTAAAAATATATACCTGTAAGTTAAATGTTCAAGAAAAGAAAACAAAATACATTTCAGGAGTGGTATTTTTCCTCCTTTAAGACTGTCCAACACAGTCATAAAAAAGGTAACATTAAACTGCAAACTGGAATAAAATATAAATAAATAAATTGAAATTGAAATCAAATTGGAGAATTGTTTTTGAATCGAAAATCGATTTTGAATTGTGAATCAAAAAATCTGAATTGTTTTTTAATCGAATTGACCCCAAGCCGATGCTGAAATGAACTGACGACCTGGTGAACTGACGTTAGGTGTGGGCCAGAACCATAGAATGTATAAATAATGGAAGCATGTCTCCATTTGGTCTAATTCGTCCAAATGACCCCCAATGAACGGCGCTTCCATCTTGGATATTTTGACTCCTCCTACAGAGGATATTACTAAAATGGGCAGAGGGCAGCGTCTAAACTGCTCCTGGGCGGACTTTTTAAATGCGCGGTTCAGAAACACGCCCCTCATCTCAGAGCCGACCGGAGCTGAACAAGCTAACGGCTAACGACATGCTAACGGCCGCTGCTAACTGTTGTGGACCAGGCCTCTCACTCTGTCGTCTCTCAGCTCGGGGTAAGTCCACAAACTTTACCACAAAGTTTAGTTTAACTCTTGCTGTAAATATCAGATCATTAATATCAAAATTAAAGCGGTTTTATTTATAATATATCCTAATTTTAAGCATGAGGAAATTTTTATCTTAGTCAGATAAACCTTGCTAGCTCTGTTAAAAAATAAACTGTGTTTTTCAAACATATTTCATTATATCCTTCATATTTGTTTAAATATCCGTCCCTAATTTGCAACTTCTGTACATTAAGGCTTTAGTATTTGAGGGAGGCACATGTTGACAGTAAAATAATAAAACCTCATTCTTATTGATGATGATAATAATAAAATAGCAATGTTTAAGCATATTACACATGAAGATATTCAAATATTAGATTTATAGATCATATAATGCTAAACCCAGGACCCCTGCAAATGTGCAGCATTTAGACAGACGTGTATTTTCCATTTACACATAAACTATAGATAAAGCAACACTCACAATGTTTTTTTTTCTTAGTGTGACATTGATGAGTGTTTAAGTTAAGAAGCATACAAGTATTTAGTCACACATATAATCTCTTACTTACTGTGGAGAAACAGCTTTGTATTTCTACATGTTTCATTGGCTAAACATTAAATACTATTTTTGTTTTTGTCTGGGTCTGTGTGTGCCCTGTGAGAAAGAGCAGCGCTGGACGACTGAAGAACCTCTGTGGAGCAGTTACAGATTAGACCCGTGTCAAACCTGCGACAAAGAAGAACATGGAACAGCTTCACCTGCAGCTTCCGGAAAATAAAGATCATGTCTGCCTCAGGATCTGTGTTTTACTAAGTATTAATATACTCTTTTTAAACTAGACATGGTCTACATAATTTAACATATGAATCTGATTTGAACTGCTGAGGGTAGTGAACAGATTAAATATGTTTTTATTTAACTTTTCCTTTTCTGATGTATGTAACATTTATTAACACAATTTACTTTACTGTCTTTAACTGCAGCCTGAGAGTGTTTTAAAATTATCTTAAATGAGAACCCTAAATAAACTTAAGGATTTTATGCTCAGGCCACAATTAGGAAGTCGTGTGAAAAATGAGTGCAATAAAATGAAAAATAAGGCTGTGCATTGTTCATTTTTAATTGACTGCAAACTGTGACAGCACATGTGGAAAGTAAAGTGAAAAAGTATGTATTGTAATATATAGTACATTAGGATAGCATTTCTGTAATGCACAAAACAAATGCTTGTTATTCTATGTTGTGTAAAATGTCTGATGAAAGAGAAGATGAAGTGGAAGTGGCAGGAGTCTTCAACACACACTGGTCAGGTTTGTCTGAATCACCTACTTCAGGAAACAATACAAGTCAGTGAAATACAATGTGAAATACAATTCAACAAAGGCCCTAACTATACTGATTGGTTTATTTTAAGAATGTAATATTAATATAGATTCAAATCAATCTTTTCTTAAATTATAGGATTACTGTATTGCAATATAAAGTGTAATTTATTTTTTTTTAAAATAGCAATAATAAGATTTAAATCTGCACGAGGGAGTAAAGCATTGCAGTACTGCATCATAAACCTCAATTTTGTCTAATCACAAAATATTGAATTATGTTCAGAACAAATAAACATAGTCTTATGGGCATAATTCCAGTCAATATTATAAAACTAGTCCAATCACAGTAATTTTCTGGCTTTACATTAACTACTAACATTTTTGAAAATGATAACCACATTTTAATGTCTTAAAGGTGGAATAGAAGATGTTTGCGAACATTCAGACAGCAGCGACTGTTAGCCAGTTTTTGAATAATGCGCATGCGCAAGACCAGCCGACTCGTTTCACAGTTCTTTCCGAGGTCCTGCCTCCAAAACAACACGCACGCGCCAGAGACTAACAGACGGCGCTTCACAGCTGACTGGCCCCGATTCTCTCCATACAATGTCACAAACGCAGGTTTCTGTCCATTGATTGTTAGAAAATTGAAATAGAGTAGCCCTGCCTGTAACGTTTTACAATAATAAGAAATAACTTCTAACTTCTGCCCACCAAAAAGAATAGCGATCAAACATTACATGTGTCTAACAATATACAGTGACAAAACACCAGATAATACTCCCAACTAGCAGTTTTTAATATGACAACCAAACATTGAGCCTAAAACTTACCTGTCGAGCAGCGTATTCCTCGCTGTGCCTTCAGCGCTCGCTATCGCTCAAACGATGCACCAAGAACAACTCTGGTTTTGTTTCTTTCATCTGCCATCTTTTTCCTTTTCGCAGCCACCTCAAACATAGTCTTTCTTTTACAGTTACCTTCATCAGTGTTCTTCGCAGCCATCGTGTAAAACCTTGCTAACAACAAAAAATATTAACTAGATATTAATGTAGCCTGAAGCTAACGAGAAGTAGCTAGATGAACAAACTAAAGCGCACGCTTCCGGCCTCACGTAGCAGGAGTGATTGACAGGCTGATTGACCAATAGAACACGCGATGAGAGCGTTTTTGATTGGTTAATGTTTTTAAGGCGCCACCACTTCCACAATTGACATGTAATAAATTTTATTTTTCAAGACCTCTTATTTTCCGATGTCTTATATGCAAGTAAAAAAAATAAAATATAATAAAAAATGTTTACAAAAACATCTTCTATTCTACCTTTAATAAACAATTAAAATAATGCCACCACATCTTTTTATATGAAACTGCACTTCCCCAAATCTAACATAAACATAGAAATATTCCTTAAAATTCAAAATATATTGGACTTTTCCATCTCATTTTGCAACTGGTTTTAACTGCTTTGATAACTCTGGTAATAGCCTTAAGGGCTGTTAGCATATCTGCTAAAATAAATTGCTAATAAAGACTTAAGCAAATATACAATTTGAATGTTACTCACCAAAAAGACTGGAGCCAAGCTTCTTGGACGGTCTGTTAATGAAGGGCACATAATACTACAAAAATAACTCAGTAGTTTTATGCAAAACTTCTCTGAAGAGCAAAAATGACACAGCTAACACTTAGTAGCTAGCATTAGCACTGTACAGGCTAGCACCTGTCAATCAAAGTAGCCACTCCCTTAATTATGCATAACTCAAAAGTTAAACTGAGGGCACACCAAAGAATTTGGTCACGTAACAAAAACTCAGCTCTAGAGACCAGAACCATCTTTTGTACCAGGCTGTAAAAGGGTTTTTTACACTTGTAAAGTCGCAATTGGATTTTACAATATAATTCTTCTTTTTGAGCCAGCCCTCTGGTGGATGGAGGTATATCGCTGTATGGTGGCGTCCTTACGTGAGGCCTATTTATGAGGGTGTGTCTGAGCCGCTTGGCCAGAACTTTCAGAACTTTAATGGTGGACTATGGTGGAACCATTCAAACTAGAATACATAGGCTACGTAAATTAATATTAGGTGACAGAATCTTTTCTAGATCAAAAGGGTTGAATGTGTTGTTGGAATTAAAACAGTGGGCTAAGGTTTTTCCTGAACTAAGTATCAGGAGGGTTGGAGTTTGTAACTAATAGTAAGGCTATGATAATATACAAGAGTTTTTGAACTAAGACAGTGAGATTCTGGCTACAAAAAAACCCAAAAAACTGTGCACTGGTATCACTTGTTACGATCTGGCTCTTACAGCTGCAACAAAACGTGAGACACGGTGAAGAACTTTCAAAAATATTTTTTAAGGTAGATAAGTAAAGTTAAAGTAAATAAGTATGTTACATTGACATCAGTTGTGGGTCTGTATGTTGGTGAGTGCAGGCATATGTGAATTTAGGCTTCATGAATTTGCGTGTCATCCTTGCGCAGGGGCCATGCTAATCTTCTCTGTATTGTTCCAATTTTAGTTTATGTGTTAGCGAACTAACACAAGGGGAGGAGAACTTTCAGCTGGGTTATACAGGGCTCTGCCAACACTGCCCCCTGGCTCATGGTCTGGTGAAGACCATCCACAGGACAGATTTTTGAGGCAACTGTAAAGAAGATGCAATTTCTTCTCTTGAAAGTAGAAAAGGGGAATGTCAGATGATTCAGCTCCACCATTCTGGCTTTGTCTACTAAACAGAAAATGAAAATTCATACCTTCAACTGGCTCCAGGGGGAATTTTAAATGCCTGGTACAAGGCTTCGGGACCTTTGCCTCACAAGACCTTCAGTGAACAAACCGCTTCATGGCCATTAAAGGGTAAGGGTCTGGAAAAGCAAATGGAGATATATTTTTAAACACACCTTGGCTGTTATGGCTGTTAGTCCCTTCTTCCTTCATGGTGGGAAAGGGTCAGTTGTTAATGGCTTAAGTTCACACAGGTTGCACCTTCCTTGAGACAGTTGTGATTTGTCCAAATAATTTAAATAATTTTATGGCGGGACACCTCCACAGAACTCTGCGGCACAGAGCATGTCAACTCCCCTCTCAACCTAGAACATCTGAGACAGTTTCACAAGTCTTTCAACCTGCGTGCCTCTAGTTTGAAAGGCAGTCCTGATTTTCCCAAAAGAGTTATGCCTCACGTAGGGTTTGCTCCCTGAAGCCGTCATGATTTTTTCAAAGGATTTATGCCTGAAGTTGTGAAGTTTTGGCTACCAACTAGCCCAGCACTCAGAGCCCCGGATGTTATAGGACCCGGTATTTTGACATACTTCAAATTTGGAACACCAAGCATTGGTGTTTCAGTGGTAGCAGAGCTCCAATGGCCAACAGAGCTCCTGCTTTACAAAGATACTGCAAGCTGTTAAATACATGGCACAAGGCTTTGGGACCTTTGCCTCACAAGACCTCGAAATAATCCCCTTGGTGGTCTGTGAGACTCTTTGGCTACCATTCAGCCCTCAGCTGAAGGTGCTTGATGTCATAGGTATTAAGCTGTAATGTTCCTGTCTGCATTTAAAAAGCATCTGGGCTTGGCCTTTACTGCACAAGAGTTTCTCTAAATACTGCCAACTACCCTCCACTGAGAGCCCCCTCTATTGTTGATGTTAGGCAATAGTATTATATAAAGGTATTAAGCTGTAGTGTTCCCGTCTGAAGTGAGAAAAATGAGGAACGCTTCACGAATTTGCGTGTCATCCTTGCGCAGGGGCCATGCTAATCTTCTCTGTATCGTTCCAATTTTAGTATATGTGTTAGCGAACTAACACAAGGGGAGGAGAACTTTCAGCTGGGTTATACAGGGCTCTGCCAACACTGCCCCCTGGCTCATGGTCTGGTGAAGACCATACACAGGACAGATTTTTGAGGCAACTGTAAAGAAGATGCAATTTCTTCTCTTGAAAGTAGAAAAGGGGAATGTCAGATGATTCAGCTCCACCATTCTGGCTTTGTCTACTAAACAGAAAATGAAAATTCATACCTTCAACTGGTACTCAGATTAGATGTCGCCTGTGAATGTGCCAGTTAAAATAAAAGATTTGCCCTGTATAGACGAGGTGGCCGAGTGGTTAAGGCGATGGACTGCTAATCCATTGTGCTCTGCACGCGTGGGTTCGAATCCCATCCTCGTCGCAGCCCTCAATCTGTTCTTCTTGTGTGCATATTGAGGTAATTAGAAAATAAAACTTCTGCCCTTCAAGGCAGAAAAGGGAGGCATGTCTCTGTCTTCTCTGCACAAAACAAAAATTCAGACCTTTACCAGACGAGAGCTTCTCTACTTAATGCACTCTAGGCTACCTAAGAGCCCCATCTGTTATTGGTGTTTAGCAACAGGTTTTCTGTCAGAGGTGGGGTTTGAACACACACCTGCAGGGGACACTGCAACCTGAACACAGTGCCTTAAACCACTGAACCATCCTGACTGCTTCACTGGTGGGCAGGAATGAAAAAAAAAACGCAAGAAAGAAGCAACTACAGTTCCAGATACAAACCCATGCCCCAGTTAATCTTATCTGCATTGCATGTCGGGTCTGGGACTATTTGACCAGTCTTGCTGCCATTTTCCCCACTAGGTACTTGCTCATATTAGGCACTGGTGTGAGGCGGTTAGCTTGGGTGATAAACTTCTACTCCATTGAGTTCTGTATGCATTGGTTTGAATCCCACCCTCGAGAAAGGAAAGCTCACGCTCATGCTGCTTTACAAAGATACTGCAAGCTGTTAAATGCATGGCACAAGGCTTTGGGACCTTTGCCTCACAAGACCTTCTTGAAATAATCCCCTTGGTGGTCTGTGAGACTCTTTGGCTACCATTTAGCACTCAACTGAAGGTGCTTGATGTCATAGGTATTAAGCTGTAGTGTTCCCGTCTGAAGTGAGAAAAATGAGGAACGCTTCACGAATTTGCGTGTCATCCTTGCGCAGGGGCCATGCTAATCTTCTCTGTATCGTTCCAATTTTAGTATATGTGTTAGCGAACTAACACAAGGGGAGGAGAACTTTCAGCTGGGTTATACAGGGCTCTGCCAACACTGCCCCCTGGCTCATGGTCTGGTGAAGACCATCCACAGGACAGATTTTTGAGGCAACTGTAAAGAAGATGCAATTTCTTCTCTTGAAAGTAGAAAAGGGGAATGTCAGATGATTCAGCTCCACCATTCTGGCTTTGTCTACTAAACAGAAAATGAAAATTCATACCTTCAACTGGCTCCAGGGAATTTTAAATGCCTGGTACAAGGCTTCGGGACCTTTGCCTCACAAGACCTTCAGTGAACAAACCGCTTCATGGCCATTAAAGGGTAAGGGTCTGGAAAAGCAAATGGAGATATATTTTTAAACACACCTTGGCTGTTATGGCTGTTAGTCCCTTCTTCCTTCATGGTGGGAAAGGGTCAGTTGTTAATGGCTTAAGTTCACACAGGTTGCACCTTCCTTGAGACAGTTGTGATTTGTCCAAATAATTTAAATAATTTTATGGCGGGACACCTCCACAGAACTCTGCGGCACAGAGCATGTCAACTCCCCTCTCAACCTAGAACATCTGAGACAGTTTCACAAGTCTTTCAACCTGCGTGCCTCTAGTTTGAAAGGCAGTCCTGATTTTCCCAAAAGAGTTATGCCTCACGTAGGGTTTGCTCCCTGAAGCCGTCATGATTTTTTCAAAGGATTTATGCCTGAAGTTGTGAAGTTTTGGCTACCAACTAGCCCAGCACTCAGAGCCCCGGATGTTATAGGACCCGGTATTTTGACATACTTCAAATTTGGAACACCAAGCATTGGTGTTTCAGTGGTAGCAGAGCTCCAATGGCCAACAGAGCTCCTGCTTTACAAAGATACTGCAAGCTGTTAAATACATGGCACAAGGCTTTGGGACCTTTGCCTCACAAGACCTCGAAATAATCCCCTTGGTGGTCTGTGAGACTCTTTGGCTACCATTCAGCCCTCAGCTGAAGGTGCTTGATGTCATAGGTATTAAGCTGTAATGTTCCTGTCTGCATTTAAAAAGCATCTGGGCTTGGCCTTTACTGCACAAGAGTTTCTCTAAATACTGCCAACTACCCTCCACTGAGAGCCCCCTCTATTGTTGATGTTAGGCAATAGTGTTCCTGTCAGAAGTGGGATTCGAACCCACGCCTCCAGTGGAGACTGCGACCTGAGAGCAGCGCCTTAGACCGCTCGGCCATCCTGACTGTCTCAATAGTGGGCAAGAATGAAAAAAAATGCACAAAGAAGGTTAATCTTATCTGCATTGCATGTCGGGTCTGGTACTATTTGACCAGTCTTGCTGCCATTTTTCCCCACTAGGTACTTGCTCATAATACACTGGTGTGAGGCGGTTAGCTTGGGTGACAAACTTCTAATCCATTGAGTTCTGCATGCATTGGTTTGAATCCCACCCTCGAGAAAGGAAAGCTCACGCTCATGCTGCTTTACAAAGATACTGCAAGCTGTTAAATACATGGCACAAGGCTTTGGGACCTTTGTCTCACAAGACCTTCTTGAAATAATCCCCTTGGTGGTCTGTGAGACTCTTTGGCTACCATTTAGCACTCAACTGAAGGTGCTTGATGTCATAGGTATTAAGCTGTAGTGTTCCCGTCTGAAGTGAGAAAAATGAGGAACGCTTCACGAATTTGCGTGTCATCCTTGCGCAGGGGCCATGCTAATCTTCTCTGTATCGTTCCAATTTTAGTATATGTGTTAGCGAACTAACACAAGGGGAGGAGAACTTTCAGCTGGGTTATACAGGGCTCTGCCAACACTGCCCCCTGGCTCATGGTCTGGTGAAGACCATACACAGGACAGATTTTTGAGGCAACTGTAAAGAAGATGCAATTTCTTCTCTTGAAAGTAGAAAAGGGGAATGTCAGATGATTCAGCTCCACCATTCTGGCTTTGTCTACTAAACAGAAAATGAAAATTCATACCTTCAACTGGTACTCAGATTAGATGTCGCCTGTGAATGTGCCAGTTAAAATAAAAGATTTGCCCTGTATAGACGAGGTGGCCGAGTGGTTAAGGCGATGGACTGCTAATCCATTGTGCTCTGCACGCGTGGGTTCGAATCCCATCCTCGTCGCAGCCCTCAATCTGTTCTTCTTGTGTGCATATTGAGGTAATTAGAAAATAAAACTTCTGCCCTTCAAGGCAGAAAAGGGGAGCATGTCTCTGTCTTCTCTGCACAAAACAAAAATTCAGACCTTTACCAGACGAGCAAAAAAAAAAAAAAAAAAAAAAAAAAAAAAAAAAAAAAAAAAAAAAAAAAAAAAAAAAAAATTTTTTTTTTTTTTTTTTTTTTTTCTCTACTTAATGCACTCTAGGCTACCTAAGAGCCCCATCTGTTATTGGTGTTTAGCAACAGGTTTTCTGTCAGAGGTGGGGTTTGAACACACACCTGCAGGGGACACTGCAACCTGAACACAGTGCCTTAAACCACTGAACCATCCTGACTGCTTCACTGGTGGGCAGGAATGAAAAAAAAAACGCGAAAGAAGCAACTACAGTTCCAGATACAAACCCATGCCCCCGGTTAATCTTATCTGCATTGCATGTCGGGTCTGGGACTATTTGACCAGTCTTGCTGCCATTTTTCCCCACTAGGTACTTGCTCATATTACACTGGTGTGAGGCGGTTAGCTTGGGTGATAAACTTCTACTCCATTGAGTTCTGTATGCATTGGTTTGAATCCCACCCTCGAGAAAGGAAAGCTCACGCTCATGCTGCTTTACAAAGATACTGCAAGCTGTTAAATGCATGGCACAAGGCTTTGGGACCTTTGCCTCACAAGACCTTCTGAAGAGCGGGGTTTGCGCTTGTGTCTCAGACTCCCCCCCCACCCCCCAACTCTTTAGATGGTGTTTTTGGTGTGGGTTGTGGTGTTGTGGGGTGCTTGTGTGAGGGGGGAGAGGGGGGGGGTCTCCTTTTTTTTGTGTGTGTTCTTCCGGCGGGGGCCTTTTTCTTTTTTTCTGTGTATTTTTTTTTTTAGTGTTTTTGTGAGAGACCACCAACAAGGGGGAGAAATTTCTTGTGGGTTAAACACGGGCTCCGCCAACACTGCCCCCTGGCTCATGGTCTGGTGAAGACCATCCACAGGACAGATTTTTGAGGCAACTGTAAAGAAGATGCAATTTCTTCTCTTGAAAGTAGAAAAGGGGAATGTCAGATGATTCAGCTCCACCATTCTGGCTTTGTCTACTAAACAGAAAATGAAAATTCATACCTTCAACTGGCTCCAGGGGGAATTTTAAATGCCTGGTACAAGGCTTCGGGACCTTTGCCTCACAAGACCTTCAGTGAACAAACCGCTTCATGGCCATTAAAGGGTAAGGGTCTGGAAAAGCAAATGGAGATATATTTTTAAACACACCTTGGCTGTTATGGCTGTTAGTCCCTTCTTCCTTCATGGTGGGAAAGGGTCAGTTGTTAATGGCTTAAGTTCACACAGGTTGCACCTTCCTTGAGACAGTTGTGATTTGTCCAAATAATTTAAATAATTTTATGGCGGGACACCTCCACAGAACTCTGCGGCACAGAGCATGTCAACTCCCCTCTCAACCTAGAACATCTGAGACAGTTTCACAAGTCTTTCAACCTGCGTGCCTCTAGTTTGAAAGGCAGTCCTGATTTTCCCAAAAGAGTTATGCCTCACGTAGGGTTTGCTCCCTGAAGCCGTCATGATTTTTTCAAAGGATTTATGCCTGAAGTTGTGAAGTTTTGGCTACCAACTAGCCCAGCACTCAGAGCCCCGGATGTTATAGGACCCGGTATTTTGACCTACTTCAAATTTGGAACACCAAGCATTGGTGTTTCAGTGGTAGCAGAGCTCCAATGGCCAACAGAGCTCCTGCTTTACAAAGATACTGCAAGCTGTTAAATACATGGCACAAGGCTTTGGGACCTTTGCCTCACAAGACCTCGAAATAATCCCCTTGGTGGTCTGTGAGACTCTTTGGCTACCATTCAGCCCTCAGCTGAAGGTGCTTGATGTCATAGGTATTAAGCTGTAATGTTCCTGTCTGCATTTAAAAAGCATCTGGGCTTGGCCTTTACTGCACAAGAGTTTCTCTAAATACTGCCAACTACCCTCCACTGAGAGCCCCTCTATTGTTGATGTTAGGCAATAGTGTTCCTGTCAGAAGTGGGATTCGAACCCACGCCTCCAGTGGAGACTGCGACCTGAACGCAGCGCCTTAGACCGCTCGGCCATCCTGACTGTCTCAATAGTGGGCAAGAATGAAAAAAAAATGCACAAAGAAGGTTAATCTTATCTGCATTGCATGTCGGGTCTGGTACTATTTGACCAGTCTTGCTGCCATTTTTCCCCACTAGGTACTTGCTCATATTACACTGGTGTGAGGCGGTTAGCTTGGGTGATAAACTTCTACTCCATTGAGTTCTGTATGCATTGGTTTGAATCCCACCCTCGAGAAAGGAAAGCTCACGCTCATGCTGCTTTACAAAGATACTGCAAGCTGTTAAATGCATGGCACAAGGCTTTGGGACCTTTGCCTCACAAGACCTTCTTGAAATAATCCCCTTGGTGGTCTGTGAGACTCTTTGGCTACCATTTAGCACTCAACTGAAGGTGCTTGATGTCATAGGTATTAAGCTGTAGTGTTCCCGTCTGAAGTGAGAAAAATGAGGAACGCTTCACGAATTTGCGTGTCATCCTTGCGCAGGGGCCATGCTAATCTTCTCTGTATCGTTCCAATTTTAGTATATGTGTTAGCGAACTAACACAAGGGGAGGAGAACTTTCAGCTGGGTTATACAGGGCTCTGCCAACACTGCCCCCTGGCTCATGGTCTGGTGAAGACCATCCACAGGACAGATTTTTGAGGCAACTGTAAAGAAGATGCAATTTCTTCTCTTGAAAGTAGAAAAGGGGAATGTCAGATGATTCAGCTCCACCATTCTGGCTTTGTCTACTAAACAGAAAATGAAAATTCATACCTTCAACTGGCTCCAGGGGGAATTTTAAATGCCTGGTACAAGGCTTCGGGACCTTTGCCTCACAAGACCTTCAGTGAACAAACCGCTTCATGGCCATTAAAGGGTAAGGGTCTGGAAAAGCAAATGGAGATATATTTTTAAACACACCTTGGCTGTTATGGCTGTTAGTCCCTTCTTCCTTCATGGTGGGAAAGGGTCAGTTGTTAATGGCTTAAGTTCACACAGGTTGCACCTTCCTTGAGACAGTTGTGATTTGTCCAAATAATTTAAATAATTTTATGGCGGGACACCTCCACAGAACTCTGCGGCACAGAGCATGTCAACTCCCCTCTCAACCTAGAACATCTGAGACAGTTTCACAAGTCTTTCAACCTGCGTGCCTCTAGTTTGAAAGGCAGTCCTGATTTTCCCAAAAGAGTTATGCCTCACGTAGGGTTTGCTCCCTGAAGCCGTCATGATTTTTTCAAAGGATTTATGCCTGAAGTTGTGAAGTTTTGGCTACCAACTAGCCCAGCACTCAGAGCCCCGGATGTTATAGGACCCGGTATTTTGACCTACTTCAAATTTGGAACACCAAGCATTGGTGTTTCAGTGGTAGAAGAGCTCCAATGGCCAACAGAGCTCCTGCTTTACAAAGATACTGCAAGCTGTTAAATACATGGCACAAGGCTTTGGGACCTTTGCCTCACAAGACCTCGAAATAATCCCCTTGGTGGTCTGTGAGACTCTTTGGCTACCATTCAGCCCTCAGCTGAAGGTGCTTGATGTCATAGGTATTAAGCTGTAATGTTCCTGTCTGCATTTAAAAAGCATCTGGGCTTGGCCTTTACTGCACAAGAGTTTCTCTAAATACTGCCAACTACCCTCCACTGAGAGCCCCTCTATTGTTGATGTTAGGCAATAGTGTTCCTGTCAGAAGTGGGATTCGAACCCACGCCTCCAGTGGAGACTGCGACCTGAACGCAGCGCCTTAGACCGCTCGGCCATCCTGACTGTCTCAATAGTGGGCAAGAATGAAAAAAAATGCACAAAGAAGGTTAATCTTATCTGCATTGCATGTCGGGTCTGGTACTATTTGACCAGTCTTGCTGCCATTTTTCCCCACTAGGTACTTGCTCATAATACACTGGTGTGAGGCGGTTAGCTTGGGTGACAAACTTCTAATCCATTGAGTTCTGCATGCATTGGTTTGAATCCCACCCTCGAGAAAGGAAAGCTCACGCTCATGCTGCTTTACAAAGATACTGCAAGCTGTTAAATACATGGCACAAGGCTTTGGGACCTTTGTCTCACAAGACCTTCTTGAAATAATCCCCTTGGTGGTCTGTGAGACTCTTTGGCTACCATTTAGCACTCAACTGAAGGTGCTTGATGTCATAGGTATTAAGCTGTAGTGTTCCCGTCTGAAGTGAGAAAAATGAGGAACGCTTCACGAATTTGCGTGTCATCCTTGCGCAGGGGCCATGCTAATCTTCTCTGTATCGTTCCAATTTTAGTATATGTGTTAGCGAACTAACACAAGGGGAGGAGAACTTTCAGCTGGGTTATACAGGGCTCTGCCAACACTGCCCCCTGGCTCATGGTCTGGTGAAGACCATACACAGGACAGATTTTTGAGGCAACTGTAAAGAAGATGCAATTTCTTCTCTTGAAAGTAGAAAAGGGGAATGTCAGATGATTCAGCTCCACCATTCTGGCTTTGTCTACTAAACAGAAAATGAAAATTCATACCTTCAACTGGTACTCAGATTAGATGTCGCCTGTGAATGTGCCAGTTAAAATAAAAGATTTGCCCTGTATAGACGAGGTGGCCGAGTGGTTAAGGCGATGGACTGCTAATCCATTGTGCTCTGCACGCGGGGTTCGAATCCCATCCTCGTCGCAGCCCTCAATCTGTTCTTCTTGTGTGCATATTGAGGTAATTAGAAAATAAAACTTCTGCCCTTCAAGGCAGAAAAGGGGAGCATGTCTCTGTCTTCTCTGCACAAAACAAAAATTCAGACCTTTACCAGACGAGAGCTTCTCTACTTAATGCACTCTAGGCTACCTAAGAGCCCCATCTGTTATTGGTGTTTAGCAACAGGTTTTCTGTCAGAGGTGGGGTTTGAACACACACCTGCAGGGGACACTGCAACCTGAACACAGTGCCTTAAACCACTGAACCATCCTGACTGCTTCACTGGTGGGCAGGAATGAAAAAAAAAAAAAACGCAGAAAGAAGCAACTACAGTTCCAGATACAAACCCATGCCCCCGGTTAATCTTATCTGCATTGCATGTCGGGTCTGGGACTATTTGACCAGTCTTGCTGCCATTTTCCCCACTAGGTACTTGCTCATATTACACTGGTGTGAGGCGGTTAGCTTGGGTGATAAACTTCTACTCCATTGAGTTCTGTATGCATTGGTTTGAATCCCACCCTCGAGAAAGGAAAGCTCACGCTCATGCTGCTTTACAAAGATACTGCAAGCTGTTAAATACATGGCACAAGGCTTTGGGACCTTTGCCTCACAAGACCTCGAAATAATCCCCTTGGTGGTCTGTGAGACTCTTTGGCTACCATTCAGCCCTCAGCTGAAGGTGCTTGATGTCATAGGTATTAAGCTGTAATGTTCCTGTCTGCATTTAAAAAGCATCTGGGCTTGGCCTTTACTGCACAAGAGTTTCTCTAAATACTGCCAACTACCCTCCACTGAGAGCCCCCTCTATTGTTGATGTTAGGCAATAGTGTTCCTGTCAGAAGTGGGATTCGAACCCACGCCTCCAGTGGAGACTGCGACCTGAAGCAGCGCCTTAGACCGCTCGGCCATCCTGACTGTCTCAATAGTGGGCAAGAATGAAAAAAAAATGCACAAAGAAGGTTAATCTTATCTGCATTGCATGTCGGGTCTGGTACTATTTGACCAGTCTTGCTGCCATTTTTCCCCACTAGGTACTTGCTCATAATACACTGGTGTGAGGCGGTTAGCTTGGGTGACAAACTTCTAATCCATTGAGTTCTGCATGCATTGGTTTGAATCCCACCCTCGAGAAAGGAAAGCTCACGCTCATGCTGCTTTACAAAGATACTGCAAGCTGTTAAATACATGGCACAAGGCTTTGGGACCTTTGTCTCACAAGACCTTCTTGAAATAATCCCCTTGGTGGTCTGTGAGACTCTTTGGCTACCATTTAGCACTCAACTGAAGGTGCTTGATGTCATAGGTATTAAGCTGTAGTGTTCCCGTCTGAAGTGAGAAAAATGAGGAACGCTTCACGAATTTGCGTGTCATCCTTGCGCAGGGGCCATGCTAATCTTCTCTGTATCGTTCCAATTTTAGTATATGTGTTAGCGAACTAACACAAGGGGAGGAGAACTTTCAGCTGGGTTATACAGGGCTCTGCCAACACTGCCCCCTGGCTCATGGTCTGGTGAAGACCATCCACAGGACAGATTTTTGAGGCAACTGTAAAGAAGATGCAATTTCTTCTCTTGAAAGTAGAAAAGGGGAATGTCAGATGATTCAGCTCCACCATTCTGGCTTTGTCTACTAAACAGAAAATGAAAATTCATACCTTCAACTGGCTCCAGGGGGAATTTTAAATGCCTGGTACAAGGCTTCGGGACCTTTGCCTCACAAGACCTTCAGTGAACAAACCGCTTCATGGCCATTAAAGGGTAAGGGTCTGGAAAAGCAAATGGAGATATATTTTTAAACACACCTTGGCTGTTATGGCTGTTAGTCCCTTCTTCCTTCATGGTGGGAAAGGGTCAGTTGTTAATGGCTTAAGTTCACACAGGTTGCACCTTCCTTGAGACAGTTGTGATTTGTCCAAATAATTTAAATAATTTTATGGCGGGACACCTCCACAGAACTCTGCGGCACAGAGCATGTCAACTCCCCTCTCAACCTAGAACATCTGAGACAGTTTCACAAGTCTTTCAACCTGCGTGCCTCTAGTTTGAAAGGCAGTCCTGATTTTCCCAAAGAGTTATGCCTCACGTGGGTTTGCTCCCTGAAGCCGTCATGATTTTTTCAAAGGATTTATGCCTGAAGTTGTGAAGTTTTGGCTACCAACTAGCCCAGCACTCAGAGCCCCGGATGTTATAGGACCCGGTATTTTGACATACTTCAAATTTGGAACACCAAGCATTGGTGTTTCAGTGGTAGCAGAGCTCCAATGGCCAACAGAGCTCCTGCTTTACAAAGATACTGCAAGCTGTTAAATACATGGCACAAGGCTTTGGGACCTTTGCCTCACAAGACCTCGAAATAATCCCCTTGGTGGTCTGTGAGACTCTTTGGCTACCATTCAGCCCTCAGCTGAAGGTGCTTGATGTCATAGGTATTAAGCTGTAATGTTCCTGTCTGCATTTAAAAAGCATCTGGGCTTGGCCTTTACTGCACAAGAGTTTCTCTAAATACTGCCAACTACCCTCCACTGAGAGCCCCTCTATTGTTGATGTTAGGCAATAGTGTTCCTGTCAGAAGTGGGATTCGAACCCACGCCTCCAGGGGAGACTGCGACCTGAGCGCCAGCTGCCGGCGGAGCGTCCGTCAACATTTCCAAAATTGTGGACGTGAAGTCCAATGGCGCTCCGCCGCTCCAACATTCACAGCCAATCAGCTTAGCGAATTCTTCCCCTCTCCAACATTTGACCAATCACAGCGAAGAAATGTTGAAGCGTCTCCAACATTTGACCAATCACAGCGAAGAAATGTTGAAGCGTTTGTATAAAACCGTTTACAGCGAGCGAGCTGACGGCGACATTTACAGTGAGCGATACGGTAAGAGTTCACACACTCAATAAATACATGTTTACGACATACTATTTCAATTTAAACATGAAATACAATTCGTAAAAGTAATATGGCACTTTTTAACTTTAGCTGAAATAGGAGAATACCGTCGTTTTGTTACAAATATCTGTCAGCCCGCGTATTTTCGTTCTTATTTTAGGCGGTTTTAGCTTGCTAATGAATGGCAAAGCAATAGTTATGCTCAGAAATGTAAGTGAAGATGCACAATGACTTAGTTTTGTGAGTTTCTATGTGAACGTATGTTAAAAATAGCTTAAAGCTATGTTTCACGGTCGCGGTTAGCATGTTTAGCCTGTATACTCATTACGGTCTGATGTAAACACAATGGCGCCTGACATTGGCAGTGAATACGTCGTCTTCAACTTGATATCGCTAAATGAACTTTTAATCTACCTATAAGTATGCTACTCTGAGTGGTGATATTGTAATTACAAATCTGTCGCGTGTACTATGTGGTGGCTGACGGACAATTTATTACTATGTAATGCTATGTTATGTTATGATGTAGTGCACGGCTATCGTTGTGCACCTTAAATTTCACTTTCACTCATATGACGTTAATGTGTTCTTCCGTGTTATTCACTGCAACGTTGTTAACCCTAGGTTATTATAATAGTACTTTATAAAAGCAGCGGTGTCCAGTATAACCCGGTTTGGGTTGGTGATGGTGAGCTCTACTGTATTTACCGATGTCCTGCCTCAAATTGTGCTTTTAGTTTTGCAATATTAGTTATATGGCTTTATATTATTAATAATAATGATATTCGTGTGCCATGCTACATAACTTTATATAAAATGAATTGTATATAGATTTTCTGTGTAAAAGTTCTCAGATTATTTCATTGTTGTCCAGACAAGCAATGTCTTCTAAAAAGAGCCACAAAGCCATGGCAGACTCCGACTGGCTGTCACGCCTGAGGAGCTTTGCCAGGACTGGGACCTGGCCTTCAGGTGAAGGCAACAGACCGGCCCCCAGACAGAAGAAGTGGTACGAGCTGTATCAAAAGGTATGAGTATATTGTATTTTAATATACTCTCACAGTAGATTTTACTTGTAATTACTGAATTATGCCATCAACTCACTGTAACTACACAAATCCTATTTAAATCTTGCTTGATACATTTTTTCTTTGTAGATTGAGAAATGCCCGATGCAGTCTCGTGGACAGATGTCCTTGTTTGGAGTGAGGACATGTGTTTGTGGGTTCCATGTTCAGAAGGTAATACATAATATCTAATAAGTTGGTATCAGTAGAGGGTTTGCGCATGTGTATAATTCTATGTATTGCCTGTCATTGCTGGGCAGCAGCTAGCACCAGAGGGCACAACTGCACAGCCTGTGCAAGTGGGCACCTCTGTGCAGCCAGGACCAGAAGGTGCACCTCTGCGCAACCAGCTCGGGTGGGCACCTCTGCGCAGCCAGCACGGGTGGGCACCTCTGCGCCTACAGCTGAAAGGCTACGACGACCCCCACTTAATTTGGCGATGGTATGTGGACATCTATTACTTATCTACTCTTTTTTATCCCTTCTCTTTCTGTCTTATTTGATGTGACTTGGTTTTGTTCTTTTAGTTCATGAAGCCCAGATTTGGTGGAGCGCAAAGCAATGCTGCTAAGCCTAACCTTAGCTTGGCAAGAAAACGGCCAAAACTAATGGAGGTAAATATATTGGCCATACTACTATTATACTACTATAGTTATACTTGTAGACGTTTCTAAGATGACTGTATGTTACAGGCTGCAGTTACCACTCCAGCTGCAGTACCAGCCGCCACAGTTATTTCAGTGAGTATAATAGAAAACTCTTGGCTTTCGATTGATACAAGTACATTACAAAATATTTTCCGTTTAAATTTGCCAGACAGATTTTGGTCTGTTGTAAAACAAGGTTACTTTTAACCTTCTTTTAACATTATAACATCTTACAGGTTGCAGACCCTCAGACAGACACCCTGGCTTCCTGTCCTCCTGTACCTGCCTCTTCAACTGTCTCAGTAAGTATTTCAAATATTATTATTACATTAATAATCATTGTCTTTTCCCAATTTGTAGTGACAGTGTTTATGTATTGTGCTATAAATGTACAGACGGCTGGTCCCGAGACACTTGTGGCCTCACCTCAACTTCCTCGTTTGTGGTCTGAGGGCTTGCCACCTGAGGACCACAAGTGGATCCTTAAGACCCTGTTGAGGCTCGGGCCTAAAGGGAAACTGGAGCTTCAGGACAATCTGAAGCTCTGGTACTATCCTCCACAGCCAGGCCACCTTTACCACCAGGCTCCAACACCAGACCGCTTTTTTGCCCATCCACTTCTTGTCTGGATGCCATACAAGCTGTGGAAGGTGAAAGTGGTCTGTCCTAATCCTGCGTGTGGACAACACCAGCTCAGGGAGACAGTTCATCCCCAGGTTCCACGTCCCATCCAGCCAAAGGGGCCAGTCAGCCAGCAGGTGTTTGTCTCACCAGCTACAGCCACCCCTCCAGCACCTGTGGTCATTCCTGCACCACAGGCTGTATGTTATATGCCAGTGTTGCTCCCAGTGTCTCAATATCCAGGCACTGTAGCCCAAACAAGTGTCCCAGGCCCTGGTGCAACACCTAAAAGGCACTATAGAAGAACTGTGGAGGCCAACACCTGCAAAAAGTGCGGACAGTTCCGCACAGCAGAAACAGGACACAGCCAGTACCACGGGAAGGTGTACTGTCCTAATTTTGAAGTCCTCACTAAACAGCAGTGGTTGGAGGAAATGAAAAAAAAGCCCACCGACAAATAGTGCTTTTTTTTCCAAGATATTTTGTAAATACATTTTAAATTGTAAATAATTGTATAGTTGATAATGTTTTATTTATTTTGTTTATTTAATGTTGTTAATTATAATATTGTTGTTGTAAGTTATTGTAAGTTGTTGAATTTGTTAATAATTGTTGCCTTGTAAATAGAAATCATTGTTATTATTATTGAAATATTAATATTTTATAGTGTGAATATAGTTATAGTATATTTGCATTTGTAATTTTCTATATTTATTGTTGGTTGTTTGTTTGTTTAAATAAATACTTTGAATTGTCTCTCAGCTTCTTCTTTTCCAGCTTCTTTTATTCATCACTAATAGAAATAGGATACTGCAACAACAGGCACAAGGAAAAATATGGTCTACATAGTCTAGAAGATGCATGCTTATGGCACCACAGTCCTATTTATAAAGGAGGAAGAAAAATAAATAAAATGTATCAGCCTTTGTTTCCTATTTCCTCCTCGCGTCCAACTTAAAACACAATTATTTCCTTGTATCAGTTCTGGTTTAGTTACATTTGGACCGTCTTAAGGGGCATGCCTCCATCTTTGGGAGTCAAGTCCAAATAAGGTAATCTACGTCACTCAGCCTGTTCACGTCGCGTGCTGCCTCACGCTAAATATCGCGGTGACACCCGAGTCCGTCAGAAGTGAGTTCAAACCCCGGCTGAGGTGTGTCCAAGCTTTCAAAACAATGATAAACCCTCCAATTTGTGACCAGGTCACTAGAAATATGTATAAAACTCTCACATTTCTCATTTTTTCCTCATTTTTTCCCTCTTCTCTCTCTTTTCCCTCATTTTTCTTCTCCCCCCTCCTCCCCCCTTCTTCCCCATCATTGACGGCCGATTGTTCCCCAGCTTGAGCGCAGCGCCTTAGACCGCTCGGCCATCCTGACTGTCTCAATAATGGGCAAGAATGAAAAAAAAATGCACAAAGAAGGTTAATCTTATCTGCATTGCATGTCGGGTCTGGTACTATTTGACCAGTCTTGCTGCCATTTTTCCCCACTAGGTACTTGCTCATAATACACTGGTGTGAGGCGGTTAGCTTGGGTGACAAACTTCTAATCCATTGAGTTCTGCATGCATTGGTTTGAATCCCACCCTCGAGAAAGGAAAGCTCACGCTCATGCTGCTTTACAAAGATACTGCAAGCTGTTAAATACATGGCACAAGGCTTTGGGACCTTTGTCTCACAAGACCTTCTTGAAATAATCCCCTTGGTGGTCTGTGAGACTCTTTGGCTACCATTTAGCACTCAACTGAAGGTGCTTGATGTCATAGGTATTAAGCTGTAGTGTTCCCGTCTGAAGTGAGAAAAATGAGGAACGCTTCACGAATTTGCGTGTCATCCTTGCGCAGGGGCCATGCTAATCTTCTCTGTATCGTTCCAATTTTAGTATATGTGTTAGCGAACTAACACAAGGGGAGGAGAACTTTCAGCTGGGTTATACAGGGCTCTGCCAACACTGCCCCCTGGCTCATGGTCTGGTGAAGACCATACACAGGACAGATTTTTGAGGCAACTGTAAAGAAGATGCAATTTCTTCTCTTGAAAGTAGAAAAGGGGAATGTCAGATGATTCAGCTCCACCATTCTGGCTTTGTCTACTAAACAGAAAATGAAAATTCATACCTTCAACTGGTACTCAGATTAGATGTCGCCTGTGAATGTGCCAGTTAAAATAAAAGATATGCCCTGTATAGACGAGGTGGCCGAGTGGTTAAGGCGATGGACTGCTAATCCATTGTGCTCTGCACGCGTGGGTTCGAATCCCATCCTCGTCGCAGCCCTCAATCTGTTCTTCTTGTGTGCATATTGAGGTAATTAGAAAATAAAACTTCTGCCCTTCAAGGCAGAAAAGGGAGCATGTCTCTGTCTTCTCTGCACAAAACAAAAATTCAGACCTTTACCAGACGAGAGCTTCTCTACTTAATGCACTCTAGGCTACCTAAGAGCCCCATCTGTTATTGGTGTTTAGCAACAGGTTTTCTGTCAGAGGTGGGGTTTGAACACACACCTGCAGGGGACACTGCAACCTGAACACAGTGCCTTAAACCACTGAACCATCCTGACTGCTTCACTGGTGGGCAGGAATGAAAAAAAAAAAACGCAGAAAGAAGCAACTACAGTTCCAGATACAAACCCATGCCCCGGTTAATCTTATCTGCATTGCATGTCGGGTCTGGGACTATTTGACCAGTCTTGCTGCCATTTTTCCCCACTAGGTACTTGCTCATATTACACTGGTGTGAGGCGGTTAGCTTGGGTGATAAACTTCTACTCCATTGAGTTCTGTATGCATTGGTTTGAATCCCACCCTCGAGAAAGGAAAGCTCACGCTCATGCTGCTTTACAAAGATACTGCAAGCTGTTAAATGCATGGCACAAGGCTTTGGGACCTTTGCCTCACAAGACCTTCTTGAAATAATCCCCTTGGTGGTCTGTGAGACTCTTTGGCTACCATTTAGCACTCAACTGAAGGTGCTTGATGTCATAGGTATTAAGCTGTAGTGTTCCCGTCTGAAGTGAGAAAAATGAGGAACGCTTCACGAATTTGCGTGTCATCCTTGCGCAGGGGCCATGCTAATCTTCTCTGTATCGTTCCAATTTTAGTATATGTGTTAGCGAACTAACACAAGGGGAGGAGAACTTTCAGCTGGGTTATACAGGGCTCTGCCAACACTGCCCCCTGGCTCATGGTCTGGTGAAGACCATCCACAGGACAGATTTTTGAGGCAACTGTAAAGAAGATGCAATTTCTTCTCTTGAAAGTAGAAAAGGGGAATGTCAGATGATTCAGCTCCACCATTCTGGCTTTGTCTACTAAACAGAAAATGAAAATTCATACCTTCAACTGGCTCCAGGGGGAATTTTAAATGCCTGGTACAAGGCTTCGGGACCTTTGCCTCACAAGACCTTCAGTGAACAAACCGCTTCATGGCCATTAAAGGGTAAGGGTCTGGAAAAGCAAATGGAGATATATTTTTAAACACACCTTGGCTGTTATGGCTGTTAGTCCCTTCTTCCTTCATGGTGGGAAAGGGTCAGTTGTTAATGGCTTAAGTTCACACAGGTTGCACCTTCCTTGAGACAGTTGTGATTTGTCCAAATAATTTAAATAATTTTATGGCGGGACACCTCCACAGAACTCTGCGGCACAGAGCATGTCAACTCCCCTCTCAACCTAGAACATCTGAGACAGTTTCACAAGTCTTTCAACCTGCGTGCCTCTAGTTTGAAAGGCAGTCCTGATTTTCCCAAAAGAGTTATGCCTCACGTAGGGTTTGCTCCCTGAAGCCGTCATGATTTTTTCAAAGGATTTATGCCTGAAGTTGTGAAGTTTTGGCTACCAACTAGCCCAGCACTCAGAGCCCCGGATGTTATAGGACCCGGTATTTTGACATACTTCAAATTTGGAACACCAAGCATTGGTGTTTCAGTGGTAGCAGAGCTCCAATGGCCAACAGAGCTCCTGCTTTACAAAGATACTGCAAGCTGTTAAATACATGGCACAAGGCTTTGGGACCTTTGCCTCACAAGACCTCGAAATAATCCCCTTGGTGGTCTGTGAGACTCTTTGGCTACCATTCAGCCCTCAGCTGAAGGTGCTTGATGTCATAGGTATTAAGCTGTAATGTTCCTGTCTGCATTTAAAAAGCATCTGGGCTTGGCCTTTACTGCACAAGAGTTTCTCTAAATACTGCCAACTACCCTCCACTGAGAGCCCCCTCTATTGTTGATGTTAGGCAATAGTGTTCCTGTCAGAAGTGGGATTCGAACCCACGCCTCCAGTGGAGACTGCGACCTGAGCGCCAGCTGCCGGCGGAGCGTCCGTCAACATTTCCAAAATTGTGGACGTGAAGTCCAATGGCGCTCCGCCGCTCCAACATTCACAGCCAATCAGCTTAGCGAATTCTTCCCCTCTCCAACATTTGACCAATCACAGCGAAGAAATGTTGAAGCGTCTCCAACATTTGACCAATCACAGCGAAGAAATGTTGAAGCGTTTGTATAAAACCGTTTACAGCGAGCGAGCTGACGGCGACATTTACAGTGAGCGATACGGTAAGAGTTCACACACTCAATAAATACATGTTTACGACATACTATTTCAATTTAAACATGAAATACAATTCGTAAAAGTAATATGGCACTTTTTAACTTTAGCTGAAATAGGAGAATACCGTCGTTTTGTTACAAATATCTGTCAGCCCGCGTATTTTCGTTCTTATTTTAGGCGGTTTTAGCTTGCTAATGAATGGCAAAGCAATAGTTATGCTCAGAAATGTAAGTGAAGATGCACAATGACTTAGTTTTGTGAGTTTCTATGTGAACGTATGTTAAAAATAGCTTAAAGCTATGTTTCACGGTCGCGGTTAGCATGTTTAGCCTGTATACTCATTACGGTCTGATGTAAACACAATGGCGCCTGACATTGGCAGTGAATACGTCGTCTTCAACTTGATATCGCTAAATGAACTTTTAATCTACCTATAAGTATGCTACTCTGAGTGGTGATATTGTAATTACAAATCTGTCGCGTGTACTATGTGGTGGCTGACGGACAATTTATTACTATGTAATGCTATGTTATGTTATGATGTAGTGCACGGCTATCGTTGTGCACCTTAAATTTCACTTTCACACATATGACTTTAATGTGTTCTTCCGTGTTATTCACTGCAACGTTGTTAACCCTAGGTTATTATAATAGTACTTTATAAAAGCAGCGGTGTCCAGTATAACCCGGTTTGGGTTGGTGATGGTGAGCTCTACTGTATTTACCGATGTCCTGCCTCAAATTGTGCTTTTAGTTTTGCAATATTAGTTATATGGCTTTATATTATTGATAATAATGATATTCGTGTGCCATGCTACATAACTTTATATAAAATGTATTGTATATAGATTTTCTGTGTAAAAGTTCTCAGATTATTTCATTGTTGTCCAGACAAGCAATGTCTTCTAAAAAGAGCCACAAAGCCATGGCAGACTCCGACTGGCTGTCACGCCTGAGGAGCTTTGCCAGGACTGGGACCTGGCCTTCAGGTGAAGGCAACAGACCGGCCCCCAGACAGAAGAAGTGGTACGAGCTGTATCAAAAAGTATGAGTATATTGTATTTTAATATACTCTCACAGTAGATTTTACTTGTAATTACTGAATTATGCCATCAACTCACTGTAACTACACAAATCCTATTTAAATCTTGCTTGATACATTTTTTCTTTGTAGATTGAGAAATGCCCGATGCAGTCTCGTGGACAGATGTCCTTGTTTGGAGTGAGGACATGTGTTTGTGGGTTCCATGTTCAGAAGGTAATACATAAAATCTAATAAGTTGGTATCAGTAGAGGGTTTGCGCATGTGTATAATTCTATGTATTGCCTGTCATTGCTGGGCAGCAGCTAGCACCAGAGGGCACAACTGCACAGCCTGTGCAAGTGGGCACCTCTGTGCAGCCAGGACCAGAAGGTGCACCTATGGAGCCAGCACGGGTGGGCACCTCTGCGCAGCCAGCACGGGTGGGCACCTCTGCGCAGCCAGCACGGGTGGGCACCTCTGCGCAGCCAGCACTGGTGGGAACCTCTGCGCAGCCAGCTCGGGTGGGCACCTCTGCACAGCCAGCACTGGTGGGCACCTCTGCGCAGCCAGCTCGGGTGGGCACCTCTGCGCAGCCAGCACGGGTGGGCACCTCTACAGCTGAAAGGCCACGACGACCCCCACTTAATTTGGCGATGGTATGTGGACATCTATTACTTATCTACTCTTTTTTATCTCTTCTCTTTCTGTCTTATTTGATGTGACTTGGTTTTGTACTTTTAGTTCATGAAGCCCAGATTTGGTGGAGCGCAAAGCAATGCTGCTAAGCCTAACCTTAGCTTGGCAAGAAAACGGCCAAAACTAATGGAGGTAAATACATTGGCCATACTACTATTATACTACTATAGTTATACTTGTAGACGTTTCTAAGATGACTGTATGTTACAGGCTGCAGTTACCACTCCAGCTGCAGTACCAGCCGCCACAGTTATTTCAGTGAGTATAATAGAAAACTCTTGGCTTTCGATTGATACAAGTACATTACAAAATATTTTCCGTTTAAATTTGCCAGACAGATTTTGGTCTGTTGAAAAATAAGGTTACTTTTAACCTTCTTTTAACATTATAACATCTTACAGGTTGCAGACCCTCAGACAGACACCCTGGCTTCCTGTCCTCCTGTACCTGCCTCTTCAACTGTCTCAGTAAGTATTTCAAATATTATTATTACATTAATAATCATTGTCTTTTCCCAATTTGTAGTGACAGTGTTTATGTATTGTGCTATAAATGTACAGACGGCTGGTCCCGAGACACTTGTGGCCTCACCTCAACTTCCTCGTTTGTGGTCTGAGGGCTTGCCACCTGAGGACCACAAGTGGATCCTTAAGACCCTGTTGAGGCTCGGGCCTAAAGGGAAACTGGAGCTTCAGGACAATCTGAAGCTCTGGTACTATCCTCCACAGCCAGGCCACCTTTACCACCAGGCTCCAACACCAGACCGCTTTTTTGCCCATCCACTTCTTGTCTGGATGCCATACAAGCTGTGGAAGGTGAAAGTGGTCTGTCCTAATCCTGCGTGTGGACAACACCAGCTCACAGGAGCAGGACTGCACAAGAGGGCACGGCGGGTGCTGGATGTTGACCGCATCTACAATTTGGTGACTGAGACACTGACCTGCACCAAATGTAGGGCCAGCCACGTGTCCTGGAGCCAGACTGTCCTGTCCCAGCTGGATCTGGCACATAGATCCGAATTTAGGGTCATCCTCACACAAAAGTAAGTAATGTGCCTTCCCTGTAGTTAAACTTATACTTGAATATAATCAAAGAAAAATAATGTGAGGTTATTTTTTGAATTAGATTTGCCTGTGACATTCGTGTCATTCGCCTCCTTCGGGAGAGAGGCCTCGGGAATAGTCCCACACGAGTCCTCAAACAGCTAAAGGAAAACCACACAGAGGAGTGGCTGAATCGGGTGGCACGATACACCTCCGAATGTGTGCACTTTCTCCAGCGCCCTGGACTGTTGCCAGTCACATTTCCTGAGCCTCCAGAGCCTGCGGTAGTGCCCAGCTGTAAATGGCTCCTCTCTGTTTACAGCAAGGACATTTTAACGCGGCTGGATGACATCAAGGCCAAAATAACATCAACGTCTGGCACAATCCTGAAAATGGATTCAACCAAAAAGGTTAACAATATTATGTATTTTTATTGATATTTTTTGCATTGCACACCACCTGCATACATTATGTCTGTCATACATTCACTTTGTAATTGTTTACACCTAAAACATTCTGGTTTTTAGATCACCAGGAAGCTCGCAGGAGTGGCCAAGGGGACAGCAATGTGGCTCACTTCTGTGGGCAATGAGTTTGGCCAGATTCTCATCAGCGTGCTGACTGCTCAGGAGGGAGCTGGTCTGGATCTGATGGCAGCAGACCTGGTGAAAAGGTTTCAGCGGGCCGGTGTGGATCCTCCTGTTGCCATGTATGTGGACTGTGGCTGCTGTGCTGAGGCAGCGGAGACAAAGCTGCAGGCCCGGTTCAGCGGGTGGCCAAATATGACCGTCCGACTGGATATTTGGCACTTTATGCGACGGCTTGCAGTAGGCTGCACAACAGACGCTCATCAGCTGTACCCAATCTTTATGTCACGCCTGTCGTCGTGCATATTTGAATGGGATGCAGCTGATGTAGCTCTGTTGTCGCAAGCAAAAAGGCAGCAGCTTCAGGCGGATGGCCTCTCTTCCCTCACTGATGGCGACATCAGAAAACATCTGTCGAGGGAGGAGTTAGCTCTCCACTGCAGGAGGAGGACCCGTGGCGAGGACATCACCATCCAGCTGCTGGAGGATCTGCTGCAGAGGCTGATGGGGCCTGCTGGGAGGGACTCCCTGGGAGTTCCCCTGTTGGATCGGGAGCGGATGGAGCACATCTGGAGAGTCCAGCGGAAACACGTGAAGTGCATTCAAGACCCTCCAGGTGTAGCTCTATACATCAAGACAGGGGAACTAAATAAGGGGGGTGTGCGGCTGCCCACCTACAGGTGTGCAAGAGGCTCCACATCTCTGGAGTCTTTTCACCTGCACCTCAACCGCTTCATACCAGGTTTGTCTCAGTCAAATGTTAGTATATAAACTGTTTAGTCAGGACATTTTGATTTCATATTGAGTGTTTTTTTTTAGGAACCAGTGCCAACAGCCTAAATTTTCAAATCTACCTGCTGGAGGGACTTCACCGGTGGAACCAGGACCGTGGTGTGGCTGCGCTGTCCACTGAAACTTCTGGGCTGCGCAGTTACCAAGGCGACCTGCTTCACTGTGTGAACCTGAACTACCAGAGGCTGTTTGGAAAGAAGGTGGCACCAGAGTTCACTCCACCCTCTCAGTATACTGGTAAAGATGAAAAAAATTAACTCTTTTCAATATTAGTATTATCATATTTGTATATTATCAAAAGTACAATTGTGTAGTAAAAAAAAAACTTTGATGTTTTCCTCTTCCCATATAGGAGAGCTCATTGGTGTACAGTATTTGTACCGCCAAACTGGACAGGCGCTGCAGGATATGCACCCGGACTCTGAAGAGACCGCACAGCTGTTGGAGGAGCATGAGGATGTCGACGAAGATGAGGGCTTCGATGACATCACAGAAGACCCCACTGTGCTCAACCTGGAGGTTTCTGAAGCTCCAGTCACTCCGACTCCTGGGCCCTCTTCAGAATCTGCTGCTGATGCCACGTCCAGTACAGCGGCCAATACATCCACTATCACTCCCAGTAAGGCTGGAAACAGTGCTACTAAATTAATTTAATTTAGTATAAACTAATAATTTTTGCTTATGTTAATGTTTTTTAAATTAATAACATTTTCATCATGTTTAGTCCTGGGTCCTGTCACACCTGCTGCCAGCACACCTGGGGTTGCCTCTGGTGACCCAGTGCCATCTTTGCCTGAACCTGGAGCTGTGGCACAGGTTGAGGATGAAGATATGGTAAGTGCCACTGAGCTCAGCTTTACACACAGTTTGTCACACAGTATTCCCAAAGTTTAAATATTTAAATTAAATTTGTTTTGCCATTTACCCAGGCTGTGGATGAACAAAATGTCCCGGGTTATCAGCATGTGGACAGACTGGCAGAGTACCTGGTGGGGCTTCGGAGTCAGACCTCTCTCTGTCTCAGCAACCACCAGGCGAACACCATAATTCAGCTCTGGCAGAAGCTGGACGACAGGGACAAGCAGCGGGTGGTTTACAAGGCACGTCATCAGGAGAGACTGCTGAGTGGCCGCTTCCGTACACCAAAGAAGCCCACAACCACCCCTGGTGTGGAGAGTACCACCCGCTGCGTGTTAGGAGCCAGCAGTGCCCCTGCGCAGTGGCCTGATTGCTGTCGCCTGGTGGAGAACATTTTTTTGAGGCTCTGTGTGCTGCACCCAGCCCCGGTCAGGAAGGGAAAACACACTGACTCCAGGTGGTCTCTTATATTAAGAGACTACCACAACATTAGGCAGCTGGTTGTCAGTAACTCCCTGGTCATGCAGCAGAGTGAGATTCAGCTAGTGGTAGTGAATCAATCTACGCTCATCCAGTGGCACAACAACCGCCAGAAGAGGCAGGAGCTCTCTGTGCTACTGCAGGGCACAGACTTGCCACAGGCTCTGCCAACATCTGCACAACCACTGCAGGCCCCAAGACTGCTCCCTCCGGCTCCTGTGTCTGCAGTACAGGAGCATCAGTACAGGCTGCCAGCAAATACAGCTGGACAGGCACGACACAGGGAGACAGGTCATCCCCAGCTTCCACGTCCCATCCAGCCAAAGGGGCCAGTCAGCCAGCAGGTGTTTGTCTCACCAGCTACAGCCACCCCTCCAGCACCTGTGGTCATTCCTGCACCACAGGCTGTATGTTATATGCCAGTGTTGCTCCCAGTGTCTCAATATCCAGGCACTGTAGCCCAAACAAGTGTCCCAGGCCCTGGTGCAACACCTAAAAGGCACTATAGAAGAACTGTGGAGGCCAACACCTGCAAAAAGTGCGGACAGTTCCGCACAGCAGAAACAGGACACAGCCAGTACCATGGGAAGGTGTACTGTCCTAATTTTGAAGTCCTCACTAAACAGCAGTGGTTGGAGGAAATGAAAAAAAAGCCCACCGACAAATAGTGCTTTTTTTTCCAAGATATTTTGTGAATACATTTTAAATTGTAAATAATTGTATAGTTGATAATGTTGTATTTATTTTGTTTATTTAATGTTGTTAATTATAATATTGTAAGTTGTTGAATTTGTTAATAATTGTTGCCTTGTAAATAGAAATCATTGTTATTATTATTGAAATATTAATATTTTATAGTGTGAATATAGTTATAGTATTTTTGCATTTGTAATTTTCTATATTTATTGTTGTTTGTTTGTTTAAATAAATACTTTGAATTGTCTCTCAGCTTCTTCTTTTCCAGCTTCTTTTATTCATCACTAATAGAAATAGGATACTGCAACAACAGGCACAAGGAAAAATATGGTCTACATAGTCTAGAAGATGCATGCTTATGGCACCACAGTCCTATTTATAAAGGAGGAAGAAAAATAAATAAAATGTATCAGCCTTTGTTTCCTATTTCCTCCTCGCGTCCAACTTAAAACACAATTATTTCCTTGTATCAGTTCTGGTTTAGTTACATTTGGACCGTCTTAAGGGGCATGCCTCCATCTTTGGGAGTCAAGTCCAAATAAGGTAATCTACGTCACTCAGCGTGTTCACGTCGCGTGCCGCCTCACGCTAAATATCGCGGTGACACCCGAGTCCGTCAGAAGTGAGTTCAAACCCCGGCTGAGGTGTGTCCAAGCTTTCAAAACAATGATAAACCCTCCAATTTGTGACCAGGTCACTAGAAATATGTATAAAACTCTCACATTTCTCATTTTTTCCTCATTTTTTCCCTCTTCTCTCTCTTTTCCCTCATTTTTCTTCTCCCCCCTCCTCCCCCCTTCTTCCCCATCATTGACGGCCGATTGTTCCCCAGCTTGAGCGCAGCGCCTTAGACCGCTCGGCCATCCTGACTGTCTCAATAGTGGGCAAGAATGAAAAAAAAATGCACAAAGAAGGTTAATCTTATCTGCATTGCATGTCGGGTCTGGTACTATTTGACCAGTCTTGCTGCCATTTTTCCTCACTAGGTACTTGCTCATAATACACTGGTGTGAGGCGGTTAGCTTGGGTGACAAACTTCTAATCCATTGAGTTCTGCATGCATTGGTTTGAATCCCACCCTCGAGAAAGGAAAGCTCACGCTCATGCTGCTTTACAAAGATACTGCAAGCTGTTAAATACATGGCACAAGGCTTTGGGACCTTTGTCTCACAAGACCTTCTTGAAATAATCCCCTTGGTGGTCTGTGAGACTCTTTGGCTACCATTTAGCACTCAACTGAAGGTGCTTGATGTCATAGGTATTAAGCTGTAGTGTTCCCGTCTGAAGTGAGAAAAATGAGGAACGCTTCACGAATTTGCGTGTCATCCTTGCGCAGGGGCCATGCTAATCTTCTCTGTATCGTTCCAATTTTAGTATATGTGTTAGCGAACTAACACAAGGGGAGGAGAACTTTCAGCTGGGTTATACAGGGCTCTGCCAACACTGCCCCCTGGCTCATGGTCTGGTGAAGACCATACACAGGACAGATTTTTGAGGCAACTGTAAAGAAGATGCAATTTCTTCTCTTGAAAGTAGAAAAGGGGAATGTCAGATGATTCAGCTCCACCATTCTGGCTTTGTCTACTAAACAGAAAATGAAAATTCATACCTTCAACTGGTACTCAGATTAGATGTCGCCTGTGAATGTGCCAGTTAAAATAAAAGATTTGCCCTGTATAGACGAGGTGGCCGAGTGGTTAAGGCGATGGACTGCTAATCCATTGTGCTCTGCACGCGAGGGTTCGAATCCCATCCTCGTCGCAGCCCTCAATCTGTTCTTCTTGTGTGCATATTGAGGTAATTAGAAAATAAAACTTCTGCCCTTCAAGGCAGAAAAGGGGAGCATGTCTCTGTCTTCTCTGCACAAAACAAAAATTCAGACCTTTACCAGACGAGAGCTTCTCTACTTAATGCACTCTAGGCTACCTAAGAGCCCCATCTGTTATTGGTGTTTAGCAACAGGTTTTCTGTCAGAGGTGGGGTTTGAACACACACCTGCAGGGGACACTGCAACCTGAACACAGTGCCTTAAACCACTGAACCATCCTGACTGCTTCACTGGTGGGCAGGAATGAAAAAAAAACGCAGAAAGAAGCAACTACAGTTCCAGATACAAACCCATGCCCCCGGTTAATCTTATCTGCATTGCATGTCGGGTCTGGGACTATTTGACCAGTCTTGCTGCCATTTTTCCCCACTAGGTACTTGCTCATATTACACTGGTGTGAGGCGGTTAGCTTGGGTGATAAACTTCTACTCCATTGAGTTCTGTATGCATTGGTTTGAATCCCACCCTCGAGAAAGGAAAGCTCACGCTCATGCTGCTTTACAAAGATACTGCAAGCTGTTAAATGCATGGCACAAGGCTTTGGGACCTTTGCCTCACAAGACCTTCTTGAAATAATCCCCTTGGTGGTCTGTGAGACTCTTTGGCTACCATTTAGCACTCAACTGAAGGTGCTTGATGTCATAGGTATTAAGCTGTAGTGTTCCCGTCTGAAGTGAGAAAATGAGGAACGCTTCACGAATTTGCGTGTCATCCTTGCGCAGGGGCCATGCTAATCTTCTCTGTATCGTTCCAATTTTAGTATATGTGTTAGCGAACTAACACAAGGGGAGGAGAACTTTCAGCTGGGTTATACAGGGCTCTGCCAACACTGCCCCCTGGCTCATGGTCTGGTGAAGACCATCCACAGGACAGATTTTTGAGGCAACTGTAAAGAAGATGCAATTTCTTCTCTTGAAAGTAGAAAAGGGGAATGTCAGATGATTCAGCTCCACCATTCTGGCTTTGTCTACTAAACAGAAAATGAAAATTCATACCTTCAACTGGCTCCAGGGGGAATTTTAAATGCCTGGTACAAGGCTTCGGGACCTTTGCCTCACAAGACCTTCAGTGAACAAACCGCTTCATGGCCATTAAAGGGTAAGGGTCTGGAAAAGCAAATGGAGATATATTTTTAAACACACCTTGGCTGTTATGGCTGTTAGTCCCTTCTTCCTTCATGGTGGGAAAGGGTCAGTTGTTAATGGCTTAAGTTCACACAGGTTGCACCTTCCTTGAGACAGTTGTGATTTGTCCAAATAATTTAAATAATTTTATGGCGGGACACCTCCACAGAACTCTGCGGCACAGAGCATGTCAACTCCCCTCTCAACCTAGAACATCTGAGACAGTTTCACAAGTCTTTCAACCTGCGTGCCTCTAGTTTGAAAGGCAGTCCTGATTTTCCCAAAAGAGTTATGCCTCACGTAGGGTTTGCTCCTGAAGCCGTCATGATTTTTCAAAGGATTTATGCCTGAAGTTGTGAAGTTTTGGCTACCAACTAGCCCAGCACTCAGAGCCCCGGATGTTATAGGACCCGGTATTTTGACATACTTCAAATTTGGAACACCAAGCATTGGTGTTTCAGTGGTAGCAGAGCTCCAATGGCCAACAGAGCTCCTGCTTTACAAAGATACTGCAAGCTGTTAAATACATGGCACAAGGCTTTGGGACCTTTGCCTCACAAGACCTCGAAATAATCCCCTTGGTGGTCTGTGAGACTCTTTGGCTACCATTCAGCCCTCAGCTGAAGGTGCTTGATGTCATAGGTATTAAGCTGTAATGTTCCTGTCTGCATTTAAAAAGCATCTGGGCTTGGCCTTTACTGCACAAGAGTTTCTCTAAATACTGCCAACTACCCTCCACTGAGAGCCCCTCTATTGTTGATGTTAGGCAATAGTGTTCCTGTCAGAAGTGGGATTCGAACCCACGCCTCCAGTGGAGACTGCGACCTGAACGCAGCGCCTTAGACCGCTCGGCCATCCTGACTGTCTCAATAGTGGGCAAGAATGAAAAAAAAATGCACAAAGAAGGTTAATCTTATCTGCATTGCATGTCGGGTCTGGTACTATTTGACCAGTCTTGCTGCCATTTTTCCCCACTAGGTACTTGCTCATAATACACTGGTGTGAGGCGGTTAGCTTGGGTGACAAACTTCTAATCCATTGAGTTCTGCATGCATTGGTTTGAATCCCACCCTCGAGAAAGGAAAGCTCACGCTCATGCTGCTTTACAAAGATACTGCAAGCTGTTAAATACATGGCACAAGGCTTTGGGACCTTTGTCTCACAAGACCTTCTTGAAATAATCCCCTTGGTGGTCTGTGAGACTCTTTGGCTACCATTTAGCACTCAACTGAAGGTGCTTGATGTCATAGGTATTAAGCTGTAGTGTTCCCGTCTGAAGTGAGAAAAATGAGGAACGCTTCACGAATTTGCGTGTCATCCTTGCGCAGGGGCCATGCTAATCTTCTCTGTATCGTTCCAATTTTAGTATATGTGTTAGCGAACTAACACAAGGGGAGGAGAACTTTCAGCTGGGTTATACAGGGCTCTGCCAACACTGCCCCCTGGCTCATGGTCTGGTGAAGACCATACACAGGACAGATTTTTGAGGCAACTGTAAAGAAGATGCAATTTCTTCTCTTGAAAGTAGAAAAGGGGAATGTCAGATGATTCAGCTCCACCATTCTGGCTTTGTCTACTAAACAGAAAATGAAAATTCATACCTTCAACTGGTACTCAGATTAGATGTCGCCTGTGAATGTGCCAGTTAAAATAAAAGATTTGCCCTGTATAGACGAGGTGGCCGAGTGGTTAAGGCGATGGACTGCTAATCCATTGTGCTCTGCACGCGTGGGTTCGAATCCCATCCTCGTCGCAGCCCTCAATCTGTTCTTCTTGTGTGCATATTGAGGTAATTAGAAAATAAAACTTCTGCCCTTCAAGGCAGAAAAGGGGAGCATGTCTCTGTCTTCTCTGCACAAAACAAAAATTCAGACCTTTACCAGACGAGAGCTTCTCTACTTAATGCACTCTAGGCTACCTAAGAGCCCCATCTGTTATTGGTGTTTAGCAACAGGTTTTCTGTCAGAGGTGGGGTTTGAACACACACCTGCAGGGGACACTGCAACCTGAACACAGTGCCTTAAACCACTGAACCATCCTGACTGCTTCACTGGTGGGCAGGAATGAAAAAAAAAAAAAACGCAGAAAGAAGCAACTACAGTTCCAGATACAAACCCATGCCCCCGGTTAATCTTATCTGCATTGCATGTCGGGTCTGGGACTATTTGACCAGTCTTGCTGCCATTTTTCCCCACTAGGTACTTGCTCATATTACACTGGTGTGAGGCGGTTAGCTTGGGTGATAAACTTCTACTCCATTGAGTTCTGTATGCATTGGTTTGAATCCCACCCTCGAGAAAGGAAAGCTCACGCTCATGCTGCTTTACAAAGATACTGCAAGCTGTTAAATGCATGGCACAAGGCTTTGGGACCTTTGCCTCACAAGACCTTCTTGAAATAATCCCCTTGGTGGTCTGTGAGACTCTTTGGCTACCATTTAGCACTCAACTGAAGGTGCTTGATGTCATAGGTATTAAGCTGTAGTGTTCCCGTCTGAAGTGAGAAAAATGAGGAACGCTTCACGAATTTGCGTGTCATCCTTGCGCAGGGGCCATGCTAATCTTCTCTGTATCGTTCCAATTTTAGTATATGTGTTAGCGAACTAACACAAGGGGAGGAGAACTTTCAGCTGGGTTATACAGGGCTCTGCCAACACTGCCCCCTGGCTCATGGTCTGGTGAAGACCATCCACAGGACAGATTTTTGAGGCAACTGTAAAGAAGATGCAATTTCTTCTCTTGAAAGTAGAAAAGGGGAATGTCAGATGATTCAGCTCCACCATTCTGGCTTTGTCTACTAAACAGAAAATGAAAATTCATACCTTCAACTGGCTCCAGGGGGAATTTTAAATGCCTGGTACAAGGCTTCGGGACCTTTGCCTCACAAGACCTTCAGTGAACAAACCGCTTCATGGCCATTAAAGGGTAAGGGTCTGGAAAAGCAAATGGAGATATATTTTTAAACACACCTTGGCTGTTATGGCTGTTAGTCCCTTCTTCCTTCATGGTGGGAAAGGGTCAGTTGTTAATGGCTTAAGTTCACACAGGTTGCACCTTCCTTGAGACAGTTGTGATTTGTCCAAATAATTTAAATAATTTTATGGCGGGACACCTCCACAGAACTCTGCGGCACAGAGCATGTCAACTCCCCTCTCAACCTAGAACATCTGAGACAGTTTCACAAGTCTTTCAACCTGCGTGCCTCTAGTTTGAAAGGCAGTCCTGATTTTCCCAAAAGAGTTATGCCTCACGTAGGGTTTGCTCCCTGAAGCCGTCATGATTTTTTCAAAGGATTTATGCCTGAAGTTGTGAAGTTTTGGCTACCAACTAGCCCAGCACTCAGAGCCCCGGATGTTATAGGACCCGGTATTTTGACCTACTTCAAATTTGGAACACCAAGCATTGGTGTTTCAGTGGTAGCAGAGCTCCAATGGCCAACAGAGCTCCTGCTTTACAAAGATACTGCAAGCTGTTAAATACATGGCACAAGGCTTTGGGACCTTTGCCTCACAAGACCTCGAAATAATCCCCTTGGTGGTCTGTGAGACTCTTTGGCTACCATTCAGCCCTCAGCTGAAGGTGCTTGATGTCATAGGTATTAAGCTGTAATGTTCCTGTCTGCATTTAAAAAGCATCTGGGCTTGGCCTTTACTGCACAAGAGTTTCTCTAAATACTGCCAACTACCCTCCACTGAGAGCCCCTCTATTGTTGATGTTAGGCAATAGTGTTCCTGTCAGAAGTGGGATTCGAACCCACGCCTCCAGTGGAGACTGCGACCTGAACGCAGCGCCTTAGACCGCTCGGCCATCCTGACTGTCTCAATAGTGGGCAAGAATGAAAAAAAAATGCACAAAGAAGGTTAATCTTATCTGCATTGCATGTCGGGTCTGGTACTATTTGACCAGTCTTGCTGCCATTTTTCCCCACTAGGTACTTGCTCATAATACACTGGTGTGAGGCGGTTAGCTTGGGTGACAAACTTCTAATCCATTGAGTTCTGCATGCATTGGTTTGAATCCCACCCTCGAGAAAGGAAAGCTCACGCTCATGCTGCTTTACAAAGATACTGCAAGCTGTTAAATACATGGCACAAGGCTTTGGGACCTTTGTCTCACAAGACCTTCTTGAAATAATCCCCTTGGTGGTCTGTGAGACTCTTTGGCTACCATTTAGCACTCAACTGAAGGTGCTTGATGTCATAGGTATTAAGCTGTAGTGTTCCCGTCTGAAGTGAGAAAAATGAGGAACGCTTCACGAATTTGCGTGTCATCCTTGCGCAGGGGCCATGCTAATCTTCTCTGTATCGTTCCAATTTTAGTATATGTGTTAGCGAACTAACACAAGGGGAGGAGAACTTTCAGCTGGGTTATACAGGGCTCTGCCAACACTGCCCCCTGGCTCATGGTCTGGTGAAGACCATACACAGGACAGATTTTTGAGGCAACTGTAAAGAAGATGCAATTTCTTCTCTTGAAAGTAGAAAAGGGGAATGTCAGATGATTCAGCTCCACCATTCTGGCTTTGTCTACTAAACAGAAAATGAAAATTCATACCTTCAACTGGTACTCAGATTAGATGTCGCCTGTGAATGTGCCAGTTAAAATAAAAGATTTGCCCTGTATAGACGAGGTGGCCGAGTGGTTAAGGCGATGGACTGCTAATCCATTGTGCTCTGCACGCGTGGGTTCGAATCCCATCCTCGTCGCAGCCCTCAATCTGTTCTTCTTGTGTGCATATTGAGGTAATTAGAAAATAAAACTTCTGCCCTTCAAGGCAGAAAAGGGAGCATGTCTCTGTCTTCTCTGCACAAAACAAAAATTCAGACCTTTACCAGACGAGAGCTTCTCTACTTAATGCACTCTAGGCTACCTAAGAGCCCCATCTGTTATTGGTGTTTAGCAACAGGTTTTCTGTCAGAGGTGGGGTTTGAACACACACCTGCAGGGGACACTGCAACCTGAACACAGTGCCTTAAACCACTGAACCATCCTGACTGCTTCACTGGTGGGCAGGAATGAAAAAAAAAAAACGCAGAAAGAAGCAACTACAGTTCCAGATACAAACCCATGCCCCCGGTTAATCTTATCTGCATTGCATGTCGGGTCTGGGACTATTTGACCAGTCTTGCTGCCATTTTTCCCCACTAGGTACTTGCTCATATTACACTGGTGTGAGGCGGTTAGCTTGGGTGATAAACTTCTACTCCATTGAGTTCTGTATGCATTGGTTTGAATCCCACCCTCGAGAAAGGAAAGCTCACGCTCATGCTGCTTTACAAAGATACTGCAAGCTGTTAAATGCATGGCACAAGGCTTTGGGACCTTTGCCTCACAAGACCTTCTTGAAATAATCCCCTTGGTGGTCTGTGAGACTCTTTGGCTACCATTTAGCACTCAACTGAAGGTGCTTGATGTCATAGGTATTAAGCTGTAGTGTTCCCGTCTGAAGTGAGAAAATGAGGAACGCTTCACGAATTTGCGTGTCATCCTTGCGCAGGGGCCATGCTAATCTTCTCTGTATCGTTCCAATTTTAGTATATGTGTTAGCGAACTAACACAAGGGGAGGAGAACTTTCAGCTGGGTTATACAGGGCTCTGCCAACACTGCCCCCTGGCTCATGGTCTGGTGAAGACCATCCACAGGACAGATTTTTGAGGCAACTGTAAAGAAGATGCAATTTCTTCTCTTGAAAGTAGAAAAGGGGAATGTCAGATGATTCAGCTCCACCATTCTGGCTTTGTCTACTAAACAGAAAATGAAAATTCATACCTTCAACTGGCTCCAGGGGGAATTTTAAATGCCTGGTACAAGGCTTCGGGACCTTTGCCTCACAAGACCTTCAGTGAACAAACCGCTTCATGGCCATTAAAGGGTAAGGGTCTGGAAAAGCAAATGGAGATATATTTTTAAACACACCTTGGCTGTTATGGCTGTTAGTCCCTTCTTCCTTCATGGTGGGAAAGGGTCAGTTGTTAATGGCTTAAGTTCACACAGGTTGCACCTTCCTTGAGACAGTTGTGATTTGTCCAAATAATTTAAATAATTTTATGGCGGGACACCTCCACAGAACTCTGCGGCACAGAGCATGTCAACTCCCCTCTCAACCTAGAACATCTGAGACAGTTTCACAAGTCTTTCAACCTGCGTGCCTCTAGTTTGAAAGGCAGTCCTGATTTTCCCAAAAGAGTTATGCCTCACGTAGGGTTTGCTCCCTGAAGCCGTCATGATTTTTTCAAAGGATTTATGCCTGAAGTTGTGAAGTTTTGGCTACCAACTAGCCCAGCACTCAGAGCCCCGGATGTTATAGGACCCGGTATTTTGACATACTTCAAATTTGGAACACCAAGCATTGGTGTTTCAGTGGTAGCAGAGCTCCAATGGCCAACAGAGCTCCTGCTTTACAAAGATACTGCAAGCTGTTAAATACATGGCACAAGGCTTTGGGACCTTTGTCTCACAAGACCTTCTTGAAATAATCCCCTTGGTGGTCTGTGAGACTCTTTGGCTACCATTTAGCACTCAACTGAAGGTGCTTGATGTCATAGGTATTAAGCTGTAGTGTTCCCGTCTGAAGTGAGAAAAATGAGGAACGCTTCACGAATTTGCGTGTCATCCTTGCGCAGGGGCCATGCTAATCTTCTCTGTATCGTTCCAATTTTAGTATATGTGTTAGCGAACTAACACAAGGGGAGGAGAACTTTCAGCTGGGTTATACAGGGCTCTGCCAACACTGCCCCCTGGCTCATGGTCTGGTGAAGACCATACACAGGACAGATTTTTGAGGCAACTGTAAAGAAGATGCAATTTCTTCTCTTGAAAGTAGAAAAGGGGAATGTCAGATGATTCAGCTCCACCATTCTGGCTTTGTCTACTAAACAGAAAATGAAAATTCATACCTTCAACTGGTACTCAGATTAGATGTCGCCTGTGAATGTGCCAGTTAAAATAAAAGATTTGCCCTGTATAGACGAGGTGGCCGAGTGGTTAAGGCGATGGACTGCTAATCCATTGTGCTCTGCACGCGTGGGTTCGAATCCCATCCTCGTCGCAGCCCTCAATCTGTTCTTCTTGTGTGCATATTGAGGTAATTAGAAAATAAAACTTCTGCCCTTCAAGGCAGAAAAGGGGAGCATGTCTCTGTCTTCTCTGCACAAAACAAAAATTCAGACCTTTACCAGACGAGAGCTTCTCTACTTAATGCACTCTAGGCTACCTAAGAGCCCCATCTGTTATTGGTGTTTAGCAACAGGTTTTCTGTCAGAGGTGGGGTTTGAACACACACCTGCAGGGGACACTGCAACCTGAACACAGTGCCTTAAACCACTGAACCATCCTGACTGCTTCACTGGTGGGCAGGAATGAAAAAAAAAAAAAAAACGCAGAAAGAAGCAACTACAGTTCCAGATACAAACCCATGCCCCCGGTTAATCTTATCTGCATTGCATGTCGGGTCTGGGACTATTTGACCAGTCTTGCTGCCATTTTTCCCCACTAGGTACTTGCTCATATTACACTGGTGTGAGGCGGTTAGCTTGGGTGATAAACTTCTACTCCATTGAGTTCTGTATGCATTGGTTTGAATCCCACCCTCGAGAAAGGAAAGCTCACGCTCATGCTGCTTTACAAAGATACTGCAAGCTGTTAAATGCATGGCACAAGGCTTTGGGACCTTTGCCTCACAAGACCTTCTTGAAATAATCCCCTTGGTGGTCTGTGAGACTCTTTGGCTACCATTTAGCACTCAACTGAAGGTGCTTGATGTCATAGGTATTAAGCTGTAGTGTTCCCGTCTGAAGTGAGAAAAATGAGGAACGCTTCACGAATTTGCGTGTCATCCTTGCGCAGGGGCCATGCTAATCTTCTCTGTATCGTTCCAATTTTAGTATATGTGTTAGCGAACTAACACAAGGGGAGGAGAACTTTCAGCTGGGTTATACAGGGCTCTGCCAACACTGCCCCCTGGCTCATGGTCTGGTGAAGACCATCCACAGGACAGATTTTTGAGGCAACTGTAAAGAAGATGCAATTTCTTCTCTTGAAAGTAGAAAAGGGGAATGTCAGATGATTCAGCTCCACCATTCTGGCTTTGTCTACTAAACAGAAAATGAAAATTCATACCTTCAACTGGCTCCAGGGGGAATTTTAAATGCCTGGTACAAGGCTTCGGGACCTTTGCCTCACAAGACCTTCAGTGAACAAACCGCTTCATGGCCATTAAAGGGTAAGGGTCTGGAAAAGCAAATGGAGATATATTTTTAAACACACCTTGGCTGTTATGGCTGTTAGTCCCTTCTTCCTTCATGGTGGGAAAGGGTCAGTTGTTAATGGCTTAAGTTCACACAGGTTGCACCTTCCTTGAGACAGTTGTGATTTGTCCAAATAATTTAAATAATTTTATGGCGGGACACCTCCACAGAACTCTGCGGCACAGAGCATGTCAACTCCCCTCTCAACCTAGAACATCTGAGACAGTTTCACAAGTCTTTCAACCTGCGTGCCTCTAGTTTGAAAGGCAGTCCTGATTTTCCCAAAAGAGTTATGCCTCACGTAGGGTTTGCTCCCTGAAGCCGTCATGATTTTTTCAAAGGATTTATGCCTGAAGTTGTGAAGTTTTGGCTACCAACTAGCCCAGCACTCAGAGCCCCGGATGTTATAGGACCCGGTATTTTGACCTACTTCAAATTTGGAACACCAAGCATTGGTGTTTCAGTGGTAGCAGAGCTCCAATGGCCAACAGAGCTCCTGCTTTACAAAGATACTGCAAGCTGTTAAATACATGGCACAAGGCTTTGGGACCTTTGCCTCACAAGACCTCGAAATAATCCCCTTGGTGGTCTGTGAGACTCTTTGGCTACCATTCAGCCCTCAGCTGAAGGTGCTTGATGTCATAGGTATTAAGCTGTAATGTTCCTGTCTGCATTTAAAAAGCATCTGGGCTTGGCCTTTACTGCACAAGAGTTTCTCTAAATACTGCCAACTACCCTCCACTGAGAGCCCCTCTATTGTTGATGTTAGGCAATAGTGTTCCTGTCAGAAGTGGGATTCGAACCCACGCCTCCAGTGGAGACTGCGACCTGAACGCAGCGCCTTAGACCGCTCGGCCATCCTGACTGTCTCAATAGTGGGCAAGAATGAAAAAAAAATGCACAAAGAAGGTTAATCTTATCTGCATTGCATGTCGGGTCTGGTACTATTTGACCAGTCTTGCTGCCATTTTTCCCCACTAGGTACTTGCTCATAATACACTGGTGTGAGGCGGTTAGCTTGGGTGACAAACTTCTAATCCATTGAGTTCTGCATGCATTGGTTTGAATCCCACCCTCGAGAAAGGAAAGCTCACGCTCATGCTGCTTTACAAAGATACTGCAAGCTGTTAAATACATGGCACAAGGCTTTGGGACCTTTGTCTCACAAGACCTTCTTGAAATAATCCCCTTGGTGGTCTGTGAGACTCTTTGGCTACCATTTAGCACTCAACTGAAGGTGCTTGATGTCATAGGTATTAAGCTGTAGTGTTCCCGTCTGAAGTGAGAAAAATGAGGAACGCTTCACGAATTTGCGTGTCATCCTTGCGCAGGGGCCATGCTAATCTTCTCTGTATCGTTCCAATTTTAGTATATGTGTTAGCGAACTAACACAAGGGGAGGAGAACTTTCAGCTGGGTTATACAGGGCTCTGCCAACACTGCCCCCTGGCTCATGGTCTGGTGAAGACCATACACAGGACAGATTTTTGAGGCAACTGTAAAGAAGATGCAATTTCTTCTCTTGAAAGTAGAAAAGGGGAATGTCAGATGATTCAGCTCCACCATTCTGGCTTTGTCTACTAAACAGAAAATGAAAATTCATACCTTCAACTGGTACTCAGATTAGATGTCGCCTGTGAATGTGCCAGTTAAAATAAAAGATTTGCCCTGTATAGACGAGGTGGCCGAGTGGTTAAGGCGATGGACTGCTAATCCATTGTGCTCTGCACGCGTGGGTTCGAATCCCATCCTCGTCGCAGCCCTCAATCTGTTCTTCTTGTGTGCATATTGAGGTAATTAGAAAATAAAACTTCTGCCCTTCAAGGCAGAAAAGGGGAGCATGTCTCTGTCTTCTCTGCACAAAACAAAAATTCAGACCTTTACCAGACGAGAGCTTCTCTACTTAATGCACTCTAGGCTACCTAAGAGCCCCATCTGTTATTGGTGTTTAGCAACAGGTTTTCTGTCAGAGGTGGGGTTTGAACACACACCTGCAGGGGACACTGCAACCTGAACACAGTGCCTTAAACCACTGAACCATCCTGACTGCTTCACTGGTGGGCAGGAATGAAAAAAAAAAAACGCAGAAAGAAGCAACTACAGTTCCAGATACAAACCCATGCCCCCGGTTAATCTTATCTGCATTGCATGTCGGGTCTGGGACTATTTGACCAGTCTTGCTGCCATTTTTCCCCACTAGGTACTTGCTCATATTACACTGGTGTGAGGCGGTTAGCTTGGGTGATAAACTTCTACTCCATTGAGTTCTGTATGCATTGGTTTGAATCCCACCCTCGAGAAAGGAAAGCTCACGCTCATGCTGCTTTACAAAGATACTGCAAGCTGTTAAATGCATGGCACAAGGCTTTGGGACCTTTGCCTCACAAGACCTTCTTGAAATAATCCCCTTGGTGGTCTGTGAGACTCTTTGGCTACCATTTAGCACTCAACTGAAGGTGCTTGATGTCATAGGTATTAAGCTGTAGTGTTCCCGTCTGAAGTGAGAAAAATGAGGAACGCTTCACGAATTTGCGTGTCATCCTTGCGCAGGGGCCATGCTAATCTTCTCTGTATCGTTCCAATTTTAGTATATGTGTTAGCGAACTAACACAAGGGGAGGAGAACTTTCAGCTGGGTTATACAGGGCTCTGCCAACACTGCCCCCTGGCTCATGGTCTGGTGAAGACCATCCACAGGACAGATTTTTGAGGCAACTGTAAAGAAGATGCAATTTCTTCTCTTGAAAGTAGAAAAGGGGAATGTCAGATGATTCAGCTCCACCATTCTGGCTTTGTCTACTAAACAGAAAATGAAAATTCATACCTTCAACTGGCTCCAGGGGGAATTTTAAATGCCTGGTACAAGGCTTCGGGACCTTTGCCTCACAAGACCTTCAGTGAACAAACCGCTTCATGGCCATTAAAGGGTAAGGGTCTGGAAAAGCAAATGGAGATATATTTTTAAACACACCTTGGCTGTTATGGCTGTTAGTCCCTTCTTCCTTCATGGTGGGAAAGGGTCAGTTGTTAATGGCTTAAGTTCACACAGGTTGCACCTTCCTTGAGACAGTTGTGATTTGTCCAAATAATTTAAATAATTTTATGGCGGGACACCTCCACAGAACTCTGCGGCACAGAGCATGTCAACTCCCCTCTCAACCTAGAACATCTGAGACAGTTTCACAAGTCTTTCAACCTGCGTGCCTCTAGTTTGAAAGGCAGTCCTGATTTTCCCAAAAGAGTTATGCCTCACGTAGGGTTTGCTCCCTGAAGCCGTCATGATTTTTTCAAAGGATTTATGCCTGAAGTTGTGAAGTTTTGGCTACCAACTAGCCCAGCACTCAGAGCCCCGGATGTTATAGGACCCGGTATTTTGACCTACTTCAAATTTGGAACACCAAGCATTGGTGTTTCAGTGGTAGCAGAGCTCCAATGGCCAACAGAGCTCCTGCTTTACAAAGATACTGCAAGCTGTTAAATACATGGCACAAGGCTTTGGGACCTTTGCCTCACAAGACCTCGAAATAATCCCCTTGGTGGTCTGTGAGACTCTTTGGCTACCATTCAGCCCTCAGCTGAAGGTGCTTGATGTCATAGGTATTAAGCTGTAATGTTCCTGTCTGCATTTAAAAAGCATCTGGGCTTGGCCTTTACTGCACAAGAGTTTCTCTAAATACTGCCAACTACCCTCCACTGAGAGCCCCCTCTATTGTTGATGTTAGGCAATAGTGTTCCTGTCAGAAGTGGGATTCGAACCCACGCCTCCAGTGGAGACTGCGACCTGAACGCAGCGCCTTAGACCGCTCGGCCATCCTGACTGTCTCAATAGTGGGCAAGAATGAAAAAAAAATGCACAAAGAAGGTTAATCTTATCTGCATTGCATGTCGGGTCTGGTACTATTTGACCAGTCTTGCTGCCATTTTTCCCCACTAGGTACTTGCTCATAATACACTGGTGTGAGGCGGTTAGCTTGGGTGACAAACTTCTAATCCATTGAGTTCTGCATGCATTGGTTTGAATCCCACCCTCGAGAAAGGAAAGCTCACGCTCATGCTGCTTTACAAAGATACTGCAAGCTGTTAAATGCATGGCACAAGGCTTTGGGACCTTTGCCTCACAAGACCTTCTTGAAATAATCCCCTTGGTGGTCTGTGAGACTCTTTGGCTACCATTTAGCACTCAACTGAAGGTGCTTGATGTCATAGGTATTAAGCTGTAGTGTTCCCGTCTGAAGTGAGAAAAATGAGGAACGCTTCACGAATTTGCGTGTCATCCTTGCGCAGGGGCCATGCTAATCTTCTCTGTATCGTTCCAATTTTAGTATATGTGTTAGCGAACTAACACAAGGGGAGGAGAACTTTCAGCTGGGTTATACAGGGCTCTGCCAACACTGCCCCCTGGCTCATGGTCTGGTGAAGACCATCCACAGGACAGATTTTTGAGGCAACTGTAAAGAAGATGCAATTTCTTCTCTTGAAAGTAGAAAAGGGGAATGTCAGATGATTCAGCTCCACCATTCTGGCTTTGTCTACTAAACAGAAAATGAAAATTCATACCTTCAACTGGCTCCAGGGGGAATTTTAAATGCCTGGTACAAGGCTTCGGGACCTTTGCCTCACAAGACCTTCAGTGAACAAACCGCTTCATGGCCATTAAAGGGTAAGGGTCTGGAAAAGCAAATGGAGATATATTTTTAAACACACCTTGGCTGTTATGGCTGTTAGTCCCTTCTTCCTTCATGGTGGGAAAGGGTCAGTTGTTAATGGCTTAAGTTCACACAGGTTGCACCTTCCTTGAGACAGTTGTGATTTGTCCAAATAATTTAAATAATTTTATGGCGGGACACCTCCACAGAACTCTGCGGCACAGAGCATGTCAACTCCCCTCTCAACCTAGAACATCTGAGACAGTTTCACAAGTCTTTCAACCTGCGTGCCTCTAGTTTGAAAGGCAGTCCTGATTTTCCCAAAAGAGTTATGCCTCACGTAGGGTTTGCTCCCTGAAGCCGTCATGATTTTTTCAAAGGATTTATGCCTGAAGTTGTGAAGTTTTGGCTACCAACTAGCCCAGCACTCAGAGCCCCGGATGTTATAGGACCCGGTATTTTGACCTACTTCAAATTTGGAACACCAAGCATTGGTGTTTCAGTGGTAGCAGAGCTCCAATGGCCAACAGAGCTCCTGCTTTACAAAGATACTGCAAGCTGTTAAATACATGGCACAAGGCTTTGGGACCTTTGTCTCACAAGACCTTCTTGAAATAATCCCCTTGGTGGTCTGTGAGACTCTTTGGCTACCATTTAGCCCTCAACTGAAGGTGCTTGATGTCATAGGTATTAAGCTGTAGTGTTCCCGTCTGAAGTGAGAAAAATGAGGAACGCTTCACGAATTTGCGTGTCATCCTTGCGCAGGGGCCATGCTAATCTTCTCTGTATCGTTCCAATTTTAGTATATGTGTTAGCGAACTAACACAAGGGGAGGAGAACTTTCAGCTGGGTTATACAGGGCTCTGCCAACACTGCCCCCTGGCTCATGGTCTGGTGAAGACCATACACAGGACAGATTTTTGAGGCAACTGTAAAGAAGATGCAATTTCTTCTCTTGAAAGTAGAAAAGGGGAATGTCAGATGATTCAGCTCCACCATTCTGGCTTTGTCTACTAAACAGAAAATGAAAATTCATACCTTCAATTGGTACTCAGATTAGATGTCGCCTGCCACAGATCCAGATATAGAGTTGGTGCTGTCGCAAAAACAGTCTTCCTGTCCAAAGGGGGATTTGAACCCATGGCTCCAGGGGGAATTTTAAATGCCTGGTACAAGGCTTCGGGACCTTTGCCTCACAAGACCTTCAGTGAACAAACCGCTTCATGGCCATTAAAGGGTAAGGGTCTGGAAAAGCAAATGGAGATATATTTTTAAACACACCTTGGCTGTTATGGCTGTTAGTCCCTTCTTCCTTCATGGTGGGAAAGGGTCAGTTGTTAATGGCTTAAGTTCACACAGGTTGCACCTTCCTTGAGACAGTTGTGATTTGTCCAAATAATTTAAATAATTTTATGGCGGGACACCTCCACAGAACTCTGCGGCACAGAGCATGTCAACTCCCCTCTCAACCTAGAACATCTGAGACAGTTTCACAAGTCTTTCAACCTGCGTGCCTCTAGTTTGAAAGGCAGTCCTGATTTTCCCAAAAGAGTTATGCCTCACGTAGGGTTTGCTCCCTGAAGCCGTCATGATTTTTTCAAAGGATTTATGCCTGAAGTTGTGACGTTTTGGCTACCAACTAGCCCAGCACTCAGAGCCCCGGATGTTATAGGACCCGGTATTTTGACCTACTTCAAATTTGGAACACCAAGCATTGGTGTTTCAGTGGTAGCAGAGCTCCAATGGCCAACAGAGCTCCTGCTTTACAAAGATACTGCAAGCTGTTAAATACATGGCACAAGGCTTTGGGACCTTTGCCTCACAAGACCTTGAAATAATCCCCTTGGTGGTCTGTGAGACTCTTTGGCTACCATTTAGCCCTCAGCTGAAGGTGCTTGATGTCATAGGTATTAAGCTGTAATGTTCCTGTCTGCATTTAAAAAGCATCTGGGCTTGGCCTTTACTGCACAAGAGTTTCTCTAAATACTGCCAACTACCCTCCACTGAGAGCCCCCTCTATTGTTGATGTTAGGCAATAGTGTTCCTGTCAGAAGCAGGATTCGAACCCACGCCTCCAGTGGAGACTGCTACCTGAGCGCCAGCTGCCGGCGGAGCGTCCGTCAACATTTCCAAAATTGTGGACGTGAAGTCCAATGGCGCTCCGCCGCTCCAACATTCACAGCCAATCAGCTTAGCGAATTCTTCCCCTCTCCAACATTTGACCAATCACAGCGAAGAAATGTTGAAGCGTCTCCAACATTTGACCAATCACAGCGAAGAAATGTTGAAGCGATTGTATAAAACCGTTTACAGCGAGCGAGCTGACGGCGACATTTACAGTGAGCGATACGGTAAGAGTTCACACACTCAATAAATACATGTTTACGACATACTATTTCAATTTAAACATGAAATACAATTCGTAAAAATAATATGGCACTTTTTAACTTTAGCTGAAATAGGAGAATACCGTCGTTTTGTTACAAATATCTGTCAGCCCGCGTATTTTCGTTCTTATTTTAGGCGGTTTTAGCTTGCTAATGAATGGCAAAGCAATAGTTATGCTCAGAAATGTAAGTGAAGATGCACAATGACTTAGTTTTGTGAGTTTCTATGTGAACGTATGTTAAAAATAGCTTAAAGCTATGTTTCACGGTCGCGGTTAGCATGTTTAGCCTTTATACTCATTACGGTCTGATGTAAACACAATGGCGCCTGACATTGGCAGTGAATACGTCGTCTTCAACTTGATATCGCTAAATGAACTTTTAATCTACCTATAAGTATGCTACTCTGAGTGGTGATATTGTAATTACAAATCTGTCGCGTGTACTATGTGGTGGCTGACGGACAATTTATTACTATGTAATGCTATGTTATGTTATGATGTAGTGCACGGCTATCGTTGTGCACCTTAAATTTCACTTTTACACATATGACGTTAATGTGTTCTTCCGTGTTATTCACTGCAACGTTGTAGTACTTTATAAAAGCAGCGGTGTCCAGTATAACCCGGTTTGGGTTGGTGATGGTGAGCTCTACTGTATTTACCGATGTCCTGCCTCAAATTGTGCTTTTAGTTTTGCAATATTAGTTATATGGCTTTATATTATTGATAATAATGATATTCGTGTGCCATGCTACATAACTTTATATAAAATGTATTGTATATAGATTTTCTGTGTAAAAGTTCTCAGATTATTTCATTGTTGTCCAGACAAGCAATGTCTTCTAAAAAGAGCCACAAAGCCATGGCAGACTCCGACTGGCTGTCACGCCTGAGGAGCTTTGCCAGGACTGGGACCTGGCCTTCAGGTGAAGGCAACAGACCGGCCCCCAGACAGAAGAAGTGGTACGAGCTGTATCAAAAAGTATGAGTATATTGTATTTTAATATACTCTCACAGTAGATTTTACTTGTAATTACTGAATTATGCCATCAACTCACTGTAACTACACAAATCCTATTTAAATCTTGCTTGATACATTTTTTCTTTGTAGATTGAGAAATGCCCGATGCAGTCTCGTGGACAGATGTCCTTGTTTGGAGTGAGGACATGTGTTTGTGGGTTCCATGTTCAGAAGGTAATACATAATATCTAATAAGTTGGTATCAGTAGAGGGTTTGCGCATGTGTATAATTCTATGTATTGCCTGTCATTGCTGGGCAGCAGCTAGCACCAGAGGGCACAACTGCACAGCCTGTGCAAGTGGGCACCTCTGTGCAGCCAGGACCAGAAGGTGCACCTATGGAGCCAGCACGGGTGGGCACCTCTGCGCAGCCAGCACGGGTGGGCACCTCTGCGCAGCCAGCACGGGTGGGCACCTCTGCGCAGCCAGCACTGGTGGGCACCTCTGCGCCTTCAGCTGAAAGGCCACGACGACCCCCACTTAATTTGCCGATGGTATGTGGACATCTATTACTTATCTACTCTTTTTTATCTCTTCTCTTTCTGTCTTATTTGATGTGACTTGGTTTTGTACTTTTAGTTCATGAAGCCCAGATTTGGTGGAGCGCAAAGCAATGCTGCTAAGCCTAACCTTAGCTTGGCAAGAAAACGGCCAAAACTAATGGAGGTAAATACATTGGCCATACTACTATTATACTACTATACTTATACTTGTAGACGTTTCTAAGATGACTGTATGTTACAGGCTGCAGTTACCACTCCAGCTGCAGTACCAGCCGCCACAGTTATTTCAGTGAGTATAATAGAAAACTCTTGGCTTTCGATTGATACAAGTACATTACAAAATATTTTCCGTTTAAATTTGCCAGACAGATTTTGGTCTGTTGAAAAACAAGGTTACTTTTAACCTTCTTTTAACATTATAACATCTTACAGGTTGCAGACCCTCAGACAGACACCCTGGCTTCCTGTCCTCCTGTACCTGCCTCTTCAACTGTCTCAGTAAGTATTTCAAATATTATTATTACATTAATAATCATTGTCTTTTCCCAATTTGTAGTGACAGTGTTTATGTATTGTGCTATAAATGTACAGACGGCTGGTCCTGAGACACTTGTGGCCTCACCTCAACTTCCTCGTTTGTGGTCTGAGGGCTTGCCACCTGAGGACCACAAGTGGATCCTTAAGACCCTGTTGAGGCTCGGGCCTAAAGGGAAACTGGAGCTTCAGGACAATCTGAAGCTCTGGTACTATCCTCCACAGCCAGGCCACCTTTACCACCAGGCTCCAACACCAGACCGCTTTTTTGCCCATCCACTTCTTGTCTGGATGCCATACAAGCTGTGGAAGGTGAAAGTGGTCTGTCCTAATCCTGCGTGTGGACAACACCAGCTCACAGGAGCAGGACTGCACAAGAGGGCACGGCGGGTGCTGGATGTTGACCGCATCTACAATTTGGTGACTGAGACACTGACCTGCACCAAATGTAGGGCCAGCCACGTGTCCTGGAGCCAGACTGTCCTGTCCCAGCTGGATCTGGCACATAGATCCGAATTTAGGGTCATCCTCACACAAAAGTAAGTAATGTGCCTTCCCTGTAGTTAAACTTATACTTGAATATAATCAAAGAAAAATAATGTGAGGTTATTTTTTGAATTAGATTTGCCTGTGACATTCGTGTCATTCGCCTCCTTCGGGAGAGAGGCCTCGGGAATAGTCCCACACGAGTCCTCAAACAGCTAAAGGAAAACCACACAGAGGAGTGGCTGAATCGGGTGGCACGATACACCTCCGAATGTGTGCACTTTCTCCAGCGCCCTGGACTGTTGCCAGTCACATTTCCTGAGCCTCCAGAGCCTGCGGTAGTGCCCAGCTGTAAATGGCTCCTCTCTGTTTACAGCAAGGACATTTTAACGCGGCTGGATGACATCAAGGCCAAAATAACATCAACGTCTGGCACAATCCTGAAAATGGATTCAACCAAAAAGGTTAACAATATTATGTATTTTTATTGATATTTTTTGCATTGCACACCACCTGCATACATTATGTCTGTCATACATTCACTTTGTAATTGTTTACACCTAAAACATTCTGTTTTTTAGATCACCAGGAAGCTCGCAGGAGTGGCCAAGGGGACAGCAATGTGGCTCACTTCTGTGGGCAATGAGTTTGGCCAGATTCTCATCAGCGTGCTGACTGCTCAGGAGGGAGCTGGTCTGGATCTGATGGCAGCAGACCTGGTGAAAAGGTTTCAGCGGGCCGGTGTGGATCCTCCTGTTGCCATGTATGTGGACTGTGGCTGCTGTGCTGAGGCAGCGGAGACAAAGCTGCAGGCCCGGTTCAGCGGGTGGCCAAATATGACCGTCCGACTGGATATTTGGCACTTTATGCGACGGCTTGCAGTAGGCTGCACAACAGACGCTCATCAGCTGTACCCAATCTTTATGTCACGCCTGTCGTCGTGCATATTTGAATGGGATGCAGCTGATGTAGCTCTGTTGTCGCAAGCAAAAAGGCAGCAGCTTCAGGCGGATGGCCTCTCTTCCCTCACTGATGGCGACATCAGAAAACATCTGTCGAGGGAGGAGTTAGCTCTCCACTGCAGGAGGAGGACCCGTGGCGAGGACATCACCATCCAGCTGCTGGAGGATCTGCTGCAGAGGCTGATGGGGCCTGCTGGGAGGGACTCCCTGGGAGTTCCCCTGTTGGATCGGGAGCGGATGGAGCACATCTGGAGAGTCCAGCGGAAACACGTGAAGTGCATTCAAGACCCTCCAGGTGTAGCTCTATACATCAAGACAGGGGAACTAAATAAGGGGGGTGTGCGGCTGCCCACCTACAGGTGTGCAAGAGGCTCCACATCTCTGGAGTCTTTTCACCTGCACCTCAACCGCTTCATACCAGGTTTGTCTCAGTCATATGTTAGTATATAAACTGTTTAGTCAGGACATTTTGATTTCATATTGAGTGTTTTTTTTTAGGAACCAGTGCCAACAGCCTAAATTTTCAAATCTACCTGCTGGAGGGACTTCACCGGTGGAACCAGGACCGTGGTGTGGCTGCGCTGTCCACTGAAACTTCTGGGCTGCGCAGTTACCAAGGCGACCTGCTTCACTGTGTGAACCTGAACTACCAGAGGCTGTTTGGAAAGAAGGTGGCACCAGAGTTCACTCCACCCTCTCAGTATACTGGTAAAGATGAAAAAATTTAACTCTTTTCAATATTAGTATTATCATATTTGTATATTATCAAAAGTACAATTGTGTAGTAAAAAAAAAACTTTGATGTTTTCCTCTTCCCATATAGGAGAGCTCATTGGTGTACAGTATTTGTACCGCCAAACTGGACAGGCGCTGCAGGATATGCACCCGGACTCTGAAGAGACCGCACAGCTGTTGGAGGAGCATGAGGATGTCGACGAAGATGAGGGCTTCGATGACATCACAGAAGACCCCACTGTGCTCAACCTGGAGGTTTCTGAAGCTCCAGTCACTCCGACTCCTGGGCCCTCTTCAGAATCTGCTGCTGATGCCACGTCCAGTACAGCGGCCAATACATCCACTATCACTCCCAGTAAGGCTGGAAACAGTGCTACTAAATTAATTTAATTTAGTATAAACTAATAATTTTTGCTTATGTTAATGTTTTTTAAATTAATAACATTTTCATCATGTTTAGTCCTGGGTCCTGTCACACCTGCTGCCAGCACACCTGGGGTTGCCTCTGGTGACCCAGTGCCATCTTTGCCTGAACCTGGAGCTGTGGCACAGGTTGAGGATGAAGATATGGTAAATGCCACTGAGCTCAGCTTTACACAGTTTGTCACACAGTATTCCCCAAGTTTAAATATTTAAATTAAATTTGTTTTGCCATTTACCCAGGCTGTGGATGAACAAAATGTCCCGGGTTATCAGCATGTGGACAGACTGGCAGAGTACCTGGTGGGGCTTCGGAGTCAGACCTCTCTCTGTCTCAGCAACCACCAGGCGAACACCATAGTTCAGCTCTGGCAGAAGCTGGACGACAGGGACAAGCAGCGGGTGGTTTACAAGGCACGTCATCAGGAGAGACTGCTGAGTGGCCGCTTCCGTACACCAAAGAAGCCCACAACCACCCCTGGTGTGGAGAGTACCACCCGCTGCGTGTTAGGAGCCAGCAGTGCCCCTGCGCAGTGGCCTGATTGCTGTCGCCTGGTGGAGAACATTTTTTTGAGGCTCTGTGTGCTGCACCCAGCCCCGGTCAGGAAGGGAAAACACACTGACTCCAGGTGGTCTCTTATATTAAGAGACTACCACAACATTAGGCAGCTGGTTGTCAGTAACTCCCTGGTCATGCAGCAGAGTGAGATTCAGCTAGTGGTAGTGAATCAATCTACGCTCATCCAGTGGCACAACAACCGCCAGAAGAGGCAGGAGCTCTCTGTGCTACTGCAGGGCACAGACTTGCCACAGGCTCTGCCAACATCTGCACAACCACTGCAGGCCCCAAGACTGCTCCCTCCGGCTCCTGTGTCTGTAGTACAGGAGCATCAGTACAGGCTGCCAGCAAATACAGCTGGACAGGCACGACACAGGGAGACGGGTCATCCCCAGCTTCCACGTCCCATCCAGCCGAAGGGGCCAGTCAGCCAGCAGGTGTTTGTCTCACCAGCTACAGCCACCCCTCCAGCACCTGTGGTCATTCCTGCACCACAGGCTGTATGTTATATGCCAGTGTTGCTCCCAGTGTCTCAATATCCAGGCACTGTAGCCCAAACAAGTGTCCCAGGCCCTGGTGCAACACCTAAAAGGCACTATAGAAGAACTGTGGAGGCCAACACCTGCAAAAAGTGCGGACAGTTCCGCACAGCAGAAACAGGACACAGCCAGTACCACGGGAAGGTGTACTGTCCTAATTTTGAAGTCCTCACTAAACAGCAGTGGTTGGAGGAAATGAAAAAAAAGCCCACCGACAAATAGTGCTTTTTTTCCCAAGATATTTTGTAAATACATTTTAAATTGTAAATAATTGTATAGTTGATAATGTTTTATTTATTTTGTTTATTTAATGTTGTTAATTATAATATTGTAAGTTGTTGAATTTGTTAATAATTGTTGCCTTGTAAATAGAAATCATTGTTATTATTATTGAAATATTAATATTTTATAGTGTGAATATAGTTATAGTATTTTTGCATTTGTAATTTTCTATATTTATTGTTGTTTGTTTAAATAAATACTTTGAATTGTCTCTCAGCTTCTTCTTTTCCAGCTTCTTTTATTCATCACTAATAGAAATAGGATACTGCAACAACAGGCACAAGGAAAAATATGGTCTACATAGTCTAGAAGATGCATGCTTATGGCACCACAGTCCTATTTATAAAGGAGGAAGAAAAATAAATAAAAGCCTTTGTTTCCTATTTCCTCCTCGCGTCCAACTTAAAACACAATTATTTCCTTGTATCAGTTCTGGTTTAGTTACATTTGGACCGTCTTAAGGGGCATGCCTCCATCTTTGGGAGTCAAGTCCAAATAAGGTAATCTACGTCACTCAGCGTGTTCACGTCGCGTGCCGCCTCACGCTAAATATCGCGGTGACACCCGAGTCCGTCAGAAGTGAGTTCAAACCCCGGCTGAGGTGTGTCCAAGCTTTCAAAACAATGATAAACCCTCCAATTTGTGACCAGGTCACTAGAAATATGTATGAAACTCTCACATTTCTCATTTTTTCCTCATTTTTTCCCTCTTCTCTCTCTTTTCCCTCATTTTTCTTCTACCCCCTACTTTCTCTTGAAAGTAGAAAAGGGGAATGTCAGATGATTCAGCTCCACCATTCTGGCTTTGTCTACTAAACAGAAAATGAAAATTCATACCTTCAATTGGTACTCAGATTAGATGTCGCCTGCCATAGATCCAGATATAGAGTTGGTGCTGTCGCAAAAACAGTCTTCCTGTCCAAAGGGGGATTTGAACCCATGGCTCCAGGGGGAATTTTAAATGCCTGGTACACGGCTTCGGGACCTTTGCCTCACAAGACCTTCAGTGAACAAACCGCTTCATGGCCATTAAAGGGTAAGGGTCTGGAAAAGCAAATGGAGATATATTTTTAAACACACCTTGGCTGTTATGGCTGTTAGTCCCTTCTTCCTTCATGGTGGGAAAGGGTCAGTTGCGCAGCCAGCTCGGGTGGGCACCTCTGCGCACTGAACACTCTACAGCTGAAGGGGCACGACGACCCCCACTTAATTTGGCGATGGTATGTGGACATCTATTACTTATCTACTCTTTTTTATCTCTTCTCTTTCTGTCTTATTTGATGTGACTTGGTTTTGTACTTTTAGTTCATGAAGCCCAGATTTGGTGGAGCGCAAAGCAATGCTGCTAAGCCTAACCTTAGCTTGGCAAGAAAACGGCCAAAACTAATGGAGGTAAATACATTGGCCATACTACTATTATACTACTATACTTATACTTGTAGACGTTTCTAAGATGACTGTATGTTACAGGCTGCAGTTACCACTCCAGCTGCAGTACCAGCCGCCACAGTTATTTCAGTGAGTATAATAGAAAACTCTTGGCTTTCGATTGATACAAGTACATTACAAAATATTTTCCGTTTAAATTTGCCAGACAGATTTAGGTTTGTATGAACTGTTGAAAAACAAGGTTACTTTTAACCTTCTTTTAACATTCTAACATCTTACAGGTTGCAGACCCTCAGACAGACACCCTGGCTTCCTCAGCTGATCAGCAGGTGATTGTCTCACCACTTACATCCCTTCCAGCACCTGTGGTCATGCCAGCACCACAGCCTGTATGTTATATGCCAGTGTTCCTCGCAGTGTTGCGATTTCCAGGCACTGTGGCCCAAACTAGTGTCCCGGGCCCTGGTGCAACACTTAAAAGGCAGTATAGGAGAACTGTGGAGGCCAAAACCTGCTAAAAGTGCCGACAATTCCGCACAGCAGAAACAGGACACAGCCAGTACCACGGGAAGGTGTACTGTCCTAATTTTGAAGTCCTCACAAAACAGCAGTGGTTGGAGGAAAGGAAAAACAAGCCCACCGACAAATAGTGCTCTTTTCCCACATATTTTGTAAATACATGAGTATTAATAAATTGTAAATACATTTTAGTATCATATAGTTAATATTATTGTCTGTTAAAATATAATGTAAATGATTGAATTTGTTAATAATAGATGCCCTGTAAGTAGAGATTATTATTATTGAAATATCATCGATATTTGGTGAGGTATTTGGTTATAGTATATTAGTATTTTTCTATATTTATTGTTTTTGTTTTCAATAAATACTTTGAAATGGTCTCTTAGCTTCTTTTTTATTCATTAATAGAAAAAGGGTGCTGCAACAAGAGTCACCTAGAATAACATGTTCTAAATAATAGAAAATGCATGTTTGGAGTCCTGCAGTGCTATTTATGCAGGAGGAAGATAAATATTATGTATAATTTCCTATTTCCTCTTCACGTCTTCAACCATAATTATTTCCTTGTATCAATTCTGGTTTAATTACATTTGGGGACCGTCTTAAGGGACCTGCCTCCATCTAAGGGAGTCAAGTCCAAATAAGGTAATCTACGTCACTCAGCGTGGTCGTATTGCGTGCCGCCTCACGCCACACCTTATGGTGACAATCGAGTCCATCAGAAGTGAGTGATTGATGATTACATGCATACCATTTTGCCTTGTCCCCAGGACCTGTCAGCAAATTTCAATATGGGAAAAATGTAGTGAAAAAATTTTTTTTTAAATATTTTGCCCTGAATTTTTTATTTGTCTAAATCAGCAATTTCCTAATTAAATGCATTTGTGATTTTGTAATAAAAACGTGAAAAGTGAGGACGAAAAAAGTGAGAGATTTATCATCATCATCATGTGATCCAAAATGTGCAATTGAAATCAGGAAGTTTTATTTATTTATATATATATACATATACACACACAACCAAAAAGTAGAGGGTGAAGGGTACTCTGGTTTTGAGTCCAAGGACCCAATTGAAGGAAGGAACAGGAACAATATGCAACATAAAAAAAAGTTATCTAAGTCATCAAAAAGGAGCCAAGCAGAAAGTAATATCACAGTGGGTAAACTGATGATCTCTGAGTGTTGGAGATTGGACCATGTCTTTATTCTGCTGAGGAGTTCTGGCTCTTGATTTCTAGATTGACTGCAGGTGAAGTGGGAGGGAACCAAGGGTGAAGGCAGTACTGATCAGCAGACTCTGCACAGCTCCAGACAAACAACACACACACAAACATACAAAAGGGAGGGGGAGACAGGGCAGAAACCAAAGGAAACAAGTGAAAAAACTAAGATCCTGACAGATTTAGAATTTAGTGCCTTCTGTTATCCTGTGGCCCAATGCACACCATCCCACTAAATCAGAAGGTAGTGAATGGGTTGGTGTTTGGGGGGGAAAAAAGGAAGTTGTGCTGTTTCTAACTAAAGGGTTGCGAAAATCTCATCTCTGAGGCCTGTTGCTAGAAGCTGGTTGAACAAACTTTGAGTTGTAGAGTAAGTTCTGAGTTGATAAAACCCAAATAAATCCAAACCGGGTAACTTGACACTGGTTATCAGCTTTCTCTCTAAACTCAGGTTTAAACCCTCAAGTAATGATTACATAGCATGAACATGTGCTTCAAACCCTGACGCATCCAGCGAACAGCCAATCGGATTTAAGCATTTTCAGGGGAATGTTTGTTACTTTTCTGCCCAAGAGCAGGAAATAACTCTCATAAAAAATCAGTCCCTCCTGGATTTTGCGGGCATTTTTTGTGATTGTTGCGGTCTCATTTTGCGGGGGATTTTGTCATAAGTTGCAATGAAAAGTTAGCCTTTTGAATATGATGTTAAGTTTCCACTTTTTTTTTTTTTTTTTACATCAAATCAGTCTATCAATATAGTCTGTATGTCCATTTATCATCTCAATAAATCGATTCATCCAGCCTTAAGATTCAGGGTTTGATCTGTATTTTTGAGTGTAGCTACATGGCTAGATGTTTAGTTTATGTCACAGAGAGGCACACACCGTGGATGAGTTGAGTGACTGAGGCAAAGTCACACTGATTTTGCGGAGTTTGGTTGATTTTGCGTTAATAGTTGTGATCGCAACTTCGCAAAATCCTGGAGGGACTGAAATATGGAGTTCAGAACCATATTAAACACAAGGTCTGACACCGTGACAGTGGTCAAAGTGCGTGAAGGCTGTGGGCAAAAAAAAGTTGATTGTGTAAATGTGTAAGTTTGCCCACATTATATTTTTCAGGCTACTATAAAGACAAAACCAACTGGAGGGTGCCCCTGGCAGCTCAGGTAGAGCATATGCCTGGCACATGGGAGCTCCTTACTCACTCTCACAAACCCCTCCCAGGCTTTTCTCTCGTCTCGTGCGTGAATTCATGTGTTCATCTTATACGCGTGCACAAGTCGAGACGGACATGCTCTAGACCGCTAATCCTGTCCCAACACAAATCATGACAGTACTAGGAAACTGGTGTTAGTAGGTAAGAACACCTAGCTATGAGAAAGCTGAGCGTGTGGAGCACTGAAATTATGGGTCTCAAGAGCGATAAGTCCCGGAGACTACAGCGCTAGCAATATTAGCATTAGCAACATAAGGCTAAGCCCCAGCAACGTAAGGCTTCTGTTTGCAATTCGTTTAAAATGTAACGAGACAAGAGAAACTGACCACAATGCTAATAAAAATATAGTGAATATATAATATATAAGTTAGTTACCAGTCTAGAAGATAAGCAGCCAGCTCAGAGTCCAATTTTAGACCAATGCAGTCGCATAGTTCTCTCCATCTTTGGAATGCGGTTCCAATATTTATACGTGTTTTATTTCTTTTATCGTCCCATTTTCGCTTTTCTGGTCTCTTTAATCCTTCTGTTTTCCTTTGTTTATGATGTTTAGCAGTGTGTGCAGTAACAGCTAATACAGGAATAGCTACCTTGCCCTCTGAGACTTCGGCCGTCATGCTGTCTCTGTTTACCAGTTGTGCACGCGCAGACCATGGCAAAGACATTGTACAGCAACAGCCAATGGGGTTCTCTGTTAAGTCCCTGGGCGTCAGGAGGCTTGTGATTGGCCAAGAACTCCCCGTCCCTGCGTTGGAGTTGCTCCTATCTCTATTGAGTGTTAATTTCTTAAAATTGCTTATAATAAGCAGCAGATGGCATCATAGAGCATGATTTTTTTCAAAAACGATTGCTTTTGCAATATACTATATGGGGTCTAAACCATTTTTTTCAACTAGATGAAAAATATATTAGGTACTGGAGTTTTAAGTGCAATACAAATGCCAAAAGGTCAGGGCAGCAAATTAAAATGAAATGTAAAAATTATTCAAAGTGCTGAGTAACAGCAGTGTCCTTCTTTGACTTTAGGTGTATATACTGGTAGCCTAATTATGTATTCTCTGTTGCCAAAAGCAAATGTGAGGCAGAAAAGACTTGGGGCTGCCCTCCTTCTCAGTCATTAACGCCAGCAAAGGAACTGGTGCTTTCAAATAATGAGGGGCGACCCATCATGGATGGACTTGAAGGGGGGGGGTGCATGTTCTGATCAGGTGTACACCAGTCTGAGCAATGGCCACAGGTGGAGGCCTTGAGACAGTGGCAGCAGGTGGAGCTCCGAAATCAACTTGGAATAACATTAGTTAAAAACCTTTAGAATGGTAATATGTTAGGACAATATTATGTTTAATCTAAGCTATTAAATGTAATGATATATAATCTTTTGTAAATCGTGTCCTTCCTAATGGGTAAGCTAGATCAACGGAGTTCATTACCTTGATTGCAATCCTGCTCAGAATCAACCTTATTTTAAGCAGGACATCATCTGACTATATGCAATTATAATAGTAATTGAAAGAATGTTTTGTTGGCGGTGTATGGCAATCTACAAACATGCAGAAAATTGTGTGTAGAGTTTTGCAAAACACTGTGTAATGTTATGCAAAAAGCTGATGTGTGCAGTTGTGACACTCTGGGTTGACCTTTTGCTCATTGTGTGCCAAGTTTTGTCTAAGCAAACTGTATATTTAAAATAGTGTTGTGATACTGCAAAACACATAAGATAATACTGCAAGTGTGTTTCAGTTACTACATCATAACTTTACAATAAAGCTTGATTACTGTAAAAAGAATTCACAATAAAGCCCAGTTACTGTAAAACAAATGTACCGTGAAAAATAATTTGACTCGACTGTAACCTGGTTTATACACTTAAAATTACAATCAAAATCTACACATTTGAAAAGCTTTAAAAAACTGAATGATGATTTCAGGTGTTGTGCTATGAGACATACACAAGTGATTTATGTACAAATGTGTAGACAACTGTACTGACTCTTTCAAACAAACTGTATTTCTGTGAGTGAGGGTAATGAGGAAGACTGAGAGGCTGTTAAGTACACAGCTACAGCCATATTCATCACTACAGATCATGTGAGGAGAAAAGGACTGCTGTTCCTGTTTCCTAGCACTCAGAGGTGGGGAGTTTCCTTGCCACCTACATTAGTGGAGCTAAATGGCAGGTCGGCTGCTGCCATCAATAACACAATAGTTTAGATTGAGAAAAAAAATATTATAGATGCCCTGGAATTCTTTCAGATCCTCATTCGACCATTCATTCTAATATTCCAGTGAGCAGCAGGTGCAAGCGTTAATCACTGTTAGACAGCAGATAGGGAGGGAGGATTCAGGCCTGAGAGGGGCTGACGAATGAGCGTGGAGGGGGCAGAAGAGAGGAACAGGCCCGGGGAATGCCCACTTCTCATTGGGGAAGCTGTTCCTCATCTGTCTTGGACTCATTGGAGCATGGCTAAAGGCTCCCGCTCAGTCAAACTCCTCTGCTGTTCGTGTGACATTTCAATTACACAGCCAGCTCTCCACAAGCTGATACGCACAGACATGGTGTGCCCTCTAGAGCCAGTAGACTACACAGGAATATTTGTACCAGACAGCTGCTTAAAAATATTCATAGCACTGTGCTTTGTTTTTTTTTAACATAACCTCCAACTCTTTTAATCCTGATTCACACAACAGAGGAAGTAAAATCGGTAGATCAGAAGATTGATGTCTCTGATTCCTTAACTCAAAACGGAAAAACTGTGAGCTGCACCAGTTTTCTAACCTTGCGCTGCGACTGGATTCTCACGAGATTTTGGAGTTTCCAAACTTGCACAAATCCATCTTCTATTGCGCCAAGCAATACAAGATGGCACGGTCGATGGAAGCAACGGGTGTTTCTCAATGTCAAGGCGCCTTGCCTTTCGAAGGCACTGGGGAAGGCATCTGCGTTCCAATGTTCACCGCCTACCAAGGCATATGTCCTCCGTTGGGCCAGAATACCAAGGATACATCTGTGGTTCATATAACTTTGATATTTATAATCGAAAATGTTGTGTTTAAATAGCGCTTTCACCCTGTTGCATAAAAAGTAGTAGTAGCTTCGGTAGCTAGCAGGTGCCGCCCCACTCTGTGCAGTGAAAAGAAAGTTAAAATGTGAATGGTTATCAAGCTTTTTAAAATGTCTGTCTTCATTTTATTTTACCTTGTTCATTTCATAGAGAATCAAAACCTTAACCTTAACATAAAAAATATTTTCATTTTGCAGTTTTGCAGGAATGAAGGAATAAACGGAGATGTTCATCCACCCACGGATCCACCAAGGACTGCTATACCAGCAGCTGGGCATACATTTTCATTGTATTTGTTCAAAAAAATTTAATTAAATTATCTAGCTTTTAGTCTGTTTGTATTTTGCTCATAAAACAAATAGTATGTGTGTGATGTGTGTGATGTGTACAAAACAGTTGCATGCAAACTTCAGCAATTATAGATAATTTAATGCAATATTTACATATCATAAAATATACTCAGATGAGGTGCATAAACATGAAACATATGAAACACAACATCAAATGTCCCTCTGGTCTTGTGTCTTCCCACCAAAAAAAAAATGCTGCAGGACGGTCACAAATTCAACAGTAATAAGAGACTTATGCAACAGAGAACAGAGTAAGGTTTATTGTTCATTGATCTGATATATTCTTTAAAATAAACAATCTTACTGTAAAACAAAAGATACTTAAAGTAAATGGTAAACGTAATAATGCATTATTACTGATCTAGTTATTATTACTGTTTACATAGCCCAGACAATATTGTAGCTGTCACAGGTAGATTCAGTGATCTTAACTCAGTCAGAGCCTGGTACTATGCAAAGTTCTGCAGGCTTTTCAAATGTGTGGTTCAGTAAACAAGCCCCTCATCTCAGAGCTGAACAAGCTAAAGGCTAATGACATGCTAACGGCTGCTGCTGCTAACGGCTGTGGATCAGGCCTCTCCACTCTGTCTCTGAGCTCGGAGTAAGTCCTCAAAACAAAAAAACACAAAACAACAGAGTTTAGTTTGAAGCCTGGTACATACTCTGCAAGAACAGAGAAATTTGATCTTGTTCTCTTCTTGAATGCACCAATGAGAATCTTGCTGTGGTAGAGACGTACTACAACGTAACGAGTGTAGTCGGACGAGAGAGCCAGCTTCCAGCACAATCATGGAGAACAAACTCATTGTGGCTGTGTGTGTGTGAAGCTGGAGCTGTACGACACATCTTCATATTTTTATAGAGACAGGAATAAATCTTGCTTGGAGGAAAGTGAGTGAGGAAGTCAGGCAATCTGGTAAGTTGGAAAAATGCTCTTTACTCAAGCTATATATATATATATATATATATATATATATATATATATATATTGTCCCTACAAGCTGCTAAAGCCGTCAAACTTAGCTAAGCTAATGCTAATTTGCAGTGCTTTAAAACTAGTTAACCGCTGACGAGATGATGTGTTTATTCAGAGGAAGAGGGCAGAACTAAATGGAAGAGCCTGAGAGACACTTATCTAAAAGAGTGGAGAAAAGAGACGGAGAAGAGGAGTGGGTCAGCAGCAGAGTTAGGCAAAAAGTGGAAATACTCTGTGGTAGTGTCTTTCCTCGACCCCTTCATCTCCCCCCGAGAGACAAGTGGGAATATTGAGAGGGGTGTCGAGGAGAATCGGACCATAGGGGACCACCCCGAGGAGCAGGAGTGAGACAGAAGCAGCAGCAGGTCAGAGACAGGAGGTGTGTTGACAAGTGAAGCCTCACAACAGGACATACAGTATATGTTGTTTTTTTCTCAGATTAAATGAGATTAAATTAATTTCTCTCTGACTAGTGTATGGTGCAGTTATGTTGTATTAATATTTAATATTGTCATGGCAGAGCCGAATGAGCCTGGGTCCCCTCTGACAAAGAGATCCAAGATTGGATTGGATATGTATGTAAATTTGCATTAAATGTGTGGAATTGGAGAGAAAAGAACATAGAAAAGAACAAAGAACAATTCATCCCTCCTTATGTGAATATACAAAATGATTTCAGTAACTTCATCCTTAATTACAAAAAATACAATTGCATAAGCCAAATGTAAAAAGTACAAGGGTACTTACTTGGAAATGGTGAAGCAGATCCTCAGCCTTTGAATGGCCCATGAACTGTGATCCCAAATAACATGATTGTACACGACCATCCTGCCAAAATCTGACATGCACATCAAGTTGTTTTTTTGTTGTTGATTGGTTAAAACTTTCATCAAACATTAGTACAAAGGGCCCGGCACTGTTGATGGAAGTTATCAGATTCTTTTTGAAATATGGGGCTAGTCTGAATTTTATTATGTAACTTGTTTTGTCACTTGCACAAGTGAATGCCATCATTAGATGCATAAGAGTGATGCTTTGTGGCTGTATTGAGACACCATAGCACCTCCGCCTGTAGCGTTGCTGTGGACCCAAACGCTGCTCGTAGATCGCACGTCCTTGTCTCAGCAGCGGCTCCACTGGAAGTGGCTCTGGAAGTGCTGGAAGCGTCTCCGCTGAAAGCGGCAGCAGCAGCAGTCACTCTGGGGCCTGCAGTAGTGGCGTTTGAAGTTGACGTAGCAGGGTTTGCTTTGTCCTTTGTAAAATAACTTGACATGGTCACTTGCTGCTTGCCCTTTACAGCCGACCTGTGGCTATCAGAGTGCATGTGGGATTTAACTGCGTTTACGCCCATTGTCCTGAGTTTGAAAGCTTTTTTGCAAAATGTGCAAAATCCATCTCCGGTCTTACCACTGATGGGCTGCAGCCATTCTTTAAAGTCCACGACTTCCAGCCACTTTTGTTGAAATTTACACTTGCCCATCGTGTTGTAGTCTCCGCTCTTACCATAGTACCTGAATGCCTAGCACAGCTATGCGCGCCCATGTGCAACATCCGGTGTTTGGGGAATTTGGTCCCGGTAAAGCACAAATCACACAAATGTAGGGTACGAAAGTTGTAAATAATTTTTTATAAAATTAATAATAAAAACAATCAATGTCACTGCGATTTTACTTCAGAACTATTTTAAAATTTAATGCCTGTTGGAATCATATTTAATGCTTTTTAAGGCCTTAATTTTTTATTTAGTGCCACCAAGAAGCAGAGCTCAGAGGAGGCCGAGGGAGCAGCCATCAGAGGTCGAGCTGCAGCTCCTGGAAGCCCTCCGGTCCCGGCCTGTAGCTCTAGCGCCGCCTCCCGGTTCTGAGGATGAGCTTTTCCTCTTGAGTCTGGTCCCTTCCCTGCAGAGGTTGCCGCCTCAGATGAAAGAGTTTGTCAAATTTCAAATTCATTAATTTATGAAAGCAGCACAGTTCTGCTTAATTTGGAACAATAGGCCCTTTTCACATGACGTCACGAACACGGAAGTAGAAGACGAAGCAGTGTAACCCAAGCCGCGTGACGCTGTCATGGTTTTCACCCAGTCTCTTTTAAACTGACCGCGTATGCGGTTAAATGATGTGCACAGATTTGCAGATGAGTTTTCCCTAACAAAAAGATCAAAATTGGAAAAAGGCTATAAGTTTTTCATTGAAAACTATCTTTTTCATTATGAAGGTAAGTGTTGTCTTGTTAGGTAGGTAGTTAGTTAAAGCTATAGCGTTAGCATTAGCAATGGGGACCTGTGCTTCGGTTGTTTGCTTTGGTATACTTTTTCAGTAATTATTGTAGTTAAGACCAAATGTTTTTTATGCCATCAGCTGAATCCCCTAGACCAATGGATCTCAAACTTTTCACACCAAGTACCACCTCAAAAAATATTTGGTGTCCCAAGTAAATACCACGTAGGACTAACCCACATTTAAACCAGGAATAAATTATGTCTTCATCAGTTATAATGTAGGGCTAAACCGGGTCTAAATAATCTCTCAAATAGATAACGATCAAACAGAAAATTATAGTTACTTGATGTAACTACAGTTCTACGAATGTGTGCGTAGCCCACCTACGGGCTTCGCTATTGGTTACTTCTCTGGCGGGTGCCAGCGCCACTGAGACAGATCAAAACATTCACCGCGCCAACCACACCTGTGCCCTGGCACAGCCCAGGGGCTATATAAACAGGCCAGCCCAACACACTCCCTTCTTCGAATCAGCTCAGTAAAGGGAGGCGGTCCAGCTGGGCTTGAGAGTAGGTGGGCTACGCACACATTCGTAGAACTGTAGTTACATCAAGTAACTATAATTTCTACATCATGTGTGCTCCGCCCACCTACGGGCTTCGCTATTGGTTACCCACCCAGGCGAAGGCCGTAGGGAAAAATGTACTCCCAGCTGGACAGGCTCACAAAGATTGGCGCGGGAACAGAAAAAGGCTACGCAGGCTTACCTCTCCCAAGAGCAGCCCTACACACCCCAAACAACGGCCCCCAAGTCACCTCTCCCAAGAGCAACCAAGGCCGTTGCAAGCACACAGAGCCCCAAAAGGGGCCAAGAGAAAGGCCGACAGACCACCTCTCCCAAGAGCGGCCTGTCTAACACTAGACACCATGCCCACAATCGCCTCTCCCAAGAGCATATGGGCACTAACTACAAGCACACCTAGCAGATGCGAGCCCACGTCTCAAGCATGGGCGCCCTGACCCACACCTAGCACAGTGTGGGCAACAGAGCCAGCGGACACATCCAAGAGATAGGACCGCACAAAAGTAGACACAGAGGACCAGGAAGCAGCCAGGCAAATGTCTTCCACAGTCACACCCCTACACAGGGCCACCGAAGTAGAGACCCCACGGGTCGAATGTGCCCTTACCACCGCCGGGGGAGGCCGACCTCGAGCCTCATAGGCTGCCTGAATACCCCCACAGATCCAGTGGGCCAAACGCTGGGACGACAGCGGGGCCCCACGTCTCTTGGCTCCAAAACCAACAAACAACTGGTCTGACGTGCGAAAACCAGCCGTCTGTTGAACATAGCAGCGCAGAGCCCTGACTGGACACAGCACCTGCAGCTGCGTGTCCACTGCCAACCCTTCCATAGGGGGCAAGGGCCCTGACCCTGATCACCCTCGAGCGGAAAGCCGAGAGGATGACCTTAGGCTGGAAAGCTGGGTTGGGCCAAAGGTGCACCAAGCCTCCGTCCTCACTGAATGACAGGCACGAAGGGTGGACTGACAGAGCGCACAACTCCCCCGCCCTCTTAGCAGAAGCCAGTGCTAAAAGAAGGGCAGTCTTAAAGGATAGGAAACGTATCTCTGCCCGCTCCAAAGGCTCAAATGGAGGCCCTGACAGTCCATCCAAAACTGTCTGGAGATCCCAGGGAGGAACCACCTGCCTGGGGGGTGGTCTCATCCGACGAGCCCCTCGGAGAAAACGCTTAACCAAGGGGTGGCTACGTGCCGAGAAGCGTCCAAAGCCCTCATGACCAGCAGTAATGGCTGCTGCAAACACCGCCAAGGTGGATGCAGCGCGACCACTGTCCAAAAGTTCCTGCAAGAACTCCAGAACCCCATTGAGCGAGCAGGAACTGGGGTCCAGTGCCTTACCCTCACACCAAGCAGCAAAGACCCGCCAACGGGTGCCATAAGCTTTGGTCGTGGAAGCAGCCCTGGAACATTGGATAGTGGACACCACAGCCGAGGGGAGTCCAAGGCTCACAAGCCTCCCCCTCTGAACCTCCAAACCTGAAGTCTGCGTCCCAGGAAGGGACGAGACTGGAGAGCCCCCCCTGCCTGCAGCAATGCGCCGGGCTCGTTGGGGAGGGGCCAGGGGTCCATCACTGCCATCTGTACCAAATCCGGGTACCACCTGGCGCCCGGGCTGTCGGGGGCCACCACCAGAATGTGGAGATTCTGAGACCTCACTCTGTGGAGCAGGGCGTTAGTAGATACAGAGGTGGGAAGGCATAGAGGAGACCTGTCGGCCACAACCGGTGTGCCAACGCGTCTACCCCCAGAGGTGCGTTGTCTGCCGACCTGAGCGAGAACCAGAGTGGGCACTGTGCGTTCTCTGCATTTGCGAAAGGTCGGCGACGGGGTGACCGAATCGGCACCACACTAGGCGCGCAATGTGGGGAGCCAGGCCCCACTCGTCGCGAAGAGGTCCCCCTCGGGACATCCTGTCCGCCCCAGCGTTCAGGGAACCGGGAACATGACGTGCCCTCAAGGAGGCGAGGTGGGAGTCCGCCCACAGCAGGATCTCCGCTGCCCTCCGGTGAAGGGAGGGGGACCTTGTCCCCCCCTGTCTGTTCAGGTAGGCCACAACTGTCGTATTGTCCGACCTGACCATCACATGTCTCCCCTCCAGTCTGGGAGCAAAGTGCAGGAGAACCCTCTGCACTGCCACCATCTCCAGGAGGTTGATGTGACCGAGAGGTGACTCCCAGGATCCGCCCACAGCGTCCTGCCCGAGTTCCACCCCAGCCGGCTAGGGAGGCATCCGTGAACACCTCTGTGTAGCGTGGAACACAGCCCAGGTCCACTCCTCGCTGGAGGTGACCCGGGGCCAACCAAAAATCGAGGTCCCCCCGCGCAGCCGGGGAGAGTGAGACCAGCTTCCGTCTGTCCCGTGTGGGATGCAGGCGCAGCCGAACAAACCAACGCTGGAGTCTCCTCATGTGGAGGAGCCCCAAGCGCACCACCGGGTGAGCGGATGCCATCATGCCTAGAAGCGACCGTACCAGATGAGATGAGGCTGCAGGAGTTGCCCTCAGTCTCTGTGCCAACCCCAGGAGAGCCCCCTGTCTCTCCATGGAGAGCCGAGCGCGCATTGCCTGTGCGTCCAGCTCCAGCCCCAGGTACGTCACCTGCTGGGCTGGCAGCAGCATGCTCTTCTCCCGGTTTACTACAAAGCCCAACCTTTGGACATGGCGTAGTACCCTGCCCGAACGGGAGACGGTTGTATTGAAAACAACGGTCCCCGATGGCAAACCTTAGGAACCGTCTGTGCCTTGGCAAGATGGGGACGTGAAAGTAAGCGTCCGTGAGGTCGATTGACGTCATCCAATCCCCCGGACGTACGCTCTCCAAGAGGTGCTTCACCGTCAGCATGCGAAACCTCCTGGTGGCCACATAACTGTTGAGAACACGTAGGTCCAAAATCGGCCTCACACCCCCGCTCCTCTTTGGAACCAGGAAGTAGGGGGAGTAGAAGCCTGAAGCTGCCTCCGCTGGGTCCAGCTCCGAAACAGCTCTGCGGCGCAGGAGCGAGGACACTTCCTCCTGAAGGGCAGTGGCCACTGCAGGGGACACTAGCCGAGTGCGAAGGATACCGCTGAACGGAGGAGGAAGGCGGGCAAACTGTAGAGCGTAGCCCCTTCTCAGCGTCCTGGTCAACCAAGGTGACAGAGGACCGAGGAGCTGTAGCCAAACTGCAAAGAAGGCTGTCAGGGGCTGGACCACAACCTGATCTAGAACAGAGATGGGCCCGCCCGCTGTCCCGATTCCAACCAACTGATCGGGGCGCGGGGGGCCCTGCCGGAAAGGGCTGCCCCCCCCGAACAAGGGGGCCCCAGCCCTCGGGCCCGCACTCCTGCGCACCGCCCCTGGCGGCAGCAGCGTAAAATCTGGGCCGTTTGCAGGTTGCAACAGAAGGTGACGCGCGTGCATCATGGCGCCTCTTAAGCGCTCCCTGCACAGTAGAGTTCCGTGCCACACACGCGTCAGCGGCCCCCACTGTGGTGAGGCCGTGAACATCAAGCTGCACCCGCCTGCGCGGCGTGGACGCGGGAGGCGGCCAGACACCAGCAGGGCAAGGACCGGGCGCTGCGCTGCGAGCTCCGCGGGGCTCAGCATAAGACCGTGAAGTGGCATGAGTGTGCGAAGTCTGCTCTTTAAGGACGTAGTAACGGGCCTGACGGCCTTTATTCGCATAACGAGATACCACATTAGAAGAATGAGAGCGAGCAGAGCCGGAGCTCTTCCCCTGTCGCGGCCCATCTCCTCTCCTGAGCCCGCTCGGCCCACACTCCGAGACGGCGGGGTTGGATCAGCGGCAGTGACCGTGGAACGGACCCTCACAGTCCCCCGGGAATCCACGGAGGTTCGGCCCCGGCGACGATCCGCACGCCGGCGCCAGGCGTCCCGTTGCTCGCCACGCGGTTGTAGATGAGGGCGAGCTGTTGCGAAGCCTTGAAGCCGACTCCAGCCGGTCTACGAGCGACTGGATGTCGGGCCCAAACAGAGACGCGGTGGACACCGGCAGACCCAAGATGCGTCTCTGCTCCTGCTCCTTAAGCGAGGACAGGCCGAGCCACAGGTGCCTAGCGCCGAGCTGGGCAGCACACATGGTCCGGCCGCCGTCAATGGCGAAAGCTTGGGACATACGCAGAAACGCCGCTGCAGTAGTCTGGACCTCATCTATCTCCTCCGAGGTGAGCGCAGACCGCTCATGCGTCAGTTGGTCCAGGGAGCCCGCCAAAAAGGCCATATTGCTAGCCAACGCCACTACTTGGGAAGCGTTAGCATAGCAACGGTCCAGAAGTGCCGCCATTTGCCGGTCCCTCTCAGAGGGCGGCGCCGGTTTTCCGCCGGGCCACGGAGTGGATGAAGGGAGCAGGCACATTCTTACCACGTCCTCGATGGGTGGCACGCCGGCGGCGTCGTTCCAGCCCACAACGTTACAGTACCCTATGTAACCACGAGCGGGGGATTTCGCCGAGAGTGGACTCTCCCACTCCCGCTGAGCGTAGTGCAGGATGGGGGCCATGGGAGGACAGAGAGTAGAGACACGCGGCCGTGACCGGGCCCGTGACGCCAATCCCAAGGTGAAATCCACCGGGGCCCTATCAGTAGGCTGAGGTGGAAGAGATAAGCCCATGCGGTCAGCGGCGGACAGGAACAGCGACGGCAGGTCATCCAGAGGATAGCGATGCTGCTGCACACCTGAGGCGGAGGAGCCGACGTCATCGCAGCAGCTCCCCTCGTACTCGGAGCAGGTGGGTTCGACGAAGTGGCCCCCCTCATCCTCACTAGCCTCTGCCCAGTCTAATGGAGCCTGAGCAGCAGGCAGGGCGTCAGCATCCTCTGGCACAGTGTCTACAACGGCCGGAGAAACCGGACCCATAAAGGCGGCGCGACGCTCGGCCTCCTCCCGGGGGAGAGCGAGGCACGCCGGGCAATCAGAACGCCGGGCCTGGTGCTGCCAGCCGAGGCAGGTGAAGCAGCAGGCATGGTCGTCTTCAGAGAGAAGCGGAGCGCGGCAGGATCCGCATGATCTGGGTTGCCCGACACCGGCAGGTGGCTGAGCTCGGGCAGTGTCCATAGCTTCGCCGCGGATCTTCTGATGAGTCTCCTGGTGAGTAGGAAGAGTTCTATCTCAAGTGGCTGAGAAAGAAGAAGGGAGTGTGTTGGGCTGGCCTGTTTATATAGCCCCTGGGCTGTGCCAGGGCACAGGTGTGGTTGGCGCGGTGAATGTTTTGATCTGTCTCAGTGGCGCTGGCACCCGCCAGAGAAGTAACCAATAGCGAAGCCCGTAGGTGGGCGGAGCACACATGATGTAGAACTTAAACAATGACTAATCCAGTTCTGAATCACAGCAATAAACTAGGACTAAGCAGAGCAAAGTAGGTCCAAGTACCACCAGAGAGAGCCCACATACCACCAGTGGTACCCATACTACAGTTTGAGAACGAATGCCCTAGACCATAACTTTTACAGTTTATTGAATTGATTGTTAACTGCCCTTCAGTCTCAATTGTAGTCAATGATGAGGTGACAGTGAGAGGAAGATGTCACAGGTCCATGAAGAAAAATTAGGAGGCTCATCACCTTCAGGTTTTTAAAAAAATATGATCAAAAAAAGTTTCCTTATTGTTAATTTGCTGCCGTTGCAGTATAGCATAGCATAGGTTTTGTTTGTTGTGTTCTGAATTTAAAAAACCCCAAAACAATTAAACCTATTTTATTTATTTAAATTACTACCTGTGCTGTGTTTTTTAACAGATTACATTTCACTCCAATGTCATGCCGGTGACTCTCACTTCAATGTCCTGCTTATGTGCAGTTGGGAAAGCACTCTGTAATCACATAGTGGCACTGCTGTATCAGACGGCTCACTAGCAAGCAATGTCTTGCTAGCTCTAGTTAACTTGCCTATAATTTTAAAGTCGATAACCCAATTAAATATATAATAAAATATTTACATTTCACTGATGTGGTGCAGCATCGTGCTGAAAGAAGCCATGAAAGCCCACACAGGAACACTTCTTCACCTCAGACAGGAAGTGAAAATATACTGTAAAAAAAGGCCTATCAGAGCCAACAGAGTAGTTTAAAAAAATGAGGCAGCAATCTCAACCACACTCTCCTTTATCCTCTCCTTTACTTTTGGCCCTCTCTCTTCCATCCTCCAAGCAAGATCCTTTTTATTCCTGCATGTAAATAGTTGTAAATATGTTTTTTGTATATAGTTTGTAATTAATAATTTGTATTTTCTGATTTTTTTTTGTCTATTTTTTTTTTTTTTTTATAAATAAATGTTTATGAAAGAAACAAAGGTTTTGGTGTGGTACTTTGTGCACACCCTTAGTAAATCATGATGTATATTGAGTACATTAAAACATTATTTATATCATGGAATAGTGATTTATGTGTAATGAGAATAGAGCAATGAGACAGTGATACTTTGGATGCTCCATTTATAATATGGCAACAAGAAATAAACATCAACACTTGTACCATAAAACTATCACTGTCAATTTAAACAATGAAATGACAATATTTACAAGAGCAGTGGATGGAAAAAAGCAATATTTACAACAGAAGTTGAAGAAGATGGGATTGTTTACAATATATACAGGCTTTTGAACAAAAAAAAAAGATTATTTACTAAATATTTAAAATAACCTCATGAGGCCTCATGAGGTTTTTCCTGAGGGAAAGGCCTCATCTGCCATGAAGACATGCGGCTGGGGTCCTCTGCAGTCTGCTCTTGGTAGAGCATGGTCAGGTGGGAGATGGAGTTAGCCACCACGAAGCGCATGACCAAAAACTGAGTTGCCACCGTCACTTGTCCGTCCATATCCCCCCACATCAATCACCCTGAAGTAATACTTTGCATCCACAACAGCAAGGAGCACTAAAGACAAAGTTCCCTTGTAGTTGTGGAACTGGGATCCTGAGTGTGGGGGTGCTTTCAGGACGACATGCTTGCCATCCAGTTCTTTCTGCTACGTTAGCTTAAATCGTTCATGTGATTTGGACCCCAGAGGGTTAATTAACTGCTGCTGTGCTGTCCCTTGACTGAGTAAGCCTGATACACGAAAAAAATGGAGAGTTTAGACACAAATGGGTGGGCTGGCATAAAAAATAAAACATGGATGTTTGTTTGTGATTCTGCAAAGTTACTTGATACTTACAACTTGAAGCACGTAACGACCACTCTCCATCTCCGCTCTCATTTCATATGCATTTCACAGACTAGCATACTGGTCAGCACCGCACCGTGACGCACTGACAACGAATGCGACTCTCGACACACTTTAGTATCAGTCTTACAGGCTACTAAAAACTAACCAAACAACTGACCACTTAAGGCGAACGGGACAAAGATTTGCGTGCGTGCTGTAATAAAAGTTGTAGCAGTAGCTCAGCCAGAACGGAGCGTGTGCTGCTTGTGATTCAGAGGCTACGCCGCGTAGCGCTGACCCGTGGAGCATAGCTTGTCGAGGTCGAACAAGGCAGCAGCAAAGGAGGGACTCAGGGAAGGGCAGGTGCTGCTGGGTATTATATAAATTTTACCTTGAAAGTGAAATAAGATTGTTGAGCATTTACACTGCGGCTGCATTGACACATATGTAGAGAAAAATATAATTAAAAAACGGTTCCTGAGAAGGGCACTCCGGCCAAAGGGGCAAGTGCTAGCGCACCACCTGGGCTCTATTAGTGCACGTGAACCTCAACTTATTCAAACAATGATGTTTATGATTTGTAGGGACCAGGGAGCAAATGGAGGCTTTCATCCGCCTTGGTGTGCAACATAAACAGTGCTTCACTGAAGGCAGGGACTCGGCCGCACAAGGCTATAAATGAGACATCTATAATGCAATATTTGCTTGATTAAGTGCATTGATTTTTCTCTAATTTACCTTTTGTTCTTTAATTAATATATTTAATTCTTCTGGAGAAGTTGGGCCTGGGGTCTGTGACCCCATCCCAGGCCCGAGAAAAATGGGATAATTTAAAAACCAAATACAAGGTGAGAATGAAACTGAATGAGTTAGCGTCCAATTGAGCAGTTTAGAGATGCACTATGTTAGATTTAATTAAAGAATTAAAGTTAAAATCTAAAATAATAGGCTATGTACAAAAAAGTAAGTCTGGTATTCACTGTTCAGGAATGCAAGTGTCCCAGGACAGGGCAAGGGACGGAGGATGGAGGGCCAACAGCAGCAACTTGGCCCTTCTTCACTCTAATGCGGGGGTCGGCAACCCGCGGCTCTAGAGCCGCATGCAGCTCTTTAGCGCCCCTCTAGTGGCTCCCTGGAGCTTTTATAAAAATGTATGAAAATGGATGAAAACAGAAAAGAATGTTGTTGTTTTTTTATTTGAATTTTGTTTATTTAATGAATAAATTTGTTTTTGTTTATTTAATGAATAAATACAATTTTTTGTCAAGGCTTTTGAGGCTTTTCTTGTTGCAGTTCAGTGGGAAGGACTCAGAGGCAGGCTGCTGTGACTGGATAGTTTCTTACGACAATTTCACACTGCAAAAGATAAAATCATATAGAATTAAATACTTATAATTAGCTGTTGATTAACTATGGGTTAAAGCAGGCTTTGTGTAAATATCTGTACCTTGGCAATGCTGGAGATCACCGTCTTTTGCTGGAGGTTTGACTTTGTTGCTGGTGAAGGCTGTAACCAGGGCCTTGACACCTTGTGATGAAAGAAAGTCTGTCAGTACAAATGTATATACAAAAGTGAAATGATGAAAATGAATGTGGGTCATACTTTTGAGGATGACACTGAAGCTGGAGGGTGAGGCTGGAGGGGCTGCTCAGTGGTAGAAGCCTTCGATGGACACACAGACAGGATGGTACAGCGTCTGTTTTTTTAGATGGAAGGTGGTGCTGGAGTCTGATGTTAGAGGCTGGAGGTGGTGCTTGGTGGTGGAAGCTGCAGATGGACTGAAGAAGTTTTGATTTGATGAGGCAGAACAGACTGATGGATGGTAAGATGTCTGTTTTTGAGGCAGGTGGAGGCTGAGGCAGAGTTTGCTGTTGGAGCTTGGTGGTAGAAGATGCAGATGGACTGGACCCACAGACAGGATGGTACAGCGTCTGTTTTTAGATGGAAGGTGGTGCTGGAGCCTGATGTGTGTGACTGGAGGTGGTGCTTGGTGGTAGAAGCTGCAGATGGACTGAAGAAGTTTTGATTTGATGAGGCAGAACAGACAGGATTTTGGTAAGGCATCTGTTTTTGAGGCAGATGTAGGAGGAGTTGTTGGAGGTGCAGCTTGGTGGTAGAAGCTGCAGAAGGACTGGACACAAAAAAAAAAAGGGAAATAAAAACTGGACACACAGACAGGATGGTACAGCGTGTGTTTTTGAGGTAGAAAGAGGTGGAAGGTGGTGCTGGAGCCTGATGTTAGAGGCTGGAGGTGGTGTTTGGTGGTGGAAGCTGCAGATGGAGTAAAGAAGTGTTGGTTTGATGAGGCAGAACAGACAGGATGGATGGTAAGGCGTCTGTTTTTGAGGCAGATGGAGGAGGAGATGTTGGAGGTGCAGCTTGGTGGTAGAAGCCGCAGATGGACACACAGACAGGATGGTACAACATCTGTTTTTTTAGATGGAAGGTGGTGCTGGAGTCTGATGTTAGAGGCTGGTGGTAGTGCTCGGTGGCTGAAACTGCAGATGGACTGAAGAAGTTTTGATTTGACGAGGCAGAATGGTAAGGCGTCTGTTTTTGAGGCAGGTGGAGGCTGAGGCAGAGTTTGTTGTTGGGCTGGACACAGACAGGATGGTATAGCATCTGTTTTTGAGGCAGAAGGAGGTGGAAGGTGGTGCTGGAGCCTGATGTTAGAGGCTGGAGGTGGTGCTTGGTGGTAGAAGCTGCAGATGGACTGAAGAAGTTTTGATTTGATGGTGCAGAACAGACAGGATGTTTGGTAAGGCATCTGGTTTTGAGGCAGATGGAGGAGGAGTTGTTGGAGGTGCAGCGTGGTGGTAGAAGCTGCAGATGGACTGGACACACAGACAGGATGGTACAGCGTGTGTTTTTGAGGTAGAAAGAGGTGGAAGGTGGTGCTGGAGCCTGATGTTAGAGGCTGGAGGTGCTGCTTGGTGGTAGAAGCTGCAGAAGTTTTGGTTTGATGAGGCAGAACAGACAGGATGGATGGTAAGGCGTCTGTTTTGAGGCAGGTGGAGGCTGAGGCAGAGTTTGTCGTTGGGCTGGACACAGACAGGATGGTATAGCATCTGTTTTTGAGGCAGAAGGAGGTGGAAGGTGGTGCTGGAGCCTGATGTTAGAGGCTGGAGGTGGTGTTTGGTGGTGGAAGCTGCAGATGGAGTAAAGAAGTGTTGGTTTGATGAGGCAGAACAGACAGGATGGATGGTAAGACGTCTGTTTTTGAGGCAGGTGGAGGCTGAGGCAGAGTTTGTTGTTGGAGCTTGATGGTAGAAGCTGCAGATGGAGTGGACCCACAGACAGGATGGTACAGCGTCTGTTTTTGAGGTAGAAGGAGGTGGAAGGTGGTGCTGGAGCCTGATGTTAGAGGCTGGAGGTGGTGCTTGATGGTAGAAGCTGCAGATGGACTGAGAAGAGGCTGGATCTTTGTGGCAGAGATTTGGAGACACTTGCAGTATTCTTATAGTCTTTTAAAAGTCTTTTAAAGTTCATCAAATAGATGTCTTGAACTATATACACTATTTACAAGGAGAGGAACGTCTCTAGTGGAGACGGGGTCTCTTTGGGGAGGAGCCCGAGGTTCCGGCTCTCCAGAGACGTCTACTTCAATGTGAGGGGGACAATCCTCGAGTGCAGTGGACTCCTGTATTTTCAGGAGTCCCGAGGCTGTCTCCACCACAGAGAGGAGTGGACGGTTGAGAGCCTCCCACAGGCGCTGCTTGATCTTACGACCGAGGTCAAGAGAGTAAGGACGAGGGCGCCCACTTTTGTACCTTTGAAACGCAGGCAAATAGAAACATCAATTAAATCAAATGGATACAAAAAATTGGGGAAAAATTCTCATTTGTTTTTGATTTTCCCCTCTGTGTGATAAATACAGTTAGTTCAAAGAAGCGTATATATCTTTTTTTTGGCCATAAAAATAAACCTACTTGAGCATGTCATCCACTACTGAGTGGTAGATGCTCTGATACTGCTCCACAGTGTAACCGTGGATCATCACAGGATCACTGTCAGCAACAGAGCTCTGTCCTGAAGTGGACGGCTCGGGGCAGGGGCCCACGCTCTGAGCAGCGGAGGAGGGCTGAGGGCGGCGGGTTAAACCCAGGAACTCTGGGAGCTCAGCAGAGTTGCTGCGTGGCTCAGGTTCAGAGCAATTTGGAGTGACTTTGGGCGGAGGAGGAGAGGCAGGAGGAAGGTCAGGGGTGGGCTGTGGAGGCTGGTCGGGCAGGTGAGAACTTGGGACCTGTAGAGGAGGAGGGCCCACTCGGACACTTAGAGTTATGCCAATTAAAGTTGACCTACAATCAGCTCTGAGCCTGACTGATTAATCTTGTCACTTCAACAGATTCTCTAAATCTCATTTCTGTTCTCCAGAAACTTTTACAACACTATGAGCTTTTACATGATCTCTACCAAACCTCTGGTATTTACCTGCTTCCAGTAGCCCTTAGACTTGTCCTGACTCCTGGTGAGCCTCTTCCTCTTCCTGCAGTAGTCGTGCTCCTGAAGCTGAACGGGCAAGACACACTGCAACAAAACAATGTATACACTTCAGAATAAGACAGATTTTAAAGTAAGTAAAATAGCAATAAAATAAAATAAGAATAATCATATGAATTCATAAATGTTCATCGTACAAAACGAGAGAAAGCACGTTTTTGTATTTTATTAATATTTGTAAATGTCGTGATTAGCATATAGATATATTGTCATCAATCAGTAGCGTAAAATATTTATATTTCGCTAAGGCTATATCATGTAGCTAATAACACTATAATGAAGAACTAGGATATGGTGAAATATTATATTATTATTATTATCATCAGTAGTGTTTTTTTAATCCTAACCTCGTCACTGTGCAGTCTGGGCTGGACAAAAGCCGCGCGTAAAACTGATTGGTTGGCCTCTACTTCGTAAAATACGCAGATTACAGGCTTTTTCTGCGTTTGTTTTGGCCAGAATTGATCCTAATGGCTTAATTTGACTTAGAACTCATACAATTTAACTAAATATACATTTTTACAGGGATTATAATGAAAAAATCTAATTAAAGATTTTTTTAAAAATTTCAAAATACTCACATGCTCCATGCTGAAGGTTGTCTAGTTGCACGTAGCAGGTCGTTAATAGGTGTTTCTTTTTGAGAAATCGTCGAGTGAAACTCGTTAAGAGTGTTTTTCGCTCGTAGATCCAAAAATGGAATGAAGTATTTTTTGTGATTTTTAAAATAATACAACAACGCACCTGGAAACGGCCCTAACAACCATGGAACCCTCGCGCAGGCTAGGTGTCCTACAGGCTAATTATACAATTAATAAATAGGTTTACATAAGCAGTCTTTGGCATGAATGTGACATTATTGTTCTGTAGGTCTCTGTGCAACTTTTCAGGATGTGTAACTGTACTGCTTCAATTTGTGTGTTCAATATCTCAGTATGTATCTATATTGTATATTCATTATGTGAAAAGTGGTGTTGATTTGGTAAGATATGTTTTCTTATAAGATGATAATATGTCCAGAATCACAAAGGGATCCTCTTGGTTAACTCTATGAAAAAAAGACAATTTGATTCCTTCTCAGACACCTGAACCACTTTTTAGATCAAAAACAATGAAGCACATAACTTCTAGGTCCACTTCAGAAACTTAAAGAAGCTCAGATAATTGCTGACCTGATCCTTTGATCCAGGCAATGCAGATAAAAATAGCTAAATATATTGTATTTGCATAAGAAAGATAACCATTAATTTGTAGTGTATCATATAATAGCATTCTTCAGTCTAGTTCTACAATTCAATATAAAGTTAAGTGTAAAAACTTCTCTGTTGTTTTGTCTGTTTAATTGCATCTCCACCAGAGGACAGCAAATAGGTGTTTGACAAACCACTCTGCCATTTTTTTCTTCAAGGGCCACATTAGAACCTGGGACTCTTGTGGAGGGCCGGGCCAACACAGGGAACTCATGCTCAATAAAAACACATAGTGTTTAAAGTTTAAACTATAAGCAAAAATATGTGAAATATATGCCACTGTCACAGCTGCATCCACTCTTTTCATTTTCTTCTAAAACCAGGCCTGGCTCAACATGTGTACTGAGACCTGAGAAAATGACTAAAAAACACTAATGATGACAGCTCCTTCCTTTGTGCGGCAGCTTCCAAACAAGGCCTAAACCGGGGGTCGGCAACCCGCGGCTCTAGAGCTCTAGGCTCTTTAGCGCCCCTCTAGTGGCTTATAAAAATGTATGAAAATGGAAAAGATGGGGGCGGGGGGGGTATATTTTTTGTTTTAATATGGTTTCTGTAGGAGGGCAAACATGACACAAACATTCGTAACGTTTTCAAATGCTGTAAAAATCTGTATAATAAATATTAAATTTCAACATTTCTGTCAACAAAGATTTGCGTCATAGCCTGCGACACTCGTTGGAGCGCGGCGCCGTGCCAGTCAGGTGGCTGTTGTAAACAAACCGGCGGTGTGATGGGCCATGGATCCCAAAGGGAAAAAGAGAAAGATAGCTGATGACATTAACGTTGTGATGGATGTTAAACTTAAAGCACCAAATACCACATACCGAATGTGACGTAAGGAAAACGAAACTGATTGTAGTTGTCAACAAACCACAGCGTACACCAGCATGGCTAGAGAGAGAAGATGCATCGGTGACGGTGAATAACTTCTGTTGTTTTTGTCAAAAATCTGAGGACACAGGCTGTAATATCGAGTTCGGTGCTTATTTCGATCGTAGTAAGCTACCTAAACCTGCTAATCTTTTGGTTGAAAAAATTGTCGCGCAAAACAAAATCCCTCCCCCGTCGCTACGATTGGTCGGTAAGAGCCGGAGCAGAAATCGGGGGCAAATTGGACAATCCCAGACTGACTTTCTCTGTTTGTAATACAATGAGAAAGTTGTCTGGCTGGACAGGCTACAAATATCGTACAGCAAAGTAGTCACGTGGTGCGTCATTTTCTCCAGGACGCGCTGCAGGGAAAATAAACATTTAATCATGAATGCTCATTATGTATTTGTAGCCTGTTTAGTCATTTGATGTCGTGATAGCAGGCTAATATAGCTAATATACACTTACAGCCTGTGTTGCCTTCATATAAGGCTTATATAAGGCTTTTAATTTTTTGCGGCTCCAGACAGAATTTTTTTTTGTTTTTTTGGTCCAATATGGCTCTTTGAACATTTTGGGTTGCCGACCCCTGGCCTAAACCAAGGAATCAGAATTTATCCTCAAAACATTTACCAGGCACATAATACACTTTTAACAATAACAGTTTATTCCAGCTTCCCCGCAACACACACAAATACCTGTCTAACCTTTTCTGACTCAAGCCTCCTGAGGGCCGGACAGGGGTGGGTCGAGGGCCTGATGTGGCCCCCAGGCCTTAAAATGCCAGGCAAGGGCTAGTGCTTTTCTACAGTCAGAGACACCCCATCTTTCCTAAAACTCTTGAAAATCTGCCTAGGACAAGACACTCCAGGTTAGAGTCAGTCAGTTCAAATGACTGTGAGTCTTTTGCATTGTTTTACTACTATTCCTTAAAAGGAAGTGGTACATATGTTTTTGGCAATATGGCAATGGCTATATTTTTGTGAGCTATGTGTTTAACTGTGTTTTAACCTATGTGTTCACGGATGAAATCATTCTTTCTAATCAATCGTAGTTTCTAATAATTAGTAGTTTCCATTAATGCTCTTGTCCACCCTGTCATGCCAAGGTCCACCCTGTCACATCATTGTCCACCCTGTCATCTTCAAGTTTTATGAGACAAACAAATTATTAAAAAGTTAAAAAAAAATCTTTTGTGTAATTTCTTAATAAACAAATGAGGACCAAATAGTTTTGGCTGAAAATTTGACCAAATATATTTGCAGTCAGATTTTATATAGAAAAGAAGGTGCAACTAATGCATATTTTAACAGGAAACAAATATTTTGCAGTAATTTTGTCATTATCAAAAGACTTTTCCCATTATCTAACACATATTGTTAAGAAAGGGACAAAATATCAAAATATATGAAAATGTATGTTATATAATCCCTATGCAATGAAAATGTATTTATTCTACTTTGACTTTGTCCCTGACAGGGTGGACATATTTTGCTATTTGCTTGTACAAAATCTGCTTATACTGAATATATAAAGAGGGCTGGAGCTTGACCAGCATGCATTTCTAACAGCCTATGGTCTACTTAATAGAATGAATATAAAGTTAAATGGAAAATCTTTGATTTTAGGCACATTATAATGATATTGACCCTACTATAGCATGTGTGGAAGTAGAAATGTTTATGTAATAACAGTGTTGAATAACTTAGACACAAAACAGAAAAGAATGTTGTTGTTTTTTTATTTGAATTTTGTTTATTTAATGAATAAATACATTTTTTGTCAAGGCTTTTGAGGCTTTTCTTGTTGCAGTTCAGTGGGAAGGACTCAGAGGCAGGCTGCTGTGACTGGATAGTTTCTTACGACAATTTCACACTGCAGAAGATAAAATCATATAGAATTAAATACTTATAATTAGCTGTTGATTAACTATGGGTTAAAGCAGGCTTTGTGTAAATATCTGTACCTTGGCAATGCTGGAGATCACCGTCTTTTGCTGGAGGTTTGACTTTGTTGCTGGTGAAGGCTGTAACCAGGGCCTTGACACCTTGTGATGAAAGAAAGTCTGTCAGTACAAATGTATATACAAAAGTGAAATGATGAAAATGAATGTGGGTCATACTTTTGAGGATGACACTGAAGCTGGAGGGTGAGGCTGGAGGGGCTGCTCAGTGGTAGAAGCCTTCGATGGACACACAGACAGGATGGTACAGCGTCTGTTTTTTAGATGGAAGGTGGTGCTGGAGTCTGATGTTAGAGGCTGGAGGTGGTGCTTGGTGGTGGAAGCTGCAGATGGACTGAAGAAGTTTTGATTTGATGAGGCAGAACAGACTGATGGATGGTAAGATGTCTGTTTTTGAGGCAGGTGGAGGCTGAGGCAGAGTTTGCTGTTGGAGCTTGATGGTAGAAGATGCAGATGGACTGTACCCACAGACAGGATGGTACAGCATCTGTTTTTTTAGATGGAAGGTGGTGCTGGAGCCTGATGTGTGTGACTGGAGGTGGTGCTTGGTGGTAGAAGCTGCAGATGGACTGAAGAAGTTTTGATTTGATGAGGCAGAACAGACAGGATTTTGGTAAGGCGTCTGTTTTTGAGGCAGATGGAGGAGGAGTTGTTGGAGGTGCAGCTTGGTGGTAGAAGCTGCAGAAGGACTGGACACACAGACAGGATGGTACAGCGTGTGTTTTTGAGGTAGAAAGAGGTGGAAGGTGGTGCTGGAGCCTGATGTTAGAGGCTTGAGGTGCTGCTTGGTGGTAGAAGCTGCAGAAGTTTTGGTTTGATGAGGCAGAACAGACAGGATGGATGGTAAGACGTCTGTTTTTGAGGCAGGTGGAGGCTGAGGCAGAGTTTGTTGTTGGAGCTTGATGGTAGAAGCTGCAGATGGACTGGACCCACAGACAGGATGGTACAGCGTCTGTTTTTGAGGTAGAAGGAGGTGGAAGGTGGTGCTGGAGCCTGATGTTAGAGGCTGGAGGTGGTGCTTGATGGTAGAAGCTGCAGATGGACTGAGAAGAGGCTGGATCTTTGTGGCAGAGATTTGGAGACACTTGCAGTATTCTTATAGTCTTTTAAAAGTCTTTTAAAGTTCATCAAATAGATGTCTTGAACTATATACACTATTTACAAGGAGAGGAACGTCTCTAGTGGAGACGGGGTCTCTTTTGGGGAGGAGCCCGAGGTTCCGGCTCTCCAGAGACGTCTACTTCAATGTGAGGGGGACAATCCTCGAGTGCAGTGGACTCCTGTATTTTCAGGAGTCCCGAGGCTGTCTCCACCACAGAGAGGAGTGGACGGTTGAGAGCCTCCCACAGGCGCTGCTTGATCTTACGACCGAGCTCAAGAGAGTAAGGACGAGGGCGCCCACTTTTGTACCTTTGAAACGCAGGCAAATAGAAACATCAATTAAATCAAATGGATACAAAAAAGTGGGGGGAAAAAAATTCTCATTTGTTTTTTGATTTTCCCCTCTGTGTGATAAATACAGTTTCTCTTTGAATTGGCAAATGATAAAAATATATTTTACAGTTCAAAGAAGCGTATATATCTTTTTTTTTTGGCCATAAAAATAAACCTACTTGAGCATGTCATCCACTACTGAGTGGTAGATGCTCTGATACTGCTCCACAGTGTAACCGTGGATCATCACAGGATCACTGTCAGCAACAGAGCTCTGTCCTGAAGTGGACGGCTCGGGGCAGGGGCCCACGCTCTGAGCAGCGGAGGAGGGCTGAGGGCGGCGGGTTAAACCCAGGAACTCTGGGAGCTCAGCAGAGTTGCTGCGTGGCTCAGGTTCAGAGCAATTTGGAGTGACTTTGGGCGGAGGAGGAGAGGCAGGAGGAAGGTCAGGGGTGGGCTGTGGAGGCTGGTCGGGCAGGTGAGAACTTGGGACCTGTAGAGGAGGAGGGCCCACTCGGACACTTAGAGTTATGCCAATTAAAGTTGACCTACAATCAGCTCTGAGCCTGACTGATTAATCTTGTCACTTCAACAGATTCTCTAAATCTCATTTCTGTTCTCCAGAAACTTTTACAACACTATGAGCTTTTACATGATCTCTACCAAACCTCTGGTATTTACCTGCTTCCAGTAGCCCTTAGACTTGTCCTGACTCCTGGTGAGCCTCTTCCTCTTCCTGCAGTAGTCGTGCTCCTGAAGCTGAACGGGCAAGACACACTGCAACAAAACAATGTATACACTTCAGAATAAGACAGATTTTAAAGTAAGTAAAATAGCAATAAAATAAAATAAGAATAATCATATGAATTCATAAATGTTCATCGTACAAAACGAGAGAAAGCACGTTTTTGTATTTTATTAATATTTGTAAATGTCGTGATTAGCATATAGATATATTGTCATCAATCAGTAGCGTAAAATATTTATATTTCGCTAAGGCTATATCATGTAGCTAATAACACTATAATGAAGAACTAGGATATGGTGAAATATTATATTATTATTATTATCATCAGTAGTGTTTTTTTTATCCTAACCTCGTCACTGTGCAGTCTGGGCTGGACAAAAGCCGCGCGTAAAACTGATTGGTTGGCCTCTACTTCGTAAAATACGCAGATTACAGGCTTTTTCTGCGTTTGTTTTGGCCAGAATTGATCCTAATGGCTTAATTTGACTTAGAACTCATACAATTTAACTAAATATACATTTTTACAGGGATTATAATGAAAAATCTAATTAAAGATTTTTTTAAAAATTTCAAAATACTCACATGCTCCATGCTGAAGGTTGTCTAGTTGCACGTAGCAGGTCGTTAATAGGTGTTTCTTTTTGAGAAATCGTCGAGTGAAACTCGTTAAGAGTGTTTTTCGCTCGTAGATCCAAAAATGGAATGAAGTATTTTTGTGATTTTTAAAATAATACAACAACGCACCTGGAAACGGCCCTAACAACCATGGAACCCTCGCGCAGGCTAGGTGTCCTACAGGCTAATTATACAATTAATAAATAGGTTTACATAAGCAGTCTTTGGCATGAATGTGACATTATTGTTCTGTAGGTCTCTGTGCAACTTTTCAGGATGTGTAACTGTACTGCTTCAATTTGTGTGTTCAATATCTCAGTATGTATCTATATTGTATATTCATTATGTGAAAAGTGGTGTTGATTTGGTAAGATATGTTTTCTTATAAGATGATAATATGTCCAGAATCACAAAGGGATCCTCTTGGTTAACTCTATGAAAAAAAGACAATTTGATTCCTTCTCAGACACCTGAACCACTTTTTTAGATCAAAAACAATGAAGCACATAACTTCTAGGTCCACTTCAGAAACTTAAAGAAGCTCAGATAATTGCTGACCTGATCCTTTGATCCAGGCAATGCAGATAAAAATAGCTAAATATATTGTATTTGCATAAGAAAGATAACCATTAATTTGTAGTGTATCATATAATAGCATTCTTCAGTCTAGTTCTACAATTCAATATAAAGTTAAGTGTAAAAACTTCTCTGTTGTTTTGTCTGTTTAATTGCATCTCCACCAGAGGACAGCAAATAGGTGTTTGACAAACCACTCTGCCATTTTTTTCTTCAAGGGCCACATTAGAACCTGGGACTCTTGTGGAGGGCCGGGCCAACACAGGGAACTCATGCTCAATAAAAACACATAGTGTTTAAAGTTTAAACTATAAGCAAAAATATGTGAAATATATGCCACTGTCACAGCTGCATCCACTCTTTTCATTTTCTTCTAAAACCAGGCCTGGCTCAACATGTGTACTGAGACCTGAGAAAATGACTAAAAAACACTAATGATGACAGCTCTTTCCTTTGTGCGGCAGCTTCCAAACAAGGCCTAAACCAAGGAATCAGAATTTATCCTCAAAACATTTACCAGGCACATAATACACTTTTAACAATAACAGTTTATTCCAGCTTCCCCTAACACACACAAATACCTGTCTAACCTTTTCTGACTCAAGCCTCCTGAGGGCCGGACAGGGGTGGGTCGAGGGCCTGATGTGGCCCCCAGGCCTTAAAATGCCAGGCAAGGGCTAGTGCTTTTCTACAGTCAGAGACACCCCCCATCTTTCCTAAAACTCTTGAAAATCTGCCTAGGACAAGACACTCCAGGTTAGAGTCAGTCAGTTCAAATGACTGTGAGTCTTTTGCATTGTTTTACTACTATTCCTTAAAAGGAAGTGGTACATATGTTTTTTGGCAATATGGCAATGGCTATATTTTTGTGAGCTATGTGTTTAACTGTGTTTTAACCTACGTGTTCACGGATGAAATCATTCTTTCTAATCAATCGTAGTTTCTAATAATTAGTAGTTTCCATTAATGCTTGTAGCGAGGCGGCGAGGATTCTAGAATGGAACTCGCTTATTAGCAACTTTTAGTGGTCTCTTACGCTGTTACTTGTTCTCTTCAAGTTCAGTAAGCCACAGCCCTCACCTATCTGAGCCAAGGTGTGATGATAATACAGACAGTACTATATCAATTCCTTGTTTCCTTAGTTTTACATATGTATTATATCCTTCCCTTATTCTCTTTACAACTTCACCAATATTAAGGAGCTTTAGATAGTTTACCTTATTACTAACTTGACCAGAGGCTTAGAGTGTAGGACGTGTACCCCTATCTCACCGTAGGTGAGGAGATCCTACCTTTTAGTGAAGCTGGGAGAATCGTCCCTCTTGGACTGGCAATAGGTCTTCAACGTAGCTTACTTCTGTTTAGCTTCTCTGTTCTCAGAGATTACTCAGACGACTTCACAAGGTTTGCTCACTAAATGGGAAAAGATTCACCAATACACAGCAGATGTCTTTCCAACCTTAACTTGAGATTTCAGTCTCAAGAGAAGATCGTATTTTTATTTACTGAACTCTTACAATCTGGATATATCTTGTAGCAACATACAGAGGTGGATCTGTGTAGCGCTTGCAAATAAGCTCTAGCTGTTAATCAACACATGTATGTCACTGGGATGATATCACAGAGAGTTACTCTATAACTCTTACAATCTGGATATATCTTGTAGCAACATACAGAGGTGGATCTGTGTAGCGCTTGCAAATAAGCTCTAGCTGTTAATCAACACATGTATGTCACTGGGATGATATCACAGAGAGTTACTCTATAATAGGGACTCAGATGGTATCAGCCGGGGCCGACAATGGTTCTGAGCCCACGAGCAGAGCCCTGCTCAGCATATTTATAGACACAGGAAGCGTCTACTAAGAGGCCCCCTCAGCACAGGAAACGTCTACTAAGACGCTCCCCTCAGCCAGGAAGCGTCTACTCACCCCGACTAGTAACTAACCCAGTGACATAACACGATGCACAAACTGCAAATCACATTACAAAAAATACAACGGATTATTAAAACATCCTAACTATTAAGATAAATGTCTTCATCATGTTTTCCACAATAGTACATGAGCATCTCACTACAATGCTCTTGTCCACCCTGTCATGCCAAGGTCCACCCTGTCACATCATTGTCCACCCTGTCATCTTCAAGTTTTATGAGACAAACAAATTATTAAAAAAGTTAAAAAAAAAAAAAATCTTTTGTGTAATTTCTTAATAAACAAATGAGGACCAAATAGTTTTGGCTGAAAATTTGACCAAATATATTTGCAGTCAGATTTTATATAGAAAAGAAGGTGCAACTAATGCATATTTTAACAGGAAACAAATATTTTGCAGTAATTTTGTCATTATCAAAAGACTTTTCCCATTATCTAACACATATTGTTAAGAAAGGGACAAAATATCAAAATATATGAAAATGTATGTTATATAATCCCTATGCAATGAAAATGTATTTATTCTACTTTGACTTTGTCCCTGACAGGGTGGACATATTTTGCTATTTGCTTGTACAAAATCTGCTTATACTGAATATATAAAGAGGGCTGGAGCTTGACCAGCATGCATTTCTAACAGCCTATGGTCTACTTAATAGAATGAATATAAAGTTAAATGGAAAATCTTTGATTTTAGGCACATTATAATGATATTGACCCTACTATAGCATGTGTGGAAGTAGAAATGTTTATGTAATAACAGTGTTGAATAACTTAGACACAAAACAGAAAAGAATGTTGTTGTTTTTTTATTTGAATTTTGTTTATTTAATGAATAAATACATTTTTTTGTTAAGGCTTTTGAGGCTTTTCTTGTTGCAGTTCAGTGGGAAGGACTCAGAGGCAGGCTGCGGTGACTGGATAGTTTCTTACGACAATTTCACACTGCAGAAGATAAAATCATATAGAATTAAATACTTATAATTAGCTGTTGATTAACTATGGGTTAAAGCAGGCTTTGTGTAAATATCTGTACCTTGGCAATGCTGGAGATCACCGTCTTTTGCTGGAGGTTTGACTTTGTTGCTGGTGGAGGCTGTAACCAGGGCCTTGACACCTTGTGATGAAAGAAAGTCTGTCAGTACAAATGTATATACAAAAGTGAAATGATGAAAATGAATGTGGGTCATACTTTTGAGGATGACACTGAAGCTGGAGGGTGAGGCTGGAGGGGCTGCTCAGTGGTAGAAGCCTTCGATGGACACACAGACAGGATGGTACAGCGTCTGTTTTTTTAGATGGAAGGTGGTGCTGGAGTCTGATGTTAGAGGCTGGAGGTGGTGCTTGGTGGTGGAAGCTGCAGATGGACTGAAGAAGTTTTGATTTGATGAGGCAGAACAGACAGGATTTTGGTAAGGCGTCTGTTTTTGAGGCAGATGGAGGAGGAGTTGTTGGAGGTGCAGCTTGGTGGTAGAAGCTGCAGAAGGACTGGACACACAGACAGGATGGTACAGCGTGTGTTTTTGAGGTAGAAAGAGGTGGAAGGTGGTGCTGGAGCCTGATGTTAGAGGCTTGAGGTGCTGCTTGGTGGTAGAAGCTGCAGAAGTTTTGGTTTGATGAGGCAGAACAGACAGGATGGATGGTAAGACGTCTGTTTTTGAGGCAGGTGGAGGCTGAGGCAGAGTTTGTTGTTGGAGCTTGATGGTAGAAGCTGCAGATGGACTGGACCCACAGACAGGATGGTACAGCGTCTGTTTTTGAGGTAGAAGGAGGTGGAAGGTGGTGCTGGAGCCTGATGTTAGAGGCTGGAGGTGGTGCTTGATGGTAGAAGCTGCAGATGGACTGAGAAGAGGCTGGATCTTTGTGGCAGAGATTTGGAGACACTTGCAGTATTCTTATAGTCTTTTAAAAGTCTTTTAAAGTTCATCAAATAGATGTCTTGAACTATATACACTATTTACAAGGAGAGGAACGTCTCTAGTGGAGACGGGGTCTCTTTTGGGGAGGAGCCCGAGGTTCCGGCTCTCCAGAGACGTCTACTTCAATGTGAGGGGGACAATCCTCGAGTGCAGTGGACTCCTGTATTTTCAGGAGTCCCGAGGCTGTCTCCACCACAGAGAGGAGTGGACGGTTGAGAGCCTCCCACAGGCGCTGCTTGATCTTACGACCGAGCTCAAGAGAGTAAGGACGAGGGCGCCCACTTTTGTACCTTTGAAACGCAGGCAAATAGAAACATCAATTAAATCAAATGGATACAAAAAAGTGGGGGGAAATAAATTCTCATTTGTTTTTTGATTTTCCCCTCTGTGTGATAAATACAGTTCAAAGAAGCGTATATATCTTTTTTTTTGGCCATAAAAATAAACCTACTTGAGCATGTCATCCACTACTGAGTGGTAGATGCTCTGATACTGCTCCACAGTGTAACCGTGGATCATCACAGGATCACTGTCAGCAACAGAGCTCTGTCCTGAAGTGGACGGCTCGGGGCAGGGGCCCACGCTCTGAGCAGCGGAGGAGGGCTGAGGGCGGCGGGTTACACCCAGGAACTCTGGGAGCTCAGCAGAGTTGCTGCGTGGCTCAGGTTCAGAGCAATTTGGAGTGACTTTGGGCGGAGGAGGAGAGGCAGGAGGAAGGTCAGGGGTGGGCTGTGGAGGCTGGTCGGGCAGGTGAGAACTTGGGACCTGTAGAGGAGGAGGGCCCACTCGGACACTTAGAGTTATGCCAATTAAAGTTGACCTACAATCAGCTCTGAGCCTGACTGATTAATCTTGTCACTTCAACAGATTCTCTAAATCTCATTTCTGTTCTCCAGAAACTTTTACAACACTATGAGCTTTTACATGATCTCTACCAAACCTCTGGTATTTACCTGCTTCCAGTAGCCCTTAGACTTGTCCTGACTCCTGGTGAGCCTCTTCCTCTTCCTGCAGTAGTCGTGCTCCTGAAGCTGAACGGGCAAGACACACTGCAACAAAACAATGTATACACTTCAGAATAAGACAGATTTTAAAGTAAGTAAAATAGCAATAAAATAAAATAAGAATAATCATATGAATTCATAAATGTTCATCGTACAAAACGAGAGAAAGCACGTTTTTGTATTTTATTAATATTTGTAAATGTCGTGATTAGCATATAGATATATTGTCATCAATCAGTAGCGTAAAATATTTATATTTCGCTAAGGCTATATCATGTAGCTAATAACACTATAATGAAGAACTAGGATATGGTGAAATATTATATTATTATTATTATCATCAGTAGTGTTTTTTTTTATCCTAACCTCGTCACTGTGCAGTCTGGGCTGGACAAAAGCCGCGCGTAAAACTGATTGGTTGGCCTCTACTTCGTAAAATACGCAGATTACAGGCTTTTTCTGCGTTTGTTTTGGCCAGAATTGATCCTAATGGCTTAATTTGACTTAGAACTCATACAATTTAACTAAATATACATTTTTTACAGGGATTATAATGAAAAAATCTAATTAAAGATTTTTTTTAAATTTCAAAATACTCACATGCTCCATGCTGAAGGTTGTCTAGTTGCACGTAGCAGGTCGTTAATAGGTGTTTCTTTTTTGAGAAATCGTCGAGTGAAACTCGTTAAGAGTGTTTTTCGCTCGTAGATCCAAAAATGGAATGAAGTATTTTTTGTGATTTTTAAAATAATACAACAACGCACCTGGAAACGGCCCTAACAACCATGGAACCCTCGCGCAGGCTAGGTGTCCTACAGGCTAATTATACAATTAATAAATAGGTTTACATAAGCAGTCTTTGGCATGAATGTGACATTATTGTTCTGTAGGTCTCTGTGCAACTTTTCAGGATGTGTAACTGTACTGCTTCAATTTGTGTGTTCAATATCTCAGTATGTATCTATATTGTATATTCATTATGTGAAAAGTGGTGTTGATTTGGTAAGATATGTTTTCTTATAAGATGATAATATGTCCAGAATCACAAAGGGATCCTCTTGGTTAACTCTATGAAAAAAAGACAATTTGATTCCTTCTCAGACACCTGAACCACTTTTTAGATCAAAAACAATGAAGCACATAACTTCTAGGTCCACTTCAGAAACTTAAAGAAGCTCAGATAATTGCTGACCTGATCCTTTGATCCAGGCAATGCAGATAAAAATAGCTAAATATATTGTATTTGCATAAGAAAGATAACCATTAATTTGTAGTGTATCATATAATAGCATTCTTCAGTCTAGTTCTACAATTCAATATAAAGTTAAGTGTAAAAACTTCTCTGTTGTTTTGTCTGTTTAATTGCATCTCCACCAGAGGACAGCAAATAGGTGTTTGACAAACCACTCTGCCATTTTTTTCTTCAAGGGCCACATTAGAACCTGGGACTCTTGTGGAGGGCCGGGCCAACACAGGGAACTCATGCTCAATAAAAACACATAGTGTTTAAAGTTTAAACTATAAGCAAAAATATGTGAAATATATGCCACTGTCACAGCTGCATCCACTCTTTTCATTTTCTTCTAAAACCAGGCCTGGCTCAACATGTGTACTGAGACCTGAGAAAATGACTAAAAAACACTAATGATGACAGCTCTTTCCTTTGTGCGGCAGCTTCCAAACAAGGCCTAAACCGGGGGTCGGCAACCCGCGGCTCTAGAGCTCTAGGCTCTTTAGCGCCCCTCTAGTGGCTTATAAAAATGTATGAAAATGGAAAAAGATGGGGGGGGGGGGGGTATATTTTTTGTTTTAATATGGTTTCTGTAGGAGGGCAAACATGACACAAACATTCGTAACGTTTTCAAATGCTGTAAAAATCTGTATAATAAATATTAAATTTCAACATTTCTGTCAACAAAGATTTGCTCATAGCCTGCGACACTCGTTTCAGCGCGGCGCCGTGCCAGTCAGGTGGCTGTTGTAAACAAACCGGCGGGTGTGATGGGCCATGGATCCCAAAGGGAAAAAGAGAAAGAAAGCTGATGACATTAACGTTGTGATGGATGTTAAACTTAAAGCACCAAATACCACATACCGAATGTGACGTAAGGAAAACGAAACTGATTGTAGTTGTCAACAAACCACAGCGTACACCAGCATGGCTAGAGAGAGAAGATGCATCGGTGACGGTGAATAACTTCTGTTGTTTTTGTCAAAAATCTGAGGACACAGGCTGTAATATCGAGTTCGGTGCTTATTTCGATCGTAGTAAGCTACCTAAACCTGCTAATCTTTTGGTTGAAAAAATTGTCGCGCAAAACAAAATCCCTCCCCCGTCGCTACGATTGGTCGGTAAGAGCCGGAGCAGAAATCGGGGGCAAATTGGACAATCCCAGACTGACTTTCTCTGTTTGTAATACAATGAGAAAGTTGTCTGGCTGGACAGGCTACAAATATCGTACAGCAAAGTAGTCACGTGGTGCGTCATTTTCTCCAGGACGCGCTGCAGGGAAAATAAACATTTAATCATGAATGCTCATTATGTATTTGTAGCCTGTTTAGTCATTTGATGTCGTGATAGCAGGCTAATATAGCTAATATACACTTACAGCCTGTGTTGCCTTCATATAAGGCTTATACAAGGCTTTTAATTTTTTGCGGCTCCAGACAGAATTTTTTTTTGTTTTTTTGGTCCAATATGGCTCTTTGAACATTTTGGGTTGCCGACCCCTGCTCTAATGGATGAGCCTCTAGGGCAGTTGGCAGCGGTCCCCCTGCCTTATAGCCTCCATCCAGGAGAGTGAGGCAGGGCCAAGCGCTGCTGTTGGGGCAGGCCAGGTCAGAGAAGAAAGAAATGAGGAAGAAGAGGGAGAGGAGGAAGCAGCCACAGAAGAATCAGAAGGACAGAAGGCAGAGGAAACCATTTTTCTCCCTCCTAGAGAAATTAATAGAAATGTTGTTTTTTGAATTTTTTTTAATTTATTAAATTGTGTTTTCAGTGTTATTGTAAATAGTTATTGTTATTGTAATTGGTTTTTTTTTTAGTTCAAAAATAAATTTTGGATTTTGGTCTGTTTATATTTGACTACAAACACTCCAAATATGTATACAAAACAGCTGCAGACAACACTTAATTTCTTTCAAGAATTTAATTAATTAACTCACAAAATATAAACTCAACAATTACACATACAATATAAAACAATAAATTATCAACAATTTGTTTAAAACCTATTTACAGAAGAATAACTATATTCATGTGTAGCGTATTGTCGTGTGTTGTGGCTGATCATGTCTGCAGGAAGAACAGAAATATAAGGGTGATCATACGTGTCACACAAAGGTAAATAACATTGCCCACAAGAGTCACCTGTGAAAAGTAGTCGTGGTCCAGAGGTGCCTGCTGGAGTGCAGACCTGTGCAGTGAGAGCCGCCCGCCATGCTGCCCCACTCACACTCTCTGCCCCGTCATGGCCTGCCTGTCCATATTCCTCCTCTTCAGGTGGGTCCACTGGCAGTTCGTCCCCAACTCCAAGACATGCTACCACCTGTTTAATAGGCAGATCACACACAGAAAAATATTATGGTATAAAAAAGAATATCATTTAAGACTGAAATGAATGTATGTTAAATAAGTATTGTTTTAAATATTGACATATTTGTCACCGCAGGAAGAGTTTTAATGACACATTACCTCTGGGATGAACTGCACATGTACTTCAAGTGCTTCTAAAAAGATGCACCTGCAGCGGGTTTTTATCATCCCAAAAGCACGCTCAACCACAGAACGTGCCCTGGAATGATGAGTATTGAACCGTTGCTCTGCCATGCCTCTCACTGGGCCCTTATATGGGGTAATAAGGGCCTTCATCACCTAAGAGAAAATACCCTGGGGGTGGATAAGTTCCCCTAGTGTAGATGGGGCTGTTTTTCAGGACACATGCATCATGCACGCTACCTGGGTACCCCACAAAAATGTCCACAAAGTGGCCCTGATGGTCACAGACTGCCTGCAGAACGATGGATGGGAACAGCTTGCTGCAAATCAGAGATCTGTTGTCACTTCCAAACATTATAATGGGACAAATGTGGTATAATGGATAAAAACAACTCTCCACAGATTACCGGTTTCTGTAGTCCTGACCATCAGGGCCACCTGGACAATGGATGTGGATTTGGCATCCGTCAATGGCCCAAGCTGCCTTGCTGAAGGCCAGGTGCCCAAGCCAGCCGGGTGAAGCCCTTACCCTCCTGCAGCAGCTCCTCCCCAGACGGCAAACACACAAAGCGGGGGAGGACACCCACCACCTCATCCACCATTTGGTGCACTATCCTGTGGACTGTAGGGAGAGGCATTTGAAATACCCTGGAGACTATCCTGTAAGCTGAACCACTGGCCAACCAAAACAGGAACACCACAGTCTCCAGGGTTGGGCCCCATCTATGCTGCCTCTCCCACTTCAGCACACACACAGTAGGCAGGTGATGGCATCCTGGGACAGGGACAGGCGGATGTCTGGCCTGGTGTTGTCCTCCAAAATAGCGCTGCAGGACAGGAACTACTGTGGGATTAATCCCACAGTAGTGCCAGACCTATATATCAAAAAAGAGCATGTAGATTTTGTTGGTATATATTTGATACATCTAGTAAAATTATGATGTAATTCCAAATAATAACACATTTTGTCTTATCATACTTTACTGGAATTTGCAAAAAAAAAAAAAAAACTGTAACAAAGGTTATTATCACGCAAGCCCCACAGTTAAAAAATATCATATATCAACAGCTATTAAGTTATTAACAGACATTAAATTAATAGTATATTTATTACCATATTATTATTAGAATACAAATAAATAGCAAGATAAATAAATTATCCAGGGTAGACTAGTTATCAGGTTTGGACTGATTAATCTTACCACTATCAATAACAACTATGAGCCAGGCACCCACAGTCAAACACTAGCTCATGAGGCTAGTCGCCGGTATGATTTATATGATATATTGCTCATTTACGTACCTGCCCTTAGTGCTGGCAAAGTCAGAGACAGTACAGCCTCAGACGGCGATGTGCCACCTGACGCCGGTGCTGTACATCCCGCTTCACTTCAAGTTCCATAAAAATATACATAGGGAAACGATTAAAGCTACGTCCATGGCTGTATTCCTTTGTGGGCTGTGGGTGGGAACGTGAACAAAGCGCGTAAGCAAAAGGTGGGACTTCCTGATGACGTAAGGAAGGACACTGGCCTTGGCTTCGGAGGAAGTGGCTTCGAAGGCAAGGCGCCTTGACATTGAGAAACACCCGCAGACTATGTTCTGTGGGGCAGTTCAATCTGGTAGAGTCAGGTTTTTAGTTTTCTGCATATTAACATTTATCTTTGTCTGTCCCAGAACGGCAAGCAAAAAAAATACTTTTTTTTTTTTGCAAATGCTCCAGAGCGGAAGACCACAGTTCAAATTATTTACTTTTGAGTGTTATGCTTTTTGTCCAAAAACATATTTCAAAAAAATATGTATTGTATAATAGTCAAAACCAACCTTATTGTCTTGGTCTGGGTTTTATTTCATCTGTGAGTTGCATTCTGTCAGTAGGCCTTATTAGTTTGGACTTGGAGTGGAGGACACCGTTCTCTCTGTGGTTGTGATGATAATCCATAGCAGCTAAATAGCCTATGCCTGATGCATAATACAATCTACAATGGATTTATAAGGCTACAATATTGGTGTGACTGTGTAGCTCACTCCGCTGAAGAGAAGACATGTAGTTGTTGGAACTGGGTGTGTGTTACTTTTGTAAATACACATTCATCCTCTGTAAATAAGTTTAACCGCCACCATGTTGTTTTCCATTGTTTTTGCCTTTCAGGGCTTCCATAGTCCTTTTCACAAATACCAAGTATTTAGCCCCCTTCACACATGGTTACCAGTAAATTAACGTCAACAAAATTTCTTAGAACACAGAAGTGAAGAAACAAAAGACCTTTGAGACCAAACTGTTTTTGTGAGTTTTATTCTTGCAAGAAGGAAACAGTCAGATAGATTACATCATTATCTGTCGGAGTGCTTCTGAAGCATAAACAGGAAACCAGTCAATTTTATACTTGTGTGCACCTGAGTGAAAACACATTGTGTGGGCAACTCAAAATGGAAATAACAGTTGCACTCACTTGTATCATACTATTTTAAGAACTGATACTTCTGAGAAATGGTGTGACCCACAGAGGAACAAATTTGTTCTGCATGTACCAAGATTGCATGCAAGACTTTTAACAACAGGAAACAGAAGTATAGTGTTTGGTCATCAAAGGTGCACAAGAGTAAAATAAATGTTGCCATTACAGAGGTCACCATCTAGGCTAAAAGGAATGGTGCCTACAACTGAGGCAGTGGGGTGATAGCAGTTGTCTGAGGATGTGAGGAACCGTTCCCCTCATGGGATTTAGAGCTAGTCTTCTGGGCCATGGAGAAAGAGATGGCACAAAAGTAATGGTCTCAATAGTGTGCCAGTCTCAACCATACCTATTATAAGCACAGATGAAACAGTAGAAAATGAAAGAGCTTGCAGCCCTTACCTGTGTGAGAGTTCTGTGTTTTTCCTCAGTCCTGAAGTTTTCTCCAGAGAAAACCGTTGGTCCAGTGCTGACTTTTTATTCAACCTCTATGATGGTGGCTGCTCATTGCTAATGTTTACATTTTGTCACCACACTCTCCATCACTGTTGCAGACTCTTCCTGGGAGAGGGGCGGCTCACCTGTCACAGAGACGGACATGTATTTGATTGGCCCTGGGGAGGCCCACTTTAGGCTGCACTGTCGGCAGCTGAAACAGTTGTGATTCATGACGACATCTAGCAGGAAAATGACATATCTCTTTAATATCACACATTTTTTGCACTCGGAACGCTGCCGAGAGAGTTATTTCTCAAGACAAAAGATAAATGAAGACTTGAGTATTTTAATATCTAAGGATTTGCAAAATCTTACAAATTGTTCTTTTAAATAAAGCCCTTCTTTCTTAATAATGACTCTACAGTGTGCCTGTAATGTGTGTCATGTCCCACAGCTGAGAGCTTCCATTTAGCCTGGAAGGTAATTATAAGGCAATAATTTAGGAATTATTGAACCAAACATTTGATCAGAAGATTTGGGATTGTCACAAATACACAAGTGTACAAAGTATAATAAAATAAAATAAAAGCATTGGATTGATTCAACTGCTACATCACCGCTTCTATAGTATTAGTGTTAGTTAGCCTTAAGCCAGGTGTCCAATGTAACGCTATCTGCCTTCTCCCATTTAACACACCCTAATGTCTTCCAGCAAACATGCTAATGAGTCATTTCCATGAATTTTCACCTCAGCTGTTATTGGGTGGAAACCTTTTTAGAATCCACCTGATGTGTCTTTTCCTCCCTTCCCTTTTCCTCCTACTTGACACACAGCCTTACACTGAGCTCATAAATACCCTCCAAGATCAAGGCGAGTGAGAGACAGGCTGTGCTCCAAATATCTAAGGGCCACAATTTAATAATGTAAATGTGCACAGCAGGGGCTCACTTTACTGCAACATACATAATCAGGACAGTTAGAGTTCTGATGAGGCAGGTCGATCACGATCAAGCATTTAGGAAAGGAAAGGAAACAAGAAAGGGTCCTTTCAGACATCAGACACTTCTCTTACATTTTTGTCAACCTCCTCTTGTAGTAAAAATATTAATATTACGATCATAAAAAAAAAAACCCTACTTACCTTTAAACAAAACATTCATTCAACTGCTTCCATCCCAGTGGTTGCCATGGGTGACTGGAGCCAGACTCATCCTCCCAGTATTGCAACAGCAGTGGCATGAAGCAAAATAAGCCTTTTAACATGTTTAATTCACATGTCGAAAAAAAAAAAAAAAAAAAAAAATCCAGTCCTAGAAGTGCATTACTGGATGATTAGGCTGAAAATGAATCGAGAAAAGAAAAAAAAAAAAAAAAAAGAGAACTTTCAAATAAATACAACTGATTATAATGAATGTTGAGGAAATCTGTTCTTACTCAGTACTTACTACACTTACAGATCACATATATATCTCTGCTCTCCAATAGCCCCTTTAATTAATCTACAATCTAATTATTTCATTGTATAGTTAGTTATACTATTTATATACACACTTGCAAATCTAAATAATATATTTCATTGTCTAACATAATAGTTAACAGTTAAAGGTGAATACTAAAAATGCTAAATCGACTTTTCTGAGCTTTTAACCATGTTATAACGTTGTTTCTACCTCAAACACTTACCCAAAGTTGTGTTTTGTTTCATTCGCGCATGTTTGAGTAATTTATTTAGTTTGAGCTACAGTCCTTTCAACGAGCTGTTTCACGCAATGACGTCAATATGTGAAATAAACCACTCCTCTCCAGGAAGTGCTCCTCCACACTCCTCCAGCCCCTCTCTTCTGCACTGTCAACTCAGACGCACAGTGAAGCATCGCTGCTACTGTGTTAGCTTACTTACCGTCAGCAACATGTATTACTGACAAGTAATACTGCATAGCTCTACATATTGCTAGGCTACTTTATTAAAGTTCTTTCAATATACTGCACAACAGCTACCTTAGGAGTCTCCAGGCAGAAGCAGTTAACACGCGCTATTCTATGGGCTACACCATAGAAACATACACAATAAATAGTTTCTCATTTACCAAGCAGAAACGTCTTGTAGAAGCCTTCAAGGTTTTTGTGTTTGCTCATGTTCTTCGAACTCAGAGTCAAACTCTGGGTCGAAGATATACGGCTTCCCCAATCTATTTTTTGTTTCTTATTTTGTGAGTCACTTTGTTCCCCAACTCACTTCCTGAATTATAATATCGCAGTTCTGGATTACTGGGTGGTTCCGTTTTTTTTCTTAAAATTTGAAATAAATAGTTTCTATCTAATCGAGGATTTGCTAATATGGCTTTTATACTTTACATTTAAAAAGAATTAGCCTCATCTTCCAACAATTTCTCCAGCAGTGACTGGTCCAGAGGATATGTTCACTGTAAACTGTGGTTTGTCAGGGAGTGATGCTCACACATTTGATGGGCCCAAGAACTCTTTTAGCAGAAATAGTGTTCTCGGGTGTCCCACCTTCTCCGGCCCAAACTGTGACTGTGGGAAACCTTTATTACTGTTTTCATCAATAAAACTACCATCAGGGAATGGACTACTGATTTTTTTTCTCCAGCACAGATATTGATTCTGATGCAGCAGAGCAGGGGTCGGCAACCACCATGCCGCTGGACAATTCTGGCCAGCAGACAATAATTATAAAACACAAAACAATAAAAGGATCTGAGTGCAATTTTAGTCATTCAATCATTAAATTCGGAGTCTGACACATTTATAGCAATATTTCTAATAAACAGATTTTTTTCAACATATAAATATACACAGTGATCCAGATGTCTTACCGCTGTTGGGCAGTTTTTTTCCCTCATGGTGCAATGAATTCTTATTTAATAGCTCATGTTTAAGGTGGTGTGGGTCTGGGGCCGTGAATAACCGACAACTAACTGACGGTGGAAGATTGTAGACACATAAAGAGGGTTCAGAAAATGGACAGTTCAATTTTATATCTTGGCACAAAAGTCTGTGTGGGAATGAGTTCACTCGGTATACTAAGTTCTGCAAAAATTATAGAAACTCGCATCTGTATGCAAAACCACAGTCTTTATGTGACTCCTCTCTTGCCTCACGCACAAACAATTCAGCGGCACTCAGTTCCTCTCAGTCCCAAACCTTCCTGATGTAGTGCATAATATTCATATGTCATGCTGTCCACGTCCTCCACAGAGCTCCACTTCAGGACACAGGCTGGCCCGCAATCTATTAATTTAAAAAAAATTGGAGCAGAGCCTGGCCAACATACAACAAATATTCTGAAGGAGTCACAGCCTCTTTGGAGCAAAAGATAACACTGGCAGGCCTGTGGAGCCAGCATAGTTTGGCTGTTTTCTTGGCATAGAAATAGTAAAAAATATTGCCAGTAATCGTACTCCTGCACAGATCTATGCAAAAGTGTTGATGATGAGGGCTGATATTAGCCCCAAATGTTGGTGTTTTATCCGGTAGCTGTTAATTAGCTGTACCCCTCTTAGCTCACTCTTTTTCCCTGTCTTGACGATGTCTTGGCGCTGGTGCAGCAGCTATCATGATCTTACACAAACACAGCTCATTTATCACTTCACCCCCTATGGTTGTCCTCTCTCATCTACTTATCTCCTTTATCTCTATTTCTATTTCCAAATTGTATGGAATGTGGGACCCTCCTAAATTTTGCTCCTGTATTTTATCAAACTTTACTTAGGGTTTTCATTTGATAGGCTCCAGACTTTGTCAATATCATGTAGACACTTCTGTCATCAAGATTTCTTAAACATTTTGTCATTAAATTTTGTGTGTGGCTGTGGCAAGCATGTTGGGGAGTATAAAAACTCCCGTAATTTTCCAAGACAAAGACAAATGAAATTTGGTACACAAATTCAGGCAAAACAGTCCAGTGACCACACCCTGTCACTAACACGAGGACGGCTATTTTAAATAAAAGAGTTTGCAGGGGCCTTTTAACAATGCTTGCAATTTGAATTAGTATCATACGTTTTCCGTCCCTAAATCCTAGGACGTACTATTTGACATTTCCGGAATAGTCTGCAGGGGTTTTGCATTTGACGTGATTTTCATTTGGAAACCACAATTAATTTTTGTTTTCAAGTTAATGTAATAGTAATTTACAGTCATATTAATGATACACAACAAATAAAAGCTAAAATGTGGCTTGTAAAAATTCCTTTAAAGCCCTGTTAATAACCTTACTATTGTGAGCATGTCTGTTTTTATGCAGAATGCACATTTTATCAGTGAACAAGCCTTTTCTCTGTTCTGCAGCTCCTGGACAAAGCCTGGAGTCAGAAATCTGAATTAACATTGAGCAGTATTCATCAGCGCCTATAATACAAATATGAACTCTATAGTCTTCAGCCAAAAAGTCCATGACAGATTTCATTTAATTTAAATTGTAAATGTGATTGATAGGCCATGCTCCCCCTTATTTTAATTTATTTTTATTTTTTTGTAGATTAAGCAGAATTTGTCAGTGACATTTAATGAGCCATTTATTGGTAACTTGTCCATGAGCAGTTTGTCCAGATAAACCTTTAGAAAATGCAATTCTTCTGTACAATTATTTATTCAATCAAGTCATGAGTTGAATAGACAGGTGGTTGTTGACTGTGATTTGGTGTTATGATCCCTGTGTACACAGTTCAAGAGAGCAACCAATGATTCAGTGAGACATTTAGAGAATAGTAGGTCCCATTCACACATAAGTTTTTCATAAATACAAAGCTTGTCTGTGATTTAAATCCACTGTGAATCGATCATGTCTGTGATTTAACAGAAACATGTTCCTGCAAAGTACCGTCTACATCTCACCTAGTGCAGGGGTCCAGTGATAAGTCCCTAACACAGACCTGCCCCAGTCCGACCCTGAGGCTTTTGTCATCAGAGCTTCCCTGCTGATTGGCTGTGTCTCTAGGCCAATACACCAAGCAGAGCTGTATTTGTACAAAATACACTAAAATGACCTACCGTTTCAGAAGACATGTTTTTTTGGATAGATTCCTTTTAAAAACATATGACACTGCACGACTACAAACAATACAATACAATGTAATGCACTATAAATGTACTTAATTAACACTAAATACTTTAGTAGAACACTTACTTTAAATGTGCTATCTTTTAACAGTAATATATGTAAACTCTCCTGCTTTTCTTTTATTAAAATAATAAAACCGGACCAATTTTTCAACCACAAAATACTAATACATTTCACAAACTTAGATTTTGAGTTTAGTGTTAGCTTAGTGTAGCTTAGTATCAGCCTAACTGAGACTTCAATACCAGAACGGCAGTTATCTCTGCATTGCTAAACATTGCCTTGTTCATGTTATTTTTAGAATATGATTAATATATTACAAACACATTTTTTTAAAATACATTTTTCTTTAACACAACGTTTGTATGTTTATTATAAGTATGCTAATTTAATGCTATTTTAAAAAGATTTTTAGTATAAGAATTGTATTTTAAAATTATGGAATACAATGTGAAAGAAATATTTATAATATGAGTATAATCAAATATACATTTTCTGAAAGTATATTTGTGGTACAATTTTAAAAATGCATCTTTGAAATTTAACAACACATTGAGAATTAATTACTGAGTAGTCTTAATTCAGTCTGTAAAACAGCGCTGTAGCCTGTTTGTGTTGGTGGGGTCTGTCAGGGCTGTGTTGACCATTTCTATTTTGTCTTATTTTTCTTATTTTTAACCTTTATTTAACCAGATAAAAATCCACTGAGATCAAAATCTCTTTTACAAGAGTGATCTGGCCAAAAGGTCTGTAGCACATGTCACTAAATATGCATGAGTAATATGAACACGTAATGTAGCCTATAAACTCAATAAAAGTCAAGCAACTCACATAATCATCAATGGGCTAATATTTAATTTCATTTCCAAACACAGTAGCACAGTAGCAGTTATTGACTCCAATAACATACCGTATTTTCCGGACTATAAGCCTAGTCCGGAAAATACGGTATGCTACCTTTGTAGCCACGCTTTGAACCATGCGGCTTATACAGAGATGCGGCTTTTCTATGAATTTTTCTTCAGCCCTCAGGGGGGCGCTCTAGCAGGAAATGCAAAAACAAGACAGGCAGCGGTAGTCGGTACAAACAAGAAAGCACCAGTTTTTATTCTTAGCACATGCAACCCAAGACGCACAACAGCAAAATACGGTAATATTTTTACACCCTCACCCCTCATAATGGAAAACAAATGAAGTGACAGTGGTTTGGTGTTCAGTAGTTTCAATGCTCAGGAGGAAGATGAATAGTGACTTGTGGTTTCAGTGCACGGGAGAATGAAGCGACTTTAATAGTTGCACAGTTGCGCTTTAACAGTGCGCAGGGAGAAAAAGTGACAGTGGTTTGGTGTTCAGTGGTTTCAGTACGCAGGAGGAAGAAAAATAAAGCAACTTGGTTTTAGTGCACAGGAGGAAGATGAATAAAACCATCAATGACTTTCCTGTTTTGTTTGATCAGCACTTTTACTGCCGTGTTACAGGCACTGTTCGGAAACAATCAGTTCAGGTATATGAATAAACACTTATGGTACAAAATCTTTCTATGTAAATATCTTATTTCTCAGCCTGGATATCGGCGGCTTATTGTCCGGTGCGGCTTATATGTGACAAAATATAGATTTCTTTTAAATTTTAGTGGGTGCGGCTTATATTTAGGTGCGCTCTATAGTCCGGAAAATACGGTATAAAGAAATGAAGAGTTTATCGTGTCTTCTTCTTGAAGAAGTCACAAATTTGTTTGTCATCATCAGTGAGCTACAGCTCATTTGGTGTACTCTTGGTGGATATGTTGGTCCTACTTGGGTGACTAACTGAAATATGTTTCTTTAATCCTGGGAAATGTTTCACCATCATTGCTCTAAAGTAGTTCTGAAACTTTCTTCCAACAAATGTATAAAATATTGGACTGATGCAGAAGTAAATATGGGCCAAAGTCTGAGTGACCTTTAGCACGTTTCTCCATCGTTCCCTCTCTTCTGGGTTTGGGGCCTTTTCGTGCATCAGCAATGCTATGTTAAAGGGGGTCCAGCAGGAAAAAAACAACAAGACAATAACAAATATTAACCTGACTGTCTTAAACCTGGTGACTATCTGAGAGGAAAGCACAGTGATGGTGATCCGGACATAGCAGTACACAATAACAAGCAGAGGAAAGAGGAAGAAGAGGAGAAGCTGAATGTAAAAGCCCAGTGACCTGAGCAGTGGAGCATTAATGTATTCAATCTCGCCCATATATTCTTGACAGTACTTTTTGTTGTCCACAACTCGAGTAAAAGAAATGTGTAGGATCATTGGTTTGATGCAGGCCAAGCTGCTGACAATCCAAACCAAGACACAGGACACCACCGCGTAGCCCCTACTCCTCATCCTGGCCGCACTGATGGAGTACACCACCGCAAGGTATCGGTCAAAGGTTAGCAGAGCCAGGAACAGCACAGAACTGTAGAAGCCCAGGTAATAGAGGCTGCCCACGATCTTACACATGACCTTGCCGAAGATCCAGTCTGACAGGTGCAGGTAGACGGCCCAAAACGGCATACTGCTCATGAAGACCAGCGAGGAGAGCACCAGGTTCAACAGCAGGATGTTGGTCACAGTGGTGAGCTTTTCAAACCTGGACATGATAACGACAAGATCTCAAACAGAGGCTCAACACAGTCAGGCTTATCACATTTTATCATTTATTCTATGGGTCACAGGGAGCTACAGTACTATATCCTCTATAGCATCTATATCCTGAACAAACACCCTCATTCAAACGACATACAATACAATAAGAATCTTTCACTGGTATTTTTTCCACTCAGCTGAGTCAGGTTTGTACAGATTATACACCTGCTCTGCAAGGTTCTGTTACCTCCCTCATACGTCTGCTTTTGCCATGCTAGTCATACCTTTTTACCTCATGTGTTCATGATCCACTGGGTGTTTAAAACTGCCACATCCCCTTATTTTATTACCCTCTAGATTAACTGCTTCAAGGCTCTATGGCTTTTTTTGACTCATCTGATAGAACTGATTGAACTTAAAGGTCTTATTTGAGTGTAACCTTTAACTGAGTTCACATATTTCCTGCCCTCCTGATAAAATCTTCTGCACCTACATAATTTATGTTCCACTTTCAGTTTTATCAACTCCCTATGTGTAGCTTAAACTAAGTCTGAATGCAGATGTTTGCTTGTGTCTTCCTGATGCTGCTTGTCTCCTCTTCCAGAGAGAGTTATGGCATCAAAAAGAAATGATCCTAGTGGGGCAGAAAAATACAAGAAGGAGAAAAGGGAGGAAGAAAATGCTCAAAAGATAAAGTTAAGGCAGTTGTTTGTGATGTGGGGTGGATAAGGGGGAAGTGTATGTCCAGTTTTTAGCAAGTTTGTTTGGGGATAAATGGTAGTTAGCTGGCTAAGATTTGTATGCTATGCTTGTGAAGCCAGCTTTGGTGATTGTTTAGGAGGGGAGGGTGTGTTGTTGTGCAGATGTCATCATCCAGGAGAAGTTGTCAGATATTTGCCACTTAACATTACTTTAGGATTACTTATATTTTTACTTATATTTAGTGTGTCTTTTATTGGCATCTAATTAGAGTGTGCTACTGCTTTATAGATAGGACAAATTCTTCTTCTTTTTAAGTGACTAATAAATACACAGTCCATTGTTGATTATTTAGAAATAATGTGGATAATTTAGCTTTATTTTATTACTTTAACCAGTACAATGTGTAAATAAATGCAGAAATTTAAAAGTGATAACTTAGTAATTGGTACATGCTTTAAAGGGACACTGCAGATTACAATGATTAATATAAAAACAGATTATGAACTTCTGTATTTCTGTATTTATTTAACTTTAACTGCAATTATGAAACAGGAATCTGACTGTGATGTTGAATATATAAGTATTATTTTTAGTGTTGGTTTGTTTTCATTTGCCTTTAAAATAGAGGCTGCATTGTTTATGGTTTAGTGTTTCTTTGTTTTTTTTAATTCCAGGGTTTCAAGATTTCTCAATAACTGTTTGTGTAAGAAGTTTAATTTTAATATGAGCGGTTATTATGACTATAGCTTGTTTTGCCTGGGAAGTAAAGTATCTCTATATAGATTGTGGCATCTTTGTGGCCCACAAAAAGCTAGAAATGGCCCTGGTCTATTTTTAAAGATTAGCAGAGGCCTTTTGAAAGCACATAAACACATCATAAGGTAGACTAGCTTTTTTAGACAGTATGTGGCAAAACCAACAAACAGGAGCCTTGCACAGTTATATACCTGGTGTTAGTGAACAATACATCTGCCAGACTAAGCTCCAAGAGCCGAAGCCCAAGAAACAACAAAGACTGATTGGCCCTATTATGTGCATTCCAAGTTCTGATTGGCTCACAGATAAAAGATAATAAAATGGGTTATATTAGGCATAAACAAAGTTATACAAAGTTATCCAAGAAAAAGGGAATGTGAATTATTATCAGGCAGAAACTTTATATTCCAATGGGACAGCATCGTCTAAGAGACATGACATCCAAAATACACAAACTATTTAAAGTTTAAGTAAATTCTTTTACTGGGGTTGAAATTAGAGATAAAACAACTTCCATTTGTCTCATATGCCACTCACTGATAGATGATGACAAGGAGCAGCCCATTGCCACAGAGACTGAAGATAAACATCAGGTAGTACACAGTGGCCAGCTGGGTTTGTGTGTTGTTGAAGCTCTCTTCCTGAAGATCCTCGCTGTAGATGTAACTCAGATTATCATAATAGTTGTCGGTTGTATATGACTCCATCATCATCTCAGTTATCTGCCCAAGAAACCTGTTGCACAACAAATCAGTGGAGCCAATGTGATGCACTCCAGTGGAAATATACTCCAGTCTTCCTTTATAAGAACAATACTTACCTTTACTTTAAACACAACTCTGCCACAGGAGCTCAGGTTAGTCCTGCTCTGAAGCCACTGCTGTGTGACTCAAACAGCAGCTCAGAGATAAGTCAGCAGCAGGAAGGAAGTCTGGCTGAATTTAACTTACTCCTCTCTGTGATATTTAGTTTTTGTGTTTGTGTGTGTGTGTGTGTGTGTGTGTGTGTGTGTGTGTGTGTGTGTGTGTGTGTGTGTGTGTGTGTGTGTGTGTGTGTGTGTGTGTGTGTGTGTGTGTGTGTGTGTGTGTGCGTGAGTGTGTTCATAGTAACAACATGACCTGTGGTCACACAAAGTTCCATGTTTTTAAAAAAAAAGAAACAGCACTTTTTGTGCATTAGTATTATTAATGACAGCGTTAGTGTCAGTTTGTGTAAACAGAGGCTTTTAGACATCCTGGTGCTTTTATGTTCTTTTGTGAAGTCTGTTGGTGATGGACGTGAGAAGTGCTGTGGGATATGTTCCTCCACATGGCTTCACTTCGTGCTGCAGCTGGATTCTCTGGAATCAATCCTGTGTTTCTGGTGGTGATGTGATTTCTCTCGATACATGACCTTACACAGAGGATTGTGTAAGCTCGGCCTCCTTCGCTCCCACTTCTTTCTGAACGTTGTTTGTCATCAGACATTACTGACAGACTCGCACACACCCACAGTTTCCACATGGTTCTGCTTCTGTCAGAGCCATAGCTGCAGTGTGAGTGTGTGTAATCAGGCCTTAACTCATGTTTCATCTAAATTCATCTAATGACATTTTCAGCCTTTCACTGTAACCCTCCCTTGGGTCTGTACACCATCACACACTCATGCCGAGGTTTGCATACTGCAGTTTATCTTCATTTATATTTTAATTTATTTATTGTTTTTCCTGTAGACGTTATTTAAATCAGCACTATTCAGTTTTTCTATATATAAATTACATTTTATTTCAAAGATACTGAAAAGATTAAAAACTGTAAGACGCTCGAAAGGATTATATTACTGCCTGCTTCAGTGTGGGTCTGTTGTCACTATGCACCTGTACTCTGTACTAGTCATTTAATTCATCTTCTTCTGTGTTTCTTTATTTTTCAGCCATAGTTTTCTTCTTTAGTGCGCTATTCCTTTCAGATTAGGCATTATGTAGTGCATTGCCTCACTTTACATCACAAACCAAACTGGCAAGGATGAATCAAAGGAAATAGACTCACACTCACTCCATGCACCTTTACACGTGCTCTGTGTTTGATTAGACTAGACTGGAGAAGCCATCACATGTGATATGTTCATAGGCAATAGACCCAACTGTGCACAGTCTTCCCTACATGCTACAAATGTCTAACAGGACTGGCAAAGCTATGTTGGCTGTTGTAAAGGAAACAATCTTCACTGTGTAATTCCACCACTTATGCTACTTTGTTTGCTTAAACTTTATCTGTGGAAGCTCAAACCAATGAAAACAAGGCTGAAAAATGTATGTGGTCAAAAGCAACTCTCAGATCTCCTGCCACTTGCCTCAGACAGAGACATGCCCATTAAAACCGACAAACTACTAAAGATTTTTATTGAGATACACTTATTAAAAGAAACAAAGATAAACTCATGTTAACAATGGGAGGAGATCCTAGAGTCTAAGTCTAAATTTCAAAATGTACAAAAGATTCTCTTCCTTTTTTTAAAAAAAAACCAAAGTCATTTCTGTTCCGCAAACTCAAAACAGCAGTGTTAAAACAGGCATGGGAATTAAACACTTTTTGTTATTGTAATGAAAAATGACTAAAAATCTGTGAGAGGCGTGACTTCAGGGAACTGACATGTAATCTCTGATGCATGGCTCAAGGAATGTGTTTTTGTAACTCAGTTGTAAATTGCTTTACTTTGAACATTGTTTAAATTTCTGCTAGATTCAAGAATTTGAATGTTTTGCCTTTAAAATAGTGTATTCATTTGATCTCTTTTGGGTATTTCCACACATTTCCACACGGTAACTTGAATACGTTAAAACCAATGAATAAAACAAAGCTTACAACAACTAACAATCCAGAAGGGGGATGAGTGGTTAGCTCATTCTGTAAAAAGACAGGAAGCTTGTGGGAGTGAGCAAGTGGTGAGTGTTTATATATTAATTTATTTGCACATTTGTACTAAGGTGCACTGATGGAAGTTATGTTAAGTGCGCTGTTTACAAATGGTTCGTGTATGGTTTGTACTATATCTTTGCAAATGTAGAACCCAAACTTTTTTTTTTTTTTTTTTTAGTATCTGAGTATTTATTATGTAAGGGTGATGAACACTGGTTGAAGAAGCCCCTGTGAATTTTTGCCTAGGGCCCCAGGGGACTCTAGAATTACCTCTGGGTGGGTTTCTTTAGACCAGACCACACCAAATTGGTAAATAGAAAATGTATTTATATAGCAATTTTTAATACCCACTTTTGGAAACAAAGAGCTGTGCACACTGTGGTGCAGGTAAACTACCTCTGTAGCCGACGATTGTATTGTATTACATAGTACTCATTACAGTGCAATAAAGACTCATAAGGCTATATTATTTCTCAAGGGTTTATTTCAATGTAATTTACTTTCAACAGAAACTTCCAAGTATCAGTAAAAAATTAAAAATCATCTGTACAAAAATACCATAATAAACAATGAATGTACATGATATAATATATGCACTAATATTCATGTAAATGGGGTAATAATGCTGCATACATTAAAATCTCTCAGAAACATGTAGAACAGACGCTGTACCCAGTTAACTGTGCTGCGTACAGTTCAGGACAGTTTCAGTTGTATTTCCAAAAGCCATTTCAAGGCTTCCTCAAAGTGTGGACTGTTGTGGCTCAGGTATGATATCACTGTTTTGTTGCTGGTGATGCTAACTCCACCCCAGAACATGGTAAACATGCCATTTGCAATAATGCTGGCACATATAAAGGTGATTTGTATTCATTTTTCTTGACTGATTGGGAGCTGATGTCCCAGTACTGTACTAACTGCAGCTCATGTAGACTTAATCAGCTTCTGAGAAACAACCTGGAAATGTAACATATAAAACCACACAAAGGTTCACCTTTTCATTAGCAACAAAAATACAAATTATTAATGCAAACATGCCCATCAAGTCAGACATGTCATGACAGAGGAGGGTAGAAGGAGAAAGAGGAGGGTAATAGAAAGAGTGCTATATTCACACAGAAACACAAGCAGCGTGGGATTATTCAAACTACACAAGTATGCACACACTATTGTTCCATGCTCCTACAGTTAAAGAAAGAAAAGAGTAAATCATCATAACAGGTTTCCACTGCACACTGATAAATTATGTTGTTGTAGAAATGACTGTAAGCAAGAAACAAGCCAAGCAAGCCAATATACCTAAGCCAATATACCTAATGTATTGTAAACACCTTTGTTGGTATAATCCAGTACATAAAGTTCTGAAAAAAAAAATTATGTGTTGCTGACACAAATGAGGGTAGATTATTATATTTGAGTATGGCCTGAAAATGACTCAGCTAGCACATTCAATGGTCAGGCACATACTTACATGAGCCTTACTACCACTGGATTAATAGGCTCACTACAGTTTCAATTTTCAAAAGGCATCCCAAAGCATCCCATAACAGGGCATACAGCATTTTGATTTTGATTCAGCCTTCATTTCAAATGTGGTCCATGAAAATCTCGTGTCTCTCGTGAACACACAAAACTGAGGGGTAGGGGTAAGGGGGGAACTGGGATTGGGCCTCAATTGCAACTCAAATCCCCATCTCTGGTGTGAGATTATATTGGTATACTCAGAGGTTGTAAGAGGGGGATAGTATAATATTAAGTGATACTGAATGCTATTGCATGTTATTGTTTCCACCCTTCTGGTAAAAACAAGAGAGTACTGTTATACATTACTATTATACAACTATAAGATATTTCATGGTGGTGAAAGAAAAGTAAATTTAAACTTAGCATGTGGTATATTTCGGATCTAAAATTGACATATTAAGCTTTCAATAAAGCGGACTCAAATAAGACTGATTAAACCATCCTATAGCTTCAGAGATTTGTGTGTAGTGATTAGAGATGTCATCTTAAAAGCATTAAGTCCAAAATAAGGCTAAACCATGACTTTGGTAAAACCACTTCAGACATGGCTTTTCACCACGTACATTTCAGCAGCTCCGAGTGTCAAGTGCCCCAGAGTGAAGTAATCTGGGGAAGTGGTCCATTGGAAAAGATGCTCCTGCTTCTGTTCAGGCATCAGTCTCACAGTTTAAGTCTGACTGAAACAGGCCAGAGTCTGTGTGGCCCCTGTGTGTCACATGTTGGGGCCTTTGCTGTAGTGGTCCCTGAGGTTGTACGACTGATAGCACATAGAGACATCACAGACCCCCGGCAGGCCTGGGCTGCCTCGTTTCCCAGGATGCCCAGGGAGACCCTGCTTGCCTGGGATGCCTGGGTTTCCTGGATGTCCGGTTCCTTCAAAGCCACGCTGACCTGTAGAGCCAGTAATGACGGGGAAAAAACAATCAAATCTCTTTTTGAAAAGCTCATCTATCAAATGACCAAAAAGAAATGGTTTAACTAACAACTGAACCCAATGACTTTAGGCTGAAGTCTACTCTTTCTGTTTAAACAGTGAGCACCAGTAGAAAAGGAAGGAGGGTTATGTCCACTTGGGATGTGTCTGTTCAACAGCTTCACAGAAGGGCCAGATCTTTGTAGTAGAGACTCAGGTCTTTGGAGGTGTACACTACACTGCTGCACATTTTTTACTGTTTGTTGAGCATCAGTCTGTTGTCTAAAGAAAGGACACCATGGACCAGATTCTCCAAACAGCAGGACTTTCACAGGATTTGCAAAATGAACATTTAGAATAAATAGGGAAATAGATTTTAAAATACCTTATTTAAACTAAAAATAGAACAGATGTCAGACAAGTCACAGAACTACTGTATATGATATGCTCTCACAAACAGGAACTACAAACAGGTTTAGTGTGTGTTTGTGTCCAGGTGTGACGAGCTGCAGATTGAAAAGGAAGGATCCAGGAATGGGTAAGGTCCACATACCTGGCTGTCCTGGGGGTCCTGGGGGTCCGTGGTGCCCTTCTCCTTGACTGCCCTTTGGTCCTCTTGGTCCTGTGTCACCTGAGCACACAGCACATCATTTTCTATGCTCAGGTTGTGATCATGTTTATTTGTTACCTTGAACTAAATTCAAATTTGAATGTGAAGTGTGAAGCTTTTGCCACCTGCTGGTCATTTTAATCAGTAATTTACAGGCATTTCATTCTTGAGTTTCAGAGAAACTAGTAGAACTCATGAGCAGATAGTGAAATAGCAAATAACGAGAGCGATGAGTGGAATCGTACTCATGAAGTGGCATTTATACAGTCACGCAAAATAAACACACGGCACATAAGTGGAAATGAATGTTTCATACATGATCAGCCTATTACTCCTGTGATTCTCTTCTTGTTTTAGTGATGTAGATCTGCCGTTTGCTCACTCACATGCAGTTTGCTGACTGCATGGGTTTTATTCCCCCAATATAATATTAAGTAAAATAACTCTCTTATTGCATTATAAAATAGGTCAGTTGTTTTTTAACTTTCAGCTTAAAGATGAAAATGCAGATTGTACAGAACAGTTCTCTACATGACTGTGCTTTACCTGTTCCTTTACAAAGTACAATTGGCAAATTATATTTGCATTAAGCTGCTCGTTAGCATTATTTAACAACTGAAATGTAAATAATTACATGGTGTTTTTTTTTTTTAATATTAATATTAAACAGCTTTAGTGTGTTAGCTTAGGTGTGTTTGAAAGTTGGATAAAAGAATCTATTAAAGACTTTAAAAGACAAAGTTGGGACATATTCACTAAAACAAAGGTCAGAGGTCATGGTTGGTGCCTACTGCAGCAACACTGTCTAATAAATACACAGTAGCACATCAGGGAAGTGAAGACTCTGTTGTCTTCCACTGCTGCTCTGCCCAAGAAGACAGGTTTGTATTTATTATTAATGTTAATGAGCTCATCCTGTTTTCATTTGAGTGATTAAAACTTAAATAGGTTCTGCTGACCTTCTCTTTGAATACAGTTGTTTTACCTTTAAGGCCTGGCACACCCTGCATGCCCGGAGGTCCAGGGTAACCCGTAGTTCCAGTCCTCCCAGGGTAGCCTGGAGATCCCATAGAGCCTTTAGGTCCTGGTGCCCCAGGCTCGCCTTGTGGTCCCTTCACACTCATGCATGGCGCACATCTGTTTGAGGGGCTCACAGTCCGCAGCATGGCTGGCAACTGGCCTACAGGAAAACAAGACCTTTCAGAACTGAACTGAAGTTTTGAGATTCATAGCTATGTGTCGCGTCAGTCATAAGTGACTCATGTATAGCTTACAACACTATATTTAGCAATATGGAACTGAAAGATATTTGGAAACAGTTGCTCAGTTTCAGCAGGAGTCATGATTATGGGCTATTTGTGAACCACTGAAGGCCTACAGTGGCCTGCCCTCACACTGCCACAGGCCCATCCATGTCTGAGCACAGTCCACCAAATGATGTGCTTTGTCTGCTAACCTACATGATCAAATGTTAAATGTTTAAATGTTATGTCCACAGAGAATATACTATATTAATAAATTAGTATTAATAAACTATATTAATGCACTAATGTAGTCTGGTTTTGTAATCTACTGCTGTGGGCTGTTACAGCCCCTTCACATAAGACATGTTTGATTTGATGTAACTGTCAACATGTCTAGCTCATATCACAGTCTTCATCTTCATGTCCTTTGTGGATGATACAGTGACACAAACGCAGCATTTACACAGTAAATAAGTATAGTGTGAGATTATGTGTTCAGTGCTCAATTTACTGTCATTCTGTACATCGTTTCCACACTCTCAGCGGAAGAAAGCCAAGATAGTTTTTCACTAGTCGCTGTAAATTGACTTTAAAACAAGAAAGCACCACATGAAATGCTCTGGAAGTGTTGTGTCCCTTGGTGTGTCCTGAGAGTCAGACCTGAGCAGAGACACACAAGTACTCACTGCGCAAAGCCTCAGAGCAGAGCTTCAGCAGGTGTTCATCTGAGGGAGACTTGCCCTGAAACAAAGTTACACTCAGATCAGCGGTGTCCGTGGGCACCTCACACACATTGACAGCAGCAGAGGGGGGCTCACCGGTTTGCCGGGATATCCAGGTTGCCCTGGTTGGCCAGGCTGCCCTGGTAGTCCATCCTGACCGGGGAAGCCTCTGGGACCCACAGCCCCCATGTGGCCTATGTCACCTTTGGTCCCATCTGCTCCCCTAGAGCCCATGTACCCAGGGTGTCCTCTCTGAGGGGAACACAGCGTCAGAGATTACTGCACACCTCTGTGATGGACCTCAGCATGAGATATTTTGTATTGAACAGCCAAATGTCAAAGTAGAAAAAGTAGCAAACGTCTCAAATCAATTCCTTCAGATAAGGTTAGCTGTTTTAAAGATGACAATTAGTGACACTGAGGAGTGGGTCACTAATAATGAAAACTGGTGTAGGTCCTGATTTCTGTCTGTTTGTAACCCAGAAACCCAATAAACAGTGCAGCAGTACAGGCAGAGCATCAGAAGCCTCCTGCTCATCTCACTGAATCTTTTTTGACAGCACAACTCACATAAACAAGTTTATGCTCTGCTGCTCTTCAATCTGAACCTGTTCTGGAGCTGAATGTCCATTCACTATTTTCACAATAACTAAATAATCACTTATATTCTGCATTATGACATTTTTGTGATAATGTTAGTCAAATGCTTATTATATTAAATCAAGGAATAAAATATTCTGTAGATTCTAAAATGATACAGAGAGCATGCAGTATCATCATGTGTCCACAGCTGTGTCATTGATGAAGCACAGTGCAGTACGGTCGTACAGCCACCAGAGGCAGCGATAAAACTGAGGACACACCAAACTGACATTCTGCAGACTGTAGTGGGCCTTGATATTTCTGATATGTCTGTCTAAAGGCTGGTCTGGTGCTTGGAGGTATTGGCTCCTCTATAACAGCTGCAGTCTACTCACCATGGAGCCAAATGAGACAAAGGACTAGTCTGAGCTGACATACCTCTCCTTTCCTTCCTATGGGTCCTACTTCACCCTGATGGAAGACAGAAGAGGGTGGTAGGGGTGGAGAGAGGAGAAACAGTTAGACACATATGGCAGAGGGTTGGTCAGTGTTGTTCTCAGATTAGATCTAATAATGCCCATCCTACACAAGGACTGAGACAGTTTGGGCTCTGTCTACACTTTGACCAGGAAAATATTTTATTAAAGCTTAAACTACAGAAATGATGCTTCTCAGTGCCAGGGCACCAGGAGTGGCCTGGATACCTCAAGTCTCTGGATGTTGTAGGGCTGTCTTGGTTGACACACCTCTGTGACATTACGTGGAAGTCGGGGACAGTAGCTCTGGACTGGCAGACTGGGGTGGTGGTCTCTCTTATAAAAAAGGGGGACCGGAGGGTGTGTTCCAACTACAGGGGGATCACACTCCTCAGCCTCCCCGGTAAAGTCTATGCCAGGGTACTAGAGAGGAGAATTAGGCCGACAGTCGAACCTCAGATTCAGGACGAACAATGCGTCGTCCTGGCCAGACCATCTGGACCACTGGACCAGCTCTACACCCTCTCCAGGGTGCTGGAGGGTTCATGGGAGTTTGCTCAACCAGGCCACACGCTTTGTGGATCTGGTGGAATTCAACTGTGGGATGATGCAAGGGACACGGGGTCCGGGGAGTATGGGGTCCAGGGCTCTCTCTCCAGGGACCAGAGCAGGAGCTTGGTTTGCATTGCCCGCAGTATGTCAGATCTGCTCCCGGAACATGTTGGACTCTGGCAGGGCTGCCCTTTGTCACTGGTTTCTAGGCACACCCAGGGGCCGGAAGGGGTCCGGTTTGAGGACCACAGGATCTCGTCTCTGCTTTTTGCAGATGATGTTTTCCTGTTGGCTTCATCAGACCAGAACCTGCAGCGTGCACTAGGACAGTTTGCAGCTGAGTGTGAAGCAGCTGCGATGAGAATCAGCACCTCCAAGTACAAGGTCATGGTCCTCAGCCAGAAAAAGGTGGCTTGTCCCCTTCAGGTGGGTGGAGAGTTCCTGCCTCTAATGGAGGAGTTTAAGTATCTTGGGGTCTTGTTCACGAGTGAGGGAATGATGGAACAGGAGATTGACAGACGGATCGGTGCAGCTTCTGCAGGAATGCGGTCGATGTTCCCGTTGGTCGTGGTAAAGAAAGAGCTGAGCTGCAAGGCGAAGCTCTCAATTTACCGGTCTAACTACATTCCTACTCTCACATGTGGTCATGAGCTCTGGGTCATGACCGAAAGGACGAGATACCAGATAAAAGCGGCCAAAATGAGTTTCTTCCCCAGAGTGGCCGGGCGCTCCCTTAGAGATAAGGTGAGGAGTTTGGTCACTAGGGAGGAGCTTAGAATAGAGCTGCTGCTCCTCCACATCGAGAGGAGACAGCTGAGGTGGATTGGGCATCTGTTCCAGATGCCTCCTGCCTTCCTAGGAAGATCTAGGACACTGAAGGGGCTACGTCTACGGGGAACGCCTCAGTATTCCCCCAGAGGACCTGGAGGAAGTGTCTGGGGAGAGGGAAGTCTGGGTGTCTCTGCTTAGACTGCTGCCCCAGACCCCACCCCGGTTAAGTGGCAGAAGATAGCTGGATGGACTACTGAAATGTTTTTTTAAAACAGTTGTCAGCCCAATGATAAGACTCACAATGAAAATCACAATGAGCACAAAGCTCAATGGAACCTATGAACTATAAACTATGCATTTACAAACTTGTTTTTGTTCTAATCAAGTTTTGTTTGAACATTGTTATTATGAGACAGGGACTGGAAACTGAATTGTTTTTTACACTGTTTTGTAAGAGTTTGTTTATGGTGTGTGTTCCCTGTAAAATAAACCTAGCCTACTTCATTCAATACACTGGATGATGTTCAATACAGAAAGCGCAAACTTTTGAGAGGGTCAATAGCTGTCACAGTTCACTGAGACTAGTTCATTAAATGAACTTCAATTCTGTTCATGGTAGCACAACTGAAGAAAAACTTGTGTTGAGCTTGTATGACATTCCTTTTTACAAAGACTCTATCCGGCACCACAGTAAAGGCGTTTTAAGCGACATGACACTTTATAAAGACATAATACTAATGAATAAATACTATGTTACAAGGCTTTGAAATAATAATAACAATAATAATAACAATAACGATAATAATAAACTTGACACAAACACTGAGCCAAAGACTGAGACTGCCCTGCCCCCAAAGGACGTGGCTACACTTACAGGTACACCAGGCTCACCCGGATCTCCATCTCTGCCTCGCTCCCCCTGAAAACACATACATCATGATCAACCAGTGTTACAGAAGAGTTCATTTGGGTGGATACTACTGTATGTTTGGCCCAGCCAGTCCATGCCCAGTGCTGTAGTGCCATCAGTGTTTTCTAATGGTGCATTCATGTTGTCCTCTGAAACTCGGAGTATCCGATTTAGGAAGTTGTTCTTCCAACTTTGGTGTGCATATGATTTTAGCTCTGAAAGTCGGAACATTCTAAACAATAACAACAAGGAAGATGGACGTGAAGTCATAAATGTGTTAAATGAGTTAATACAGTCAAAGTGGCATTATTAGCCAATTAGCAGTGGTTCAAGAAAAGACAGCCTATTCAAAATATAAGAACTTAACATGATGTGTGTTGAAACCTCTAGCGTTAAATACCGGACGTAAATAAATACATAACTTAGTATATAGTCAAAATAAGCCTATATGGACAAAAAAAGTTATTAATGTGCAAAACAGTTTGTATTATGCATTTTTAAAATGACTTAATTACTAAAATATCTTAAATGTTTTCTTTTCTCTGCCATGTTGATGATGAAAATAAAGTCAATGTGGAATCTTTGTAAACTCCGACTCACCCTAGCACTTGTTCCGACTTGAGCTAGTGTTTATGTGCATTTTTCAACTTGGAAAAATGTTTTTCCGAGTTTCCAAGGACCACATGAATGCACCATAAGACAGGAACTTTTTGCTCCGAGAACCAAATGTCATTCTTCGTGTCTTTCTGAATACATTTTTTTAGGCTCTATCGAGGAGTTTTTTTGTTGATATTTAATTATTTGACCAATTAAATATGATCAGCACCAGGAAATACTCAAATATGAGCCAAACTGAACAACCTACAGTATGTGTGAGTTTCCATGTCGCCATGACAGCACTATTGATTATTCTACAAAACATGCTTCTGCTAATTAAATCAATAAATGCTATCAAGAGCCAAGCCATGGAGCTAATGAGAAAAAAGGCATTTACCTGTTTGCCTTTGCAGCCCGCGTCTCCTACGTCGCCCTAAAAACAACATCATTAAACTCACAATACGTTCAGCTCAGAGTCATGATTTTGTCTGGAAACAAACAATACTAAATGATTAGGCAAGAGTCTATTTGAGTCTCAGTCGAGCAGAATCCAATTAAAAACAAAAAAGTTTATTGGTATATGATCAGCCTCAGACAGTTTTGGCTTTCACTGCAGAATTGCTTCAGTTCTGATCACAGAGAGTGAGAAGTTGACATAATGACACATTCTGTACATTAGTCAAACATTGTCTTTAACAGTTCTCTCAGATTTAACTTATTGAGTAGCACGGGTTCAGTAAAGGTTATAACATGAAAAGATCAAGTGAACGAGATGTGTAATCCTCTTTAATTTAACTTAACTTTAACTGTGTGTGGAGTGAATACAAACTCTATGGAATAAATACAACGTATTAATAATTTCTGGGTAGATAAAAACTTCATGGCCTGGACATGAATCTCATTTACTAATCTGGCATTTAATATTTCACTGTTCATGCGTAGACATGCAGTAACTCTTAACTTACACTTAACACTTACTTAAACAGGTGATTTGAACACACCCATCACTCTTTGTAGCTAAAATAATCAGTATTAGCTGCTGATCCATTTCTTTAGTGTAATACTGCAATGGGATGCTCACCTTATGACCTTTGAACCCTGGCAGACCCATTCTACCAGGAGGGCCGGGGAAGCCTTGCTCACCTGAAGAGCCCTGCAGAGGTCAAAGGTTACTCATTAGAAAGGTGTAAACATGGCTGTCTCTAAAGTACTCTTTTTAACCTAAAATAGAAAAGGAAAATGTCATTTCAATCAGAAAGTGGAGTAAAACCTACTGAAATGGCCCCATCTAAACCTTGAACTGAATGATGTCATTAAGCAGAACAACTTCATCTTTGTTAATATCTGTGGCTTTGACATTTTCACTGTCATTATTACAGCTATCCCTGGACAAACTGGTGACATCAAATACATGAAAATACTAACAACAAAAGATTCTACACTGCCCGGACGAAAAAAAAAAAAAAGTCACCACCTAGATTTAACTAAGCAAATAGGCAAATATCCTCCCATTGAATAATTACTGCATGGATGATTATGCTTCAACTGGCAAAAAACTTGTTGTCAGCTGATGCAGTGAGTAGCTTCTCATTTCTTAAACAACCATGGAACACGGAACACACACCCTGTGGTTGTTGAAAAGATCTGTTTTGTATTATCATCTATGCAGTAATTATTCAATGGGATCCTTACATCAATAAACAAAAGGGAGGCAACATGAAACACAGATAAATATTTCAATCACGTAATGTTTAATGAGGCAGAGATAACTGCGTACTGATGGTGAAGTCGCAGCAAAGTTAACACTAAGCTAATACTAAGCTAACACTAAGCTAACGCTAAACGGTAAACTTCAGTTCGGTGAAATTTATATTAATCATTTTATTATATTATTATTTATTATTATTATTTTAATATTTTGTGCAGGAAACTTGGTTCAGTTTTATTATTCTAATAAAAGAGAAGCAGTAGAGGTCCCTGGGGCTGCTTTTGGGGGTGAGTGGAGTCTAAGACAGGGACGGCATAAAGAAAATCAGGGGGGGGGGCTTTAATGCAAGTGTGCCTGGGCTAAATGTGTTCTGAGAGAATGGATCTGAAGACATTTGAAAGAAGCCTGGCTTGTGTCTGAGCATGTATGCAGATGTTTGCAGGTCTGAATGGCAATGACATCGAATGATCATGTGTTTTTCGGCCACTATTCATAGGAGTAGCACACTACTGTATTTACGCTCTTTATTTTAAGTGTATTTATTAATAAAAGCGCGTGTTCACAGTGTGATCATGAATAGTGTTTTATATCAGACAGAATCACAAGAAAGTTATACCACAGACTTTTATCGCTGATTCATGTCAAGTGACAACAAGAAGAACAACACTGGCTGTGCAGCTGGAACAGTAACAGTAAAGTGTGTGCCCTCACATATTCACCACACTGCCTCACTCCAAAATTTAAATACAGTGGTCCCTCGCTATAACGCGGTTCACCTTTCGCTGCCTCGCTGTTTCGCAGATTTTTTTTGTGCAATTTTGCATGCTATTTTTTTTTACAGCGTATGAACGCGCATTGTGTTCTGCGTCCTGATTGGCTAAGGGAGAACTCGTGCATTGTGTTCTGCGTCCTGATTGGCTAAGGGACTGTAGACCATTGTCAATCAATCTCCTCCGTGCCGTGTCTCCTGTACAGTACAGAATGCATTCGGCTTGCCAAATTTACATAAATGTTCGATCGCTAGCAGTGTGACTCTGAAGTGCTGTATGTTTGCAAGTTTTCTCCCCAACAAAACCCACAATGTCAACAAAACGTTCTGCACCGACAAAGGCACCTGCGGTCACACCCAAAAGACAGAGAAAGATGCTAAGGTTTGAACTTTGAGAGTGTTTAAACAAGAGAGAAATGTGAGAAAATGTTAATGCCTGTCTGAGAAAAGTGTATAAAGTGTGTGGTGAGGGGTTTTACAGCCTTAGTGTATAGCGTTTACTCACCTTTTCACCAGGTGGACCTAGAACTCCAGTTGCACCTGGGTCCCCACACTTCCCCTGAACACAACAACACAAATATTCAGACAGTACATGCACATGTTGTTGAGTCACATTTACCTGAAACTTACTCATTTACATTGATCCAGAATAAGTAGAATTCATTAAACACTTGATGTGAATATGTTACTCAATAACATTTCACTTTAAAACAGACAGGCTTTTTACTGTGCTTTTTTTTTCTTTTTTTCCATAAAACTATTTTTTTTGAGTCAGTACATGTAAATTCTCCATCAGCCTCTCTACTGTTTCTTTCAGCGAAAATTCACAAGGATAGAATTTCAGATGGCAAGACCCTAGATGCAACACATGCAATTTATACAGACCTTGGGGCCCTCTGGGCCAGACTCTCCCTGTGGCCCTGGGGGTCCCTGAATTCCCTGTTGAGACACAGAGCTGAATTTGACCAAGAGACTGAGAAAACTTTGACCGTGAACCATTTGTCTCAGTGATGGCTAGAGTAAATAATGTTACAGGGTTAGTTCTGGCAGCCCACTGCAGGCCGCGACAATTCTAGCTTGTGTTAGTGTTAACATAGGACTAGAAGCTAAAGCTAGTTCAAAAAGACTAGTGTGGACTCAGATCCAGACTAACAATGTGTTTGTGTATGTGTGTTTTACCCACTCTCTTCTGGGGGAGTGGAAACTGTTGCAGATGTTAGTTTTCCTCACTCTGTAAAGCCCTCTGATGCAACGGTTTTTGTAGAAATAAAACTGAATTCATCAGTCTCACTCTTAATAAGCCTGTTTCATGGAACAGAACTAGAGGAGCCTATTGGGTTAGGTTGCTCCGTGAAAACTCTGACAGTGTATGTCATGCCTGTAGAGGGCAGCAGAAGTCTATGACCCTGTTGTGGGTTAAGCTGACAGCAGCTGCAGATGAGCCATGGCTGACTCTGAATACCTCAAAATTATAGCTCCTGATTCCTGTTTCTGACTGCTGTTCCTGAACCTTTGTGGGTTACATCATGGGGTCAACAATAAGAAGTTAGGAGGTTCCTTTCTTTATTGATTAAGGCAGAGATTCTCAAACTGGGGTCTGTGAAAAATAATAAATAAATGAAGTTATTGCGTATTATGTAAAAAGTACATTACTATAAATGGGAACCTCTATGCCAATAAAACAAAGAAGCTAAATGAGTACAGGGCTCGTTCACAAGTGGAAGAGTCTATTATCCATCCCTCCAATAAAACAGAAAATATGTTTTGAAAGATAGGCTCATCCTATTCACTAGTAAGTTATTGATGTGGGTGATGAGTGAATTGGCTTATGTGTGATAAAACCTAAAGCAAATATTTACGATGAGGCTCAATTACTACACCATTCTGTTGTCCAATTTTGTGCCAATGTGTTTATTAAGTTAAAACTGAACCTTTAATTTTTTTAAAGGTTCAGTTGAACCTTTTAAAAAATTAGTTTTAAAACAAAATTAGTTCATTGAGACTGTCATACTACTGTGCATTGTTTTTGGAAGCTTTTAAATGTGTTACTTGAAAAGTTAAAATGCTGTGAGTTCAATTATAAGTTTAAGATAAAAATGACCCTGTGTTTAAAAGAGTTCAAATTTATTCATTCATTCATCTTCTATCTCTCAGTCCCGTTAAGTGCGGAGGGTGGCAGGAGCCTATCCAAGCAGCTTTGGGCCTGAGGAGGGGTAGGTCCTGGATAAAGGTGCACCGATCGATCGGTCACCGATCACGATCATGGCTATAAATAGTGTGATCGGTGCTCGGCAAAATGGCCGATCAGAAAAACCGATCATGCGCAGAACAAGCGAGATTTGTTTAACGTTTATCCATAAAAACTGGAAAACCTTTACTAAATAAAGGAGAAATATGTATTTACACTTATTTAAGTCCTGCAACGTTGAAAACTACCTGTGGATTGGCAGAGATTCTTTAATGGTTTATACCCTTATCGATCCTGCCAAAAAACGCCTGATGTGTCAATCAAACGCTCAGAGTGGTTCGAGTTTCAAAACATGCGCGCGGCACTTAGGAGCGATAAAATAAGAGAATACTCCGATCAAAATGACGAAACTGCACTCTTTGGGGATTTGTGGATGCAATAACATGTGTTAGGTAGATATTTTTACTGTATTTGATTCTCTGAACACTTGCTGACAGAACAGGACCGTGTTTGTTGGATTGTTTTGTATGTTTGAGCCGCAGGAAGACTTCAGAGGTGAGAAGCGCCAGTAAGTTTCGGTTTCGGTTTGTTTGTTTTTTTCGAAAGAAGCTTTAAGTGTTCGTAATGTTGATGCTGTGTCTAGAAAAGGTTTACATCACTAAAAAGATAAGAATCTAAGCTTTCCAATGATGTGCTGCATGTGTACCGAGAGGTTGTCTAAAACCGAGAAATTAATAAGTGACAATGGCCGCTGGAATGGTAACGGGTTAATTCAGTGGTTCATTTTTGTTTTAAAGCATTCTTAATTTAGCCCTTAAATACACATTTAATGTGATAGGTATCGGCTGTGATCGGTATTGGCCGATCACAATTTCGGTGATCGGTGATCGGCCTCATAAATCCTGATCGAAGCATCTCTAGTCCTGGACAATGCTCAGTTAGTTGCAGGGCTGAGATTTAGACACACACACTGACAAACAACCATTCACTCTCACATTTATTCACTAGGGACACTTTAGAGTCACCATTTCCCCTTCACATGCATGTCTTTGGGTGGTGGGAGGAAGCCGGAGAACCCTGAGAGAATCTACAGTAACATGGGGAAGACATGCAGACTCCTCACAGTCACTGGTCTGGGGATTGAACCCACTTCCTTCTTGCATTCATTTCTATGAAACAGGTCTGAAGTATTTAGGTTAAAAAAGTTTAAAATGTAAATAATTATTATGGCATCTAGGAATACAAATCTTGGAAAATGTAATGTCTCGAGGTGAGGATCAGATCCAAAACACTGTGTTTGGTTTTGTATTAGAAACAGGATGCTCCCCAATTGGGAACTCCAGTTACTTTTCATGAGATGCACACTGAGTGTATGTGGACTCTGTCGCGCAAATGTAAATAGCATAGTGCAGTCCTGCCTGTGACCCCTCTTTGTGCAGTAAAGCTAGATATTACTGTTTTTATCGCCAATTATTGAGGTTCAGGGTGCACACACCAACTTCCATTTAGCCACCCACATTAGCTTAAATGCAGAAAAGCTAAGTTAGTGCACACTTTCAGAGTTGTAAGCGCAGATTTCTATAGAGAACCACACATTTCTTTGCAGCTGTCTCCTGGCACCCCCTCCCTGCTGTGCTCTAGGTCTATGCCTAATGCAAGCCCTGACACCTGATGGGACTGCACTGAAGCATGCAGTTACCTCAGGTAACACAGATGTGCACAGTGCACACAGTAATTATATGTGAGGGACTTTTTACCTCAGAGTGATTTACTGTAACAGAGACCTTTATGTTCCAAATCTTTTAGTCTTTGAGACTAGAAACGACCTACAGTGAACACATGCATTAACAACAACATGCAGCGAAAAAGGTACAAACCACTTTGCCTTGATCACCAGGAGGCCCTTGCAGCCCGGGCAAGCCTGTGTCTCCCTGAAATACACAGCAGAGGTCAGTCAGAGAGACCGGACTCAATGAGGGGAACTACGATGAATGGACTTCCCTCACCATAGGTCCTTTAGGGCCTTCTTTACCAGGGGCTCCAGGCACACCCTGAGGACACAGCAATGAGCAGACATTTAATCCATCATAATAATTATGGCAGCCTTGCTGCATATGATATCAAGCCTATAAGATCAACATAATCACATGAAAAGAAGTGAAAAGTTCAGCAATGATCTTCAATGATCAGGCCATCACCTTCAGATTCAGAATGGTTGATTTTCTAGTACACTCTAAGAAGGTTGCTACCTTGAATTTTTTCTTGCATCTTATTTAAATGAAAAATGCTGTTTAAGATATGACAAGGCTTGCAATTGGTTTGCTAAATTTTAATAACACAAACTCAGTAGGCCTTCAGCCCTCTGTGAGGGTTCAGTGCTCATAAGATCTTTTCTCAGGGAAATATAAAAGCAGAAATCTTAAGGTTGACAACAGTGACACATTTGGGTTTGTGTTACACTTTCGTGATGGATTACACTCTAATGTCAAAAGAAATGCACAGGTTTTCTGTCATATGTTCTTTGATCAGGAGCAGAGCTGCCTCACTGCAGAGCCTCAGCTTGAACCATTTCTCCTTTGACACAAGGTATGCCCATCACCACAGGCCGTTCCCTCGGACACAGCTGGAGACAAATCTACTGACTGTTGTTACTATTACTGTTAGTATTTTGGAGATACTGTCTCAGTTCAATAACTACATTTATCAAGTAATGATGATATGTTTGTTTTTAGAAAACTGCTAGGGAAAGAATTACCCCAATTATTATTGATGAAATGTGAAATGATTGTAAATGTAGGCAACAAACAATAACATGCACAATAATGATAAGTGTCAACAAAATATGTTTTAGGAAATACACATGTAGGTAAAACAGTTAAAAAAAAAAAAAAAAACTACTCAGACTGCCTTACAATTTACATCAATAACTCAGAAGAAACTATTTCACATCTTGTTTATAAGTTATATGTCATCTAATTGTCTGTAAAAATTCCTGCGATTCAGGTCCATTATAACTTTGGTAAACCTTCAGGTTGCACAGGCAGAAGTGCACTGGTTCTCACCACAGTGACTGGCTACAGTCTGATAATTAGCACTGATTGAACACTGCTGTGCTCAGCCCCTCCCCCACCTGTATAACTGACACTGTGGACTCTTCTGCCTGACTTTCTGAGATGCACCTCTGCCTAACATACAGTATACTGTATATTCACGCCACCAAGTCTGTTATTTGAAACACAAAATTATTTCAAATTAAGTTTCAAGAAATGCAATGTAACATAAAAATTTATTTTCATGTAAATAAAACTGTGAAGTAGCCTATGATATGTAAAAATAGCTATTGCTTAGCAGCTCATGAAAAAAGTTTATTTTAAGGACTTTTGTTATTAGTGGATCCAAGAGGCAGATGATGGTGTTGATACTGACCCCTAGTGTTCAGAAAGTTAACTTTTTTGAACAGTGCCCCTGGTGGTGACTTAGAGAATTGCATCACAAACGCTGCAATCTGGTGCTAAAAGGTGGAATTTTAGAATTTTTGAATCTTACAACTTGCCCCTTTAAAGGACACCTATTATTCAGAGAAACACTTTAACAATCTAGATTCTAATGGATTTCACTTATTCATTTTAACAGTAGAAGTCTTAAAACAAATAAACAAAAAAATCTTTCAAATCCACTTTTCAAGTTATTGCTATAACACAGAAAAAAAAACATTACTGCAAGGTTATTGCAGTTTAGATTGGACACCTACAGGATGGAAGGCATTCCAGACACAACTGTAACTAGGAAGAAATATACTTTAAAGATGCAAATCAGGCCTATGTTGTATTCTTATCCAAATGGCTAAAGCAAAGTGAAAATAAAAGAAATTATAGAATTTTAAAGAATAAACTGATATATATTTAAGGAACACAGAAGAAACAATATTTTTACTCAATATTTGAAGATAGTAAAAATAACATAAATCAAGTTCAGGACACAGATCTTGTAAGAATTAGCTTCTGGGTTATTTAAACAAAAAAACACAAATACTAAATTAGATCAGTTAAAATCAGTTGAAGTATTTAACAACAAGGTGAAAATTTGGAGCTCTCATCAAGGGGAAGGTGGTTCAAGCCTGGTTAATGAGGGGAGTACAGCTTCACATTGTTGCCACAAACATCCAGCAGGTGGCGATAATAGTAAACAACTGCCATAAAACGCACAAGAAAAATTACATTATAATATAATGTAAATCAAACCTCTTTTAAATATCAGCCTTTATATGTTAAGTCAGCATTTGACACTGTTTTTCAGGATTTGTAAATAAACAACAGAATGCCCCTCCTGATTCACAGAAAGTGTTTACAGGGTGAAGACAGCTTCCACACAGCTACACATTACACACTTCATTTAATGCCATGTTTGGTCACACTAATGGCAGGAAGTACAACTGTGGTGTGTCTTTTTTTTCCAGAAACAAGCACTGATTACATGTTGAAAGAAGCGTGTACATCACATCATCCGTGTGACTCATCTTTCTCTTAACAGTGCAGCGATGCAGAAAGATGGAGATGTGCTCCATCTTGAATCAAGCACAGGGGGCTTTGGGGTGGAGGAAACAATTGGGTCAAAATGGTTTTCCAAGTCAGGCAATGGTATAATATTTTTTACAAGCAGTTTACCAGAAGAACAATGCGCGGCTGTTAACTCCAACTGTGCGCTCACATCTGTCACTCCTCAGCTGCCATGGACAAGTGTGAGGAGTGAGGTCTACTGTCTGCTGGAGGTCAATCTGCACTGTTTAACTCTGGCTCGGTCTGATTAATTCAGAACAAAGGTCTTGCAGTATTCATGAGGGAAGACTGTATAAAGTCTGTGGTTTTTGGGTGTGACCATAATCACTTCTACAGCAGGCGCTTTCAGACAGAGGATGTACATAAACACAAAGAACCACTCGACCACTATTCCACCAGAAGCATTGTGTTGGAGTGCTCTTGTACAAATGAAGGGTTCTTTTATTGTTCTTTACCACTGACTCCAACACATTCAGTGTGGGCTGTGTTTAGAATTAAAGATGAACGCAATTTACTCATGCTGTCCTCCAGGCAAGTTGCGTCTCCCAAAACCTGAATGACTGAGAACCTGAAAACTGTGCTTTTGTGTCAGAAAGATGACAACACCTTGGAGAAATCAGCTCTAGTGAAGTCATGTTTTAACTCAGCTCTACATTTTGCACAACATAACACACCACAACATAACATAACATAAGGATATAACTTACAGGGTCTCCTTGAGCTCCAGCCGCACCTGTAGGTCCAAGGTCTCCTTTCAGTCCCTGAGGATGAACACCACAGATCAGTATGGGTCACTGTTAAAATCACTGCTTCATTTTAATGTTATGTACCGCTGTTATTGGATTTTCTGTTGTGTCCTGTTGCAAATAAAGAATACAAAGAGTCAAATACGACTGGGCTCACACGCACCCTTTTGTTTGTGAACAAATGTGTCAATGTAAAGACACACACCACTCTGTACAGTTCAATAGTTTGTTACAACCCCATCGACCAAAAAGAGTTAAACATTTTTAATTCCTAAAGCCTTCAAGATTGAAGAAACTGAAAGCCTGGTCTCTCACATCACAATCTGATGTTCATTCAAGTTTTTGTTTGTGAACAGTGTAAAAAATGGCTGATCCTGCTCCTGTAACAGAAAGTAGAATAATCTTCAGAGAGGTGTAGACAGCTTTAAGGCTGTGGTGCAATGAAGTGGCAGACCCAGTCGTCAGACCTGCGGATTTATACAAATTAGACGGGCTTTGTTTTACAGCAACTTAAAATGTTTTTGGAGGAAGTGGAAACACCCAGAGGAAACCTAGTGGAGCTAGTAGCATATTTACTGTCATTTAAATGTAAATCTGTTCAAGTTGCATATGTTTTGGTTTTGTATTATAATGTGTATTTTGACTTAACTATTATAATATATTATTTATTATAATTATATTGTTTAGGTTCAACACACACAAAGCTGAGTGAAGATGTGTGAATGTCAAGTGCTTAAAACAGTATTTCTTGCAGTAAAAGTGACACGTGTATGGTCAAAAATGTGGCTTTTAGCAGCCAGCTCATAAAAAAGAGAAAAAAACCCCCTGAAAAGAAACTAAGCAGCAGCAGCTCAGGGCATTTAAAACCACAACACTCTGAAATGTGCAGCCTGGTTTCCTGACATGTCTTGTTTGTTAAACATGGTGTGTTCACTGCAGCGGCGTGTTCACAGCTCCACATGGGCCACACTGATGTCACTGAACAGAAATAGATCCAGCTAGAGTGTGTGCCAGTCACAACCATCTCAACTGAACCACGCAGCAGGGTAATCCACAATGTGCTGTAAACTCAAACTAAACACTGTCCTTGTTCAACAGACACCTCACACAAAACAACACTCTGCTATGAAAGAATTGCGGGGGGAAAAAATCAGTACAAATCAGAAAAGTAAGACAGATGAGTCAGGTGGTTGACTGTACAAGGATTTAATCTGATGCAGCAAATTGAGCAGGCCACACTCAAGCTACACTCTTCTGAATTAAGCTGTTCAGCAGGACTACTTTGATTGTCTGTGTTTAATGGCATTGGAAGGAATAGAGGGAACTACTGAGTCCACAGAACTACACAGGAGGAAAGTGGAAACTCAACTTATTAATTAGTAAAGCAGCTAGAGATAGACACAGCTCTCCTGATCTCGTACTGATCAGTGTCTGTGTGGGTGTTTGCGTTGAATTTGACAGGAGCTCCCAGATAGAAGAACATGTCAAAGGCCATCTTCTGGAGCAGGTATGTGTAAGCATGAAGCTGATGATTTGGGTGACATATTTGTTTTTAATGCTAAAATTGCCACTCAGATACATTCAAACTATGTTTCTGACTCTGACCCCAGAGAGGTCAGGGTCAGGCTGTCTGTGTCTGAGCTGATGTTTCAGTGCTTGCTGTGATGTTGGCAGTGAGAAACTGAATTAGCTCTCCACTCTGTTTAAAGTGTTTGGCACACTGCACATATACAACCACATGAGCAACAGACCCAGAATTACACAGACAAGGAGCCTGCCAGAAAAGCATAAAAGACACAATGACATAAATCTCAGCATGTCTACAGTTGAAAATAGCCAATGCACAAAGGCCAGCCTGACACTGGTCTCTCTGCCACAGAATGTGAAAGCTTCAAAGACTGGCTGACAGTGGTCAGTGTTCAACCAGGATGGTCTCAGATGCACTGCTATGAGTCCTGGTCAGAGATCTGAGCGAAAAGGCCTTTATCGTTCAGGACATAATATTGCCATTTTACACTCCCAGACATCGAACACAGCGGTTTGAGTGTGATGGCTCAAACAATGACCCTGAAGAGCCAACACCAGGGCCAATCTTTCGAGGGCAACTCCAGCATGAAAGAAACTGAGCAGGACAGAGAAGGCTGGACCACATTGGACTATGTTAACCAGTATATTGATAAAGATTTAATGAGTGGGTACAGTTGACGAGATGTATAAATGACCCAAATGTGTTTCTGTTGATGAGACTAACATACCATTTAAAGGAGCCTCTCTGTGTCAACAATATCTGCCAATCCAGTGGGCATGAAAAACTTTGTTTGTGCTTCAGAAGAAGGCATCATGCTCAACTTTGAATTGCATCAGGGTGAAGATGCACTGATTGAACATGTCCAGGAACCAGGGAAACCAGGTTTGAGAGCTTGGCCATTGATTGTAGCATGAAGAATGGGGTTACCGAAGCTGTGCAGAAGCTGCCAAGTGACAAATCATGAAAAAGAATGGAAGAGGTACCTCAGCACAAGTTACCATTGAAGATGGGAAAAGCTGCATTGTAAAGTGGGTATAGCAATAAGCCAGTATTCATGCTGTCTGTTGTTCATGATGCACAGCCTGAAGACAGCTGATAGAAACAGAAACAATATGTCACTATCAGATGACCAAGTATTGTCTGTGAATACAACAAGATGGGTGGGTTTGGCATCATTGACAGAATGACTTACTATATACTATATTACTATAGAATGAGTGACTGTACCAAGAAGCGCTTCAGATGCTCATGTACTTTACAGATGTATCTTTAGCCAACAGCTGCCTACTGTACAGCCAAGACCACACAGTACACGGCACACCAAGAAAGGGCATCAGGCAATTTCTTGAATTTTGAATGAATGTGGCCTAGACATTCTTTACCCACCATAACAATGTACAGGAAGACAGTACAGACCTCTCAAAACAGGAAGACAACACAGACCAGAGAAAAAGCATCTCGTGCAGGCAATGCCCCAGATCTTAGTCGCAGAAGGGCTAATGCACATCTTCCAGAGTTGGTCAACGCGCTGCAGAGCAACAGGCTGTTCTGGGAGAACTCGAGTCTGGTGTGTGGCATGACAGGCAAGGTGTTACTTGCAAGCTGCACACAACTGTTACACAGTCTTTCAGAACAGTTAAGTGTGATCAACTGTTTTCACAGACAAAAAAGACAATCCTAGTTTGGTGTAGTTGCAATTTTGGAGTGTTACAAAAAAGAAAAAAACCAAAACATAAGCATTTCATCAAGGTTTTTGGATATGTTAGCATGTTTCTTGTAAATTTAGTTTTTCCATATCTATGTTCAGAAGTTTAAACAGTTATATATACCTAGATTTGGAGGGGGTTCGAGTAGCTAAACTCAGATCTTTGGACAGATTTAAAATGGTTTAACCTAGTCCTTAACAGAAGGATTTGGATAGGTTTAAAGTGCTTAAACTTCTGACTCCAAATAGCTAGGAGAACTCTAATATGCAAGCCAAACCAAAGCCTGAGTCTTAGTAGGGTTAAAGATAAAGATACATGCATTTATGTCTGAGCACTAAGACTTTTGTACCAGAGGAACCGACTCCTCTAGTTCCCACAGTCTCATTCAAAAATAATGCCACAATGACAGGCCAACACACCCTCCAGTTTAGGAGGCATTGTTACAGAGACCACTGAGACAGCAGTTATTGTTAACCAATGACATTGCATTTACCACACATAAATAAGGACAGTTTGTGTGGATGCTGAGCTTCAGCCCAGCATCCACCAGTTAGTTCTCCATTTCTGCTAAACTCTGTATACTAACTAGTCCCACACTGTTTCAACAATCAAAACATTTCAAAAACCCAACTGAATTGGACTAGTTTGCTATTACTTTTAGTATTGTTATGATTCAAATGTAATGTTTTATCATTTAATTTAAAGCCTGGTACATACTCTGCAAGTACAGAGAAATTTGCTGAACCCCTTGCTTTTCAGCATTAACTTAAAATTTCTGACCAGTTATAAGTTCTCAGACACCCACAAGAAAAAAAGTTCTGCCCAGATGATGTGTCAAGAACAAGCTACAATTTCTCCGTTCATGGAGAGTATGTATCAGCCTTCACTCAAACTATTTTGCCATTGACTTACATTGAAGTGAGTATTTCACATTAAACCTTTATCCACCTCTCATCTAGTTCAGCTATCTATATCTCCAACAAATGTCAACATTTTCAAACATTCAAAGTTCAAAGTTTATTCAAAAATTCTAAAAAAATTCTACAATTATTTCGAACCTCCGATAGTAATCATAACTTCAACCATCGGTTTTATATAGATTTTTCAATTTCCCAAAAATGCTAAATGCCTTTGCATACTTAGGTAAGCCATTGGTCTGTCTTCAGTAATGTAGTGGATTAACATGCAACGGCTAAAGAGATGTGTTTAAATCCCACCAACCTCATCCATACATAGCATAGAAGAGTTTGATACCCACTTTACAGGATTCAGTATCAACCCTACAGTGTTTAGCAGTAGGCAGACTTTAATCTTACCCGAGTGGATGACACTTTGGTTGAACATTCATGGTCTCAGAGCGCTTCTAGGTAGCCAAGCAATATCGTGCAAATTCAAACACTAGCCATTGCAGACATTTCTAGTTATAATTGGACTTTGCTCATCACCAACAGGACAGATGGTAGAAGAAGCAGGTTGAGAAAGATGGGAGCTTGAGTGGCAAATCTGAACCACTCGATCTGTTTTCATCATCATCATCAAGACCCCACAAAATGATACATACATGTGCAGTTAGCAGCACAGTGAACACACTAGCCATCATGGAGGCACTAAACATAGCAAAGAGAGAAGAAAAGCTATTTTGTTTGTTGTATAAAAAGTGTGATTAAAGGTTTTAGTTTACCCCATGTGGATTAAGTATTAAAAAATACATTTGTGATGTGGAGCAGTCAGGTTCTAAATGAACAGTTCTTTATGTTAAAGTAAGGAATGGTCAGTGCTTAATAATGGGAACACGATTAACATGTTAAAAACACACTCTACTTTAATTATTGTTTTTGAGCAAACACTGGATGAGGACAGTTTATCTGACAAACATATCTGAACTCTGGAGGTTTCCATTTAGGACCTTTCTTGCTCGTGCTCCGTAGAATCTCAACATTTTCCAATATTCCACCCTGAAACTCTCAGTTGGCTTGTTCTGTTGTTGTTGTCTCGCATGGTTTTCTTTTCTGCTGAGGCGAAACTAAGTGGTGCCCGTCTCCCAAAAATGCGGTCTAAGGGTAATAAAACTGCAGAAAAAAGAGGCTAGTGCTGCCTAACACTCAACGCCTACTGTATCAAGCTTGGCTTGGCTTGGTGTGGTGCTGCGTAGAGGAGCCAGAAAGTGGATTAACTCTGTCAATGAAGTAACTGTTTGCAGGTGCTGTCGTCTCGCTCTGGCGCTCAACAACCCAACCGATATACAGATGGTGCACAGTACAAATACTGGTGCTGATGTTTTATATGGACTATCTGTTCTTTTTTCATCTAACCACAGACACATTCGCCTGTTATTGTAATGCTTTACTGAAGTTTACAGTATGGCTTTGAATTTAGTTATTGTTTATTCTTGAATTTGTATCCTTTGTTTACATCTGTAAATGTAAAAGACCTCGTACAAAGACAGCATTATTATTACTCCACAGTACAAACATTTGCATGGATTGTTTGTTTGTTTCCTTTACTCTTTTCTCTTAATAACATATTTCACTGTTATTATAGTCTTCTACTGCTATCCGTTTTCTGGCTTTAAGTAAAGTTATTGTTTACAATTGAGTTTTTACTCAAAATGTGACAGGCCTGAGTGAAACTACTATATTAACATCAACAAACAGTTAAAATGGACAAAATACAGCAAAAGTTAGTAGAGCTTTTGAAAAAAAAAAAAAAGCTCTCAGTGACATTGTGGAGACTGCAGTCAGAAGCACTGTTCACTTTCAAATTGTGGAGATTAGGACAGTCACAGATGCTTTTTTCTTTGCAAGTTTCACTGAAAAGGCTACATAAATACCAACAAACAAATCACTGTGTTCCTATTTTTTTCACAACTTCAGAAACAACTTTTCAATAATTAACACGTTAAAAATAATTGGAAATAAAATAATGTGTATTTCAATTATTTTTTTCAATTGAAAAAGTGTGGTATATGGCTAATTTTCTAGCTCCAAAATAGCTTTAATAAACCCAACACAATTTCACTTCAGCTGACCTAAATCTAGCTTTCAACAAGCATTTGTGAAAATATTTTGTTAAAACATAGTAACTTGTGACACATGACCAGCCCTGTCTTATTTGCTTCGGAAAATACACACTTTGAGGAGGATTTTGCCTGTTAATAATAGACCTGCTTCAACAGTGTGGAGTGCACCTCACAACACTTTGAAGTCTGTCTGTGTGTGGCTGTTTGTGATTACAGAGCTCTGTTTAGGCCTCATTACCATCGAGCGGAGCCATCATGGATGACTGGCAGGAGATTATCTACACTTAATGGCAGATGTTTCCTCAGGCAGAGCACATGCCATTCACAGTGATTCATGTGTTCTTTTAACAACTGAGTTTTCATTTACTGTTGGGAACGTGTAAAGAGCAAAGCACTGACATTCTGCTGACAATCAGATTTATGTCCCCTCGCATGTCAAAGCAGCGAAATGAACAGAGACTAAATCTAATCAAAAGGAGGAGGAAACGAGACGAGCTGAAACAGGATCCGATCGGAAGAAGGAACGTGCAGGACAAGTTGAGAAAAGATCAGAACTAACGTTTTTGAGTGTTGCGGAAGTGATGTCAGACAAAAACATTTGTTAGAGCCGTGGAAAGACAACAGGCGATGAAAAGAAAACGTTTTTTAAATATCAAACAACTATAATGCTTGGGAGGAAAAGAAGGGGGATTTCAGTTGTAGAAATGTTAAAAGTAAATACTCGATAATTGATGTTAAACTTATACAGTATTCTGTTTGTTAAAAACTTTTATTTAAACAATTTTAAATAAAGATATATGTTTGGAATAACTACTGTGTGTGTTGCACATTGAGACCTCAATACGAGCCATAAGAGGTTAGTAGTTAGTAGTTCATTTTCATTCAGGTAGGAATAATTACTGCAAACATTGAAAATGCATTACCCTGTGTCCAAAGTGTACACTGTTATCTGCTGCAGGAGTAATGATTTAAGCCGACACATATTTGCCGCCCTTTTGAGTCTATCCTCATGTACCACAGTGCATGGTCATTGTGCCCAGTGCACAAAGCTCCGCTTCACCCCATGTGAAGCACTGATCAATAATGGCACACACTCAGATCTTGGTAAGTCACAGGTCTCGGTGGAACACCTGACAATTTTTGGATCTGACAGAACAGTGACAAAACTTCACCCTCAGGAGAGCGGTTATGGACAAACTGAAATGAAATACAGAAAAGGCCAAAAATAAAAATGGATTTTATTTCCCACATTTGGATGAGTGACAAGAAGCCGTTATGTTAATGGTTGTCTTAAATGAGTTTTATTATTGTGTTGCGTATTCACAGTGTAGGCTACAGTTGCTTTTTATCTCAGGTTTTTGTGTCTTTGGCACAGTCCTCGGCTGTGGCTGTATTTTGTTGTTGAAGCCATTTAGAAGAATTAGAGTTAAAGTTTTGAAGCTGCTTGTTTCACTTAATTTTATACCTGCACTTGAGTAGTATCTGTCTGGTTTCTAATGAAACATTCTGAATTAAACCGTAAAAACATCACCACACGTCTTTATGCACCTATATTTGACTGTTGCCTTTGTGACTGATTTGCATATATAACATTCTGCAACGTCAGCATTTGGCTCTGCCTGGACCATAATCAATGCAAGTCCTTAAGTCTGGAGTCTTGAATTCTTTTATGTTCACTGGATTTTATTGTTTTTTATTGACTCATTTGAAATGTTTGCAGTAATGTTGTTGGATCTTTCAGTAGTTCTCAGTAGTCGTGTAAAGAAAGATAGTTCTTGTTAAAAGTCAAATAGACAAGAACAGTTACACGGCTAATTAAAGCTTTAAATAGGTTACAGCTACTAACATTAAACTGGTGAGGTTAGCTCTCATAAGCTGCTTCAAGAGAGACAAATTTGAGTTAGAGCTTTATTTTTGTTTTTATTATTTGCAATGATAGAGGCTTTTTGCCAACGAAGAGTTCTTTCTCGCAACCTGTGATGTTAAGACTCTCTTATTTGCCCCTACGTTTAAAAGCCTCCTTTTTCTGATTGAGGAGTGCTTTAATTCACTAGAAGTCCGGGCTTGTTGTTTGGGAAACAGCGGATTGTTTTGGTGGGAATGACATATGAATGAATATGCAGTACAGGAAAACAAGATGTGTGTTTATTAAGCTTATGTGTGCCCAAAATCAGGGCTAAAACTAGAAAACCCATTACGAAAAAGATAGCGATAAAAGCATGAACTACAGAATTTTAACTTCCTCGGGTCATTACAATTTCCCACAAACTACTCACGTAATTCAAGCAGCCTCAGCTGCAGCAGTTACTAAAGAATCTAAACAGTTTCTATGTGGCACATTTACCAAAAGCAGGTGTAAAAACACTTGAGTTATGATAATAAGGTCAGGTAAATAAGGTTAAGTTGCTCCAGACAATGGTCTGTGACCACAGCCATTAGATCGATCTGCTGCACACTGATCTGGCAAAGTGTCAGTTTACAGCTCAAAGGAATACAGCCATGAGAATGTAGTGTAAATTTTTACTGTTTGGTTGACTGATTACTTGATAATTTGAGTTCCACTGGGAGCCAAAGGAAGTGTTTGTTTGACTAACCCCCAACATTTGAAGTTTACCTTCTCTGTGTTGTTAAGTACATATTCATGACTGATGACAATAAATGAAACCTTAATTGCCCCCACCTCATCTGGGGCATCCAGAGGGTAACAGTTTATATTCACACCACAGGGGGTGTTGTGTGTTTACAACTATCTTCTGAGACAGATTCACTGTATATCCATCTACTGTCAGTGAGATACTGTCCATAGTTTTTACAGTAGCCTTGCTCCCAACTTAGACAACTTTGTCCAGTTTGTTTTGGCTTTGTAAAGACAGTGCTCCGTCCCAGCTCTAATTACAAAAAGTCCAAACACACTCTTAAGATAATCTTAGCATAACAGTAAACACTGTAACTCTCAGGGTATATAAGCCTATGTTGGAAAGATGTGTTTACTCTACTATCCATGCTGACTCTCTGGGCTGTGAGTCCATTAGGAAATGTAATAAACCTTAAAAAGACAGACTGTCTGTTTCAGTTTCAGGAAAAGGACAGCGTGCCAGACCAGTGGAGGGTGGGTTTGGTTTTTGCTTCTTTTGCTACCTCCTCTTCTGTAGAGATGGTTGTGCATGTGTGTTGTGTCTATGATGTCACTGTTTCTCAGTTTAGACGTGAGCAGAGCCGCAGCCTCAAAGAAACAAAAACACTTCCTCGGCCACATTTAAAAGTGAGGCAACAGGCCAATCTATAAATTAATCACAAGTCATTGTGTAAATGACCCATTAGTGTGGACCTTGGTGCAGACTTTCAGGTGTGAAAACACGCTAAATGTGAGTTTCCAGTTTATCAACAGTACACTTGTGTGTATTTATTAGTTTTTCTGTGTTGTGTGACTTAAAGCGACATTGCTGCACTCATTTACAAACTATGTGTGAGTGTGTGGTGTAAGGACAGTCTCCTCAGCCACAGAGGCGAGGGCAGAGCATGTATTAAAATGCAATTAAATGTGAATGTGGTAAATGTGATTGACAGCTTTACTACGTTTATCCTGTCTGGGTCGTTGGATTTTGGTCTAATCCAACCCTCCACCTCGCTGTGTGCAGGGGCTGCTCTGTGTACACTAGGGGCAGAACAGTTCCACATTCTCAGGAAAAGTGGTTTATTATGATAACAGGAAAAGTCCCAAATTGACGTGACTGAAAATAGCATCACATGCGTGGGCGTGCTCACTCCCTGCAGATGTGTGCCTGTGCTCTGTCATTTAGCAGACCCTCTTCGTGTTTCACAGAGTGGCATTCTGCACATGTGCCCCTGCAGCTGTGTTCATTTATGAACTGACAAAAGAGGAGAGTGAGTTCACTGCAGCGCTACAAATCTCATGTAGTTACTAATTACGTCAAACATGTAACAAGTGGTTCAGGAGAAAGCCTTGGGTTCAGTGCTGACAGAAAGCTGCAAAGTGCAATTGAAGTGGCTGTTCATTCATCTGTTTAATTTGCACCTTTGTCATGAGTGGAGTGCACAGAATTAGAGTGTCTGCCGCATATGCCTGCTCGTTTCTTTTTTGAATGAGTGATTTTATTGTGGTCAAAGACAATGTAATTATGTGTACCCATTTACAGTACACATCCACATACATACAGGACATATATACACACTCGAAGCCAAAGATTCAACCGAAAAGATGTAGGTGAAAGCCACAGCTAATTACAGCTACCCTAATTACATTTAGTCTACTGTGTAATAGGGTGGAACTAAAAATACTCATCTTTTACGCGCACATTTGTTTGTATGAGTGAATGGAAGAACTATTTGAGTTTTTCATGTTAGACATGGTTTAATTTATGCAGTATAGCAATTGTTTTTGACATTTTCGTTTTTACAAGGTTTATGTTTGGTTTCTAAAAAAAAGTTTATTATTCCAAGAAGTGTATTTTCCTACCTTCTCTCTAAAATTACTTTATCATTTATTTAACTTTACTTTAATTTGTCTTTTACTGAATATAATATACATCCAGGTTTTATTTAAATGTTTTTCTGTGTTTTTTTTCCAGAGCAATACAGAATAGTGTTGTAAAGGCCACATAGTTCTGCCTTTAAACTGCTGTTTTGTTGTTAAGTATGTGTGTAATGTAATGGCACATAACATAAATAAGTATACAGCAGGGATAAAAGTATCTTTTTCAATTAAGAGGATTGTGGACCGTATTGTAATGTGTGTGATTGTAAATGTTATAATTTGGGGCCGGCATAAAAAGGCGGAAGTGACGCGTGCACGGCGGCAAAACAAGGACTCAGGTACGAGGACGCCGGCCGGGATCTCTGTCCATGTGTGGAGCCGCGGAGCCTCTAAACTGTGGGATTACTGTTTCGTTTAGTCTTACGTTTGGGATTTACGAGGCGTGGATTCGCGGAGGATTTTGGAGCTGTGGATCATTGCCGGTCGGACTGAGATGGTGCATGCGGGCTCCGTGAGTAACAGGAGTTACGACTTCATCATTGACTAAACGGAAAACGGATAATGGGTTTGGGTGACGACGGTCGCCGTGACTGAAGGGGGGTACCGAGAAGGACAATTATTCCTTGTTTTGTGTTGTTTGTGTTTGGGGGGAAAAGTTTTGTTTGGGAAGAGGGGTCGGGTTAAGTTTGTTGTCAGTATCCGGTGTTTTACTTTCAGTTTCAAATTAAAATGCGGTACAGCGCAGCCAGAACTCTGTTGTTTTTGCAGTCTCTTTTTGATTGTCAGCTGATAGCAGGTCCACCCGTGACTCAAACGCGTTGTAGCAATATTTTCCCTGAAGAAGAGGTTGAGTTGTTACAGATTGGTGGCCCGTACGGGGATCACGGATTGGTTATTTTTAAATCAGCTGACGCACCTGAAGGGGCGCTTTTGTTGTTGGGTCATTACATTAGGTGTTTTCGACTTTGATAATTTGTAAAGTTGTACTTGCAGTGCTACAGTAGAAGGTACAAACTGAAGTTCGGAAAAGTGATAATAATTAAAAGTCAATTGGGGGTGTCCTAGATTCAGTTTTTGTGCTTTAGTAATGAGAAGAAGATTTTAGTTTATTCATTCATTTACATACATTCGCGTACACTCACACTGGAGAGGATGGCTACTCCAGGCCAGCAGACACTAGTGGATGAGGATGGTGCATCAGAACAGTCGGAGCCGTCTCCAGTTACGGACAACCCTTCCAATCCCTACCGCCATGTGACCAGGAGGCATCAGAGTGTGGTCTCAGAATTAACTAGCTTATTGGAGACTATGTATTTAGACCAACCTGAGCAGGAATCTACACATGCTGAAGAGGGGGATGATGGGGAATCGGAGTCAGTGCTGGAACAGGTGCAGACGCTGCAGCAGAGGCTCGATATCCTTCAAAACCGACTTCAAGAGGCAGTGGATAGTACCCTCAATCGAGAGGAGGGCCTTAGGGCTGCAATGGACGCCATGGTCAAGGAGACAAAAGAATACATTGATGCCTCGCTGCTACGGTTTGACCAGGTCGTGGCTTCCTGTCTACAGCGCAGAGACCAGTGCTGGAAAGAGGAGCTGAGGAGAACTTTGACCAGAAGTCGGCTTACCTGGAGGCCCACCAGTTTTTCTACTCCTGCAGTACCCGTTTCGGCCAGCCAGCACCCAACCGAGGGAGATGTCACCTTCCCTCTTACACCTGCCGTTACTGCCAGACCGCCTATCAGAATGGAATTTCCTCAGTTTGGGGAGTCCAGGAGCTCTTCTGATACCACCGACTTCATCGAGCAGTGTGAAAACTTCCTGGCGCTTAGGCCACTGAGTGACGTTGAGCTACTAGGTACCCTGAATGCAGTGTTGAAGGGGCCGGCACGGAGTTGGTGGTTGGCTGCTCGTAATAAAATAACAAATTGGGCAGGGTTCAAGAAGGCCTTCCTTGAAGCCTTTTTGCCTACAGATTATCAATCCGAGATTGAGGAGCAACTGCGCGCTAATGTCCAGACGCCGAGTCAGTGCCTTAGAGACTTTGCATATGATCACCGTGCACTCTGCCTGAAGTGGAGACCGGACATGGAGGAAGAGGAGATCGTGAGACGCATCCTCAGTGCCTGTAATCCCAGGTTAGCTAGCGGTTTACGTGGCATTGTGGCTACAGTGGAACAGTTGGTCAAGGTTGGATCTTTGATAGAGAAAGATTGGAGCAACACCAAAGACTATTGGAGCCGGGTCCAGCAAACCAACCCGCCGAAGAAGGCAAGCAAAAAGACTGAGCATGGATCTGGTCGTGGGTCCGGGGCTGATATTGCTGCGGCTATTGGTGAACCCTCTCTCCTGGTTGTTCCCGTAAGCATCAGGGGTTCGAAAGGTGATGCAGTTCTCGATTCTGGCTGTACTTACTCCCTGATGAGTTACTCGTTGTGGAACCTAATGAAGAAGGAAGGAGAGGTCCTGAGCCCAACTGAGATTCCAAAATTTGTCATGGCTAATGGGCAAGAAAACAAAGCGATAGGGAAGGCCTCCCTGTTCCTAACCTTGCATGATTTTCATGGGACCCTGGGGATACATGTGCTGGACGATGGACACCTGTGTATGCCTTTGTTGTTGGGACTCGACTTCATGGCAATATCTCAGATCGTACTGAAACCCCATTTGAGGAAGTACATTATGCCTGGAGGAAGGGAGTACAAGTTTCTTTCCAAGTCCCGGACCACACTTCGATGGAGTCATGCCTTGCCTTCCATTAATTTCTATGTGCCTGTGTCGGAGGAACCCACGGCTAAGCCGCCTGTAGTCCCTCTCCTGGAAGCCCAGCTAGAAGTGGTTAGGCCATTGCTGCAGAAGTGGCCTAGTGTTTGAACTGAGTCTACTGGTGCCACCAGGGTAATACAGCACAAGATTTTAACAACAGATGAAGGGCCAGTGAGAAGAAGGGCTTACAGGGTGTCGATCCAAAAACAAGCGATCATCGAAGAGCAAATCCAGAAGATGCTCAGTACGGGGGTTATAGAACCTTCCACCTCTCCCTGGGCGTCGCCAGTGGTGTTAACACCGAGGAAGGATGGAACCCCACGATTCTGTGTGGACTATAGAGGGGTCAACGCAAAAACACAGCATGATGCTTATCCCATGCCCCTCATACATGAGATACTGGAGTCCTTGCAAGGGGCACAGTACTTTAGCTCACTGGATCTGCGGAGCGGATATTGGCAGGTGGCCATGGATGAAGGAAGCAAGCTCAAGACAGCCATGATCACACATTTGGGCCTGTTCCAGTTCAAAGTCATGCCTTTTGGACTCCGTAATGCTGGGGCTACGTTCCAGCGTCTGATGGAGATCGTCCTGGGGGAGCTACGAGGGAAGATCTGCTTTGTATACATTGACGACATCATTGTTTTCTCAAAGACACAAGAACAACACCTACGAGATTTGGAGGCTGTGTTTGGAAAGCTGCATCAGGCAAACCTGACCCTAAATGTGAAGAAGTGTCGCCTGCTACAACCACAGCTCACCTTTCTTGGTCATTTAGTTTCTGGCAGAGGGGTGGAGGTGGATCCAGGAAAAATTTCAGCAATCAGAGATTATCCGCCACCCTCGGAACTGAAAGGACTCCAGAGGTTCTTGGGGTTGGTTGGCTGGTACCATAAGTTCATCCCCAGATTAGCTGACATATCAGCTCCTCTAAACCACCTGAAAAGGAAAGATGTCCCTTGGGAATGGACTAATGAGTGTCAAGCTGCTTTTGATCGGCTGAAAGGTGTGCTGCAGTCACCGCCAGTTTTGGCCCAGCCAAGGCCCCACCTCAGTTTTCAGGTGCACTGTGATGCCAGTGACGTGGGCCTAGGGGCCGTTCTAATGCAGATCATTGACGGTGAGGAGCGGCCGATTGCGTTTGCGTCCAGAGCTGTTCGCGGGGCTGAACTTCGTTACTCTACAGCTGAAAAGGAATGTCTAGCGGTCGTGTGGGCCGTTGAAAAGTGGAAGCATTTCCTGGAAGGGACAGATTTTGACGTTTACACGGACCACAGTGCTTTAGCCTGGGCCTTTAATTGCCCCAAGACCTCTTCAAGGCTTTCTCGGTGGACGCTGCGTTTACAAGGGTTCTCCTTCCGTGTCCACTATAAGAAAGGGTGCTGTAATGTGGTGCCAGATGCCCTGTCGCGTGCTCCCCAGCTGCCAGAAGGGAAGGTATGCTTGGCAGTCCCAAAGGCCTATTGGTCAGACCTCCCCAGTTCTCTTCAGGAAATTGCTGTGGCTCAACAAGCAGACCCAACCTGTCAGGAGCTAGAGTCCACTACTCAACCGAGGCCGGGTCACATCCACTACCAGCTCCAGCAGGGAGTGTGGTACCGTGGAGTCCCGTCAAAGTACGGGGGTTACAACTATCAACTGGTGGTTCCTATTACTCTGGTGCCGCAGTTCCTCGCATACTTTCACGATAGTCCCTTCGGAGGTCATCTCGGGAGGATGAAGACCCTCCTAAAGATCCTTGAGGTGGGTTGGTGGCCGTCAGTCCGCAAGGATGTTTGGAGTCATGTCCGTGTATGCCATATCTGTCAACAGTACAAAAGCTCTAATGTCAGGCCGGCCGGGCATCTTCAGTCCACAGAGGTCACAGCCCCTGGGGAGATGATTGGGGTGGATTTCATGGGGCCGTTTCCACTCAGTAGGATGCGGAACTCTGTGCTGATGGTCGTTGTGGATTATTACAGCAAGTGGGTTGAGCTCTTTGCTCTGAAGGACGCCAAGACGCCAAAAGTTTGTAAGATCTTAAAGGATGACGTCTTTACGCGCTGGGGGGTTCCTGTATACATGGTGTCTGACCGGGGCCCCAATTTACAAGTCAGCTGATGTCCCACCTGTGTGGAACTTGGGGCGTGACTCATAAACTCACCACTGCCTATCATCCCCAAACCAACCTGACGGAGAGAGTCAACCGTACCTTAAAGACAATGATTGCCTCTTTTGTAGGAAATCATCATCAGGACTGGGACAAGTGGTTGCCGGAGTTCCGTCTGGCTCTTAACTCGGCAGTACATGAAACCACAGGCACAACTCCTGCCTTGTTAGCCTTAGGACGGAACCTGCAGGGACCAATGGAACGACTAGTTCACAAAGCCCTGTCCCCAAACACTCCTGCATATCAAACACTACATACATTCACCCAGTTGCGCAAAGAGGTTGAAAGACATGTTGGTTCGGCAAAAGCTAGACAAGCCAGATACTATAATGCACGGCGCAGAGATGTACACTTTGTAGCTGGTGATCTGGTCTGGGTTAGGTCGCATCCGCTGTCCAAAGCCTCAGCTAAGTTCTCTGCCAAGCTTGCGCCCAGATGGTCAGGGCCAGCCAGGATAGAGAAGAAGCTAGGTCCTGTAAATTACCTCGTTCGTTGGCAGACAGATAAGATACGGGTGGATACTGTAAATGTGGTAGACATGAAGCCCTATTATGGTCCCAATAAGCCGCTGGCTGGGGGGGGGGGAATGTAAAGGCCACATAGTTCTGCCTTTAAACTGCTGTTTTGTTGTTAAGTATGTGTGTAATGTAATGGCACATAACATAAATAAGTATACAGCAGGGATAAAAGTATCTTTTTCAATTAAGAGGATTGTGGACCGTATTGTAATGTGTGTGATTGTAAATGTTATAATTTGGGGCCGGCATAAAAAGGCGGAAGTGACGCGTGCACGGCGGCAAAACAAGGACTCAGGTACGAGGACGCCGGCCGGGATCTCTGTCCATGTGTGTGGAGCCGCGGAGCCTCTAAACTGTGGGATTACTGTTTCGTTTAGTCTTACGTTTGGGATTTACGAGGCGTGGATTCGCGGAGGATTTTGGAGCTGTGGATCATTGCCGGTCGGACTGAGATGGTGCATGCGGGCTCCGTGAGTAACAGGAGTTACGACTTCATCATTGACTAAACGGAAAACGGATAATGGGTTTGGGTGACGTCGGTCGCCGTGACTGAAGGGGGGTACCGAGAAGGACAATTATTCCTTGTTTTGTGCTGGTTGTGTTTGGGGGGAAAAGTTTTGTTTGGGAAGAGGGGGATCGGGTTAAGTTTGTTGTCAGTATCCGATGTTTTACTTTTAGTTTCAAATTAAAATGCGGTACAGCGCAGCCAGAACTCTGTTGTTCGTGCAGTCTCTTTTTTGATTGTCAGCTGATAGCAGGTCCACCCGTGACTCAAACGCGTTGTAGCAATATTTTCCCTGAAGAAGAGGTTGAGTTGTTACAGTGTCATCAGCAAATTACAGTTTAACAGATCAAAAACTTTACAAATATAAGTTACAGTACTGAACCTTGTGGCACCCCACATGTAACCTTCAGCCAATCAGAGTTCTAATTTGATTTAATGCACATACTGATATGTAGTTTCAAGGTAGCTTTCTAACCATGTGTATGCCGGTCCTCTAAAGCCATATTTCTCCTCCATTTAGGAACAGAAAACCCTGGCCAATGATATGCTTGAAAAAGGAGCGCTCCCATTGGTCAAAACAGGCTTGTCATATGTGGTTCCAGGAAGTTTAACAGCTGCCAGTAAAGAGGATTTTCTTAGAATAGCTAAAAAAAAAAAAAAAAAACAGCTCAAAAAGAAAAGCATCAACAGAGAAAGTAATGATTAACAAGTGGGAGATAATTGCGTGCTGACTCTGAAGTCACAGCTTAGCTAACGCTAAACTCTACACTTCAGTTTGGTGTAGTGTGTCTTGTGGAGAAAAAAACTGCTCACTACTGTTAAAATCGTCATCTGTATAGTATTCACTACTTATCAAGCTCCTCAAACTCTAGATTTCTGTGAGGGAAGGGATAATATTTATCTGCATCAATGAAGTACATGCAAAGACACCTCCTCCACTGTTGTACCACCAGCAATGTACTAGTTTAGAAGGATGGTGTTAAATCCTGATGCATTTGGTTGGATTGGAACGGGACACTTAGCAGTGAGATGCAGTTGCAGCCATCCTGGAATACTCAGATTTAATTCAGCCTTAGCTAACCGCGCTGGCATATGCCTGTGTCAGTGGTTTGAGTCGGTTACAGGCACCGCTCAAGACAACCCCAGTGGGTGTGAACAAGAACACCAGGCATTGCTGTCTGCCTTGTCCCACATAGTTAATGTGATGGGAATGTGATCAATCAAGATACCATATGATCAAGTGTGAGAGCCCAAGCTGTGCCCAGCAGGTTGCAGACCTCTCTGCAGCACAAAGACAGCTGAGCTGGCAGGACACAATACAACATTGTGGCCCAAAGTGCCTTTAATATGAACACAGTTTGATCATCAAGTGGCTCTCTTTTGTGTCTACTGTCGTTTTGTTGAGGTCAGTGTAAGGACTGGCACTGGTGGCTGAACACACTTGAGTCCTTGTGCCCAGATCTCACCGTGGCCCTGGACCTTGAAGTGGGCTTGAAGTGGACTGGACCATGTCCACGTTAGGGGTTCCTCTTGAATAGACTTTGTGGCCTTCCTGTCTGGCACTGAGAAGTCTTGTATTCTGTCATGCGTATGGTGCTTGTCATGGACATATTCACTGCCAAGTGAGCAGGGACCTATCACGGTGAGATTGGAGACCTTAAGCCTTCACCTCCTCCTTTGAGTCAATTGTGATCAGGCTCAGGCTCTTTGTTCCACCACCTCAGGGGTCAGGGGTATCTTTGCTCATGTTGGGTCCAGGCACTGTGCTGTTTCTAGCAGTTTCCATATTGGTCAGACATTTGTAGGTTTTGGAGCTCGAGTTTCTGTCCAGTGCAGTGCAACATTCCAACAAATGCCATGCACAATTTTATAACGGCACCTGCTATTCAGCACCCACTATTGTAGATCTTAGTAGATCAGGCCCAAGCAGTCTTGCATTGCTATTTCCAGTACATTCAAAATTTATGGGTACAAAATGCATATACAGTTTCCTGTTGTCTACATGAATCTTCTGAAAAGCTCCATTCTCAGACTGTTCCTACTCTAATCTACAGTATACTTTCTTCCAAACAACAGTGGGTCAGCAAGTCGGCATCAATGCTGATGCATAGTGACATGGAAACTTGTACAGATATGTGGTGGAAGGGGTGGTGTTGAAAAGGCCCACAGTCTCTGAAGTCTCATGAAAACACACCTTATATTTTAACTTCACTTCAGTTTTTATGGGAAAACAGTGAATCACATTGAATCTGAGATGAAGCTCCCTGATACAATAAGTGCCTCACATTGTCCAAACCAAGGAGACATCTTTATTTATGATCTTCCACATGATGAGAGTTCACACTGACCTTTGGCCCTGGGGGTCCCACATCTCCACTGTTCCCTGTTGGTCCTGGTTCTCCCTGCATGTACACAAAACGAGTGGAAGAGTGGAGAACATCAGCCAAAGACAACACTATTAGATCAATGAAAGCAGTGCTATGGGATGACTGCTGTTGCAGGAGTACACCTCTCTCACACACACTCCACAAGACTCAAACAACTCCTCTTGTGCTTCGTACAAAGGGATTATTCACTGGACACAAGTTACTCTGGCTTATGATATTTGACATTACACTGATGACTTTAATGGGGCAGATTTCAATGTAAGTAAATATAGCACAGTTCCAATGTTCCATTGTCATGTCCAATATAGAGTTTGAGTTGTTGAAAGGGACTTTACCATTGGTCCAGCTTCTCCTGGTAGTCCTGTCTCCCCACTCTCACCAGGAAGACCCTAGAGCAAAGAGAACTCTTCACACACATTTTTCTTTTACAATGTTTAAAGCTTTCATGGCATCAAATAAACAGTTGATGTCCAAATATAATTTCAGTGAGATTCACTGAGTTCAAGTAATGCACATTAAAGAGAGCGTGATTGTGAGTTCAGAAGTTACGTTTAATTTGGCTGTAGGAAATCAGAATAATAGTTGTAATAATGCTGCAGAAAGCACTGCAGTACCTGGAGAGGGCCACCTTTCATTGGAAAATAATGCACTGTAAAAAGCGCTTTTCACAATATGTTACATAGATTTTTTTTAATGTGCTGTCACTGACTGTACAGACCACTGTTTCTTCTGAGTGGGAGTTCTCCAGTGTCCACGCAGACAGTATTCTACTACAACACACTCTCTATAAAAGTACCACATACAGCGTTGGTTCAAATGTTACTTTTAAAATAAGAAGGAATAAAACCCAAACATAAAGCAGACATAAGGTTAATGAGTGTGACTGGGTCACCTTTGGTCCGATGGGCCCTGGCTCTCCAGGCAAACCTGGCTCCCCTTGGTCCCCCTGGCAACAAACATGATCAGCCTCATGTTGACATGTTGAGTGTAATAACCACAGCTAAATGTACTAAGGACATACCTGGACACCTTTAGAACCAGGCTCTCCTTGTAATCCGACGGTGCCAGGTTCACCCTGTCCAGTTCAGAACAAAAAGAGATGAGTATTATTTGAGCTGGTGGATCAAACCCAGTCTCTCCACAATGACTGTTTCTGATTTATTATTTCCAACCCCTGTGTATCAGAGGATTTTATCATCTTTAAACCTATTAAGGAGATTGAAAAGAGCAGTATTTCAAATGTAGAATTTTTAGAATTCCTCATAAATAGTCATTTTATAAATGTTCTTCTGAAAGCATCATGTTTAATGAAAAGTTGTATAGTGTGTGTACAATATAGAAGGCCTTGTTTTATTGTACAGTCTGGATGGAACCAAAAACCTTCATTGCCTCATGACAGTATTTTGGTACCCAGTCTATTACACATATTGTGAGTGAGGGATATGTTAACACTGTTCTCTGACTATTTACTTTTGTACTTAGTTCAATGTCCTGTGCTGTAATTAGCCATTTTTCCACGTTACTAGGTTGGAAGTGCAATGGACCCTGTTTTACTTCTGTTTATGTTGTAATGTGGACCAAACAGTGTTCTGACCTTGTTTCCAGATAATCCAGGAGGACCGAAGTCACCTGGTTTTCCATCTTTGCCCTGTGGAAAAATATTGTACGTTCAAGACATGACATTTAAAGTGTTGTACTGAATCACTGAAATACAGAGAAGATGATTAAAGAGAGGACTTACAGGCTTGCCATCAGGTCCTGGTGGCCCCTCCCGGCCTTTTTCCCCTCGAAAACCCTGTCACGCACATAACTGACATTCACAAACCTCACAACAGCAACACCGTCTATGGTAATCACCCTACAGCCTCTTTTTGAAGCTACAACACACTGCTGTGAAACATTTGGAAAAGTAATGTGAACGCAGCTTCGACTTCAAAGATATTTTTAAAAGTTCCACTGAGCAAACATATGCACTATCACTGAGAGTGCAGGTTATTAGTAGTGAGGAAAAGGGAGGTTCAAAATATATGGATTGGCCAAATTGCCACATTTCCACATCAAATCCTTATTGGTTTGCCTTTCCCTGAAGCTGCTGTGGGTTATACTCACACAGGGCTGCACTGTACACTGAGGACAGTGTAAATATAGTAGCTACAAACGACATACATATGCTGTCACACATAACATTAGGTGGCACTAATCTGAGTGGGTGGATCAGTGTGTGTACCATGCGTCCTGGGGGCCCACGTGGCCCTTGTGGCCCCACCACACAGTTACAGTCCTCTGGCTCTACTGTGGCCGTTCGGTTCAAAGGACACTAGGTGAAGTAGAACAGGAGAAACATAAGGAAGACAGAAATGGTATGTGACATAGTGGCAGTGATGTTACTACTTAGGATGCACTCACACTCGCCCATCCAATCCAAGCACTAGAAACTATTTGACTAGATGCATTACCAAAAGGGGTCTGAAGTGTCCCCAAAAAATGTACCGTACCTTTGGGGAATCCTCAGGGGTAGCGCTATGAATTTATTGTTCTCAAAGTGCAGAATTAACCAGCAACAGTTTAATGTTTCCTGCAGAAACTGTACCTTAAACCTCTCGATTTGTTCTCTTTTTATCTTAATTTTTAACAATGCAACCAAGCTTCAAAATGTCAGCTTTAAATACGTTTTATATCTCAAACAGAGACAGAACTTTTGTGGTGCTTCTATCAACTTTATTGTTTCTGTAGCACACGCTATTTGTGTGGACCCAGCAGAGTGTAAATGCATGTCTCTCCAAAGGGGTTGTCCAGGTACTCCAGTCTCACCCACCAACATCAAAACATGCTATAGTCTCCTGTTAGTGACATGATAAAGTGATAGTAATAAAATAAAAAATAAAAAAAAAGAAGCTGCTCTAGTAAAACACATTTTTCCTCTCTGCATTGAAGTAAAGCCTGGGCTATGTCTAAAGCAGTGCCAGAGCAGGTCCAGATGAGCTGGGCTGAGTGTGAGTGCACCCATGCTGCCATTGTCAACCATATTTCCAAACTTGGACACTTACCCTTTCATCATCCTTTGAATGATCCAAAGAGAGAAGCAGAGGACAAAAGATTATTGAATGTACCCAGATATAGTCATAACGATTCAAAAAGCAGGTGACTTTACCACAGAGTAGATCTCACAGGCTGTTTCTCTCTCGCTCTGCTGAGGATCACAGTACAGGCGCAGCTTTTGGAGATCCACCTCAACCAAAACAAGAGCAGATTTCCTTTAAACATTCTAATCAGAGTCAAAGCACAGTAAAGTCATCATCAAGTGAGTTAAACTTAAGGTTCTTATAGTATGTTTCTCTTTTATTACTGATTACAGGTATATCCACAGGCTGACTGGCTCCTCCAAAGGGAGCATTCATCCTTCATTCTGGCTCAAACTCAACATTTGGACTCGTTAGAACCACTACTCATTTGTGTGAATAGTCAGTTTCCCACTTAACACTTAACATAAAGCAGGGGCTATAAAATGTTGTAGGTACAATACAAAAAAACTGTAGTACGTATTGTTAAAGCCATCCTGCGTAACTTTTAGCCCAAAAATATATATTCTCAAAATCATGTTGATGGTTCTTAGACATGAGATCAGGAGATTCATGCCTAACTCACTGACATGGAACCCTCAGCTGGACAGAAACCTCCAAAAACGTTCCTGCCGCCAGGACTGTGACGTATGGTGAGAGATTACGTGAGTGAGGCGGATATAATAAAGAAAATAGCCCAATACACTGGACCCTAGTAGAGTTGTATTTGTACAAAATACACTAAAATGACCCTGCAGTTACTGAAGACATACTTCAACATTTGCCATCTGAAAAGTCTCTACTTGTATATATAGATGCTGGAGTAGAGGGATATGCACACTTTGCTGGCTAAAAGTTACACATGACAGCTTTAACCAAGCACAATATGATTTACTTGTATTTACTCGATTACTTCAAAAGAACTCCAGTTTTTATGTGGGAATGTCCCTTCATTTAAATATATTTTCTTGAAAGTGTTGCTTTTACTTTTGCAGTTTGTTGTGTTGTGTGTTTTTCATTTCAGTTTAAGGCCACAGACCACCTCATTCCCCGAAGGACGCCCACACACAGGTGATTACTAATCAGCCCGATAGCAGGGAAAAAGCCACGAGCGAGTTCAAAAACGGAGCAGCAAGGCACACAAGAGTGAAGACACATGCACGGACAACAGCAAGGCAGCGGGTATTACAACCCAAGGAGTGTGTCCCTCAAGTCAGTGAGCAGCAGTGTGGGACCATGCCGTGGTAAGGCACAAGAGGACACCAGTGAGACGGAAGACAACGCTTGGCTGTGGATGCTCTTAAAAGGTTAGGACTGTTGGACCTTTTTTAAAAGTACTTCATTTTAGCCCTTTTAACATAAATGGCTGCCTTGTCAGATTTTATAATAATGATTTTATATGTCTAGTTTTAGTTTTTTTTAACCTAGTTTTGTGACTTTTACATATTGTAATGAATTGTATTTTAACACCTCTTATCAGGTTTTAATTCAGTGCTTACTCCTGTGTAAGGGTCCTAGGCCCTAAATTTTAAGCCACACATTTCTTAGAATTACTCCCACTCGGTCACATGTAAGGTATGGATATGTTGGCAAAGTAGACATCATATAAAACAGGATATTAGATCTAATGGAACAACACTCTATTATTGATATTAGCCCGTTATACATGGAGAGTCTTTGAAGCCCCATCAATTTAATTTACAGTTAAAAAACACCTAAAACAGCGACAGAATGGTTGATCCACACTGCCTTTTGTCAATATATGAACAACCAATTATTATTAATAAAAAATGACCAAATTAATATTTTATTTTGCTGACTTATAAAATAAATAAGATGAATGTTGTACCAGGCTGTATGTGCTAGCTACTTATTTTTTTATTTACTCTCATTTGTTTCAGTAAATTAAAATCATACATCCTTACAATTAATATGAAGACACTTAAGTTTGTCAGTAAAGATTTTAAACACAAAGAACAATAATGTCAAAAACACGTTTGGCTTCTTTTCTGGTTTGAAGTATTGCTGTATGACAATTATGGAGGCTACTGGTGGAGGGACAGCTTTATTTTAAGTATCATTATGCAACATGTGTTTACAGTCTACGACAATGTGTTTATGCATCTTACATAAAGAAAACCTGTTAAGTGATGACATTTTCTGACACTGTGATGGACCACAGTTATTTTCTTGCATTACTTACCGGGACAGTAAGCTCTGTTCCTCTCTTCTTGGCAACCTGTGTCTGTCCATTGATGTAAATAGGCTCCACTGGTTCCAGCACCATTTCCTCCATTACCTGGTCGTCCAGGAAAGCGCTGACCTGCCGTGGCCTCACTAGGACTTTGAGCTGATGCCACTTTCCATCGAACAAGGCCTGACAGACAGATATATACACCATATTTTACAGTTCTTGTAATGTCCAGGGCTGGATGTATAATAGTGAGTCCTGTCAGATTCACTTCTGCTCTGGCTCGCTCCTGTTGGCAGTTACATAAAACCTCATTTTACCAGTGTGGTTTAAAGGTTACATAAATAGTGAAGCAGGGAGGTATTAAACTGAGATGTGGCTCTTGTTTACATCAAAATTGGCATTAAAGGAAAAACCTAAAACAGAGAAATACGCAGAGTTTCTGTCAATAGGACTGAGCGGCAGCCATCTTCTCCAAGTGACAAATCACAGGTTTTTACCTTGTCTACATCAAGCCAAATAAAACATGAGCAAACAAAACCTCTAGATAATTACAGCCGCTGAAGCTCTAATGTGTCTCAGGCCAGAGCTGGTGGGGCATGTTCAGAGGCTTGTACTATTGACTCTCAGGACTGTTTCCACTGTGGTTTAAAGCAGGAAACATTTGCTTTCTCTGGCATGTGTCACACTGCATCCAGTGCATCAGCATTCAGAGTCAAGAAGGGCTGAGGGTTAATTTACTGCTCCACGGGCTTTCTGCAGGAGCTTCTTTCACTGCCTACAATGGGCTGTATGGTCACAGCAGGAGGCGCTACAATCGTCCTAACTATCAAGACAGGTATTTGTTGTGAGAAGCTTTGATTGTTCGACTGTAAGAACTTGGATCACATTACACTGTTAAAGCCACAGCTAACACTTCTGTCAGAACTAATTAGTCACTCATTTTGCGAGGACTAAAATCTCATCATGTGACAGAGGTAGTCGGAGTTAAAGTGTCGTACAAAGATTTAAAACTCTGTTGGAAAAAAATTACTGATGATACATCTATGAAACACATGCTAAATCCAATGAGAGATGCGCTGTCTAAAGATATTCAGGTTGCAGTTTTTGATTTTATCACAATTCATATTGATTTTATATTATTGCCTATATTAGCTCCCGCAGAGGATGCCCTACTGTTACTGAATAAACAGCTATTTACTGACTGTTTGGATTATTTATTTGGAGTTAAGTTACTGGCAAAAGCCTGATCATTTTTATTCACTCTCCTGAACATTTGTTGATGCTTGTCGTGGCGTTACTTCTCTCTTACTCATCGTTCATTGCTGTTAAAGCTCAGTGAGGTTTAAGTAGAGGGGGGTCAAACTCTGAAAGGGGAATTATTAACTCTATTTAATGAAGAAAAAAAAAGCATCTCAAATGATTTTAGTCAGAAGTTTCACGATTAAGTAAAAAACGCACTCAACAGCTTTATGCACAAGTCTCTTTTCTTTAGATAAATGTAGAATAAACTTACCTGAAATCCCGTTTGAAAGCTCACTTTCTGCTCCCTGTCTGTCACACTCGTCGTAGTGAATATGATCGTCTTGTCTTTGCCGCTCAGTGTAACCGCTGCCTGGATCTCTTTGTTCTTTGAGAGCACCCTCCAAAGGTCAATGGTCAACTTGCTGGAACTGTTCTTCAGACGCAGAGTAGACACAAACACAAATGATGGAGGGAGCCCTTCAGGAAAAATGTCCCTGAAGAAAAGACAGTTGTCACCTAATGTTCCTTTGACAGTGTGTAGAGCAGAGTGGACAGACATGTGTGACAGACAGTGTTACCTGGTGTTTTCAGTGATGTCTGTGGCTGCAGTGAGGGAATAGGCCGACTCAGAGGCTAGTGATCCGGGGATGGTCTTAGCTTTGGTTGGAATGTTCATGCCCAACAAGAGCTCAAAACCTTTCTCATCCCGGGACGCTACAGGAATCCGAGTCGGACACACTGACTCTGGAGAAATTTGCAATAAATAGAACAATATGCAACCATTTTGGAAATTATGGATGCTAAATAATCCTTTAAACAATGCACAAGTGCTGTTTTTCATTGTTGATATTAACCCACCAACCAAGTGTTCTACCAAATGCAAGGAAATAACAGATTTTTTACTCAAATGCTACAACAATTAATAGTAACACAGATTATCTGAACACAGATCATTTTCTCTGGCAACCTTTCAATTCACATCCTCCTGGATCTTAGCGTTGATTTCGACACTCTTGATGATCAGCTCCTGCTCAACAGACTCCAGACCTGGGTTGGACTATCTGGTCCTGTCTTAAACTGGCTGTTCTCCTACTCAACAGAGACTTTGTTGCATCGGTTGGTCAATTTACCTCGAAGAAGATGCCTGTAAACTGTGGGGTTCCACAGGGCTCTATCCTGGGCCCACTTTTATTTAGTCTCTATATGCTTCCTCTTGGCCAAATCTTACAAAAATAGAAAATACAATGTCATAAGTAGGCTTATGATACTTAACTCTATCTCTCTCTCTCTCTTGATGAGCTGTGGAAAAATGAACTATGCGCATGAAGGACAAATGAAATGAATGAATGAAGGACCTGGATGAATCAAGACAAATCTAAAATTATCAGCAGTCCAAAATCAAAAAGACATCAAATTTCTACTCAACTCAGGTCTTTTAAGCAGATGCAGTAAATCTTAGTGTCATCCTATTTTCAGATCTCAGTTTTTATTGTCACATTTGCGGTGTAACCAGGTCAACATTATCCCATTTTTAAAACATCTTTAAAATCACAGCCTTTGCATCTCTGTTTGATGCTGAAAAACGAGTTCACAACTTTATCACAAGTAAACTGGACTACTGCAATTCTCTATTCTCTGTTCTCTAAAAAAATCAAATAAATTTCTAGAACTCTTACAAACCTCAGCAGCATGTGTTCGAACCAGGTCAAAGAAATTCTCACAAATTATAACTTTACTTTAATCTCTATACTTTTTTTTGTTTTAAAATTCCGTCTCCAAAGTATCAAAAAGCCATGCTCCTCATTAGAGTAACACTTTGCGTACACATTATTTAAGGTTACATCAAGCACCATTTTTTAACAGAACTTTAACCACTCTTTTGAACACAAGTTTATATGCTGTCATGTATTCTCTATTTCTTTGCTCCCGATTCTTTCTCTTGTCTGTCTCTGTGTACTACAAACCGATCTATTCCACACACATTTATAAGCTAACTTGGATTAGTTATGCCACACACTTTAAAAAAAACACTGGCTTATACCATAGGAGCCACAAGAGCTCTCTGTTCTTCAGCAGCTGTACCTCATGTTCGGTCTAAAACAGGTTGCATTTGCACTTTGTTTGCTTGTATTTTTTGTTTTGACTTTTTTTTGCTTGCCTTGTGTTATAAAGTGTGCTCTATCACATTGTGTTGTGCAGAGAAGAGTACCTTCACACAGCCTCTGCTGCATGGAATCTCTTATCCGCTCGATGGTGGTATAGTCCTCCGCGTACAGGACATAGGTGGATGAGGGTTTGTTAGCAATTGTGACCAGTTCGGATGTGGTGATTTCAGAGCCGACTCCCACTGCAAACACTGTAATGCCTTGAGCACGGGCTTCCATGCTGGCATCCACCTGGAACACAGGGTCTTTAATAAAAACCACATCCAACTTGGATTTGTAAGTACATCCTCTCTCATACATACCACATCATCCTGAGACTTCCCATCAGTGACCACCACAGCAATGCGGTTCTTTACTTGGCTGGTTCTCTGAGATGAGGGGAATACATGATCCACAGCAAACTTAATGGCTCTGCCAGTCTGTAATAGAGAGCACTGCATTAGTGCCGCTGGAACACTTGTGTTGTTAGAAATGGTTATTGTTACACTTGATAATGAATATACCAGTACCACTAATAAGTCTAGATTTTTTTAAAAAGGGCAAGTTGGTGGTGTTTTGTTTAGATGTGGCTAATAAGACTAGCCCAGATTCTGGTGTTTTAATGGACCATTTAATTCACGACTGCGTAAACAGCATCAGTAGGCCCCTACCTACTCTGTGGAAAAATCCTGTATAGTACCAGCACCAATGGTAGGGCACCCAGTTGAACTAAATCATTACAGTCAGTAGATCTCACATCTCATATTATGAAAACATTTGAAAGGCTGCTAATCAGAATATTAACATCACTGGTTAAACATGTTCTAGATCCCATCCAGTTTGTCAATAACTAACATAATGGTGTTGAGGATGCTATACTCTATCCACCTCATCGGGTCTACTCTCACCTGGTGGTTATGTTAGGGTCATGTTCTTTTTTATGAGAATATAGCACCATCAGACCAGCTATTCTTAGTGAAAAACTTAAGACTCATCCTTTATCACTTGGATTACTGAGCACCTGACAGGTGGACCACAGTGTGTAAGGCTGGGGAATTGTGTCTCAGAGAGTCATCAGTAGCACAGGGGCTCCTCAAGGTACTGTTCTTGCTCCATTCCTCTTCCTCTTCAGATTTGAACTATCACTTATTGCCACATTCAGAAATACTCTGATGACACAGCCATAGTGTTTTTTTTATCAAGGCTGGACAGGAAGAGTAATGCAGGAGCCTGGACTGGTCTATAAATACAGACATACTTTATCATTTCCCCTTTAGGATTCATAAAGTTATTTGAAACTGAATTGATTAAATTTGAATTTGTACATATTCAGTGTAAAAACTCTTTGATCTATGGTTTGTCAAGTCCATAGTATGGATAGTGTGTATTCTTGCCTGTGTGTTTCCTCCGAGGTAGTCAATGTTACTGATAGCCTTGATAAGCTCCACCACTCCTTGGTGCTTCCCAGAGAGATTTCCAGACGAGTAGTATCGCTGTACTGCACTACACCCACCTAAACACAACACACCAGCGGAAAGTCAGCTCAGATCCACAGCTCCTGCTCATGGTAGGAACACAGCATTACCTGTGTGTAGTGTGAGCTGATGTCAAACTGGCTGGTAATGTTGATGAGCCACAGCTTTGCTGTTTCAAAGTCCTCAGGGCCAACGCTCCAGGAGCCATCCACAATGTATACCAGATCATTAACTGCAGTGCTGCAGCCTGCATCATACAAAGAAATGCAAGTTATGGAAAAGTGGGTAAATATAACATTAAACTGTAAGGCAGATGGCAAAAGAGGACTTCTAAAGCATATTTAAAGCATTATTACCTGAACATATACAGTAAATGCCATATACTGCAGAGAGGTTACAGTGCATTATTTTACTGTGAGGCTGCTGCTATTATTCTAGGGTTTAAAATCAAATGAAACTGTACCTTCCACCCTAGTGGAATACCAATAATATACTATATCCCTCTATTGCATGAGAGATTATTTAAACATAATAAAACATATTTTGCATGTTTTTATTTCTTAAAATTGGTTGAATATCAAATATATATATATATATATATAAATCTAATCTAAAAAAATCTTTAAAGGGGGGTCGTTGGTAAATTGTTGCCATATGGGAACATTATGCAATTGTGGAAAGTATTTTGTATAAAAAATAATTTTATTCAAAACACAACTAAACAAATCTATCTTATCCTTTGTGAAATAACTATAACCTAACTACTGTAGGGCTTTTATTGTGAAGGACAAGAGCAGATATGCATTATCTGTAGGGGGCTCTTGTGACTGCACTGTGAAGGAGATGAAGAGTGTGAGTAATGCATAAGGGAACAGTGACCTGAGACAAGTTCATTATGCTTTGGAAATGGCAACAGACTTGGGTAACCATAGTCACAGTTAGTCTTCAAAATAAGTCTGTGTGATAAAACAAACAATTTCTATCGCAATCTAACTTTTCCCTCAATCGACATTCCAGACAAGGTCAATATAACTTTGATAGAAAGTTTCCGTCCATGTTTTGACTGACAGAATGTGAAAAGAGTTACGTTCTGCTCAAAAAATCATGCAACACAGTACCAGCCACATTAGATTTAGACAGCACCACAAGTAGCAGCAGCTGTCAGGCCACAGCGCAGTCACTCACACTCAAAGTAGGGCTTGGTCTGGAAGTGTTTGAGCTGTGTTGCTGCAACTTTAAACATATTCTGTAGGTTACAATTGTCATTTAAACTTTGAAGAGCTGTGCTAATATTTAGCACACAGGATTAGCCAGTAAGCCCCCACCCCTTCCTACTAAATATTTGCTTAGATTTTCATTGTCTATAACACAAAGTTCTCTAGAAAGAACCACAACAAGGCTACGAATGCTTTGCTTATACACATGCTCCATCTGTGCACTGTTGTATTGAATCCACTCTAAAGGTGGTGTAAAGTGGGTCCAGGTGTAGAGAGATGGTCCAGGTCTTGTAGAGATGGTCCAGGTGTGGAATTTAAGCTCATTTTGAAGTTTTAAGGTGCGTTCATCGATAGTCAAAGAACACATTAGGGAGGTGTTCAACTATTTTCAGATAATTGTAGCTTTTTGTAAAGAGCAGTCTCTTTTTGTTAGGCTAATAACTGTGGTCATCAGTAAAGCCTCTACCTTCACTTGTGCTGTCTGCAGTAGAACTTGCTGACGGCAATTCATCTAGGTTTATTTCAAATTTCTGCACATTCATGAGTTTATGAAAAAAAATGGAAGAAAAAATGCAGTACGGTAACAGAACATCCCAGAATCTGTGTGCTGCACTGCTACTGCCCCCAGGTCACATCCACCGGGTGTGTATCTACTGTTGTCCTACCTGCGCGTACATTATCGTCCTCCTCCTCGGCAGCATCCACGTGGCTCAAAAGCAACACAGCACTCCACACTGACCACAGCAGCATTTCTCCAGATGGGCTCCCTGTCCAATCAGACCAAATCAAACAAAGCACACACACTTCAATCAAATTATCTGCTGCATTGAGTGGGGTTAGTGGTAAGGTACAGTATGTTGACATTATAATAGCATTTCTATTCAGTAATTCAATTGAGGAGAGAATATAAGCAAGGGTTGATGGAAGTCCCTGGAATTTCGTATCAGTTTGTAAACAGGTCGGAAACAGGAAACTGTAGGATTTATTTGGAATTTCAATAAATATATTTGATGGATATTACAATGGTCTTGGAAATAGCTACCACTAAGACATTCTGAAAGAGGTGTAGTGTCTGAACACACAGTTAGGTCTAATAAGTACAGGTTATGTGACAACTGCAGGTTAGGATAATAATAAAATCATTTGAAAAGTACAAGTCAGTTATAACAGCAAGGGTTGTCCAGTTATTGATTACTATTCATTATTAAGTGACTCATTTATTTATTTATTTTATTTTATTTATTAAGAGACATATTTAACTCATTTTTAAATGTTGTCCCCCTCAATGCACACTGTAGGCCTGCAACACCCAAGACTAAAGCGAGTGTTAATAGTTGATTGAAGTGGTAGGTCTGCTCTTTTTATCTGTGTTAGTGTCTTGTTTACTAATTGAAATAATGTGAATCCAACAGGAAAAATTGAGGAAAGTGGTGGGGAATCTGCTCTTCCCACATTAACAGGCCTAGTCCAACAACAATGGCGACTGTGGGAATATACTGTAAGGGCACTGTATACGTACATTTAAAATCCCTGCAGTTTTGCAATACTGAATATATTTCAACCTGGAGAGACTCAAGAAACAATGAATGCATTAATAATGGTTGTTGTTGGAAAAACTTCTAACTGCTATCAGGCAGGACAGAGGTTGGATGGATATTCTGGGAGGTCTGCCCTCGGAGCCTAGACACATGGTTGTGGTGAAGGGATGAGGATGTTGTAATGTTTGTGTATCATCGTTGTGCTGCAGAAATAACAAGGACTGTGTAATCCAGCATGTAACTTTTATTGACTGACTAACAGCCATAACTTTCCTCTCTTATCCCTTAACTTTACATTTACAGACCTTAACATGTTTACAATTTTTAACATGTTTTAGTGACTTTGGGTTTACAACAGTTTAATAACTGTGTAATTAAAGTTCTAAATGAAGTCTACCCGTCTGCACTGGTCACATCTTCCTCACTTTTCCCATAATGGCCAACAGGACACATTTAGTCATGTGACTTCCGGAGGTTTATACCAGTTAAGTTAATAGACTAAAGGTGTTGCATACTAGTCTATTGGTTTGTGTACATGTTGTAGGTTCAAAGTGAATGTAAAATGGAATTGATAAAGCATTTTCATGCCATGTAATGAGTTAACAGATTACATGAGAAAACATTACTGTTACTGAAGAAACTGTAACACAAAGCTGCTGTAATAGGTCTGTTTAGCAAAAAAAAAAAAAAAAACCTTGCTAAAGTACAAACTAAACCCTGATAATAAAGGCAAGGCAGTAGAGTTTAATGTCTCACCCCTCTCAGACATCCACCAGGCGGAGGAGGGTAACACAGAATTAAAATATTGTTCTGCTAGACTGGAACTAGATGAAGTGAAAGGTGATAATGTGTGGGAAGCTCCAGAGTTTAGAGCGAGCTGTGTCTGTTTGTGCAGAAAACATAAAGCACATCGGGTACTGATTGATAGGAGATTATATTCGACACAAATGCACCAGCATCAAGGCAGTGTAGAGACAACCCTCACAGCATCCAGGTGCAATAGAACACCAGCCTGCTTCATGAGATAATTTAACTTATTTAAGTTAAAGTGAGATACTACTGAGACTATTTAACTTCATGTGGCACACAGGTTATCTAGGCATGGGATGATAACTGGTTTCAAGGTATACCACGGTTTTAAGGTGCTATGACAATCACAATATTAAAACCACTTGATATTCAATTAGTGTTATGAGATGATTGGACGACAGCATAAAGCGCCAAAAACACATTTACAAAGTGACTTCTTCAACAGAACCCTTTGGCAATTAATGCTGCCAAAATAAGTCCATTCTGAAATCACAAATCAAATAAATAGACCAGTGACACCAGTGTAAAGAGAGTAAAGCCGTGTCTTGTGGAAATGCACGCAGTTATTTGGAAAGATGCTGTTTTATGTTTGACTCTTGATGTAATGACATTTGCCAATGCCTTTCTCACCTCAAATTTACACCATTTAAAGTTGTAACCACATATGATACCATCATATTGTGATATTGTGATATTTTGCCTCAAGGTTTTCATACCGTCAGAGTCTCTTACCGTCCTATGCCTACTTGGAAAAAGTCGAAACCCCCTTCTGATCCACAAAGCTTTAACATCACAGCTATGGAGCGGACGGTGTACTCTATATAAAAACTCCTAAAAAAAAAGTTTGGAAACATTATTTCAGTCAATAAATCCCCCCACTTTATAACAACAATTGGTGTTGTATTTTATATCGATGGAGAGCCTGATTAGTAACCTTTACAACAAGGTTACAGCTTGTAAGGATCGTGCATTTGTGGAATGGGCAACACAGCTAAATGTGTGTAGTCATCTCCCCTCCCTCACAGTTTTGCGACAGTAGTAAAGATGGAATAACTTGCACAAAGAAATAAAATGAATTAATAATTTGATGTACTTAGCCTAATAAAAGCTGTTTTCATGAACTGCATGTGTGTGTATTATAGTATGTCATCATGAAATAGTCATAACATTTTTTTTAATGCATGCTTTTTAACGCATACACTCCTGACATGCATCGACTGGCTTCAAACAGCTGCTAATTGTTGCATTTCACAAATTTCTAATTGTTCAAGTTTATGAACTGACAGCCAAGATTTACATTCCAGCCATTGTCTGAGAGCCACAGACAGACTGTAAAGCTGCTCTCTTGTATACTAACACTATTTTATGAATACCACTCCTAAATTCCAGGATTAGATTAGCAGAATAATATCCTCACACCCAGTGGGAGTGCACATACAGTCACTTTCTGTTACAGCTAGTCTATGTGGCACAGAGCTCACAGTGAAGCTTTTGCATAAATGGCACATGTTTAGGCAATCCAGCTGTCCATAAACTGGCCCATAAAAGCTGTCTGCTGCTGTAATGTTTACTTGGCACAGACAATAGTGCTTCAGAATGAGATTTGACTGCCTTGTGAAATCACCACATCTTTGTGATCATACAGTTCCAGTAAAAGTCAAAAGTTTTCATGTTGTGCCATGTAACATATGCTCTCAGGGTGGTTTCTCTATTGCTGTGTTCATTTTATAGAACAAACATGGTCAGAGTGCCCACAAAGCTGGGGTTGAGAAAAATTACTGGGCTGGATTAGGGAAGACAGAAATATTAGGCTTTGTAGGAGGACGGACAGATGAGTGTAAATATGACACAAGTACGTAACTAGACTGTGAAATAAAGTCTGAAAAATAAACATGTCCGACAGATGCACAGTGATTTCTAATGACCACTATCAAAAATAAATCACTCTTAACATTTTATTAATGTCATTTAGTTGTGAAATAGTCCAGAGATAAGATTTACACGACCTGTGCAGCAGCATGCTGCATCGTCAATATCCTTCTATTAACAACGGACACAGGACATCATCATGGTATTCATCAAGCAACATTGATCTGCAGTGTGACATAAAAGAATGTGTAATCTGTTAATATTGCCATAGCTCCATCAGTCTGCCCCAGGGCAGCTGTGGCTACAGCGATTGGTTACCACCACCACAGTGTGACTGTGGAGTGAATGAATAAAAATGAATAATGACCCTTTGAGTCCCTTGAAAAAGCACTATATAAATCAAATCCATATTTATGATTAAAAAATAACCTAGCTAAAGCTAAATAACCAAAAAAAAAGGTCTGTGTGTGGAGTGACATGAACACTCAATTTCAATTCTGACCCCAGTTGAGCTGCCCTTGGAGCTGAGAGGAGTCACATGAGAAAGACAGGCTGGAGACTTGAGGGTTGTCTTAGGCAGGAGAAGTTTATTCAAATATGAGACAGGACACTCAACATGGTGTAGTAGTACTGAACATAGTATGTTTCCATCAGACAAGAATTAAAAACCCTCGTATGTGCACAAAACGGCATATCAAACAAATGGTGTTTACTCGATCAAGTCTAGACTTGGAGGCAAGTTATACATGTGCTGTTGGCCTTGATGCAGAGGTAAGGAGCTGACCTGAATGAACTGGTCCAGCAAAGGGAACATAAGATGTTAGTTTGACATCTTAACAGACAGGCCCTACTGAGGTAAAATAGACTGTACAGTTGTCCCTCACTATAACGCGGTTAACCTTTCGCGGCCTCGCTGTTTCGCAGATTTTTTTAGTGCAATTTTGCGTGCTTTTTTTTACAGCGTATGAACGCGCATTGTGTTCTGCGTCCTGATTGGCTAAGGGAGAACTCGCGCATTGTGTTCTGCGTCCTGATTGGCTAAGGGACTGTAGACCATTGTCAATCAACCTCCTCCGTGCCGTGTCTCCTGTACAGTACAGAATGTGTTCGGCCAAATTTACATAAATGTTCGATAGCTAGCAGTGTGACTCTGAAGTGCTGTATTTTTGCAAGTTTTCTCCCCGACAAAACCCACAATGTCGACGAAACGTTCTGCACCGACAAAGGCACCTGCGGTCACACCCAAAAGGCAGACGAAGATGCTTTGTATGGTTTGTACTTTGAGAGTGTTTAAACAAGAGAGAAATGTGAGAAAATGTTAATGTCTGTCTGAGAAAAGTGTATAAAGTGTGTGGTGAGGGGTTTTACAGCCGTAAACATATATAATAATTGTAAAAAATAAAGCTGACTACTTATTGGATTTCGCCTATTGTGGGTTATTTTTGGAACGTAACCCCCGAGGGACCACTGTACATTATAGTTTTTTCTTCTAGTTGGGGAAAATGGTTTAAACCCAAAAAGTAGATTGTAAAAGCAATTATTTGTGAGAAAAACAGATTTTATGATGCCATCTACTGTTTATTATAAGTGATAGTAATAGATGAGAACCTCTATTCAGGGTCAGAAAACGTAGGCCAATCACATGACACATTCATGCACATGAAAAAGGAACAGAAAGCTACTGGCTACTGGCTTGTCACATCACATTCTAAGAAGTGTAATAGTTACCGGTAAAGTGTATTTGAATATGTCTTTTAACACAGCGTATAATGACATGTAACATAATGTCACATATAATGAACAAACTGTCCTGGACACATCTGTCCCAGTAGCAACTGGCACACCCAAAGTCTTTGAGTCACATACAAAAAAGTCTGATATTAAGAAAATATGAAGTCACAACTCTGGCTCTGGTCCATACTGTAGGAGACTGTGGAGTGTGTTGGCTGCACGCACAGCACAGAGCCAGCCCTTAACCAGGACCCTAATCTCATTGAGTATATTTGTAGCCTAAATAAAAACACATAGATTGTCAGTCTCTAGACTGCAGCCATTGCAAGTTAGTTGCTAGTTTTTGCAGCATAGATCCCTGCGCTTCCTCATCTGGTGGTGCGCAAATTTGGTCTTTTGCTGAACATGTCTGCAGCCTTTTCTAAAGTGCACAAATTACAGATCTTTGCTCACATTTAAAACACATTTACATGTTTCAGTTAAGTTCCACTGCTCCTCAGAGTGAGGCCACTGCCCTACACTCCTCATCTGGCCACTATCACATATGAGAGCTTTTAATGGTGTTAAACCTGCAGCGTCTCTGTGGCCGCGTTCACACTGCAGCAAAACAGTGACTTAGACCTGTTCTTTTGTCAGATTATTTCAGCCAAATTGCATTTTTGAACTGAAATTTTGTAAAGAATACAATAAACATGATTGCATTTTTGTTGAAATTCTGTTAGACACTACACTCCCAACTGCAGCATTGAAAGTTGCATGTATGGCGAAAAAATAGCGAAAATACAAATACTTTTTCTAACACCAGGCCCAGGTCAGCCGTGGTCAAAAGTTCTAAGAACCCCAACCAACCGCCGCTTAAAGAGAGAGAAAGCATGGATCTCCCATTGATTAAAACTGACATCCTTAGCTCTCTAAGAAGAGACCTTTCCACAATAGTAAAAGAAAAACTGAAGAATACCTTAGCGGACAATTTTGAATCACTGAAAAGGGAAATAAAAACATGTAAAAAACTGCTACTTAGCAAAAGCACCATCCATGCAGAAGTTGAGCATGTCAAAGCCATGGCCCCCTCATGGAGAAACACTACAAGTGTTGTAACACATAGGAAGGCATGGACACCACTATCTGTGTTTAAACATGTCAATCAAGTTATTAAAGAAAATATCCATCCTGATCAGACTGGGTTCATAATGGAGAGATTTTATGTGGACAGTGTTCATAGACAGTTAAGTATAATGAAGCATAATATTGTCCAAAATGTGTTCAACCGTGTGTCTTGTGTTTTGTTAAACCACAGACAGACATCTATTTTTGTGAAATGAGTGAGAGATAGATTAATATTTATTGACAATAAATATAATATTAGGCAACAAGCCAGCTGTCATAGATGGACTTTTGAGCATTTTTTTTTCAGCATGGCTTGGGTCAGAAAGTAAGGTTAAATATAATGACGCATCCAAAAGTTAGGAGGAGACAATGATATTGTCCCTAGTTGCCCAAAAGGCATTCGACCTTGCATCTTGGCAGTAATTAATTCACATACTAAAAAGATTTAAATTCGTCCCAAATTTTGTTAAGAATTATTGTTGACTGTTAATACAATTAGACATGTGTTTGTAGGCAACAAGCCAGTGGTCATAGATGGACATTAAAGCATTTTTTTTTTTTTTTAGCATGATTCAGGTCAGAAAGCCAAAGTGGGCCCTAAACTTCTTATATTTAAAATGAATCATGAAAACCTTAAAAAAAATAAAATAAATAAATACAGCTTAAAAAAATCAAATGATATATTTTCTATCTCCTTGATTGTTACAGTAATTGGTCTTTCTGAACATTTGCGTACATTTAGATCTGATTGCCTTTTGGCCCCTACTTTCGCACCAGGACTTGATCCTTCAAGGACCCTAGTGATTAGTCCAAAGTGCTTTATTGTAAGAACAATAACAGTATACACTCCGCGGTGAACTGAAACAGGACTGAATGTGTGAAGGTGACTTAAAAGTCTGAAGACTTAGGGAAGGAAAGATTTCTTCAGTCTGGAAGTCCTGCATTTTACACTTTACATGGGGGGTAGAAGTGTGAACAGTCCATGGTGGTGGTTGGTGGTATCCTTAACAATGGCCCACGGTTGCAATCTTGCACTGTTTTTACAAAATCGTCTAAACAACACCAAAACAGAAGTGCTGGCCTGCAGCATAATCAAGAAGCTCTATAATGCCACACCAGTCTCCATTCGGAGCCAAAACTCTCCTTTCCCAGTTCACTCTAAAGCTCAGTGACGCCAGGTTGGTCTGGCTGCAGTGGGAGCAAACGTCTGTCTGGGTGGTGTAGGTTGAGAGGGGGACACTTTTCTGGGGAGACAGAGCTGTATTGCTTCACCCTCTCATTTCTTCTCCTCACATCACTGTGGACTACAGGGCCTGCAGAGTGATCTGGTGGACCTCTATGTACTGGCAACACTAGAGGATCCACAGATGGTAGGAAGGAGAAACCTTCTCCTTCATGCCAGCCTAGTTAACGCTGACCCTCCCTGGGTTCTGAGAAACCTTCTCTAGACACTCTGGGAAGGCTTGCAGGAGTTGTTTTGTAGAGGTTTTGGCTTCAGGCAGCCTCTTGCTTTTTAGCTGCCCTCTTACATAACTACTGCAGGTCTTGGCTAGTAGACGGGATGGTGAGCCACAAAGACATCCTGCATGACATGATGCCCACCTCAAACTCATCAGGTTTAAATACATGATGCACAGCTTCAAACTGGTCCCCCCACCAGGCCCACTTCAGGACTGTGTGTCCCTGGATGCCCTGCTCTGACTCCTCCTGAGATTGAGATTGATTATTCCCTGCAATGGACTAGCCGAGGACAAACTAGACTGAAGCAGAAGCCTGCAGAATCAAACCTTGAACCTGGTGTTTTCTGTAGCAGCCTTTACAAACTCTCAAGTATCAGAGTTATCAAACCAAGTAAACAAAGTATCCCCAGTGCCCCATAGGTGGCTAAAAACACAGTAAAAACAAAAGCCTCCTTATGGCAGCCGTTCTCCTTTACAAAAAAGAAAACAAACACATGATGAATCTGTGAGAAATTGTTAATAAAAAACAAAAAGTCTGACACACTTGTGCAGGATTCTGTTTGTTTTTCTGCAGTCTGCACAGTTCTATCTTGAGTTGTTGAATCTATTTTTATCACCTAATTGCACAATAGTTCTTTCCCATTTTAGATATGAAGCAAAGCAAAGCAAATCTTAAAAGATAGTAGGTTATATATAACCTATAAAACTGCACAAAACCAATCCATCATTGCTCAAAGAAAGTCTCCAGTCTGACCAGAATACAGCTTAATTACCTTCTATTATAGGTATGCTTTATTGCTGTAGTATATATGGAGCAGCTAAAATGTAAATTTTAAAGCAGAGCTGTGTGGATGAAGTGGCTAGCACTAACACCACTTTTTGAGTTATTGCCATGATCAAGTTGCAGATGAGAGAAGTGAGAACTGCTTAAGAAGTTGTTAATTAGACGAGGTTATGGTGTTAATAGATTGACTCATCCTCTCTGTGTCGTATTAGAGATACACAGTCTTCTAATAAAAAGGTCCTATATTGGGAATAGTGCTGAGAACAATCTGGTTTGGCACTGCCCCTCTTTGAAATGTGCAGTTAGTCTATCTCTGAGACCATCTCTCATTTTGACTGCCTCTCCATTTCTGTAATTAGAGGCTTAGGAGAGACCAGCTCCAATTGGAACTGAATCAGAAATTGATTCTAAACATGGCCTGTTCTTATCTCTTTGAGTGTTTACAGCTGATGGGAGGAGCTGTCAGTGTGGTTAACCCTAACTAAGACCTGAGATAAAAGATGAGGGCAACTCTAAAATAACCTGTCCCCAAACTGATATAGCTCAACACACTTGTCCTGATGTACTGAATATAATGTGTTGATGTATCAATTGTGTTTGCACCACTGTGTTTTTAATTTGCAGTCAGGTTTTCATCTACAGATTTGGAATCTAAGGGAAGCACTGCCTCACAGAAGCCACTCCCCTTTGTGTTTTTTTTTTTACTAATGCCAGTGCGTCTGGGGACAGACACCGCTCAATGACAAGAAAATTTGTGATTAAAATCTTGCAGCAATATTAACTTCCTCAAACATGTAAACCCTCCGAGGAAGCACATTTCACCATTGTCCAGCACACACACGAAGGTAACAGCAACAAGATGCTACTTTCCCCATTAAATGAGCGTGCAAAGAACAAAACAATTCTGGGAAAACGCTGAGAGCATTGTGCATGCTCCACTATCTAGGTTGGATCAGGGGGACAGAGTAAAAATACCTGGTCTGAAGAGAATAAAAACGCAATATGAGAACGATAAGACTTACGGAATGTCTAAAGGGGCTCTCAGCAGACAATAAGAATCTTAAGTGGTACAGTACTAACAAATATCTAATTAGAAAGAGTTTTATGGAAACCTAAAACTTGCTAATACTAGCCAAACTGAAATGTAAGTGATCATACAAGAGACTGTACAAGTCAAGAGCAAAGCAGAGACTCTTCTAAATTTAACCGGCCCAGATCCAGTCCAAAACCACACAGGGGACTCTTAGTGTCTTTGGGTGAATCTCTCTCTTCACCTCATGTCTTTCTCTTTCATCTCAGAGCAAATCCTTCATTCCACACGGACCTGTGAGTGGTGGCCACAGGAGCCCAATTCCTTCTGACCTCACTCTACTTTTGGCCAACCTCAATCACAGCGCTCTGGCCACATCAACGTCTTCCGCTGGCTCCAGCTCACACTGCATTCCTTATGCGCAGATGTTCAAACCAGCATCACTACTTTTAGGGAAAACACGCTGTTTTCCATACACCTTTGTTAATGTCATTACAGTTCTGACAAATGATTTAATTAGGACTTCACAGTTTACTGCACACAGTTCTTACCATACAGTTTGTTTACTGCCCTGTGCTGCTGGGCCACAGATAGTAAATACAGTAAAAAAGTTATGCTATGCAAGTAAAAAAGCCAGTATAATTCATTAGTTGACTGCAGACTGTAAAATTCCCTATTTATAGCTGCCTAACAAAAAAGACTACATAAGCGTTAATGCTCACCACTTTAAATCAGCTCCGTCACATGTTAGATGAAGTATTGAGGCTGAACACTCAATATTTGTCCACAATTGTTCCTAATGCGATCAGTCAGTATACATCTAGAAGTGGATACTTCAAATCAAACTTCAAATAATACTTCATACTTCAAATAAAAAATAAGCAAAGTGTTTTAGTTCTCTGGCATAAAGTCCAGTACTAGATTTTCCTTTTTGTAAACACTCTTTACGACACTGCAGCTGGGAACCTAAGCACACACATTTTTACCTGAACAGGGTGATTGAGACCTCTGGATGAAGCCAAAAGAGTACTAAACTCCACACAGACTACATGAAGCAGAGAGCCACCATCACTGTGCCGTACAAGTATAGTTCAAATCCACATGCAGATGTTCAAACAGCACTTTTTTTTTAAGTCAGATAATGTCGGTTAGGTGAGACAGCAGCGTGCCTGAGCAGAAATTACTACAATAACTTTATCTGAATATGATGGAAGCCTGTTGGCACCTTTCTAGAATCGTCTGTTGCAGGTAATCTCATGTGCTACAGCAAAACAGTTTCAACTAAAACTTAGAAGTAGTCCTCTCAGTTAAAACCCAAGCAGTAACATGGAGCCAGAAAAACTATGTCCAGCTGATTTCATAAAGAAATTACATATAATCTTGTGTCACAGACAAACACCTAGAACATGGTGCATGCAAAAGAAGTATTGTCGGTCTTACCCTCTGTCTTCTGCAAGCTGGCAGTGATGAATGTGAGGGTTGAATGTCAGTGAGAGCACAGCCCTGAATGAGCAGTGACAGTCGGCTCCTGGTTGGCAGAGTGAGCAGTGGGAGTGGAACAGCTTTGAAACCAGCTTTGCCACAGACTGGGACACTCCAGAGACCAACACATCCACACTCACTGCACACACAGCCCACACACACACGTCCCATACAGCAACAGTGTGCAACATAACTTTAACTTGCAATAAATAAATCCAAAAAATAAAATAAAATGCCTACACAAGGTCAACATCTAAACACAATACACTTCCACACAAGATTCACTGTGGTCCTTCCAATTCTGTTTTTCTTTCTCTCCTGGCGTGCAAAGCATCTGTTTCAACTACAGTTACAATTAAAGAGAAGGTCTGTTGTCAGGATGTGGAGTAGTGGCAGTGGGACTGAGACCTGTTGTGTACCAAGAGAGTTTTTACATGCAGTTTAAATTTAGCAAAGAGCTAAATGTGACATTGCCGTCACATCATCAACAAAACTGTGTCGAGGTTAAAGACCCAGCCCCTGATACGCTCTTTATCAAATCAGTGTATACTAAACAACATGGACTATCCCCTCCAAGAACTTTTTCTTCTCAGCTGCCATAAGAATCAGTCAGTCTATGGTAGGTGAAGTCTGAGGCAATTCATTTGAAGAGACCTCAAGAAAGGGTTTCAACAAAGACATGTGGACGTAGATTTGAAAGTGAAGATGTACAGTCTCCTTCCAAGGGACTTTGTCAATTCCGAGTTCAACTGATAAGAGAGCTGAGTTTTATATCTCTCAAAGTTACTTTGATTGGACAAAATGCTAAAGTCTGTTTTCACTGTTGATTAAAGTTGGGCGGTGTGAGAGCTGATGGTGGAGTCGATACGCTCCTGTGGACCATTAGTATAACTACTCCCTTCAGGTGTTTGACATTTTAGAGAGAAACAGTTTTGATTTTGGTTTCAATACACTGTTGTAAATGAAAGATTGGTTGTGCCTCAGACCAGCTCCTTTGTTCAGAGAGGGCTTCTCCATTTTAACAAAGATGGCTTCCTTTACTCTTCTTTCAAACCACTTGGATAAGATTTAGACATTGCTCCCATCAAATCAAAGCCCTTTCTCTTTGAGATGGAGGTGGACTGCAGACTCAGACCCACCAGAACTGGCCCTTCTGTGTTGATACATCCTCTTGTGAAGTGGCTAATGTGTTTCTCCAATACACTGTAATTAGATCTTAGGGTTAAAGTTTGGGTCTGCATGCACAAAGGTTCATCTGATTAAGTGTAAGCCTATTTGTCAATGTTGGATTTAATTAAACCATTGCAACTCTCTATCAACAAATGTCAGACAACCTAAAGAGCTCTACCCAGAAAGCCCTCTGTCAATTAACAAAGAATAATGAATATGTCTTGGGTTCTCCTCTATGTTAGAATTAGTTTTCTTTCCAGCTCAGTACAATGATAGTGGTCTTGTTTGTAGAAGTGACAGCACTGGTGCGACGGTTACACCACCACAACCCTCACGGAGGAAAGATGCCTGAATGGGTAAGTCGGCAATGGATTAAAGATGGATGGGCATGCAAAGCAAAACGTGTTACCTATCACTGGAGTCTTACTGACAGTTAATCTGATTCATTGTATTCTCTTTCCACGTCTATACTCTTCTCTACTTTGAAGAATGAAAAAGCATAGAAAGGACAGTAAAATGAGATGATGCACCATCCCACTGCTCTGTCTCCACATCCACTTGAAGCAGACACGGACTTTTCTTCTGGAGCAGATACCGGAGATTGCACAAATCCTGGAGGAAGTGCAATGCATTGCCAGGCATTTTCAGGAGCAGGACAAAGGAGCCCCCATCAGCATGAGAGGAAGTTTGCAGCAATTGGTGAACCCCGTTTTCACTCTTCTCCATGATTTGCATCTTCTCCATCCTCATGTCAGCCCCTAACTTTATTCAGTCAGTTTCCAAAGACTTCACATAAGGCCAGTTCCCTGAATGACCATGTAAACTGTGCCACACAAGCCTCCCTTTAAACACACTCACACACTCAAAACAAATAAACTTTTCTTCTATTTTCACTTATTTGTCAGTGAAATGTGGTGTGTAACTTGGATAATCCTTTCCAATGTGGCTCTTTGCAGAGGATAAAAGGAAAGGAAGTACTCCAGTCCACTTGTTTATACTGTGACCTTTTTTTAAAATTATAACATTTCTGCCTGCAGTGTGTATAGAGCAGTCCACCATGGGGCCGAGGATATGGAGTTGACGTTGTTGCGATGAGTCACCTTCTTGGACATCAATACTCTGCACAACTCACATTGAGAGCCAAGAAGACTATGGAGCAGTTCATGAGGATAACAATTCCGGATGGATAACAATTCTTAATAATCAGAAATTGCTTGAACGACTGGATGGAGGTATAAGTGTCACTACAACATTAATGAAGTGACCTGGATTAGGAGAAAAAAGTGTGAGAAACACCTGAAAAAAGTTCAGCACAAAATATACATTTAAGAAATCTCTTCAAGTCTGTGCTTACTTATTATGAGCCCAGTTATCAAGATAAAACAAACTTTTTCTTAGCACACACATGCACACGTGCAACTCTCTATCATTTGGTAGAGGGTCCCAGCCTGAGCTGAGGGCTTGAACAATGGAGCGTGGTACAGTGCAGGATCAGGGACAAAGTTCCGTAAGGCTCATAGTGCACCAGTGCACCAGTGGCAGCATGGAGTTCATAACTTGACGTAAAGCTTCCTTAATGTTCTCATTGTCCCAGTGACTGCAGTCCAGTCCTTCTATAGAGCAGAACACACACAAAATACAGTTGGAGAATTCTATGTTCAACACTCAGTTATTGTTGTTGCTGTGTAATTGATGCTATGGAGCATTAAAAGCCTGATAATGTTTTACCAGTAAGAAAGCCTTGAGCGAACAAGAATCCTGAGATTGAAAGATTTGGGCGGACCATGTCTTATCCAAGGAGGAGACTTAAAATAAGTTTTTTTGCATTCTGTGCTTAACAAACCATGGTGCATTACAGTGATTACTAGTTTACTAGTGTTTCTTATGGGACCTGAAAATGAGCTGGCAAATAGAGGTGGATTCTCTCTCATGTGGTAGCGGCTGGACATAACATTTTGAGCCATGGCCAATGTCCCTTGTTTGTGTGTGTTGTATGGGAGTGTTTTCAGAATTATTGGTGCTACACACATGTATAAACCAGTCTTACAGAAGAACAGCTCAAACAGGGGAGATGAACTCTAAAGTGTGCACCTTTATAAAGGTAATACGCCAGAATGTTCATGTGATATTAGTGTTTCCCAGTTTAATGAGAAACAGCACTAACACAATTTATGCAAAGAAAAAGATGTTGGCAATTTTTTCAGCTATGCTGACTGTATGAGAAACAAAATCATCATGTTTTCTATCTGCATCTTTGGACATTTCTCATTGCAATTTAGAGAAATGTGGAGCCAACGCATTCTGTTTTTTTGTTGTTTTTTTTTAAATCAACACGGTGTATGTTAAAAGCACCTTAAAATGTAAACAAATTGTAGGCCAGATGAAATCAAACTTCAGTGTGTCAGTGTAAATTTGGTCTGAAATTTGGTCTCAGATTCTTGGACCAGTTTTGTGGCCTTCTCTTTCCACCACTGACTTTTTCTGTGCTGTGAGAAGGTGGGTCAGATCCAGCTCATGCACCTGAGCATCTAGTCTCTGCTCTTTCAAGCTATACCCCTGCTCCAGTTGAGACATCTGAGGGAGCAGAGCAGAGACAGTTTTAATCCTTAAGAAGACATACACATACACAAGACTACATTTTCACCAAACACAGAAGGGTGGGTTCATATTTTTTTACATCAGAATTTAGAAAACAGTTGTCCTTACTCAAAGGTACCTTCTCCAGTTCCTCCTCTACAGCTTTTCGCTCTCATTGGGATCTTTCAATCTGTGACTGTTTGTCTGCACATTCCTGGAGTGAGACAGCAACAGCAAGAAAAAATTAGATTAAAAACTTGTTTATACATAGCATCATTAAAGAGTAACTCAACCCCTTAACTCCACCCACAGACAAAATTTGAAAAGTCTTGGAAAAGTGGGCAGAGCCCAGCAGAGACGGAGGGACGAGCTGAGTCCCACGGTGACTGATTGATTGACAGATGTCAGATTGGCACAAGTATCTTTGCGACGGAGCGGTCCCTCTTTATTCTCCTCTTTCACCTGAGCTGGAGGGACTTGTTTCTCTGTGGACACCAGGCCTGAGCCAGAACAATTCAAAGCCCAGTCTCAGCCCAAAGCACGGACTGACGAGGCATTTTTTAGAGAAAACTGGTGCCGTGATGGTAGAGTAACTTTGGCATTTAGGCTAATGTACAAAGCATAGACTGATGAACTGTAAATAATAATAATAAGACTTTGAAAAAAAGAGAGAGAGAAAAGAAGGTAACGTCAAACCTGACCTGTTTGTATTGTTTAATGCTAATATGCCCGGCTGATTTACTCAGTAATCATTGAGACATGAATAAAAATCAATGGTAACACTCTGTCTTTAGGAGTTAGAAACACATCAACAAACTAAGAACAACACATCGATCACTCAACGCTGTGTGTGAGCACTTGAACACATCATAAACTACGGTAGAATGAGCTTGTTCTTCTAAACTTTTACGACATAACAGAGCAAAATAACAGACAGGAGCCAGCGGCAGCGTGACCCAAAATATGTGTCTCTGTTGATCTAAAAATGAGTGAGTCTATCTCTAAACACCGCTCATGTTTTTTTCTTTTTTCATCCGTGCGTGTGTCGCTCTCGCTGCAGTGACCTAGTTCTGACAGAGACCCGCAGGTGTGGTTACCTGCTACAAAGGTGTGGTTACCTTACATCATGACGTCATCATGATCAGGAAGTACGGTCGACAGCGTTTAACCTGAGGAGGGCAGCACTCATGCGGTTTTACATGTGTTTTACACCATATTTATGGAATTAGACGGGTTTTTCAAATTTCGTTAAAAATAGGAATATAAACTATGAACTGTATTACTAAAGCCCAATTTATACACACCATCAGCTAAAAAAAAGTTGTTTTAGGGTTTAGTTACTCTTTAAGTTTAACACAAAACATGTCCTTTAGGTTAGAGCTTCTTACAAACTATAATGCTGATATCTCCTCAGTCATTTTGAGAATTTGAATGTTGCACTGTTTACAGACATTTTCCACCTTTTGCTTTCTCCACAGTAAAGAAAGCAAAAAGAAAGGAAAAAGTTAAAAAGGTGATAGCAGACTCATTAGCAGGCCCTAATTAGCATCACTACAACTGCTGGGAAAGGTAAAGTGGGAGTGGGAAGTTGAAAGACAAATGAAAATAAAACTTAGAGTCTATCATAAATTGATAGTGTGTAAACTTTGGTCCTAGAGTCATTCCAAACTTCACACCTGTTTGCTTGTAGGGACTGCAGCATCTTGGATCTACTGGTTTATAGCCTCCTTTGTCTTCTCCAGATCTTCAGTTTGAAAGCAAATGATAAAGACAAAAGTATATATTTAATAAAGTTAAAAGTTTGCAAGATTTGTCAGTCTCATTCAAATTAGACTAAGGAGAAAACAAGAAAGAAATAGACAAACACTGACAGTGTTTTAGATCAGAATCACTTTGCACACATCTGATAAAAAGTCCATATGTCAAATTAAGATCAATCTCAGTGGGGGACTGTCAAGCTTTCAGAAAAATGCTTTTGACCTGTTCTTTTTGCAGTGTAGCCTCCTCAGCAAACAAGCAAAGTGACTTAGAAACAGTTTCACTTGTTACAGGACTAATTACAAGAACCAGGTCATTTTTTAAAGAGGCTCACATTTTGATTTCAAACTTTTTTAGGAGATAATAATTTACCAAGCTTTTTATTAACTGTCACTTACTGTTTCTAGTTTCTGACTGGCCAATTGAAGTTTGAGTGTGTGTTGCTGGAACTGAACAAGCTGATCCTGTTAAGGTGAAAGAGTTATAACAAACACAGTTTAACAAAGTTTACTGCTTGTAATTACCCCAGGCCTCTATGAAGCATCAACGAAGGCCAAGCTGATCTAATTAATTGCATTTTTTATGGTAATAGCTCCATCTAGTGGTTCATTTCTGATACGTTACTTTGTTGGTTGTGTAAAGTGAATACTGAACTGAGAGTTGCTTTTTCTGGTGGATCTGGTGAAGTTGTTTTAGATCTTCAGAGGAACACCTTGGCCTGCACTTGCTGCTTGACCTAAAAATTAATTTATGATGGGTATCATTCTGATTGATAGTCTCGCAATGTGAATTGTCTCAAAAATGATGACAGGTCCATTAAAGCTTTAAGTTTGTTAAAAAAAAAAAAAAAAAAGTACTATGTTAATAATAAACCATACAATTTGTTAGAATAGGCTTTATCAATTATTTATTAGAAAAATGTTAAAAGTGGGGACAGGACAAAACATGTAAAAAATAACTAAAATTGAAGGGAGTAAAGTAAAGCAAGTAGTACAGCACAGATCTGTTGCAACGTTCACATCTAAACGTTGCAGTTTTTGACATAAACATGCATGATAAATGAGGGCCACACTGAACTATCTGTGTAAATTCAACTAAATATAAAGTTCCACAGTGAGCTTTCCATTACTCCTGCGCAAAGATACACCGTGAGATCAGTTTGAATTCCACTATTACCTGACTCCATGGACTTTCCTCAAATTGTGCTTAAAGAAATGCCCCCGCTTGTCTGTGCAGACAGTGATCATGCACCTGCCACGCAGTCTACACATGGATGAGACCAATTAAGACGAGAGCAGGTGAAGTTCATGATGTTGAAAGTCACATGATTAAAGCAATTTGTCACCTTTGTAAAGTAAATATTGAAAACAGCTGCATGATGACAGACTCTGGACACACAAATGCATCCCATGCCCTGAGAATCAATCAGCCAAACTCAAAAAGGAAGAGGAAGACCCACAACCCTGTCTTGTTCCATCTGAAACCAACTGTCCCTATTGTCCTGGTCCTACCCCTCCTGCACTTAATGCATCCAAAGTTATTACCAGCAAAGCTTTGGTGTATGGCATTTAATATGTCAAAAAAGGTATTGCACTTTGTTCTCTGAACTAACATGGCATGCTTCTAAAAGGCCTGCATAAACATATGTTGACATTATGGTTTGAGTGTACTGATTTTAAAGCTGCTATAAGTGTACTGACCTACTTTTTTGGTTGAACAGGGGTGTCTGTTGATGTCTGTGATCAAGGAGTGTCCCACGTGCTGCAAAATTGTGGATTTTAGGACCAGACGGATTTCACAATTTTAATAATGGTGTGATCTTAACAATCCCTCTCTGTGAGCTGCTGCTGTCTGGTTTGGCAGTAAGTAAAACATCTCCTTTTAATGGTATAACAGATGTAGATATGTAGATTTTTTTTATGAATATGTATGTTGCAAAACAAGACAACAATCTGGTGTGTGCTTCTCAAGTTGTCAGTCTTTAATGAAAATTGCTACCACCACCACCAAGTGGTGCTAAAAACATTTTACCACTTTTTATCCATGTGTGAGGCAGTGTGTACTGGGTTGGCCTCAAATGCACGACCACATGAGGACAATGTTTAGCAATGCCTTTATTGAATACTAGAAGCAGGTAACCACTGGAGGTGCCAAGGAGCAGGTAGGCACAGGTGGCAGAGACGAGCAGGGAGGCACAGAAGACAGTCTATGGGTGCTGGGAGGAGCAGGACTTAGCTGGACTGGGTGCTCGGGCTGAGGTAGTACAGGTGAGGGGCAGGCTGGTACCCGCGTGGAGGGCTGGACTGGAGGCAGGGATCGGGCTGGATACCACAGGTAGTACAGGTGCAGGTATCGGGCTGGATACCACAGGTAAAAACAGGAGCTGAGGTTCATACTAGTGATGTTACACTCGAGCCTGTTTGCTCAACACTGTATCAGTGCTTCAACATGCCTATGATCACATGACTACTGTGAGCGAGGCCTTGTTTTGTCACATGACATGTTGAGCTGCTTCGTGGGAATTTTAAAGGGGTTGGGTGTTTGAATCACTGCTCAAACTGGGATTATTGCATTTTGTTATTTGAATTTTGATTTCAGGAGCTGATGTTCAGTAACAACACGCCTTTAATGCTGTGACACCTGTGCAGCAAACACCCAGAAACAGCACCCAGTTCAGCTGCTGCATCTGGAGGTGCAGGGACCAGACAAGATAAGCTTTGTCATCAATTGGAATACAAACACAAAACAGTTTATATTCAACTGAAATGAATGCTTTTAAGAAAAATAATTTTTCTATACTTTCATTGTAAGGTTGGCAAGCTGAGCTGAACGAGGTGTTGGTCCATATGGTTGTGCTTGATGCTTTGAGGACAAGGCTTTAGGGCTTTTGTACAGAAGCTGGACCAACATACATCTTGCCTAGTCACCAGGGCTTAAAAGCTATGGTTGAAAGGCTGTGAGGTGTAACTGCAGACATATGGACCTCCATTAACATGGATGCCTATCTTGGGGTCATCTGCCACTTTATTAATCAGAACATGGAGCTAATTTGTGTTTTGCTTGGTGTGGGACATTTCACACAGTCCCACGCAGCAGAAAATTTTAAACGTGCCATGGAACAGCAACTGGAGCTGTGGGGCTTGAGAAATAAAGTGCATTGTTTGATCACCGACAATGCATCAAATATGATTCTTTGTGCCATGTTTAGCCCACAGTTTCAATCTCATAGTGAAGAAGGCACTGGATCAAACCCCTGCACTGGCAGACATCAGAACAAGAGGACGAAGAATTGTCACATTTTTTAAGACAAGCACAAAAGCAAAAGAAAACCTCAGATGCAAACCCAGCTGCAAACTAGGTGGAACTCCACATATTTCATGTTTGAAAGACAGTATGAACAACGTGAACCAGTTGGTGCAGCATGTCATCCTCATTACGGACATCTCCCCTCACATTTGCGGACTATGACACAATCCATGAGAGTTTAGATGTTCTTGCACCTTTTCATCTGGCCTCCACGGAGATGTCAGCAGAAAATAATGTTTCTTCTCAAAGGTAATTGCACTCATCAGAATGGTCCAACACAAACTGTCTGTAAAGGCATCCACCATTAAAAACCAAACAGCCCTTCATCTCACCAAACAACTGCAGCATGAGCTGGTCAGAAACTGCACTATAGAAAATGTTTGAGTCCTAGCCTTAGCCAGCATTTTGGACCCATGATTTAAGACGCTGGCCTTTGGAAATGACACACATGCACAAGAGGCCGTGTCAAAATTGACTGCAGACATTTTTTGGGGGGTACGTTACAAAATTTGGTAGATACATTCCTCATATTGGGCCAAGCAAAAAATATTATGGCTCTGCCCCCTAACAAACAGGAAGTCCCCCATTTTGGGTGGAAAATGCAACGCTCAAAATCACACCCCTCATTCAAAATCTTTCTCCTCCTAGGGTTTTCATCTAAAAGGCTTTAAATTTGGTCAGAATCATCTAGATACATGTGTCAACAAAAGTTATCCATAGTTTTTTGAGATCTTATTGGGACATACATCCTGTATGGAATGACAAAGAAAAATGCCACTGACAACCACACCCTACCTACAACCATGTTGCCATAAAAATGCCTGAAATATGTAATGTAAATGAATGGGAGGCAAGAATTGAACGCTAAATTGAGTTCCTAAATGTAACTGAAACCACACCAAACTTCACCCAAAACTGAAGACCGTTGAATAATTTTTTTTTTTGCCACTGTCATACAAATCCATACCATGGGGGCTCAATAGCACACCCTGGAAAAGTGAAAACACATTATGCCAATGGAAAGTGAAATCAGGTGTGGCCGTGACGAGCCCATAGTGAGGCTGCCATTTTGAGGACAACAAAATCTCTGGTAACTTTCACAAACATTGTCGGATTTGTTTGGACCCAATGAAGCGTTTGTGCACATTAATGACATGAACATAATATTCAAATAGGGCTTTAAAACTGGCTCTCCAGCACTTTAGCATACAAAATACAGTCCTGCCCAGGACATTTGTCCCAGCGGTTGCAAGGTGAGGCGAAATGAAGTCCTGTCAAGGATATTTGCTCCCATGGTCGCAGGGGAGGCGAGGGCCTTTATCGCTACTTGCGACTTTAATTACATTTTATCGTGTTTTCCATACCTCTCTAGCATCATGCACCAACATGCTATCAACTCCATCAGTCAGCTGCTGAGGTAGAATATGGGCATTCAGCAGAAGACAACTTGTGGGATCTTTTGGATAGCAGAGTTGATTTGTGTTATAGCCTGTTATTACGTTGTGTGTTGTTTTCTTATTATAAAAGATGGCTAATTTCCCTTTTCTTTTTGTTTAGGTGAAACCCAACAGTGTCAAAGTGCAACTGCAAATGCTACAGTGGAAGTTTTGCGATATTTGTCTGATCCCTAGTAGTGAGCCACAAAAGGAGCAGAATGAAACCATGCACCGTTGAAATGGTCCTTTTTTTTTTTTTTTTTAAATAAAAATCTTTAAATACTCCCTTTTGTACTACTACTCCCCATTTGTACATATTACCACAATGGTAAAGTTGCACAAGCATTACCTACTATAGTACATAATACTTTTTAACAATTTTATCAACGGAGTACAATCACTGTCCCTGTTCCACGAGCACATTCCTTTCCCCCTCTCCCTGAGATAAACGCACAGAACAACAAAATGACACCATTTTTAAAATATTTATTAAATACAAGTACAAATCAGCATGTGACAGGCAGAACTGAGGCTATTTCAGGTTTTCAACTCAGATGCAGTTCTAGCACCCACCCAGCAGATGTCACTGTTCTGTCTGTATCAAATGCTTCAAAGCAGTGTGTCATTCTTGAAGCAGTGGTTTCAAAGTGGTTCACTGCTTCATGAAGCTTTGATTTCACCATCACTAATGTAAACCAATTTAATGAAACACTTCATGAAGCATCATCTGCCCATCACTAGCTGGCTGTTCCCTCAATGAGCCGGTTGAACAATCCAGCAGAAAAGGAGTTGATTGGGGCTGCGTTGTGTAATGGGCTGCAGATACCAGTGTAGACACCATCCAGCTGTTGTTATAGCCAATATAAACTGGGAGTTAGCATTTGAGGTTCCAGGTAATTTTCACATTTTCTATATATACCCAGACTCTAATTATATACATTTTATATAATATATTATCTTGTGTGTTTTTGTCTAAAAACAACTAATTGTGAATAACTGACAAAGACCTTCATGTAGATATCGTTGGCATGATGCAATCTGGAAAAGGCACAAAGAACCGAAGGGTTTACAGTATATAGGCCTTATATTCTGTAGGTGTGGAGTACTGAAAATGATGGCAGTGTTATAAGTTGTAGGGTCACTTTGAAAGATTTGTTGAATCCATACATCTTTTAATAGTCCTTTCTGCAATTTTATTTATTTATTTTTTGGAACATTGGCTAATCCATACACTCCAGTAGGCCCCAAATCCACATTGGCCCCATGTATGGGGGGGTAACACACAAGGATGTCCAGCAAAGACTGGGGCTGATAAGGCACTAAAAAAGAGAAAAGAGGGCATTAAACATCTGAGAATGTAAATGAAAACAAAATACATGAACTTCTTGGGACCAAGAAGGTAATCTATCTTGCTGTATTGTGTTACTTAAGGATTTAAAGATAATTATCCAAGAATGGTGTCCCCTAAAACTATATGGCTTTAAAACAATTTTTAAAATAACTTCTTATTATTCATTACTTGTCTCCTATGATATAATTTTAAATAGCACCTCTAAGTGGGTTGCTCAGGAACAGTTTACTGAACCAAGTATAAGTGTAAGGTATATATTTACTTTCAAACTTAAAGTAAACCTTGATTGTTTTAGACCAAAGAGAATAATAAGAGTGGGTTTAGAAACATTATCCAAGAAATTCTGCTATGATTTGACAAATAAAAGTAATACTAGTTCAATAACAAATGGAGGCCCTTGGCACAACCCAGCTGTCTATTGGCATCCATGGTATGCTTAGGCTACATACTTAAGTTTTATATTACATTATATTCTTCAGTGCTAACTATAAATACATTTTTTTGTCATTTGTATACTGCTCTTATTTCCCCATTTTCGAAGTGGAGGTAACTGTGCTTTTCCACTTTCTATAAAAGATATCTGGTTTGTTTGTCCTCTTGACTTGCTGGAGCGGTCGACAATGATTGTGTCATGGTTTACACATGATGTAAGTGTACATTATTATTTAATGTTGTAAATAATTTATGACAATCACAAATTACACCAAGCAATCAGTGATGACCTTGCCAATTGCATTCCTATAAGTCCCTTTATCATTATTGTGCAAAGTTTTTTTTTTTTCTGAGGTATTTGACTTCAGTGTTAAAGAAATCAGAATATATAACTCTCGCATGGGCATTACTTGAACATCAGTAAAAATGATATGGCTCTTCTCAGGTAAATGGATATCTCACACAAATACAGCATGCACGCACACGCACACACTGCACAACACACACACGCACACCACACACACACACACACACACACACACACACACACACACACACTACACAAAACACAGACACACACACAAAACTCACAGAGACTAATCCATTCGACCTATAAATGGTTTCATTGAGGTATGGAATTAAATCAAGTTTAAGAATAAACTAAACCAAGAATTTAAAAACAAGGATAAACCCAGATCAAACTATTTTCATTCACAAAACGTCTCAGTTACACAATACATACCAATGAAAAAATCCGTATATTGAAAATTGCTAAATGAAGTAGCCACTGAGATGCTAAACATGGAGTATTTGATTTTATATGCATTAAATCACTTAACAGCATATTGTAATAGGGGTCATCTGTGAAAAAAACAAGACCTTAAGACATCCGCTAGGCTTTATTATGAAGGATTTAAATATAAGAGAATTTTAGGTCCTGGAAAGGAGGCCCATTGGTGGACACAGCTTGTCAATAAGGAAGTAACAGCTGAAACAGAGAAAACGTTAATTCACAGCTGAATATGTCTTTTTAAACAGTGAAAGAAAAGAAAAAAGACATAAACTGTGCACAATGATGACCTTCTGTAACAAATAAAACTGAGAAATATAAGTTGATTTTAGCAAGATTATGTTCATTTTCATCTGTAGTCCCAGACAGGTAACAGAAAATAAACAGCAAATAAATGTATTGTTATTGTTTATATTTAATTTATTGCAGCAGAGTGTCTGGTCTGGGTTCCATCGCAGCCATGACGACGGATGAAGTCACACAACACCTTATAAATCCAATTCTACAGCAAGAAGTTCTCAGTTCGTATCTGACTTCGAGGGAAAGCACACATCTGAACGCTCAGAGAAACTTACTAATACTCACCAGAAGATCACCAGTCGATTTTTACAAAAGGCACAGCGGTATTCCATCACAAAAATGGCAACTGCTAATGGAGACGTGGAGTACAGAAATGATATCACTCAGGTTTATGAGTTAGCGGCAAAGCTCAAGCTAAATCTTAGCTTTACTGAGGTGACGGCGGAAGGCCCGGCCCACATGATGACCTTCACTTACCAGATTCAAGTGGGTCGGTTTACCGCATACGGACAAGCCTCGTCCAAAAAGGAGGCTAAGGCCCGCGCAGCATCAGCTGTACTGGGCCGTCTGAAGAGCTTGCCTCTTCCAGGACGCCTCCAACCGGCTCCAGGCCACATCCAACAGGCTCCAGGACACATCCAACCGGCTCCAGGACACATCCAACCCGCTCCAGGACACATCCAACCAGCTCCAGGACACATCCAACCGGCTCCAGGCCTCAATAACACCACCAACTCAGAGCCAAACGGACAGGAGCCCCTCCAGGTTTGCTCTCAAGACAGGAACCCCATCAGCTGCCTGTCTCAGCTGGTACAGGCCAGAAGGTTACGGTACCCAGAGTACTGTCTTCTAGACTCCAGGAGGCTGCCCTGGGGGTGGCTGTTCTTCATGAAGGTGACAGTAGGGCACCTCAGCGCAGAAGGGTCAGGGCCCACAAAAAAGGCAGCAAAGACAAACGCAGCTGCCAAAATGCTGTTGCTGTTGGGGTGTAATGTTCCCCATTATAATCCCCTCCTCACTGAGCAGCACATCCCACCACCTCAGGTACATGACCTTCATATTCAATCATTTATTGAATAAATTCAATATGTATATGGTAGTTTGTTTTGTATGTATTATTCTGTATTTCTTGCTAATAGATGTAAAAGGGGCTTGTTGGATACACTGATATTTAAGGAGTTTATTTGACACTTTGTTCTAAAAATAAACTTTGTCTTGATTGAATTCAGGTGGAAGATGATGTCCAGGTGGACCTGAAGCTGATCCTCTCAGAGCTCCTGCCTATGCTCATTGAGATGGGAGTGATTGAGTCTCCAAATGCCACCAGTGACCCTGAAACCACCAGTCAGTCAGACTGTGCTAGTGGGTCAGAAACATCAAGTCAAAGTAAGACCACTACTGCCCCAGACACTGAACGTCAGCGGGAGGCTTTGGGTGGAGCAGACTCTCCAACTGAACCTGAGACCAGTCCTGGACCAGACAAGAGTCAACCTGAGACTCAAAACCAAGAGGCAGACCTGCTGACCTCCAGGTTAGATGTTTTCCATCTAATATTTACATTTTATTATTTTACTTGCAATTTGAATGTTTTGGTTTTTTTATCATAATGAAGCAATATAAATAAAGCTTACTTCTTTAATTACAGTCATCTAAAAGAACAAACAACTACAACTTAATAACTTAATTACAGCCAAGAGAGACAAAAAGACAGACACAGAAACTGGAGCAGAACACACCACGAGGAAGATGAAGAAGAAGATGAAGAAGATGAGAAAGAAGAAGGAGTAGAGAAGAAGATTGGAGGAGGAGGAGGAGGAGGAGGAGGAGGAGGAGGAGAAAAGGAGGAGGAGAAAGTGAGAAGAAGAAGAGGAGAGGAGGAGGAGGGAGGAGGAGGAGGAGGAGAAAAGGAGGAGGAGAAGAAGTAGTAGAAGAAGAAGAAGATGGAGGAGGAGGAGGAGGAGGAGAAGAAGAAGGGGAGGAGGAGAGGAGAGGAGGAGGAGGAGAAGAAGTAGAAGAAGAAGAAGATGAGGAGGAGGGAGGAGGAGAAGAAGGAGGAGGAGGAGAAGTAGTAGAAGAAGAAGAGGAGGGAGGAGGAGGAGGAGGAGGAGGAGGAGAAGAAGAAAAGGAGGAGGAGGAGAAGTAGTAGTAGAAGAAGAAGAAGATGGAGGAGGAGGAGGAGGAGGAGGAGGAGAAGTAGTAGAAGAAGAAGAAGATGGAGGAGGAGGAGAAGAAGAAGAAGAAGAAGAAGAAGAAGAAGAAGAAGAAGAAAGAAAAGAAGAAGAAGAAGAAGAAGAAGAAGTTATTAATTCGTGAACAATTCGTAATTATATTAGATTTTTTTTATTTTTTTATTTTGGTTATTTATCTTAAAGAAAACAGGTTGATGTTTCCTCTAATTCATTTTAGACGAAACATCAACCTGTTTTCTTTAAGATAAATAACCTAAATAAAAAATAATAAAAAAAATCTAAATCTAATATATCTTGTGTGACCATACTAACGTGCTGTAAATTTAAACTGATGTTAGGTGTTTGCGATGAGTCAAGAACTGAATAAATATTTGTGACAATAACAAATTCAGGTAGTTTGTGTATCTTGTCATTTCAAGCATTAGTGTATTTTACTTTAACTTTCAAGGTTTATACATTTTCTGAGTTCTTTCAACGGGAAATGTACTATATTAACATAATCCAAGTGATTGCAATAGAGCGGAGATATTTGCTGAAGTTGGAGCTAAAAGTAAACTCTAAACTACAGTTTGATGTAATATTAGTATTTTGAGGAGGACAAATTGATCCTGTTTGACTTTATTCATAAAAGAAAAGCAGGAGAGGCCCCTCTGCTGCTGTTGGTGTGAGTGGAGTCTAGACAGGGACAGCAAAAGAAAGAAAGAAAATAAAATTAGGAAGTGCCACTTTAATGTAGTCTTTTTAAAACTTCAGGTTCAGACCACTATGAAAGAGTTGTCTGTCTGTGAGTATTCATTTTAATTTTGAATGAAAAAACAAGCTACCAATGTTTGAATCAAAAATGGCAGCAGGAAGTTGTCAATCATTTATCAATCAGTGCCACATATACACAACAAAGCCTTATATTTGCCTTGAACCAACCTGTTATATAGATAGACCCATGAAAACACATACTTTAATGAGGCCATAAAGAAAAACAATACCATATGTGTATCTTTCTTGTGCTTGAGTTGTTCTTATTCTCTGGTGAAACGA